>CM060990.1:10127500-11327500 GCA_030765065.1 Deroplatys truncata | reverse complement strand
GTAAAATAACGCTTATAGGTTTAAACATGTTCCTTATGCTTAGTTTTCTGACGTCGAATAAGAAGAATTTCTTGTAGAATTTACTACAAGAATATCCTGATACACTAGAAATGATATCCTTATATGAGGTTTTATTCATCTTTCTTCTTGGTATAATGACATACTAAACTTTCTTCGCGGAAATGTACGCCTTGTCACCTTGATAACACTTTAGAAAGCCGATTATTTTCCGAGAGTATAACGATGTTTTAACCTCGTAGATAATTAATAGAATGACGTCCAATGCTCGAGATCGCTCTATTTATAGAAGAGGCACGAACCTTTTAGGATCAATTATATAACGTATTAATCCTTCTTCAAGGAAATGTACACCTCTTTGCCTTGATAACGCTTTAGAAGGTCGATTATTTTCTGACAGTACAACGCTATTGTCACCTCAGAGTTAATTAGCAGAATGAAGGTCAATGCCCGAGATCGCCCTATTTATAGAGGAGGCACGAACCATTTTAGATCAATTATATCCTGAATTTTAATACTCAAAACGGTGATTAAACGTCTAAGCTCTTATATTTCAATTCGTGTTACACTGATGTTCGGATGCATCCATAGACCTTCGCGCATGTTCATGTATTTAGAGAGGCGCGCAGTGATGTTCATGTGTGACTGCACGCATTCGTAGATCTTCGTATAGTTTCGGGTGATTGGGAGAAGTGAACGCGTGTATCTATGTCTTCGTATACCTTCGGGTGCTTAGAGTGAGTGAGCGAAGTATTGCGAGGATGCATCTATAAGTTCGGATGCTTAGAATAAGTGTAAGGTATTGTGAAAATGTATGTATTGTTAGTAGGTCTTAGTACAGATTCGGGTGCTTAACTCGTGAGGTTGATGAACGATTTGTCGATCGAGCAAGGGACAAGTATCCTTTGAGCAAGCATTCACCATGCGCAACAAAACCTAGAAGCACAAAGATTCGCATGAAATAGAATGAATGGGAAAGGAAATCGTGGTAGCATAACCTCTTCGGCATTCGCCTGCAGACCAAGGAAAACCATGACAAATCTGAGGCTAGAGTGAGCCACAGACGGTAAATCGAACTCTGAACTCAAACTAAAAAAGACGTGGACTTTCAAAACATGCATACCTTTCTTAATAAATATATAACTATCGCGAAAGGGTGTAAATAACATAGAATGAAATGAAACCGTGGTGGCATAGGACACTCAGGCATTCGCCTGCAGACCATGGAAATCACGAAAAATCCGAGGTCAGAGTGAGCGATCGACGGGAAATCGAACCAGGCGCCCCAGAAGCACAGGTTAAAGATGCGAATGAAAGGGAAAGGAAATCGTGATAGATGAGACACCACCTAGGCATTCGCATGCAGACCAGGAAAAACCACGAAAAAAAATCGAGGTCGGATTGAGAGGCCGACGGTAATCGAAATAGGGATCCTAGAAGCATACGTGAAAGATGTAAACTATATGGAATGAAAGGAAATCGCGCTAGCATACACACTATTCAGGCATTCACCTGCAGATCAGGGAAAACCACGAAAAATCCGAGGTCGGAGCGAGAGGCCGACAGTAATCGAAACATGGGTCGTATAAGCATACGTGAAAGATGCGAATTATATAGAATGAAAGGAAATCGCCCTAGCATACACCACTCAGGCATTTGCCTGCAGACCAGGAAAACCACGAAAAATCCGAGGTCAGAGTGAGCGACCGACCGACGGTAATCGAAACAGGGGTTCTAGAAGCATACGTGAAAGATGCAAATTATATAGAATGAAAGGAAATCGCCCCAGCATACACCACTCAGGCATTCGCCTGCAGTCCAGCGAAAACCGCGAGAAACCTAAGGTCAGAGTGACCGTCCCTACAGAAATGATACCAGATACCTCCGATTGCAAACCAAAGACGTTATCGCCTGAACCACGCCGTAAAAACAGATTTATCCCACACCACTCAGGACAATAGGCTACCATGCCAGATGACGTCATACCTGGAGACAGACTGTCTGGGAACAGCCCGACATGTTGAACCGCGCAGAAAAGTATTCTCGCACGATCATTCAGACAGATGTTTCCATTCAATACCTACCATACCCATCACCGCAACCCAATACACACCAAAGTTAACATAATTTCTATTATAATACATTAGAAATAGCGTAGAAGTTTTTCTACCCTTATTTAATTAAATTCATGTATATACCCTATTCTTTTGTGTATTCAATCCTTTTTCAATACTTTCTTTACATCTCGCCGTCATTCACCCCAAAGAATCAGTACACAATATGGCTGTTTTATACGCTTAATGTCCATTTATGAGAGAAAACCTCGCTTAAAACCCATTTATCACAGAAAACTACGCTTCGTACGCAGTTAACACAGAAAACCACTACATTTGACTGCAATCACGAGCAAAGTAATTATTTCCAGAGTTACTCCGATGTTAAGCTTGTAGAATCGTATTAGGAAATTTATTGTATTTTTAGCTCAAAGTGTGTACACATTTTAAAGTCACTGATCCCTGCTATTAGCATTTAGTCTAAGGATTGTCATATTTTATATTTAAGGTCGCCTTTGTTAAAGATAATGTCTTGCAATGCACTTTTAAATGTCTTTTAAAATCAAGTCAAGCACGCGTTTAACGTATATAATGGCGACCATCCGCGTTAAGTTCCCCAAGATGGCTACTTCCGCCTTTTACATTAGCAAGCCGGATGCGGACCAGTACAGGCACTTTCTCTTGGTAGTCGCTAGATTGCGCGCGGATAAGAAGCCAGTGGAAGGCATGGAGAGGGAGGAGTGGGGGTTAGGAGCAAGAGTGGGGTGGGAGATGACTCGGTCTATGACCAGGGCGCGCATACAACGTGATTCAGTCCGTGCGAGAGAGCCGTCCAGGGTGAAACTATAGCTCCCCGAGCCTCTTTAAGGCACGCCAGAATCTCGCGTGTTCTTTGAGATATTTACGCCAAGTTTTTCTTTTAGTCATGCATTCATCTAGGAGATGTAATATCCGTCAGGACGACAGTACCCAAATGTGCATTACAAAGAAAATAGCTTATGATATAAACGTTTATTCGACGTAAATATATTAATTACTTTTGATGTTATTCGAAGATGAATTTGTATTCATGTCACTAGATACAACCCAAGATCACCAGGTCAACTTGGAACGACAGTCAATGACGCGCTACATTCCAAGATTATAATCACCCTTTACCGCATATCGCTATCCATTTCCAATCAGGAGATATAAGCATTTAACAGTAATAATAGACGTTTTTGTGACAGACCACCAATTAAAATAGTGTATAATCCAATTAATTACCTCACAGTGGAAGAAAGATGTTCATTCAAGCACACAAAGAGATGGCGGCAAATGATAAGATGTAATGTGATATCCTTTGTTCTGTGCCGCCGACTCCCGGCACCCGCCTTGGTATTTTTAACATTAAAATGATTTCGGTCAAATTATATAATATATAAACTCAATAACAGCCCGCCTTAAAGCAATATCTGTATAAAATAACATATAAAATGTATGTAACAGTCATTGTATTAATGATTATATTTATTATGTACATGTTTAATAAAGTTATGTGAATGTATTACGTAATTTAATAATGTAGGAGCTGTGAGAATAATAGGATAAAAGTTGCTAACAACGAGGTAAAATAAGGTAACCTTAAGGCAATAACGAATATGAAAGCTTAATAATGCTACTTGTAATTATTGGAGCAACAATAATGTAAATTTTGAGACAGTTTATAAATAGCCAATCAACAACCAGACAAAAGCTAAGTTAAATGAAAGAATTCCATTGGAGTAGGATTAGTCAATCAGAAACTGAAATAGGGCAAATTGTACAAATTCAGAAGTCAGTTTCTTGTAGACAGCGTTCCTAACCGGACGCGAGACGCGTCCTAGAGAAGTTTAATACGTATTTAGTGTGAGACAAAAATAGTTTACGCGTTAAAAGTGCAAGTAATTAATACAAGAATCTCACGGCTCTCTATATCAGTGAATTGTTATTTAAATCCTGTCAAGCATTACCAATAGAGTGAAGTAAAATTAAAATGTGTGTAAGCCTACTTTCTTCAATCGCACCACGCCTGGTTAAGAAATTCATGTCTCTAAAAATAAATACTGACTTAGCCGAGGCAAACATAAATATAATATTTAAAGAAACAGACAAATTACAAAGTTAATATTTTTAATAATTGGGGCGAAGGCCAACGGATACCATATGTGGTTACAACTACATCAAGATCGGCTCCCTAACAGTCGAAATACAATAAAACTCCGTTAATACAACTACTTCAAATTGATCTAAAAAGGTTCGTACCTCCTCTATAAATAGGGCGATCTCGGGCGTTGGACTTCATTGTGCTAATTAACTCTGAGGTGACAACATTGTTGTACTGTCAGAAAATAATGGGCCTTCTAAAGTGTTGTCAAGATAAAGAGGTGTACATTTCCTTGAAGAAGGATTAATACGTTATATAATTAATCCAAAAAGGTTCGTGCCTCCTCTATAAATAGAGCGATCTCGAGCATTAGACTTCATTGTGTTAATTATCTCCGAGGTGACAGCATCGTTGTATTTTCGGAAAATAATCGGCTTTCTAAAGTGTTATCAAGTTGAAGAGGCATATATTTCCTTGAAGAAAGGTTAATACGTTATTATGCTAAGAAGAAAGATGAATAAGGCCTCATATAAAAATATCATTCCTAGTGCATCATGATATTCTTGTGGTAAATGCTGCAGGAAATTCTGCAGCCGATATGATAAAGGAAGGCATGAGCTGCAATGTAAGAAGCTCTTTAAGTGTAAATATTGTAACTTAACCTTCAAAGATAGTTATAAGGGTCACCGACACGAACATGCGTGCGAAATAAACAGGCCTGAGAAGAAACGTAGATTAGAAGCTACTAAACATGAGTTATTATCTACCATGGATGACTGTGACATGAAAGAGTATCAAACTTCATTTAATGGACGCTTGAAATCACATCTTATACATTGTGAATCAACTAAGGACCTGAATATGTACCTGCATGGGGCAAAACAGCGGATAAACCTGGCTGTACATAAAGAGCTTGGTATTCACAAGAGTGTGAAAATTAATCCGCTAGCTAAGTGTAGATTTGTTAACAGTGTGGCAGAAAACTGCGACAAAACATTTAAAACCCGGAATCAAGCTGTGTTTCTAGAAACGAATCTGGACTCTATGCTGGAAACGAAAATGAAGAAGTTGGTTACTGAAATGGAGGAATCACAACTTAAGGGTAACAGCTGGGCTCTGCTTGCTGTGGAAGGGGTTCCCCAGCGTATTAACAAGTACAATCCGTTACGAGGAAGTAGCTACATACCCCTTCCATCATCTGTTGTAGCTAAAGAGGCCTGCATTAACATCCAGAATTTAACTAATGTGCTATACTTTATGTATTCTGTATTAGCCAAATTTGTTGAGAACAATGCACAACGTGTGAGCAAATACGACCAACTTCAAAATAAATACGACCTCAGCTGCGTTTCTTACCCTACGCCACTTTCTAAATACCTAAATTTGAGACGCTTAACAGGATGTCTATCAACATCTTCGGACTGGATGAGAAGCATGAAGTGTATCCGATAAAGGTCGTTGAGACAGAACTACCTGACCAGCGTGACCTGCTACTACTGAGTGACAGTATTGGGAGACATTACTACGTTTATATAAAGAATTTTGAAAAACTTATTCGACGTCAGAAAACTAAGCATATAGGACGTGTTCATACCTGTAAGCGTTGTTTTACACATTTTGATGATCAGTGCGGACAAAGTGGGCTGGAAAAACTACAAGAACATGCCGCCATCTGTAATCAGCATGGTTTTGCAAGGGTAGTTATGCCTACAAAGGAGAAATCAATTGTACAGTTTAAAAACTTTGAAAGGATGTTGAAACTACCTTACGTCATATACGCAGACTTTGAGAGCATTCTCGCCCTATGCCATACATGTATACCCAATACTGAAACCTCATATACAATCCCTTATCAGCAGCATGTACCTATGAGTTTCTGCGTTTACGTTAAACCGTCATCCGACGTTGAACATCTGGAAACTGGTCTTCCTAAGCATCCCTATGTATATCGTTGTGTTGATGCTGCTCAGAAGTTTATGGAATGCATGTCGTTCCTTGCAAAGGAAATTAGTAATGTATACAAATTTGTCATACCTCTGAAGCTTACAGATCAACAGGCAGATGGATTTCAACTCCTCCACAGTATGCTACTTGTGTGGAAATACGTTTACTGAAGAGAATTACAAAGTACGCGACCACGATCACATCAGTGGTGAATATCGTGGAAGTCTACATAATGAATGTAATTTAGCCTGCAAATCACCTAAATATATTCCAGTCTTCATGCACAACCTCAGCGGGGTATGACTCACACTTCACTGTTAAGGAGCTAGGATGCACAAGTGAGCGGGTGGAAGTAATTCCTAGCTCTGAAGAAAGCTATATATCATTCTCCAAGTATGTAGGAGATATAAAGCTTCGGTTTTTGGATAGCTTTCGGTTTCTCAGTACAAACTTGGATAAGCTGGTGAAAAATCTAACATCGTACCCTGAAACACTAAAACACTTCGGAGAAGACAAGATGAAGCTGATGACTCGTAAAGGAGTATTTCCGTATGATTAGGTCACTTCATGGTATGTCTTGAACGAAACCTGCTTGCCTCCTAACGACTCCTTCTACAATAGATTAAATGAAGAAGAAATTAGTGATGCTAAATACGATCATGCTAGAAATGTATGGGAGCGGTTTAATGTAAGAAACCTTGGCCAGTACAGCGACCTCTACTTTATCTTTGATGTACTTCTTCTAGCATATGTCTTTCGAGAGATTTAGAGATCAAGCCCTCAAAAAAACAGAAAGTCGACCCTGCACATTATTTTACCTCTCCAGGACTTACATGCGACGCTATGTTGCTGTATTGTGGAATTCAGCTGGAATTGTTACAGGATTATGACAAATTACTCATGGTGGAATCCGGAGATTTATGCCAAGTTTCCCACCGTTAAGCCGACGAAAACAACGCCTACATGGAGAAGTATGATCCGTCGAGACCAAACCAATTTACTACATATGAGGACGCCAATAAACAATATGGTTGGGCCATGTGCCACGCTCTCCCTTTTGGTGGATTTGAGTGGGTGTCAGCTGAAAAAAATCGACTTAGAGAGATGAACTTGATGGATAGATATTAGAAGTTAAATCGAGTATCCTGCAGAACTTCACGATCTACGCAACGATCTGTCTTTCCTGCTTGAGTGTATGAAGCCTTCACAAACATTAACATTCACACAAACATTCGTATAAACATACAGACTCCCATACACAAATATTAACCTTCACACAAACATTCGTATAAACACACAGACTCATACACACATACTCACAAACATTAACATTCCGACATAAACTCGCATAAATATACAGACTCACACATACAAACGTTAACATTCACCAACCACTCGTATAAACAAACACACCCTCAAACACCTACGAACGTTAGCACTCACACAAACACTCGTATAAACATACAGACTCAAAAACATTAACATTCACACCAATCCCCGTATAAACAAACATACTCACACACAACAGGCATACACTCGCAAAAACAATCAAACACACCCTCATAAGCATTAATACTCGCACAAACGCTCGTAAAAACAGGAACACTCACCCAAACACTTGTATAATAATACACACTTACACAAACACAAACATATGCACACACAAAAACACACACTCACAAAAATCTATATTCTTACAAACACTGCATAAACATACGCACACGCACGCACACACCGTAACATAAACACACAAGCACCCTCACACAGTAACATACATATTCACACAGACGCCCAAACACAGTAGCATACATATTCACAAAATCACCCACACGCAGTAACAGACATTTTAATACAATCACCCACGCACAGTAGCATACATATGCTCACAATTACCCAAACATACATATTATCGTAATTAACCACACACAATAGCATACATATCAACAGAATCACCCGCCCACAGTAACATATATATGCAAAAAATCACCCAAATATAGATATTCACACAATCATACAAAGTAACATATATATTATCACAATCACCTACACACAGTAAAATACATATTCCCCAAAATTCTCCAAACGTACGTTTCACACAGTAACATACTTTTGCACTTAGACACACACATACACACAGTAACATACATATACGCAATCACCCACACACACATGTTCAAACATTCACCCACATACATTAACATACATGTTGAAACAATCACCCACAGACGGTAACCCACATATTCACACAATCACCCACTCACAGTAACATACATATTCACACAAACACCCATATGCAGTATCATACACATTCACGCATACACCCGCACACAGTAACAAACATATGCACGCAATCTGCTACATACAGTAACATACATATGCACTCAGACTCCCACACACAGTAACTTACTGTTTAAACAACGCACAAACATTCACATTCACATTCACACAATCACCCACACACAGTAACGTACATGTTCACAATATCACCCACACATAGTAACATACTTATGCACTCACACACACAGTAACATACACTTCTAAACCATCACCCACACACAGCAACGTACATATTCCCAGTCACCCACACACAGTAACATACTTATACACTCAGGTACCCACACACAGTAACACACATATCCACACAATCAGCCATACACCGTAATATACACATTCACACAATCGCCCATACACAGTAACATACACATTCACACAATCACCCATACACAGTAACATACACATTCACATAATCACCCACTCAGTAACATACATATCCACACAATCACCCATACACAGTAACATACACATTCACACAATCACCCATACACAGTGACATACACATTCACACAATCGCCCATACAGAGTAACATACACATTCACACAATCACCAATACTGTGGCATGTGCACAGATATTAATGTTAAGACGCTTTCTGGACTCCGAAGCACGGCAGTTTGTCTGTGAGTAGGGGCGAGTCAGAGGAAAGAGTGTGTCTAGGTGGGGATAGCGTTACTGACGCCGAGTTGGCGTAGCTTCTTAAAACATTCAGTGAGTAGGCTTCGGGTGAGACAGACGGGAAACTGCTAACACACGATGTCCTCGTCGGCAGGCAATGGGCAAAGGTATGTAACTAACTTCATCCAATAAATTGTGTGCCATCCACGCTTTTTAACTTTTAATTATGGTAGAATAGAATCCTTTCCTCTCCCTTGAGCCAGGCATTGTGTTGGTGTATTAATTATTTCGTGAGTTAACTTAGCTGCGCCCTTCGTCGTTGCCTCGTAAATTAAAGTTCTTTGTTTGGTTAACGATCCCTCTCGCAAGCGCGTAGCTCTCCTCTGAAGTTGAAAATAATACAAAGTGAGGTATACGACAATTGGTGTGAGGCACCGAGTAGTTTGGCTGGTATAATTGAATTTGTTGTGAGATTTTTAAGTGTAAAATTTTTTTTCCCTCTAAAATGTAACGGTTGTGGTCCTCAACATGGTCGTGAAAAATCTAAATTTTTTTCTGGCTTAAGGGTAAGGATTTTTATGCTCTAATTTGTGATTCTCTTATTCTAAATTTTGTTACTATCATATCTGAAAGTCTCGTTTCGAAATTTTAATTTTGAGCTCATTTTTGCATTTTTCCCATTGTCTGTCGGCGTGACGCTAAAACTTCTGACTCCATTTTTCCCCTTGTTTTGGCTTCATTTCCTTTACATTGTATTGCTGTGCTGGGTGGTTCGTGCTGGTTATTTTCAAAAAATGTTTTTGTGAAAGTTGAGTTGTGAAACGAGTAAGATAACGAGCGAGATAGTTGTAGCTTTGAAAATGTGCTCGTCACGTGTTGGCCATCTAGTTGAAAGTCTTGTTTTCTGTGCTTATTAGGAGTAGTTTTGGAAACTTCTAACTTTATATTCCAGTGATTGTGATTTCTAGCTGTTTACTATACTTTTCTGGGACACTTTTCGTGTAACTTTTATGTACGCGCGTGTGTTATGTAATTCCCGCGTGGTCATGCATTTCAGCAATAATTTTAGCTTGTGAAACCAGTCTTGCTCAGCACGTGTTTTGGCGCGTTTATTTGCGTGTGTATATCAGATCAGATACATTTGTTTTAAGAAAAAAAAAGAGAGAAGGAATTTTTGTGTGCTACGTATAAATTACAAGTCTGTATTCTGCTCCTTTTGAGATAATGTTAGCGGTGGTCACAGTAGGTGTGACGTGGTTTTTTTTTTTAACTTCCAGTTCGAGGTTTCTCACTGAAGCTATCATTTTGTTTTCTTCCATGTGTTCATTCTGATTAAAAATCTTGGTATTGTGTCCAAGTGGCTTGTGTAGACGTGTGTTGGTATAATTTTCTGATATTTCGCCGCGGGCGCTTAATTGTCTTCTTCCTGGAACTGTTTTATTTGGCTATGTTCTGATCTTGCTACTTAAATTCATGTGATGCTATAAGTGTTTAGTTTGGTGTAATCTGTATTGTTTTGTCATACTGTTTATTTACTGGTTGCGTAAACTTTTGTGCTGCAATCATGCCTAAGCGACGTACTGCACAGAAATCTGATATAGCAATTGCTCCAGTTAGCGAGCACAGTGAAGTAGAATCTATGTCCAGTGTTAGTACGCCTGTTGTTACTCAGTTATCAGCGATGTCTAATCCGCCCGGCGTGGCCAGTGCAACGTAGCCAGCTGTCTGCCGCCCGGTCATTGACCCCTCTCACGTGGAGAATTCCAGCAAGTTGTCGGCGTATGAGTTACTTTAGAATTTTGAAATGTTCGCTACTACTGCTAATGGCCGCTCTGAGAAAATGATAATGATGATAATTTTGCTTCACCGTTGCCAAGTTTGGTTTATTTAATTCCGCAATGCATATTTTTAGGGGAAAATCTTTCGCAGTTACTCATGTAAGTAAAAGTTTCAGGAGCTACCAGCCTTGCCAGTATCTTCACCTAATTAGGTTTGATGTGCTTCTAATATGGACCAGTACGATGTGGATGTTGATGAATCAGCTGTACGTGTGTTACCAGATTTTGGAAAATTGCACGGGAATTTTGTGGTAAAAAGAATAAGAAAAAAAATCACCTGTAAGTATGTAAACATTGTGAGTGCTAAAGTTTGGACGAATGAAACAGTTTTACGACTCACACAGGTATGCTAAATTTATTGTTTCACTGACTGATGCTTAATTAAGTTTTGCTTTTCAGGAATATTATGTGCTATGAATGTCTCTGCTAAATTAAAAGTGTATTATTATTGTGGGTGTAACTTAAATTTCGAATTATGTTTTGGGAACTGCAAATCATTTGTTTTGTTGTGTTATGCTGCAGGAATGTGTTTCATGTGTACTATGTGCTTAATTGAGCTTTCATTTTCAGGAATGTTATGTGACAATATTGTTTTGAGTAATGATGTGATGTTGTTTTGTTGCATTCGATTTGATTTGATATGATTTGATTTGATTTGACTCGATTTGATTTTGGGTTTCATAATGATGCTGTGATCTTTATTTGCAGAAAATTGTTGCATGAATAGTGTGTGTATGTATGTGTGTATTTGAGGTTATGTGATATATGTGAGATTTGCCTCGGTGGGAGTGCCAAAGTGTAACCCCGATGGCGTAGTGTGAGGTTATGTGAGAAATATGAGTTGCGATTTGCCTCGGTGGATGTGCGTAAGAGTAACCCCGACGGTGTTAATGAGATGAGGAGAGATGAGAAGAGACGAGATGATGTCAGCTTCGGTGGAAGTGCCACAGTGTAACCCCGACAGTTGTTGTATGATTTCAGAGAGTTTGCTTATTGGTGTTGCTGTAACGTGCCCAGTATAGCGTGTGTGATGAATTCACACGAGAGATTAAATGGATGGAAGTGAATGTAATGAAAATAATTTTTTTTTCTGTTTATGCAACAAGTTTATTACCATCTTAGATAGCAAATTTTAATACCAACTGTTTTCCAGCTTAAATTTCATTTGGAGGATGTGGATGCAACAGTATACTGTCATGTTATTTGTGTCATTCCTGAAATTTTAATGTGATTTCTTGAAGGTTATGCCTATGTTAGATGTTTTGAATTTACAGCATGTTAAATGAGACACGTCAGTGAAGATGTTTTGTTTTTGAAGAGAAAATTGAAAGTTGAGATAAAAATGTTGCTGATTGCAATACTGCTGATGATGCTGATGATGATTATGATTGAGTTGATGATAATAATGAGATGAGGAAGATAGTACTGTGGACGAGAAACTGTATTAGTGACAAGAGTAGGACAATAGTAGTTGAAAGCAAGTCACGTGGCGTAGTTTGGTGATGTATTGTGGATGTAGTTTGTAGTGATGCATACACTAGTTTGAGTAGATAGTTAAGTGAGTGTTGTGTGTAATTTGGGCCATGGTCAGTGTGAATGAGTTCATTTCATTGTCATGTGTGATTGTCTTGTAAGTGCACTTATTTTCTTTTGTTAGTGATACCAGCTGGTCATTCAGATTTAACAGTGGGATCCCAAATAAGGTTATGTTTCTTTTCTGTCATGTTCATGTATTCTGAGTTAGTTTTACTGTTTTATTTGGATTGCGAAGCATTGTAAGTTAAATTTTGGATGGCAACTCTCTATAAATTTTAGTTCTTATGCCAATTTGTACGTATTTTTTCTCTTTCTTTGCCCATGTCAAAAGAATTTTTAGTGCAAACTTTTCAACCTTTAAACTATTTAATTGTACTTGACATACCGTTCTTTTTATGTGTGATTGTTTGTGGGAGCACCTTTTTTTATTGTTTGGTGGTTTTGTTCTAGTCTTTTGCTGTGGCGGAGCTCGAGAACATCCAGGAGCATCCCCGTAGCACACCAGAAGTCAAGAAACACCACAGGGATGCTGTCGGGCAGCCACTACACTGCCGTGGCATAAGGTGCCACCATGTCTGGGGGCAGTCCAAGCCAGCGACTGCCCACCCTGTTGTCATCACCAGAGACCTGCAGTGATAATTCTACACCAGGAAAAATCGTCGTTGTGGGCACTGTATAAAATCACCCACAAACAGTTACAGCAGACAATCGATATTTTGCGCAGTGTAGTGTGCCTGTGAACTGAGGCAGCGTGGTGTGTGCGTGTACAGGGTGCTCAAGATAAGTGCATTAACAATATTAGTCGACAGCACTTTAGTTTCTCGTGTCTCCACATCGCCCAGCAATATTGTGTCGTCGTCTGGGTGCTTATCACACATGTATATTATTGTTATATTTTGGTTCATCACACATAAGTATGTCATTTTTGCATGTCATTTTGTTTTGTTCTTTTCATGTTTCTTATTATCTTTATTGTCCTTGTGTCGACGAGGGCGTCGACTTCGGTGACCAGGGGGAGATGTGGCATGTACACAGATATTAATGTTAAGACGCTCTCTGGACTCCGAAGCACGGCAGTTTGTCTGTGAGTAGGGGCGAGTCAGGGGAAACAGTGTGTCTAGGTGGGGATAGCGTTACTGACGCCGAGTTGGCGTAGCTTCTTAAAACATTCAGTGAGTAGGCTTCGGGTGAGACAGACGGGAAAATGCTAACACACGATGTCCTCGTCGGCAGGCAATGGGCAAAGGTATGTAACTAACTTCATCCAATAAATTGTGTGCCATCCACGCTTTTTAACTTTTAATTATGGTAGAATAGAATCCTTTCCTCTCCCTTGAGCCAGGCATTGTGTTGGTGTATTAATTATTTCGTGAGTTAACTTAGCTGCGCCCTTCGTCGTTGCCTCGAAAATTAAAGTTCTTTGTTTGGTTAACGATCCCTCTCGCAAGCGCGTAGCTCTCCTCTGAAGTTGAAAATAATACAAAGTGAGGCATACGACAATACACAGTAACATACACATTCACACAATCACCCATACACAGTAACATACACATTCACACAATCACCAATACACAGTAACATACACATTCACACAACCGCCCATACAGAGTAACATACATACACAATCACCAATACACAGTAACATACACATTCACACAATCACCAATACACAGTAACATACACATTCACACAACCGCCCATACAGAGTAACATACACATTCACACAACCGCCCATGCAGAGTAACATACACATTCACACAACCGCCCATACAGAGTAACATACACATTCACACAATCACCAATACACAGTAACATACACATTCACACAATCACCAATACACAGTAACATACACATTCACACAATCGCACATACACAGTAACATACACATTGACACAATCACCAATACACAGTAACATACACATTCACACAATCACCAATACACAGTAACATACACATTCACACAATCACCCATACACAGTAACATACACATTTACACAATCACCAATACACAGTAACATACACATTCACACAATCACCAATACACAGTAACATACACATTCACACAATCACCCATACACAGTAACATACACATTCACACAATCACCAATACACAGTAACATACACATTCACACAATCGCTCATACAGAGTAACATACACATTTACACAATCACCCATACACAGTAACATACACATTCACACAATCACCCATACACAGTAACATGCACATCCACACAATCACCCATACACAGTAACATACATATCCAAACAATCACCCATACACAGTAACATACACATTCAAACAATCACCCATACACAGTAACATACACATTCACACAATCACCCACACAGAGTAACATACACATTTAAACAATCACCAATACACAGTAACATACACATTCAAACAATCACCAATACACAGTAACATACACATTCAAACAATCACCCATACACAGTAACATACACATTCACTCAATCACCCATACAGAGTAACATACACATTCACACAATCACCCATACACAGTAACATACACATTCACACAATCACCCATACAGAGTAACATACACATTCACTCAATCACCCATACAGAGTAACATACACATTCACACAATCACCCATACACAGTAACATACACATTCACACAATCGCCCATACAGACTAACATACACATTCACACAATCACCCATACACAGTAACATACACATTCACACAATCGCCCATACAGAGTAACATACATATTCACACAATCACCAATACACAGAAACATACATATCCACACAATCACCCATACAGAGTAACATAGACATTCACACAATCACCCATACAGAGTAACATACATATCCACACAATCACCCATACAGAGTAACATAGACATTCACACAATCACCCATACACAGTAACATACACATTCACACAATCACCCATACAGAGTAACATACACATTCACACAATCCCCCATATACAGTAACATACTTATGCACTCAGACACCCACACACAGTAACATACATATCTACCCAATCATCCATACACAGTAACATGCATACTCACACAATCACCCATACACAGTAACATACACATTCACACAATCACCCACACAGTAACATACACATTCACACAATCACCCACATAGTAACATACACATTCACACAATCACCCATACAGTAACATACACATCCACACAATCACCCACACAGTAACATACACATTCACACAATCACCCATACACAGTAACATACACATTCACACAATCACCCATACATGGTAACATACACATTCACACAATCACCCATACACAGTAACATACACATTCACACAATCACCCATACAGTAACATACATATCCACACAATCACCCACACAGTAACATACACATTCACACAATCACCCACACAGTAACATACAAATCCACACAATCACCCACACAGTAACATACATATCCAAACAATCACCCATACAGAGTAACATACACATTCACACAATCACCCATACACAGTAACATACACATTCAGACAATCTCCCATACATAGTAGCATACACATTCATACAATCACCCACACAGTAACATTCATTTCGACACAATCACCCACACAGTGACATACATATTCACACAATCACTCAAACAGTAACATACATATTCACACAATCACCCACACACAGTAACATACAGATTCACACAATCACCCACACACAGTAACATACACATTCACACAATCATCCATACACAGTAACATACATATCCAAACAATCACCATACACAGTAACATACATATCCAAACAATCACCATACACAGTAACATACATATCCAAACAATCACCATACACAGTAACATACACATTCACACAATCACCATACACAGTAACATACACATTCACACAATCGCCCATACACAGTAACATACACATTCACACAATCACCATACACAGTAACATACATATCCACACAATCACCATACACAGTAACATACATATCCACACAATCACCATACACAGTAACATACATATCCAAACAATCACCATACACAGTAACATACACATTCACACAATCACCATACACAGTAACATACATATCCAAACAATCACCATACACAGTAAGATACACATTCACACAATCACCCATACACAGTAACATACACATTCACACAATCACCCACACACAGTAACATAAACATTCACACAATCACCCATACACAGTAACATACACATTCACACAATCACCCACACACAGTAACATACACATTCACACAATCACCCACACACAGTAACATACACATTCAAACAATCACCCATACAGTAACATACACATTCACACAATCACCCATACACAGTAACATACACATTCAAACAATCACCCATACACAGTAACATACACATTCACACAATCACCCATACACAGTAACATACACATTCAAACAATCACCCATACACAGTAACATACACATTCAAACAGTCACCCATACACAGTAACATAAATATTCAAACAATCACCCATACAGAGTAACATACACATTCAAACAATCACCCATACACAGTAACATACACATTCAAACAATCACCCATACACAGTAACATACACATTCAAACAATCACCCATACACAGTAACTAACACATTCACACAATCGCCCATACACAGTAACATACACATTCACACAATCACCCATACACAGTAACATACACAGTCACACAATCGCCCATACACAGTAACATACACATTCACACAATCGCCATACACAGTAACATACATATCCAAACAATCACCCATACACAGTAAAATACATATCCAAACAATCACCAATACACAGTAACATACATATCCAAACAATCACCCATACACAGTAACATACATATCCAAACAATCACCCATACACAGTAACATACACATTCACACAATCGCCATACACAGTAACGTACATATCCAAACAATCACCGATACACAGTAACATACATATCCAAACAATCACCCATACACAGTAACATACACATTCAAACAATCACCCATACACAGTAACATACATATCCAAACAATCACCCATACACAGTAACATACATATTCAAACAATCACCCATACACAGTAACATACATATCCAAACAGTCACCCTTACACAGTAACATACATATTCAAACAATCACCCATACACAGTAACATACATATGCACAAAATGACCCATACACAGTAACCTACACATTCACACAATCGCCCATACACAGTAACATACACATTCACACAATCACCATACACAGTAACATACACATTCACACAATCATCCATACACAGTAACATACACATTCACACAATCACCATACACAGTCACATACATATCCAAACAATCACCAATACACAGTAACATACACATTCACACAATCACCATAAACAGTAACATACACATTCACACAATCACCCATACACAGTAACATACACATTCACACAATCGCCCATACACAGTAACATACACATTCACACAATCACCCATACACAGTAACATACACATTCACACAATCACCCATACACAGTAACATACACATTCACACAATCATCCATACACAGTAATATACACATTCACACAATCACCCATACACAGTAACATACACATTCACTCAATCACCCATACAGCGTAACATACACATTCACACAATCAGCCATACACAGTAACATACATACTCACACAATCACCAATACACAGTAACATACACATTCACACAATCGCCCATACAGAGTAACATACACATTCACACAATCACCCATACACAGTAACATACACATTCACACAATCACCCATACACAGTAACATACATATCCACACAATCACCCATACACAGTAACATACATATCCACACAATCACCCATACAGTAACATACACATTCACACAATCACCATACACAGTAACATACACATTCACACATTCACCCACACAGTAACATACACATTCACACAATCACCAATACACAGTAACATACACATTCACACATTCACCCACACAGTAACATACACATTCACACAATCACCCACACAGTAACATACACATTCACACAATCACCCACACAGTAACATACACATTCACACAATCACCCACACAGTAACATACACATTCACACAATCACCAATACACAGTAACATACATATCCACACAATCACCCATACACAGTAACATACACATTCAAACAATCACCCATACACAGTAACATACATATCCAAACAATCACCCATACACAGTAACAATCACATTCACACAATCACCCACACAGTAACATACATATCCACACAATCACCCATACACAGTAACATACACATTCACACAATCACCCACACAGTAACATACACATTCACACAATCACCATACACAGTAACATACACATTCACACAATCACCCACACAGTAACATACACATTCACACAAATACCATACACAGTAACATACATATCCACACAATCGCCCATACACAGTAACATACACATTCACACAATCACCATACACAGTAACATACACATTCACACAATCACCCATACACAGTAACATACACATTCACACAATCACCCATACACAGTAACATACATATCCACACAATCACCCATACACAGTAACATACACATTCAAACAATCACCCATACACAGTAACATACACATTCACACAATCACCCATATTTAGTAAAATACATATTCACACAGTCATCCACAAAGTAACATACATATTCACACAATCACCCATATTTGGTAACACACATATGCACTCAGGCACCTACACAATGTAAGATATATATTCACAAAATCACGCATACACGTTTTCATACAGTGCCGTTTGTGAAAATTGCAGTACCAAAAGGAAACGCATGATTTCAATGAGTTTAATGCCAGAAATTAAGTACTTGACAAGTAGCAAATAAACTTTTCAAATCTATACATGACCTTTGAGCCCTAATATTCAGTTTTTGGTGTGGTCTCCATGCGCTGAAATTAGAGCTGCTATATGCCGTGGCATTAAATAAAAAACGCTCAGAATAAGTTCCTGAGGGATTTCCCTTCACGCAGTTTGATTTCGAGCCGACAAACCCGTGACACTGGTTACTGGAGGACCGTGGCGCTCCAGATACCGACCAACCATATCCCAGACATGTTCGATGGGCGACATGTCAGGCGAACGTGCAGGTCAGGGAAGCAAATGGTACCCGTCGTTCTTCGAAGAAGTCTTGTACATTCCTCGCATTATGTGGTTGGGCATTGTCCTGTTGAAAAATGGCCTTTGGAGATGCCTGAAGCAGGGGAAGTACCTCAGTTTCTACAAACCACCATAATTACCGGTTGCTGTTCAAAGTGCCCTCAATTCGTAGGAGGCGAGACCGGTTGTTGTAACCAATGGAGCCCAAAACCATCACACCTGGTTTTTGTCCGCTATGCCGCTCAAGAATGCAGCGCTTCAGGTTGCGCTCACCACGGTACCGCCGAACACGTATGCGGCCATCACTGTAGGACACGTTAAAGCGGGATTCGTCCGAAAAGACTACATTTTGCTACTCAGCACCCCAATGGCGGTGTTCGCGTGCTCGTTGCAGTCGGAGGAGGATGTGGTTTCTGGACAATGGAAGCCGACATAATGGAATGCATGCAACCAGTCCAACATGCAGCAGACGGCGACGAACCGTTGATGCAGACAAGTTCAGACCTGTTGCAGTGCTCCAGTGTCGACCCAACACTGTGGATGAAACTGTACGGTCCGTTATGGCCATGCGGACAAGATGACGGTCATCCCGTGCTGTGGTCATGTTCCGTGGTCCAGTACCCGTTCTTCGCTGCCTACGATCTTATCTTCATCTATCCACTGCTTCCACACACGCATCACTGTCGTTGCATCATGCCTTGTACGAGCCGAAATGTCACGGTATGACAAACATGCTAGCCGGAGACTAATCATTCTGCCCCGTTCGAATTCACACACATGCCGATATGGCTCCCTTTGACGTCGACGAGTCATACTGGCACTCACTTTATTGTTTCCACTTTGTTTGATAGCTCTGTACTAACTACACTGGCCCAACACTAACCTTGTCGGACCGACACGAGAGGGCTCTGCTCGGCCTACATGTACCGCATCTCTCTGCAATCTGAAAGGGGACATATTATACATATATAAGAATTGTACATATGAAAGGGGAACCATAGATACATATAAGAATTGTACAGTAATCATTTAAGTCACTAACATGTTAAATTATTCAACATCTAACATTTGTACAGAGCTGATTGTAAGAAACGGGCGAGCTAGCAGAATTCCAAGAAAGCATAAAGAGCGTACCTTTCACCAAGCCAACAGGCAGGGAACTGGTAACGATACGGAGAAATAGAAAGAGGCATATAGAGAAAAGAAAGAGAAGGAGATATGGAACTAGCTTCACAATGCTCCAAGATGGCGCTTAAGCGCACGGATCTGAACCCACACATTCTCATGCATGTTAAGGTAACGCGGTCTGATGTCCAATAGGAAACGTCGTTACATTTTAAACGCAGAGGTGAGCGTCACTAGGCTCACGTATATAAGGGCAGGCAAGGCCTCAGAGTCCACTCTCTCTCTCTCCCTCTCTCTAACTGATCTTCAAGATTTCACGTCGACACGAGGTGCTACAGATGCACGCGGGTGCATACAAGGGTGGGAGTGCTTGTACAGCTAGCCAGGCTCCTGAATAATTTAAAGTGGTGGGATTATAATAACGGAAAAAGCTAGTTGCCCATAATTATTTCAATTGTGAATAAACTTCATTTATTAAGGGAAAATTGCCGTGTTTTTCTTAAACTTGCCTCACCCACTATAACCTGAGAATTAATAATTAGATATAGTTAGGAATAGAATACGCAACAACCGACGAGCATCAATAGCCGAGGAAGAACACTGCCGAAGACCACATCAACCCAAGGATCGACGATTTCCCGCTACAAATCATAATCACTTATTGTTTGTACAGTCTTCTACACTTTCACCAAGTTTGGAGTTATTCGGGAAATGCTTTCTTGGTGTTGCAATTTTCACAAACGGCAGTGTACATATGCACAGACACTCACACACAGTAACATATATGTTCAAGCAATTACCCACACACATTAACATACATATGCACAGACACTCACACACAGTAAGATATATGTTCAAGCAATTACCCACACACATTAACATACATATGCACAGACACTCACACACAGTAAGATATATGTTCAAGCAATTACCCACACACATTAACATACATATGCACAGACACTCACACACAGTAACATACATGTTCAAGCAATTACCCACACACATTAACATACATATGCACAGACACTCACACACAGTAACATATATGTTCACACATTTACCCACACACATTAACATACATATGCACAGGCACTCACACATAGTAGCATATATGTTCACACATTTACCCACACACATTAACATACATATGCACAGGCACTCACACATAGTAGCATATATGTTCACACATTTACCCACACACATTAACATACATATGCACAGGCACTCACACACAGTAACATATATGTTCACACATTTACCCACACACATTAACATACATATGCACAGGCACTCACACACAGTAACATATATGTTCACACATTTACCCACACACATTAACATACATATGCATAGGCACTCACACATAGTAGCATATATGTTCACACAATTACCCACACACATTAACATACATATGCACAGACACTCACACACAGTAACATATATGTTCGAACAATTACCCACACACATTAACATACATATGCACAGACACTCACACACAGTAACATATATGTTCAAACAATTACCCACACACATTAACATACATATGCACAGACACTCACACACAGTAACATATATGTTCAAACAATTACCCACACACATTAACATACATATGCACAGACACTCACACACAGTAACATATATGTTCGAACAATTACCCACTGACAGTAACATACATATGCACAGACTCTCACACACAGTAACATATATGTTCAAACAATTACCCACACACATTAACATACATATGCACAGACACTCACACACAGTAACATATATGTTCAAACAATTATCCACACACATTAACATACATATGCACAGACACTCACACACAGTAACATATATGTTCAAACAATTACCCACACACATTAACATACATATGCACAGACACTCACACACAGTAACATATATGTTCAAACAATTACCCACACACATTAACATACATATGCACAGACACTCACACACAGTAACATATATGTTCAAACAATTATCCACACACATTAACATACATATGCACAGACACTCACACACAGTAACATATATGTTCACACATTTACCCACACACATTAACATACATATGCACAGGCACTCACACATAGTAGCATATATTTTCAAACAATTACCCACCCACACATGTACAGACACTCACACACAGTAACATATATGTTCAAGCTAATTACCCACACACATTAACATACATATGTACAGACACTCACACACAGTAACATATATGTTCGAACAATTACCCACTGACAGTAACATACATATGCACAGACTCTCACACACAGTAACATATATGTTCGAACAATTACCCACACACATTAACATACATATGCACAGACTCTCACACACAGTAACATATATGTTCGAACAATTACCCACTGACAGTATCATACATATGCACAGACACTCACACACAGTAACATATATGTTCAAACAATTATCCACACACATTAACATACATATGCACAGACACTCCGACACAGTAACATATATGTTCAAACAATTATCCACATACTTTAACATACATATGCACAGACACTCACACACAGTAACATATATGTTCAAACAATTATCCACACACATTAACATACATATGCACAGACACTCACACACAGTAACATATATGTTCAAACAATTATCCACACAGATTAACATACATATGCACAGACACTCACACACAGTAACATATATGTTCAAACAATTATCCACTGACAGTAACATAAACATTCACACAATCACCCACACACAGTAACATACTAATGCACACAGTTACCCTCACGCAGTAACATACATATGCGCACAGACACCCACACACAGACACACTCACAGAAATGAATGTTTCAATTTTTTCGGCAAATATCCTGTAATATTTCTTGAGGTTATTGCTGTTTTGCTGTGAATGTTTGAAACCTATTTTATGCTACATTTTGGTAAACGTAACACACCAAATGAGCATGAAGTAAAACATAAAAGAATAAGAAGTATAATAACTACATAGCTGGGAATTACTTCTATGCTTGGTTTAATCTGAGCTCCGTACTGAGATTTCGATTGGTTTTCACTGTCAAGCACAAATACGTAGTACTCGTACCAAAATTTAACTTATTTGCAAATACCAGAGCGTCCAGAGCAATGCTGTACATAACAGTGTGGTGAACCCCCAACGTCCTTGATAATATGCACCTACTTACATTATATTCGATAAAAATCAATGACCTTGGTTAGCGTTTTCTGTTTCGCCTTGAGAAGAAATAAATGACGCAATAACCCTTCAAATAATGCTCTAAAGGTTACATAATTATTTTGAAGATGATTTAAGCCACTGTATCTGCGCAGGCGCCCCTTGGAAGAGGGGCCAACGTGAGAGTTTGTGGAAAATAGGTTTGTGGGTCGCACACACGCCAACTGAACCACGTTCAGGATGCAAGTCGAAGACGTGAGGAGGGACACAAATTACTGGCACACTGGGAAGCGATTAGTGTTGTGTTGTTTACTCTGGTGAAGGGAAAATCCATGCCAAAATTTCCCTTTTATATTATTATAACCAAATTAATTTCATTCCTAATGGATAGCGCATCTGTAGTGTTTGAAGCAGTATTTGGACATAAAGTTCATAGATTTTTCTTTCCTTCTAAAACTTTCATTTTATTAATTGAAGAGATATGCATCTCTTTGTCGGTCCCATAAATTTAAAAGGAAACACTTTTAGGCAGGAATGTTTGCGTGGTTATTTGTCCTCCTGTCTCTGGACAGCATGGTTAAAATCAGAAGGGCATATGAAAAGTAAATTTGGAATTTCATGCAGGTGTCATGTGAATGCAAGGGGAATATTTTTAGAAATTCCCCCAAATAAAACCGTATTTAGTAATACTACCCTTAATTTTTAATTTCTCGGGAACGTTTCTATATACTTTGATTAAAATCAGTATACTGAATTTTATGTAAAACGCGTGGTAAGATCTTTTCATTCTTGTGTAATTTTATACAATTAGGAAACCTAATTCTCATATTCAACAAACAATTCATCAAAATAAACAATATTTTTATTTTCAGCTTCATTTAATACGTTATGCCTTCTTTCTCACTTTTCTGAAATGTTTAGGTATTACAAATCAGAACTGTCGGGGAGAAAACGAGAAAAATGTGACATAGGAATTTAAGATATGGAAGGAATTTGACAACAGCGAATAGTGCCACAATATGTTAAAAACTAAGTTTTGAATAATGTATTTAAGCCCATTGTTGAATATTTAATTTGTTAAATAGGTATCTTGAGTCTTTCTAATGCAACATATTAGCTGCTTTTCACAGTTTTAATTTGGTATTCTTTCCCCATATACGCAGTTAATAACAGAACATCAAATTCTGAGAGATATTTCTGATTCACTGTTATTTTCAAATCTGTGCACCGATAATCTTATTCCTTCAGTTGTTAACCGAAATAAACCCATATTCAAGGGTGTTTTTTATAAATATAAAACATCGTGTTATATATAGCTATCTCTTCAACTCCAGCGCCAAGAAAACCTGGCATTCAATCAAATAATTTGGAATTGCATTTTAATGAACATTTGTGGAAAACCCTTAACACATTTGGAACGCATGGCTTTATAAACGAAACGTGTGTTGTGTGTTATCGTCATTATTTGTACCTTCAAAATGTGGCATACTTTCATAAATGGAGGAACACAGAAGTCAATAATATGTATCTAATAATTATTGTGAAAATCATGAGTTACATTAACAATTTTACATTCTCTGTGAGAAAAAGAAGTAATCGGTAGATATTCAAAGAATTTGAAGCAATATGCCTAAAACTGACTAAAAGCACACAACATAATCCACTATAAGGCAGCCGCTTTCGCATTTCTCAAATGGTGGTTCAGCACGTCGATGGAACGGTCTCAGAATCAGTGTATTGTCCATTTTCCAGTATTACTTCACAAATGTGATCTATTTCAATTGTCGGTGTCACTTCACCAATATGTTATAGTTCAATTTTCACTATTCCTTCACTAATGTGATCTACTTCAATTTTCACTGCCACTTCACCAATATGATCTGGTTCAGTTTTCACTGTCCCTTCACTAATATTATCTAGTTCAATTTTTCTTGTCACTTCACTTCTTCGAGACGTAGCGGCGTAATTAAATACGCGCGAAGCAGTCTCCTCTTCGGATGGTTCGCTCGTTGGGGAGTCGAACAAAAGACGTCTCTAATCTCTCGCAGTAGCAAACAAACACATTGTCGGATTTGTTTTCCCTTCATGTTTATGGCTGTTGCCGTGTCCCAGAGTTTCACAGTAAGCATATCTATATGTTCCGGATGTTGAGCAACATCACGCAGGCTCCGCAAGCGAACGGGTCAAAATAAAACTATTACCATCACAAGGATCAGTTTCCTCTCCAAGCGCATCTTCAGATAATCCTTAGTGACAACCGTTCTCCTAATGCCCGCTGATTATTATTGATTTAATGGAATTTCAAAGGAACTGTCAGTTTTCATTTTCTGTCTCAGGAGGCGTGAGTAGAAAAGAAATTCTGACATCACGGGGTAGTTAACAACTCAGCTTGAAAATTTATCTTTTCAAATTAGGATATGTGAATGAAAGTGGAAAGAGTTTGAAGCTTAGGAAATAGAAATAATTTCAATAATTTTTGTTTGATCGTGGGACATAGCTAAGTTAAATCTTGTGACCGGTTAAGGGAATAAAGGGGTGACGGAGTGAACGAGAAGTACTCTCCACTCCCTGCCGACAAGCAACACCTTCCCCTGTTATCACAAACACCAACCGACGAAGGGTTCCACATCAGTATTCAACGTCTGAGTTATCCGTTTCAACTGACTTCTTTATGATGGAAAAGTAGCATAAAAAGGGATTTACAACTTTTTTACTCTATCAGATATTTGCAACAACAGCTCTTGGACAAATATATAATATAGATTTACAATCTGCGTCCATACAAGTTGATAGTGTCTGTCGAATAACCATTGTGTAGACATGAAGCGCCACCTGAGGCATTGTCGTGACTAGAATAAACTTCACAGTCTGCAACCCTGAAAGCCAGACTATGATCTCAAACAATGCTCAGAAAAATACCCGAATAGTGTGACCATAGTATAAGTCCTATAAGAGGGGTTGGCTTTCCTTCACGGTAAAAGCTGGATTGCAATGGGATTAAACTGGTAGGTGCAATTTGGGACTAAAGGACCCTCAGAGGTGTTAATAGTACCGAATAATAAAGAAGCTTGGGAACAAAATTGTGTACTAATTTCGTATATTAATAGCAAAGATTAAACTATTTTGCGCATCATGAATGCAAGCCTAGAAAAATATTATACCACACATGCTTTATGTAAAATTACAGCTTGCGAATGATTTGTCTAACTGAACAAAGAGAACGCTGCAATGCGGCAGAGCTTCTCAGCGGTTACAGCGAAGGATGTAGACCACATGACGCAGATAGAAAAAGGATAGCATTTTATTGCGACAAGGTACAGATGCTGCATGGATATGAACCGGAGTTTGGTGTGTACAAACTGTGTCGAGAGATTCTAGAAATGCCATAAATGACACGAGGGTTTCTTAATAAAGATCCAAATCAGAGGGGCGCAGAAGAATTGTGTTATAACTGGACCAAGGTTTTCAAATAAATGCTTGTTTTAATTATGGGTGGTGTTTGAGAAAAAAATATTGTAACGCAGCAGCTATGCCCCAAGGTTATCGGGAGGTGGACGCCAGGAAGTTGGAGATAAACAGAGATAAGCCGCGCTCTCACCCGGCCTAAACACCAGAAGCGCTAAAGGCAGATAACGAGAATCTTCTGGAAGTTTCTTTCCCCCGCCTCCAGAACATGTGTTCAGATAGTTCTAGAATGTTCTGTGGCTATATAAGCGAGCGCTCTCAGGAGAGCATTCAGTTGAGTTAGTCAGCGAGTGAGCAAGAGAGCTGGTGAGCGTGTTTCTGCTGCGACATCAAGTGCGGTTGTCCGAGCGAGTTGGTGACATGCAGCGAGTGCTACTGCCAAGCGAGAGATTGTAGAAGTCTTGTGTTCGACTCCCTAGCGAGTGAACCGTCCGGAAGAAGAGGCTAGGTCACGAAGAAAGTGAAGTGACGGCAAAATTGCACTATTTCACATTAGTGAAGTGACATTGTGAACTAGGTGAAGTCCCATTGAAAGTTGAACCAGATCAAAACAGTGACATTGAGAACTTGTATATAATTTCTGCATCTCGAAATAAATGTAAGTATAATACAGTTAAACCAACTTTATTATAAATATTTTTGGCGTCATGAGAGAAAGATGTTTTATTTGGAAATAAGTCCCAGTGCATCAGACAATAGAAATAGTATCTAATTTAAAAACATTTCATTGGAATGATATTTGTGATTTGTCCAGTAATCTTTAAAGCGAATCATTGGTAATATTTCATTTCATCTTGGAGTTAGTATTAAATGATGTTTAACGAAAGGATTATTTCCAAACGCCTAAATATTTGAAAAATAACTCCCGTATATAAAATATGTCCTATTTAAGTTATCGACCTATTTCAATTACCACAGTGTTTGGTAGTGGTAGTATACCAGGTGAGTCGCCGCCCCTTCAAACTTGCGGTTTAAGTCCATTTCTTCGCATACCAACAGCAATTACTTGACGTTTGTAGGTAGACGAAAGCGCTTTAAGGGACACAAAGTAAAACTCAAGAACACACGACCTTTTACTGAGAATGGATTCCAGCCCAGTTTACAAACTTTTACATTACAGTATACAGGGTGGACCATCTAAGTTGAGACTGTATTATATCTCCAAATTAAGTGTTGTAGAAAGAAATATCTGTAATAAATGTTGCTTGGTATTATGGGAGAAAGTAAATGTCATTATTCGTATTTTTTGGAGTACGTTGTGATGGTTCTTTTAGGGTCAATTTAATTTTTTTAAATGGGAACCTACATTTTGTATGTTGTTTTCCCATTGTAAAATGGTATGTAAGAAGCTGTTTATTTTGTGATGAGGAATAGAGAAACAAAATAAAAAAATATTGGTTTCCAATTAGGAAATGTAACATGACCCTCAAGTGACCATACATGGATGTCCCAACCATTCATTGGGCTCTTCGTACACAGCCATTCTGGATTTTTGTTGTTATTTACGTTGGTGTAAGAACAATTGCAACGTGTTTTATACAAATGTTGTTTCGGTTTTAATGAGGAGTGAGAAAACAACTTTAAAAAGGTAGGCTTCCATTTAAAAAAAGTTATTTGACCCTAAAATGACCACCACAACTTCCTCCAAATACAGTATTAATGGCATTTGCTTTCCCTCATAATAGCAAGCAATTTTCATTCAAGACGTTTCTTTCTAGAGCGCTTAGTTTTGAATATATTGTACAATCTCAACTTAAGTGATCCACCCTAGTAGGGTATAAAGAGGGGTTCTGGCGCAGTTTTGCGATTATATGGGAAAGGATAGGGAAAACGAGGGTGGATGCGGAGGAAAATGCGTTTATATGGGGAAGATTGAGACTACGAGGATCGATGCTAGGCTACCTAGAGGTTGAAGGAGTAGGGATGTGCTTTATATGAGAGATACGGGGAATACGAGGAGAAGTGTTAGACTAGACAAAGTTTGAGAAGTGGAATAGCTGTTTATATCGGAAAGATAGGGAAAACGTGAACAGATAATAGGCTAGACAGATGCTGAAGCAGAGGGAATACGGATACATATACAGGAGAGATAGAGGATACGTGGAGAGGTACTAGACTATTCAGGGCTTGAAGGGTAGAGTAGGGCTTTTTATATGAAGATACGAGGAAAACAAAGGTATACGCTAGGTTGAGAGAACCTTCAAGGAGGAAAAATGCGTTTATATGGAGAAATTAGGGGAAACGAGGAAAATTCCGAGGTAGAGCAGGGACTCCAGGAGGGAGAGATATGCTTTATACGACAGAGATAGGCCATACGAGGAAAGGTGCTAGTGTAGACAGAGGTTAAGGAGTAGGGTATACGCTTATATGAGGAATGTATGGAAAACGGAGACAGACGGTATTATAGACAGAAGCTGTGCCACTTTTGCGTTTATGTGGGAAAGGATAGGGAAAACGAGGGTAGATACGACGGTTCAAGGAGGAAAATGCGTTTATAGGGGAGAGATAGGGAATACCAGGGCTGATGCTAGGCTAGTCAGATGCTAAAGGAGGGCAGGGGATACGCTTTATACGAGAGATAGGGAATACAAGGAAATATGCTATACTAAACAGGACTTGAAGGGTAGAATATGGCGTTTTATATGGGGGAGATAGCGAACCGAGGAGAGGTATTAGGCTAGGAGGTTTGAATGATAGAGTAGACGTTTATATGCGAGAAATAGGGAATACTAGGGTCGATGCTAGGCTAGACAGGGCTGAAGTAGGGGAATGCGACTTACATGAGAGAGGTAGGGGAATATGAGGAGAAGTGCTAGGCTAGACAGGGTTTGAGCTGTGGAGTATGACTTTTATAGGAAAGATAGGGAAAACGTGAACAGATAATAGGCTAGACAGATGCTGAAGGACGGGAATATAGGCTTATACGGGAGAGATAGGGAATACGAGAAGGGCTAGACGAGACAGATGCTGACGGAGGAGGGGATACGCTTTATACGGAAGAGATAGGGAATACGAGGAGAGGTACTAGACCATACAGGACTTGAAGGGTAGAATATAGCGTTTTTATATGGGAGAGCTAGCAAACCGAGGAGAGGTATTACATAGAAAGGTTTGAATGACAGAGTATGCGTTTATATGGAGAGACGAGGAAAACGAAGGAGGTGCTAGGTTGAGAGAGTCTTCAAGGAGGAAAATGCATTTATATGAGAGCGGTAGGGAATACGCGGAGAGGTGCTAGTCTAGAGAGGGTGGAGGAGTAGAGTATACGTTTATATGGGAGAAATATGGAAAACGAGAGTGGTACAAGGATAGACAGGGGTTGAAGAAGGCGGAGGAATGTAGATTTATACGGTAATATAGAGAGTAATTAGATTATAAAACATTTCTCATCCAACGTTACAACACTTTTATATACTTTTTTCTAAACCTTACAAACTTTTTTATATGTTAAACAGTAGTGCGCGAGACAGAGAGGGACAAACTGTATATCGGTTTGCAGTGAAGTATACGTCCTAACCTATTCCCAGCTTGTATGTTCTGGATCTTCTCATTGTCTATATATTCCTATCATCATCTAACGTAGCCACGTAACAAGACGTAACACAACGTAACATAACAGCATGACAAGACGTCATACTAAGTAACATAAGCACGTAACCACGCAACATCACGTAACCAGAAACATCACACGACGTAACAGCACGTAGCAACTATGTAACCACGTAACAAAACGTAAGAACAACACGCTACCAGCCCATTGCTAAGGTAATCTAAGCTAATCCATCCTTCATAACTTAGACAATAAGTACAAGAGCCTAGCCTAGATTAACCTGACCAATCCCAAACGTTCATCTCATCATCTATTCCACTCAGTCATCGTCTAACCTAATCTGGCTAACCAGAGATAACCTCAACTTTCTTTTAGGGAAATTTCAATATTTTATTCGGGTTTTATTATTCGAGAGTTTTAATTGAAAAGTTTACGCCAACATACCTCTATTTTAGTTCGTTGTAGGTGTCTCTCCCCTTTTTATCTAGGCTTGAGACTAGCACTAGGATTGCTCCTAATGGCAGGTTTACCACCTTCCCTTCCATCTTCTTCTTTCTTCATAGCTCGTCAGCTAGCTGCATATACAGCACACGGATAACCTTCATATTTTTAAGATTGTAGACTCACGAGAAAATCTTTATCTTTGACTTACAATCTTTTAAGCACTGTTTGTAATGGCGTAATGTAATGGCGTAATGTCCATACGCATATGTCGTTATTCCATCCTCAGCAATAATTCTTTTATCATCAAACGGAGTCAATGCAATTTTATTCACTTGCACTGTGGCAAGAGCATGCTCCCGAGACAGGATCAGATTCATAGGTGTTCTGATGATTTCTCCGGTTTTAAGACAGTCTGTATAGCTGTCAAACGAAATGTACTGCTTAATAGCGCTACGTTTTATACCTTTAATCTTTTTTATCATTGAACCTTGAATATCTAAGGCATACTTCTTAGGACGTAGTCCAACAAAGCGTAGGATGATTTTACCATTAGCCTCATCTTTAAATTTTCCCAACACCTTCTTGTTTAGAGCTGAATAGCATATATGGTTGACAGGGTAATCAGCTGTATTTAAGTGTTCGAGAAAACGTAGCTTGTCGTGGAACACATCTTCAGTAGTAACACGATGAATGAACGAATCAGTGTCCATATACATAAGCTTCAGGTTTTCAGCTCCATAATAAGGCAACAACACGTCGTAATGATAGTTATACATTAATGTCTTGGAGATATCCAACACACTCATACCGATGTATATAGGCTCGTTGAACACGATCTGACGAGAGGCCATATGCACAGCAGCTAGATTAGAAGCGTATATCGTCCTGTCGATAAACGTAGGCTTTGCAATTAACTTTTCCAGAGTCTTCTCGTTTGTCACCAACCGGATATCCACACGATTACGAAGGTTCTCCATTGTTTTTCCAAACATGGCGTTTTTTAAACAGTTTCTAGCGATCCTTCTCAAAATCATTTGCAGCTTGTTGTCGTAGTCTGTTATTAAATTCCACATATGGTTTTAACCACTGTGACTGTCGAAATTGTAGCACACGATGAATTTTTGTTAACCGTAGTCCATGATTAAGAGCTTGCTTCAAAGTCATGTAATGTACTACATACTTCTTTCGAGGTCCAAGGTGAGGTATCAGTTTCTTTGTAGTCGAGTCCTTTGGTTTCAGACACTCAGGCAGGAATGGTAAATCGTTATGCAGATCGTGAAGTTCTGTAGGATACTCAATGTCGACTTGTAATATATATCCATGAGCATCATCTTCTTGTAGCCTTTCTATGTCGATTTCTTCAGGCGAAACGCACTGAAATCCACCAAAAGGAAGGGCGTGACACATGGTCCACCCATATTGGTTATTGGCGTCCTCGTATGTGATAAATTGGGTTGGTCTCGACGGATCAAACTTATCCATGTAAGTGTTATTAGCCTCTGCATACCGATGGGACACTTGGCATAAACCTCCTCTTATGCCTGATTCCACCATGAGTAGTTGCTCATAATCTTGCAACAGTTCCAGTTCGATTCCAGTATACAGTAACATGGCGTCCCATGTAAGTCCTGGAGCGGTAAAATAATGTGCTGGATCGACTTTATGCGTTTTGAGAGTTTGATCTCTAAATGTCTCAAAGACATCAGCTAGAAGAAGTACATCAGATATTAAGTAAAGGTCACTGTATTCTCCCAGGTTTCTCACATTGAACAGTCTCCATACATTTCTAGCATGTTCGTAGTTAGCATCACTAATTTCTTCTTCATTCAGTTTATTGTAGAAGTAGTTCTTAGGAGGCAGGCCGGTTTCGTTCAAGACGTCCCATGAAGTGACGTAATCATAGGGAAATACACCCTTACGTGTCATCAACTTCATCTTGTCTTCTCCAAAGTACTTCACTGTTTCAGGGTACGATGTTAGATTTTTTACCAGCTTATCCAAGCTTGTACTCAGGAACCGAAAACTATCTACAAACCGGAGCTTTATATCTCCTACATACTTGGAGAATGATATATAGCTTTCTTCAGAGCTAGCAATTACTTCCACCCGCTCACTTGTACATCCCAGCTCCTTAACAATGAAATGAGAGTCATACCCACTGAGGTTGTGCATGAAGACTGGAATATATTTAGGTGTTTTGCAGGTTAAATTACATGCATTATGCAGACTTCCCCGATATTCACCACTGATGTGATCATGGTCGCGTACTTTATAGTTCTCTTCAGTAAAGGTTTTTCCACACAAGTAGCATACTGTAGAGGCGTTGAAATCCATCTGCTGTTGACCTGTAAGTTTCAGAGGCATGACGCATTTGTATATATTATTAATCTCCTTTGCAAGGAATGACAGGTATTCCATAAACTTCTGAGCAGCATCAACACCACGATATACATAGGGATGCTTACGAAGACCAGTTTCCAGATGTTCAACGTTGGTTGATGGTTTAACGTAAACGCAGAAACTCGTGGGAACATGCTGCTGATAAGGGAGATGTATATGAAGTTTCAGGATTGGGGAGACATGTATGACATGGAGCGAGAATGCTTTCAAAGTCTGCGTAGATGACGTAAGGTAGTTTCAACATCCTTTCAAAATTTTTAAACTGTACAATTGATTTCTCCTTTGTAGGCATAACTACCCTTGCAACACTATGCTGATTACAGATGGTGGCATGTTCTTGTAGTTTTTCCAGTCCACTTTGTCCATATCGATCGTAAAAATGTGTAAAAGAACGCTTACAGGTATAAACACGTTCCTTACATTTGGTTTTCTGACATCGAATAAGTTTTTCAAAATTCTTTATATAAACGTAGTGATGTCTATCCATACTGTCACTCAATAGCAGGAGGTCACGATGGTCAGCTAGTTCAATCTCAGCAACCTTTATCGGATACACTTCATGCTTCTCATCCAGACCGAAGACGTTGATAGACATCCTGTTAAGCTTCTCAAATTTAGGCATTTGAGAAAGGGGCGTAGGGTAGGAAACACATCTGAAGTCGTACTTATCTTGGAGTTGTTCGTATTTGCTCACCCGTTGTGCATCCTTCCCAACGAACTTAGCTAATACAGAATACATAAAGCATAGCTCATCAGTTAAATTCTGGATGTTAATGCAGGCTTTTCTTGCTTCAACAGATGGCGGTAGTGGTATGTAGCTACTTCCTCGTAACGGGTTGTACTTGTTGATACGAAGTCGAACTCCTTCCAAAGCAAGCAGAGCCCAGTTGCTACCCTTAAGCTGAGACTCCTCCATTTCAGTAACCATCTTCTTCATTTTCGTTTCCAACATGGAGTCCAGGTCCGTTTCTAAGAAAACAGCTTGATTCCGTGTTTTTAATGTTTTGTCGTAGGTTTCTCGACACTGTTAACAAATCTACACTCAGCTAACAGATTAATTTTCACACTTTTGTGAATACCAAGCTCTTTATGTACAGCCTGGATTATCCGATGTTTCGCCTCATGCAGGTATATATTCAGGTCCTTAGCTGATTCACAACGTATAAAATATGATTTCAAGCGTCCATTGAATGAAGTTTCATATTCTTTCATGTCACAGTCGTCTAATGCAGAAAATAACTCAAGCTTTGTCGGTTCTAATCTACGTTTCTTCTCAGGTCTGTTTATTTCACACGCATCTTCGTGTCGACGACCCTTATAACTGTCCTTGAAGGCTTAATTACAATATTTACACTCGAAGAGCTTTTTACAACGTAGCTCATGTCGTCTTTTATCATAACCACGGAGGAACTTCTTACAGCATTTACCACAAGAATATCCTGAGGCACTAGGAATGATATCGTTATATGAGGACTTATTAATTTTTCTTCTTGATATAATAAGGTATTAACCTTTCTTCAAGGAAATGTACGCCTCTTTGCCTTGATAACGCCTTAGAAGGTTGATTATTTTCTGAGAGAACAGCGATGTTAACACCTCAGAGATGATCAACACAATGAATTTCAATGCTAGAGGTCGCTCTATTTATAGAGGAAGCACGAACCTTTTTGGATCAATTATATAACGTATTAACCCTTCTTCAAGGAAATGTACGCCTCTTTACCTTGATAACGCTTTAGAAGGTTGATTATTTTCTGAGAGAACAGCGATGTTAACACCTCAGAGATGATCAACAGAATGAATTTCAATGCTAGAGGTCGCTTTATTTATAGAGGAAGCACGAACCTTTTTAAATCAATTATATAACGTATTAACCCTTCTTCAAGAAATGTTAGCCTCTTTACCTTGATAACAATTTAGAAGGTCGCTTATTTTCTAGGAGAACAACGATGTAGTCACCTCGGAGATGATTAACAGAATGAAGTTCAATACGCAAGTTCGCTCTATTTATAGAGGAAGCACGAACCTTTTTAGATCAATTATATCCTGATTATTAATACTAAAAAACGGTGATGAAGCGTGTAAGCTCTTATATTTCAATTCGTGTTACACTGATGTTTGAGCGTCTCCCTGTAGCTTCGTATGTTTAGAGAAAGTGTAAAGTATTGTGAAGATGTATGTATTGTTCGACTATAATCGTACAGATTCGGAGAGCTTGACTCGTGAAGGTGATGAACGATCCGTTGCCCGATCAAGAGGCAAGCATTCCCTCTGCGCAACGAAACCTAGAAGCACAAAGATGCAAATGAAAGGAAATCGTGATAGCATACACCTCTCAGGCATTCGCCTGCAGACCATGGAAAACCATGAAAAATATGTCAGAGCGAGCGTCCAACGGGACTCGAACCAGGGACTCTAAATGCACACGTAAAAGATACAAATTATATAGAATGAAAGGAAATCGGATTCGATGAGAAACCACTCAAGCATTCGCCTGCAGACCAGGGAAAACCATAAAAAATATGATGTCAGAGTGATCAACCAACAGGAATCAAACAAAGGACCTTAGAAGCACATAGCTTAAGATGTATATCAAATAAAAATGCAATAAAATCGTGATAGATGAGAAACCACCCAGACATTCGCCTACAGACCAGGGAAAACCACGAAAAATATGTCAGAGTGAACAACCAACGGCAATCGAACGAGGAAAACCATCAGGTTGCGCTCGTGAAAGATGTAAGTCAAATAAAATGAAAGAAAATCGTGATAGATGGGAAACCACTCAGACATTCGCTTGCAGACCAGGGAAAACCATGCAAAATCCCAGGATAGAGTGTGCGACCGCTAGAGAAATCAAACAACGGATTCTAGAAGCATAAAGATGCAAATGAAAGAAAATCTTGATAGCAAATACCACTACAGCATTCGGCAGCAGACCAGGAAAAAACCATGCAAAGATCCGTGATCAGAGTAAACAATTGATTGAAATCTAACCCCTGAACCATAGAAATTTACGTGAAAGATACAAATGAAATAGAATGAAAGGAAATCGTGATAGCATACACCACTCCAGCATTCGGCAGCAGACCAGGAAAAACTACGAAAAAATCGGGATTAGAGTAAGCGACAGACAGAAATCTAACCCCTGAACCCCAGAAGCTTACGTGAAAAATTCAAATGAATCAGAATGAAAGGAAATCGGGTAGAATACATAATCACAGAATTCACCCATCCAACCATGAAAAATCACGAAAAATCCGAGATTAGAGTAAGCGACAGACAGAAATCTAACCCTTGAACCCTAGAAATTTACGTGAAAAATGTAAATAAAATGGATTGAAAGGGAATCGTGATAGCAAACACCACTCCAGCATTCGTCAGCAGACCAGCGAAAATCGTGAGAAACCTATGGCCAGAGTGCTCGTCCCTACGGGAATCGAATCCGAGACCTCTCGAATGCAAAGCGCTGACATTATTGACTGATCCAAACAGTAAAAAACAGACCTCATTCGCGGTCGACAATGCTTAAACACGTTAACTTTCACCATATGACGTCACAGTTGAGGACAGTTTGACTATCGCCGACATGTCGAGACATGTACATTTTATGCATCTCATAACAAAAGAGAAGTATATTCTAGCGTCATATACAGAAGTTTCATGCCAACGTACTCACTACGCTCGCAAAGATAATCTAAAATTTCATCGTTGAAATACTTTGGAAATAGCGTAGAAGTTTTTCCACCCTTATTTAATTAAATTCATGTATATACCCTATTATTTAGTGATTTGTTAAATAATTTCTTCCTCTCATCTCCATCATTCTTCAAAGAATCAGTGTACAATATGCATTTTTATACGTTTTAATGTTCGTTTATTTTTAAAACCGCTGCATTTGCCAGCAATTACGAGCAATAATTTTTTTCAGCTTTACTCCGATTTTAAGCTTGTAGAATCGAATTAGGAAATGTTTTAATAAATGTATTATATTTTTTTAGCTTAAAGTATCAACATTTTTAAAGTTGCCATGCCCGTTATTTGTATTTAGTATAAAGATTGTTATATTTTCATTTTTAAGACTTCCTTTGTTAAAGATAATGCCTTGCAATCTATTTTTTAATTTCTTTTAAAACCGAGCGAGCGTTAACAACTATAATGGCTGTCTTCATGTGTCGGAAAGCTAACATGGCCATTTCAGCCGTCTTTTCCGCAAACGCAGGCATGTGGCAGAGAAGGCATTCTTTTAGCGTCCCTTACATGTCGGTAAGGAAGCGAGCGCCCGACAGTGCGAGGTACAGAGAAGACCTTCTTTCACCGTCCACCAGATGGCGGTAAAGTAGACCGTGTCATGAGTACCAAGCACTGAGAAAGAGGCAGAAGGGGGAGGCGGGACAGACGCACTGAGAGAGAGGCGAGACCACTCAGTTCGGCACAGCACGCCGTAAGGTTCGGAGCTATACGTAGTGTCCTGCATATACCTACGCAGCGCTCGTCAGCGTCTTACGTAATTTAGTTATTTACGCTCACACCACCATTTTAGTCATACATTCATCTAAGAGATATAATATTCGTCAGGATGACAGATGCCCAAATATACATAACAAAGAAATTAGTTACTGATATAAATGTAATATCGTACATTCACCGTTTTATTTTAATTACTTTTTTATTTTATTCGAAGATGACTTTGTATTCATGTCACTGGATTCAATCCTAGTCCTCCAGCCCGACTTGGAACAACAATCAATAACGCGCGACATTCCAAGGATATAATCGGTAATAATAGAAATGTTTTTGGTAAAGACCGCCAAACAGAAAGGTCTGTAAACGTATGTATTTCCCCTCACCTACTGTAGGTTGGGGGAAGAGAGGAAGTGACATGAGCTACGTTGTAAAACTCCTTCGAATGTAAATATTGTAATGTAGCCTTCAAAGACAGTTATAAGGGTCGTCGACACGAAGATGCGTGTGAAATAAACAGATCTGAGAAGAAACGTAGATTAGAACCGACAAAGCATGAGTTATTTTCTGCATTAGACGACTGTGACATGAAAGAATATGAAACTTCATTCAATGGACGCTTGAAATCATATTTTATACGTTGTGAATCAGCTAAGGACCTTAATATATACCTGCATGAGGCGAAACACGGATAATCCAGGCTGTACATAAAGAGCTTGGTATTCACAAAAGTGTGAAAATTAATCTGTTAGCTGAGTGTAGATTTGTTAACAGTGTCGGAGAAACCTGCGACAAAACATTTAAAACACGGAATCAAGCTGTTTTCGTAGAAACGGACCTGTACTCCATGTTGGAAACGAAAATGAAGAGGATGGTTACTGAAATGGAGGAGTCTCAGCTTAAGGGTAGCAAATGGGCTCTGCTTGCTGTGGAAGGAGTTCGACTTCGTATCAACAAGTACAACCCGTTACGAGGAAGTAGCTACATACCACTACCGCCATCTGTTGAAGCAAGAAAAGCCTGCATTAACATCCAGAATTTAACTGATGAGCTATGCTTTATGTATTCTGTATTAGCTAAGTTCGTTGAGAAGAATGCACAACGGGTGAGCAAATACGAACAACTCCAAGATAAGTACGACTTCAGATGTGTTTCCTACCCTACGCCCCTTTCTCAAATGCCTAAATTTGAGAAGCTTAACAGGATGTCTATCAACGTCTTCGGTCTGGATGAGAAGCATGAAGTGTATCCGATAAAGGTTGCTGAGATTGAACTAGCTGACCATCGTGACCTCCTGCTATTGAGTGACAGTATGGATAGACATCACTACGTTTATATAAAGAATTTTGAAAAACTTATTCGATGTCAGAACACCAAATGTAAGGAACGTGTTTATACCTGTAAGCGTTCTTTTACACATTTTGACGATCGATATGGACAAAGTGGACTGGAAAAACTACAAGAACATGCCACCATCTGTAATCAGCATGGTGTTGCAAGGGTAGTTATGCCTACAAAGGAGAAATCAATTGTACAGTTTAAAAATTTTGAAAGGATGTTGAAACTACCTTACGTCATCTACGCAGACTTTGAAAGCATTCTCGCTCCATGTCATACATGTCCCTCAATCCTGAAACTTCATATACATCTCCTTATCAGCAGCATGTTCCCATGAGTTTCTGCGTTTACGTTAAACCATCAACCAACGTTGAACATCTGGAAACTGGTCTTCCTAAGCATCCCTATGTATATCGTGGTGTTGATGCTGCTCAGAAGTTTATGGAATACCTGTCATTCCTTGCAAAGGAGATTAATAATATATACAAATGCGTCATGCCTCTGAAACTTACAGGTCAACAGCAGATGGATTTCAACGCCTCTACAGTATGCTACTTGTGTGGAAAAACCTTTACTGAAGAGAACTATAAAGTACGCGACCATGATCACATCAGTGGTGAATATCGGGGAAGTCTGCATAATGAATGTAATTTAACCTGCAAAACACCTAAATATATTCCAGTCTTCATGCACAACCTCAGTGGGTATGACTCTCATTTCATTGTTAAGGAGCTGGGATGTACAAGTGAGCGGGTGGAAGTAATTGCTAGCTCTGAAGAAAGCTATATATCATTCTCCAAGTATGTAGGAGATATAAAGCTCCGGTTTGTAGATAGTTTTCGGTTCCTGAGTACAAGCTTGGATAAGCTGGTAAAAAATCTAACATCGTACCCTGAAACAGTGAAGTACTTTGGAGAAGACAAGATGAAGTTGATGACACGTAAGGGTGTATTTCCCTATGATTACGTCACTTCATGGGACGTCTTGTATGTATGTATGTATGTATGTATGTATTTATTTATTCTGCAATTGGGTACTTCCCGGTGGCAGAATTAAACCGTACAAAGTTTACATCACCATGACTAGCTTACAATAATAATAATAATAAACAAGACTAACAATACAAAATGATTAATTTTAAATATTAACGAAGCTTTTAAAATCCCTAATTACTGAACCATTTATAGTTTACTTAACTATTCACAATTACTTAACTATTCACCATTTACTTCACTATTCACAATTTACTTAACTATTCACAATTTACTTAACTATTCTCAATTTACTTAACTATCTACAAGGTACTTAACAATTTACAAAGTACGTAACTATTTTCGAGGTACTTAACTATTTACAATTGGTCCTTATATTTAGTTACCAGTATTTTCAACCTGGTAGTGTCAACTTTAATAGTATAGTTTGTGAAATGAGTACACTAGTTAATTAACCAACATTTATTCTGCTAATATTATTTCTGAACTGCTTTAAGGTCAGAGGACAGCCCTGAAAGTCTGCTACAGGCAATTCATTCCATTCCTCAATGGTTCTATTAACAAAAGAAAATTTTCCCACGTCGGTTCTGCACTTTCTGCCCCTAATTTTAAACAGATGATCGTTTCGACCGTAGTGTGCTGGATTCTCTAACCTTTCTCTAAGATCCGCCCAAGCATTTGAACCAGTATAAGCTTTAAATAACGCAACTAATCTATGTTTTTTACGCCTAACTTTTAGCGGTTCCCATTCATTCTCTTCACCTTTTGAAAACCCAAAATCTTTACCCCTCCTTATGAATTTTATAGCCCTTCTCTGTACTTTTTCTAAGCAATCAATCTGATTGACTCTGTATGGGTCCCAACATGCTACTCCATATTCCATAACCGGCCGCACTAAAGATTTGTAGGCTAGTTCCCTGGTCTTTGCGCTCCCCTTTTTCAGTATTCTCATTACGAAATGCAATGCTTTCCACGCTTTCCTAGATGTACTATTTATCTGTTCCGCCCATCCAGCATTACTTGACAAGCACACTCCCAAATATTTGCAGCTGTCCACCTGTGGAATTGGTTCCCCGCCCATTTGATAGTTATGTATAATCTTCCCCTTAGTTCTGCTAAAAACAATGGACTTACTTTTCCCAGCATTAATTGTCATTTTGTTTGCTTCGGCCCACCGCCTGATTTCATTTAGGTCGTCCTGAAGAGCAGTCTCATGCATGGAATTCCTAATCTTATTGTAAATAATACAATCGTCTGCGAACAGTCTTATCTGGCATTTAATGTTTATATGGATATCATTAACAAAGATAAGAAACAGACAGTAACGGGCCCAGTACCGAGCCTTGGGGCACGCCCGAACTTACGGTCCCCCCTTCTGACAGTTCTCTACCTACTCTTACTCTTTGCGTCCTCCCTTTCAAAAATTGTTCTACCCACAATACAACGCGATTATCAAGTCCCGCATTTGCTAGTTTCCGGATGAGTAAACTATGTGGCACTACGTCAAAAGCTTTAGAAAAATCTATCACCACTGCATCAGTCCTTCCCCCTGCATCCACCTCATCTGCCAAATCTTGAATTAATGAAGTTGTTTGACTTTCACATGAATACCCGGATCTAAACCCATGTTGCGCTTTGTTGAACCACTGTTTGTTTTCTAATTCCTCCCGTATGTATTCTGCAATTAGATGCTCCATTACTTTACACACTACCGACGTTAGGCTGACAGGCCGATAATTATTTATTTCTGTTTTATTACCCCCTTTGTATATTGGAACTACAATAGCGGATTTCCAGTCTTCCGGTAGTGCACGGTTGTTAATTGACATGTTAAACAAGAGCATTAGGTAGGGAATCATGGCTTCTCCCCCTATTTTTAATATTTCAGTAGGTACGTTGTCCGGCCCTCTTGATTTTCGATTCTGTAGCATCTTGATCCTTTTACGTAATTTTGGCGCCATTATTTCAAATAGCGATTCTCCACCACTCCTATTTTCCCGTTCAGGACTATCATCCATTTGATGAAACACCGATACAAAATGTGCATTTAATATGTTCGCCTTTTCCTTATCATTTATTACGGCAGTCCCGTTAACTTTGAAATCTGGTATGCCTTCTTTATTACCCCTGCGTCTCCTCACATAATTGTAAAATGCTTTCCATCCATCACTTTCCTTATTTAAAATTTGTTCTAAGAACCGCTCCTGCGCTTGCAACTTTTCGTTTTGTAAATTCTTGGTTAGTTCTTTAAATTTAATAAAATGCCATTCTGATTTCCTCCTTTTATGATACGCGCGCCTTGTTTTCCTTTTAAGTGACCTAATACGTTTTGTATAAAATTCTGGATCAGCGTTATTTTTCATAAATTTAAAAGGTAGATGTTTCATAATTGCTTCCGAAGTAAGTGTTTTGAAGCTAGCCCAGGCTTCATTTACACTAGTGGCAGATTTTACGAAAGACCAATATTGCTCGCGTAGAAAATTCTGAATAGCAGCCCCGTCCGCTTTCTGGAAATTCCAGCTAATTGATGTTTGTTCTAATTCAAACCGGTTCAATCGTCCCCCCCAGCTTACATCTAATTGCACACAATGGTGGTCACTGATACCTGGCAAGACCTCACATTCAGCAAACAAAGACTGAGGCCTGCATAAAAATACATCTAGTAAGGCTGATTGCCGAGTACTTGTGTTAACGACTTGCAACAAACCCTGTTCCCAAACCAGAAAATTAACAAGATTTTGGTCTTCGCCTCCTATTAACTGACCTTTCCAGTTTACATTTGGCAGATTTACATCCCCTGCTACAATAACGTTTCCCTTTACGGAAGAGATTTTTTCTATTAATTTATGCAACGTTTTGTGATTAGTTTCGCTAGGTGGTCTGTAGCAAGCTATTATTGTTATATTATTACCTTCGTTTTTTTGATCAATAATTTCAATTGCCATAATCTCTACATCCTCTTCTACCCATAGCGCTTTGCTTTGTAACTCTGACTTAGCGCAAATAAAAATTCCCCCTCCCCTTCCGTCCCTGTCCCTCCTAAACACACTGTAATCTGAGCTGAAAACTTCCGCATCATTTATATCAACATTTAGCCATGACTCCGTACCTATAATTACATTTGGTTACATATCTCCATTAAATTCCAAAACTCTACAACTTTATTCATAATACTACGGCAATTTACCTGTAACAGCCTTAAAAAGCCAGCCCCTACCTGTGAATCTTCGTTTCTCCGAGGTTGTTGTCACTGTTGCTTCTGCCGCTTGCTGCCATCGCTCCACGTCGTCACCCTCCCGAACAAAGCTGCCAACTTCGAAGATCCACTTCGGTTTAAGTGCACACCGTCCCGTCCGTAGTCCCAGTCTTCAATCCACGAATTTGGGTCCAGAAACTTCGCGCCCAGTCGCTCCGCTACCCATGCATACGAGTCGTTTACCTGCATTATCTTCCTCCAGTTGACATCGCGTCGTCTCAAAACTCCACTAACGACGATCTTCGCTGAGGGAAATAGCTGCCTTGTCCGTTTAACTAAGTCGTACATGTCTCCCATCACGTAGTTTACACTTCTCCGCAGGACATTGCTCCCAACGTGCAATACAATCGTCTTATAGCTGTCTTCCATCTCCTCTTGCTTTTTCTCGATTTCCCCCAGCAGTCCTTCAGTCCTTATGCCAGGATAGCAAGCTACCTCTGCATTCGGGTTCCCCGCATTTCTCACAATAGAGTCTCCGACTATCAAACATGGTTTCCCCTTTTCTTGTCCATTTTCTTTCCTGAGCTCCCTGAGTTGGCTATTCTCTTCTTCTAACTTCCGAATTTTCTCTTCCGCGCGTTGGAGCTTCTCGCGTAACACCCGTGCTTCTTCTTGCAGCTTCTCCAGTTTCTTCTGATTTGCGATGACAGTTTCAGTTCCCCTGCAGTCCTTACATTCCCAGTTTTCTTCGATGTTCTGGTCCCTCTTAATTTTTTGGCAACCAAAATGGTACCACTTCGCGCAGCTGCTGCATTGTAGTCCTGTCCTTAAAGCTTTGTTGCAGCTCCCTCATCCTTCATCAGTCACAGGTCCTGGGTTTAATTCAACACCTCCTATCACGAGCAAAATTACTAAAATAAACGCCATAAAATAACACTTGGACGTTACGTTCGTCCTACCTAATACCCGACTACCTGCTATCCACGATCCCCTACCCGTCCGCATTCCGATCCTTGCTCGGTAAACCATCAACTCCACCCCCATGGCCGCTACTTGTTTATACCTGCGTGTACTTGGAACGTCCTGATACGACCTCTCCCCTCAAGGTCTCGAACACGAACGTCTTGAACGAAACCTGCCTGCCTCCTAAGAACTACTTCTACAATAAACTGAATGAAGAAGAAATTAGTGATGCTGACTACGAACATGCTAGAAATGTATGGAGACTGTTCAATGTGAGAAACCTGGGAGAATACAGTGACCTTTACTTAATATCTGATGTACCTCTTCTAGCTGATGTCTTTGAGACATTTAGAGATCAAGCTCTCGAAACGCATAAAGTCGATCCAGCACATTATTTTACCTCTCCAGGACTTACATGGGACGCCATGTTACTGTATACTGGAATCGAACTGGAACTGTTGCAAGATTATGAGCAACTACTCATGGTGGAATCCGGCATAAGAGGAGGTTTATGCCAAGTGTCCCATCGGTATGCAGAGGCTAATAACACTTACATGGATAAGTTTGATCCGTCGACACCAACCCAATTTATCACATACGAGGACGCCAATAACCAATATGGGTGGGCCATGTGTCACACCCTTCCTTTTGGTGGATTTTAGTGCGTTTCGCCTGAAGAAATCGACATAGAAAGGCTACAAGAAGATGATGCTCATGGATATATATTACAAGTCGACATTGAGTATCCTACAGAACTTCACGATCTGCATAACGATTTACCATTCCTGCCTGAGTGTCTGAAACCAAAGGACTCGACTACAAAGAAACTGATACCTCACCTTGGACCTCGAAAGAAGTATGTAGCACATTACATGACTATGAAGCAAGCTCTTAATCATGGACTACGGTTAACAAAAATTCATCGTGTGCTACAATTTCGACAGTCACAGTGGTTAAAACCATATGTGGAATTTAATAACAGACTACGACAACAAGCTGCAAATGATTTTGAGAAGGATCTCTACAAACTGTTTAACAACGCCATTTTTGGAAAAACAATGGAGAACCTTCGTAATCGTGTGGATATCCGGTTGGTGACAAACGAGAAGACTCTGGAAAAGTTAATTGCAAAGCCTACGTTTATCGACAGGACGATATACGCTTCTAATCTAGCTACTGTGCATATGGCCTCTCGTCAGATCGTGTTCAACGAGCCTATATACATCGGTATGAGTGTGTTGGATATCTCCAAGATATTAATGTATAACTATCATTACGACGTGTTGTTGCCTTGTTATGGAGCTGAAAACCTGAAGCTTATGTATATGGACACTGATTCGTTCATTCATCGTGTTACTACTGAAGATGTGTTCCACGACAAGCTACGTTTTCTCGAACACTTAAATACAGCTGATTACCCTGTCAACCATATATGCTATTCAGCTCTAAACAAGAAGGTGTTGGGAAAATTTAAAGATGAGGCTAATGGTAAAATCATCCTACGCTTTGTTGGACTACGTCCTAAGAAGTATGCCTTAGATATTCAAGGTTCAATGATAAAAAAGATTAAAGGTATAAAACGTAGCGCTATTAAGCAGTACATTTCGTTTGACAGCTATACAGACTGTCTTAAAACCGGAGAAATCATCAGAACACCTATGAATCTGATCCTGTCACGGGAGCATGCTCTTTCCACAGTGCAAGTGAATAAAATTGCATTGACTCCGTTTGATGATAAAAGAATTATTGCTGAGGATGGAATAACGACATATGCGTATGGACATTACGCCATTACATTACGCCATTACAAACAGTGCTTAAAAGAATGTAAGTCAAAGATAAAGATTTTCTCGTGAGTCTACAATCTTAAAAATATGAAGGTTATCCGTGTGCTGTATATGCAGCTAGCTGACGAGCTATGAAGAAAGAAGAAGATGGAAGGGAAGGTGGTAAACCTGCCATTAGGAGCAATCCTAGTGCTAGTCTCAAGCCTAGATAAAAAGGGGAGAGACACCTACAACGAACTAAAATAGAGGTATGTTGGCGTAAACTTTTCAATTAAAACTCTCGAATAATAAAACCCGAATAAAATATTGTAATTTCCCTAAAAGAAAGTTGAGGTTATCTCTGGTTAGCCAGATTAGGTTAGACGATGACTGAGTGGAATAGATGATGAGATGAACGTTTGGGATTGGTCAGGTTAATCTAGGCTAGGCTCTTGTACTTATTGTCTAAGTTATGAAGGATGGATTAGCTTAGATTACCTTAGCAATGGGCTGGTTGCGTGTTGTTCTTACGTTTTGTTACGTGGTTACATAGTTGCTACGTGTTGTTACGTCGTGTGATGTTTCTGGTTACGTGATGTTGCGTGGTTACGTGCTTATGTTACTTAGTATGACGTCTTGTCATGCTGTTATGTTACGTTGTGTTACGTCTTGTTACGTGGCTACGTTAGATGATGATAGGAATGAATAGACAATCAGAAGATCCAGAACATACAAGGTGGGAATATGTTATTACGTATACTTCACTGCAAACCGATATACAGTTTGTCCCTCTCTGTCTCGGGCACTACTGTTTAACATATAAAAAAGTTTGTAAGGTTTAGAAAAAAGTATATAAAAGTGTTGTAACGTTGGATGAGAAATGTTTTATAATCTAATTACTCTCTATATTACCGTATAAATCTACATTCCTCCGCCTTTTTAACCCCTGTCTATCCTTGTACCACTCTCGTTTTCCATATTTCTCCCATATAAACGTATACTCTACTCCTCCAACCTCTCTAGACTAGCACCTCTCCGCGTATTCCCTACCGCTCTCATATAAATGCATTTTCCTCCTTGAAGACTCTCTCAATCTAGCACCTCCTTCGTTTTCCTCGTCTCTCCATATAAACGCATACTCTGTCATTCAAACCTTTCTATGTAATACCTCTCCTCGGTTTGCTAGCTCTCCCATATAAAAACGCTATATTCTACCCTTCAAGTCCTGTATGGTCTAGTACCTCTCCTCGTATTCCCTATCTCTTCCGTATAAAGCGTATCCCCTCCTCCGTCAGCATCTGTCTCGTCTAGCCCTTCTCGTATTCCCTATCTCTCCCGTATAAGCCTATATTCCCGTCCTTCAGCATCTGCCTAGCCTATTATCTGTTCACGTTTTCCCTATCTTTCCTATAAAAGTCATACTCCACAGCTCAAACCCTGTCTAGCCTAGCACTTCTCCTCATATTCCCCTACCTCTCTCATGTAAGTCGCATTCCCCTACTTCAGCCCTGTCTAGCCTAGCATCGACCCTAGTATTCCCTATTTCTCGCATATAAACGTCTACTCTATCATTCAAACCTCCTAGCCTAATACCTCTCCTCGGTTCGCTATCTCCCCCACATAAAACGCCATATTCTACCCTTCAAGTCCTGTTTAGTATAGCATATTTCCTTGTATTCCCTATCTCTCGTATAAAGCGTATCCCCTGCCCTCCTTTAGCATCTGACTAGCCTAGCATCAGCCCTGGTATTCCCTATCTCTCCCCTATAAACGCATTTTCCTCCTTGAACCGTCGTATCTACCCTCGTTTTCCCTATCCTTTCCCACATAAACGCAAAAGTGGCACAGCTTCTGTCTATAATACCGTCTGTCTCCGTTTTCCATACATTCCTCATATAAGCGTATACCCTACTCCTTAACCTCTGTCTACACTAGCACCTTTCCTCGTATGGCCTATCTCTGTCGTATAAAGCATATCTCTCCCTCCTGGAGTCCCTGCTCTACCTCGGAATTTTCCTCGTTTCCCCTATTTTCTCCATTAAACTCATTTTTGCTCCTTGAAGGTTCTCTCAACCTAGCATATACCTTTGTTTTCCTCGTATCTTCATATAAAAAGCCCTACTCTACCCTTCAAGTCCTGAATAGTCTAGTACCTCTCCACGTATCCTCTATCTCTCCTGTATATGTATCCGTATTCCCTCTGCTTCAGCATCTGTCTAGCCTATTATCTGTTCACGTTTTCCCTATCTTTCCGATATAAACAGCTATTCCACTTCTCAAACTTTGTCTAGTCTAACACTTCTCCTCGTTTTCCCCGTATCTCTCATATAAAGCACATCCCTACTCCTTCAACCTCTATCTAGGCTAGCTTCGATCCTCGTAGTCTCAATCTTCCCCATATAAACGCATTTTCCTCCGCATCCACCCTCGTTTTCCCTATCCTTTCCCATACAAACGCAAAACTGCGCCAGAATCCCTCTGTATACCCTACTCACCCTGTACATAGCCACGCAATTCAGTAAACGCCTCTGATGATATGGATCTAACATATCTTACTTCTATCAAACTTAGCTCTGAAGAAAATGGCGGAATTTTGTAACTAGAGACGAGATAGGCTATGACAAGTTAGAGTTACGCCTATATTCAGAATGGACGTTGTACCATCAAGGCACACAGATTATTAAATAACGGTTTAATTGAATTTTGGCGTAAACCACGTCTGTATATCTCAAATAACATTCATAACAGCTCATGTCATTTAAACTATAACGCTAAAGCGACCAAAAAGGATTAAAGCTGTCTTAAAAGGCTACAATATACATGAAAAGTCGCGAGTGTATATTACCCAATCAACATCCAAGGAGCTGAGCGGAATTCTAACTGTATGCTATGCGCTAATCACGTGTAACACGCTTCAGGTCTAGGCCTTGTACATGTTGTGTTTTTTTTATTCTCATTAAAGTAAATACGAGATGGTGATATAAAAATTACGTTAATATGCGCTGGATCAAAGAACCAAAATCGTGAAACTAAACTATTAAAACTTCCGCACTAAACTGGATTTGTAATTTTCAACTCATTCCATCTGAACTATCTAGAAACATGCATAGTCAATTTAACATAATAGGTGGTATTTACTGGTCCCAGTATACATTTTCAGTTGTGTAAACGTCAGCTGTCTAATTACGAATGTATTGAAAGGCGATGCTATAACATAGGCTATACTATTAGTAATTCCATTAAGTGTGCAAACAAAGATATCTATGTTACACGCTTTGGGTAGATCCTACCATAGGAGCCCATGTTTCTGTGTTGGAATGTAGACTACGGATTGCATAAAACTGCAAACTTACCTGGTATAGCAGGCTTTAAGAATATTTTGAGCATTTTATTCTTTTATCTAACATTCAATGTGGTTTCCGTAACGGTAAGTCTACAATACGTTCAATGGAAATTATATGAGGAGTTACTACAGAATTTCATATTGGTGATTATGTTTATTGAATATTTTATGCCTTAAGCAAAGCGTTTGATTGTACCAATCATGGTCTTGAATGATACATTGAATTTTTGTGGTATTTGTGGTAAACAATTGCATCATTTATATCTTATTTATATAACTGTAAACAGTGGTTCATGTTAATAATAAAATATCATTTATGAATACAGAAAAAGGCGATTTTCCTCAAGGCTTCGAACTGTGACCTCTTTTATTTATTATTCCTATTAACGATTTAGCGAATAATACACTTATGAAAACTATTATATGTGCGGATCACACCAACTTATCTCATGACTAATAATAATACCGATAGATTAGTTAGAGATGTGAAACCACCCTTAGAACCGCTTTATAATGGTGTAATACTAATGGCCTAGTATTAAATGAAAACAAGATGATTCAATTAATTAATCTCTGTACCACGTTCGAGTACATCTCTAGTAGGTAGAGAAGGGGTTGCATTCCACCCAAAAGTTCGATTTCGAGATTTCTACGGAAATGCATATTTTGAGGCCACTGAATCCAAGATTTTTTTTAAAAAGACCTGTGAGTGTGTCTGTCTGTGTGTGTGTGTGTGTGTGTGTCTGTGAACAGCATAACTCAAAAACTTGGTATTTAGGTTCACTACCTTACAAAGATGCGACACGAAGATTTCCAAGAATATCTCCACCCCAAAATACCCTTTACATGCAACACTTTTTCGAAATTTTTGATCCTCTGAAAATGGCTCTAAGATTTTGATTAAAGTAGCATATACATATTAGTAGGATAAGAATGCCGATACGGAAACAAAGGATTTGCCGCCATCTGATAAGGTTCTTTGATCTATGCCGCTAGCACCGCCCCCTCCCTTTGTGTTCTCACACGCCGGCCTGGTCGCGTGGCGCTAGCCCCGCCCCCTTCCCTTTGTGTGCTGATCTAATGCCGACAGTGTCTGTGCCGGCAGGTCCTCCCCCCTCCCCCCTGTGGTCTGGTCACGTGCCGGTGTCCCCGCCCACCTCCCTCCCCCATACGCGTGTCCTCCCTCCCCTTTGTGTTCTGGTTGGTTCCCTGTGGATAGATGGGAGTGTGTGTATTGTTCCTATACGGTGACTACATTCCCGCCCCTCATTGTGACTTGTCTAAATCCCTGCCGTGTGATTGGCTTGGGGTAGGGGATGTGCCGCTCGGGGTGAGGGGTTATATGTGAGGTTTCTCGGTGCGTGACGTTGGCGGTGTGGGAATGCGATTCTCGATGCCTGCCGCACATCGGCAAATCGTTTGAGTACATAATTGTGTCAATCAATTAGGTAATGTGTGTTATTGAAAAAAAATAAGAATGCACATCATATTACTACTAATGCAATTAAACGCTATTCTTCGAGCAATTAAGTATTTTTGATTGAATCGCGCACACCTGTCCCTAAACCGTTATTTATAACCTACTATTGTCAATAAATTACACGTCTAATGAAACAAGGCTAGTCTGTCGATGAAAACAATTAAGTATTTTTGAATGATTAATTGACTCGCGCGCAACTGTTCGTTATCGTATATGTGTGGTAGCATGTGTATAATTATTACGAGTAATAACATTTATTTTATTCTACTTTTGAGGGAAAATATATTTTGGATTTATAAGAATATTACAACACTTAGATGAAAGGACAGACTTGACGTAACACTCGTTATCGCGTGATAATTGCGGTGGAACACCGACCGCAACCTTCCGCTGCGAGACGTTTCACTGGAATGACTGGCTCATGGTGCTTTCAAGGGACAAGTCGACTAGCGCACCCCCTCCACTCACGCTTCAGTTCGCTACCTACACTAGCGCGCCAAGTGGTAATATGAGTGAAACTCCAGCGAGTGTTCCCACACAGCGCCCCTGGTGGTCATACCCGAAAGTTGTGAATTCACCATATTTAAACTCATTATGGGCGCAAGACGGCCATCTTAAGTCTATATAATTCTGCGAAATATGATTCCGGAAAAAAAATAAAGGGGAATTAACATGCAAGGGGCGTTCATGTTGGCCTTGGAGGAATTGATTATGAAATAAATAAAAAATAAATAAGACTCTCGCTGATCGATGAATACAATTAAATATTTTTATTAATTAATGTAATTGACTCGCGCTCCTAGAGATATCTCACCCAATTATTCATCTACCATGAATATCTCACTTCTAATGAAACGACGCAGTCTATCGATTAAAAACAATTAAGTTTTTTTTGATTGATTAATGTAATTGACTCGAGCGCAACTGTTCGTTATCGTATATGCGCGATTATTACGCGTATATAACTATTACGGCTAATAACGTGTGTTTAATTCTTCTTTTGACTGGAGGGTTTATAAAAAATATTACATTGCTTAGATGAATTAAAAAGCAACTTAAAGCGAAATTGCAAATAGCTTGTATGAGACGTTAACACGAGAACCCTTTACGAAAAAACAAGACGCAATGTGACAGCAATGCCCCGTCCATCATGAGAAGCGGTTAAACCAGGACGCTTGGGTTTTCCCTCAGTACCTGCTCTTAATGGCTAGGGGTATCCAGCACATGGGAGTATGCTTCACCTGATGTTAAAAATAAAAGCCCTCTATGTCTCTTCTCACACGAGAAAAGTAATAATTACAATTCAAAACAGGCGTACCTGTAAGTAACACGCAAGAAGACTTCAAATATAAATTTTATATTCGTTTTAAATGTTGTTTCTAAAGACGTAGCGAACTTTGAGAAATTCAACGAATTATTCACTTGCGTACACTGCTTGAAAGAAATATGGTGTACACCCCTGAAGAATGCGTGTGTAGACACATTAGCAGGCGACAGTCCCTTCCGCATCATTAATTTTCTTCAGACGAAGTTAAAACCAAGGTCTTGTATAGAGCTCTTAGTGAACAATGAAGGGTGTTTCCAGTTCATTAAGCAGGCTAAGTGCTCTGAAAAACCACAGACCCTCGGGGTAAATAACTATTAGCGACACAAAAGATTTTCTTAATAGCTTCCCCTGTGCAGAAATTCCATCATAGACAGGGGGAAACCAAGTATAGACATGTTTTAAGCTTACCACAAAAAATGTTTTCCCGATAATTAATATAATTCTACATGAAGAATATTAATTATTAAGTTTTCAATTAAACGTATACTGTATAGATTCTGTACTTAAACATTCGATTGTATCTTTGTCATTATTTAAATACTCGCGTACAAGAAATGCAAACATGATATCAAAAAATTAAACTGATTTTTTTTCGGAATGTTAAACAAAGAAATATGATTTGGCGAGAGTAATATGAAGAATAAAAAGTATTCAGAATGATAGATATTACATACGTTATTAAAATAAATAAGGCTCTCGCTAATCGATGAAAACAATTAAATATTTTTTTATTAATTAATTGTATATGAATTGACTCGCGCATTTGCTTGCTGTCGTATGTGTATGATTATTACGACTAATAGCATTTGTTTAATTCTAAATAATGAAATATGGAGCCTTGCCTAAACAATCCTCGTTACTCTTAATTTATTCCATTTTTAAAAAGATTGGGCTTAGTAAACATAGGACGAGTACGATTTTAAATACCCCATCCATTCGAGAGATATTTTTCGAATATTCCAGCATGTTAATATAAACTTAATACACACACACAAAAAATTCATTTCAAGTAATCTAACGATATTGAATAAAATATTAAATGTTTAAGATATTGTAATGAGAAATGAATTGTATATCTCGAATTTTCTGGGCCGCAGGCTGCAGGATCGCTCATCAAATACCGTAATGATTCAGACACCCGAACACCCGAATGGTAAGCATTCTTCAGAGTTTTTAAATAAGTAATGTAACAATTCATATTAACTTCTTGTTCATATTATTATTATTATTATTTGTATTATTATTTCCAGGAAGTGGACTTTATTTTGGTATCGACCATACATCGACCGCTGCACAGGCACCGCCAGGCTTCCAAACCTTCCTGGTACCAAATCATCATGGAGGCGGCTCTGCCCCGTACATACAGCAACAATCGTACGGTAAGAATTTACAGACGGTTGTTTGAGCAGTTGTAACTAAAAATTACGTGATAGTAGACATACATTGGCGATTCTAGCACACAAGGCCTACCTCCGACAGCATAGAGTTCTGGATTGTATAAGGAGAAAAGGATATATTTAAGGGGAGTTTCTCACCCATATGCAGTCACATAACTCTATCGATCTCCCAGAATGCAATGTATTTTTAACGTAGGTGTTTAAAACATGTATTTTTTTTCACGTATAGAGTGTAGATTCTTTAGAACTCTATACTTAAACATGCTATACTATTATTATTATTTATTTTTTCCCGGAAATGGACTTTATTTCGGAGGCGGTATCGGTCAACATGCGAGCGCTGCACCGGTACCATCAGGCTTCGCGACCGTTGCACCAGTAGGCTTCGCGACCGCTGCACCGCGACCCCCCAGGCTTCCAGACCTACCTGGCACCAAATCAATAGGGATGGGGGCCCTGCCCCATACATGCAGCAAGCACCGAACGGTAAGAATTTTTTCAATATTTTACGAAGTTCTTTTACACATTCTATATTATTATTAATATTGTTATTATTTTCAGGAAGTGGACTTTATTTCGGAGGCGGGTTTTTCTGGGAATGTCTCCAAAAGTATTCTTCATTCTGAACGACTTTTGCAAAAATTGATAAACCATAAGAGATAGACAAAATTTTACTACACAAAAAAATGGAGATCGCGTTAAAATACATAATTTATAACATATACATTTTTGTTGTTGAGTAAATCGTTTTCGAGATATTGCTTGTTATTCCCTTTAAAATTTTCCAATACTTATACTTTTTCTCAAATTCATTATTCTTGTTTTATGTCCTCGATATGCAAAGAGAATGGAATGCACCACATAGCAACCAGCGTTAAAATATTTGACTATCGCTTAAAACCTACCATATTCACCTTGTATCGATATGAAAATTACCAATAACATTGACATCCCGATATCTCGATTAACATGAAGCATATAGGGAATAAGTGCTTGTAAAAATAGTTTGTACAAGAGTAGAGAAAGTCATGTGAGTGTATCACATCAGATTTTTTGATATTGGTTTAAATTTTCAAATACTTTTAACTTTTCTCAAGCGGTAACTCGCTATTCGTTTTTCCCGAGGTAATGCATAGAGAATAGAATTCTAAAGCCATCACATAGCATCAGACGTTTTTTAAACATCTGTAACGTGTCTATTCACAATCGAAAGGTTGCTGGTTCGATGAAAATTATATCTACAGAAACAATACATTATTTTCGCTCTGTGATTAATTTGGTAATGTAACAATAATTAACAATGAATTTTTAGCGGTAAATGTAAAAAATAAAATATATTTTTTATTTCCTAGCGTCATACGCAGAAGCATTCCCCTTAAGGAACGCTGGCGTGAGCGATGGTTTCCCCCATAACAGGTTTAGACGTGCTTACGAAATGCCCCTGTGCGAGGCTAGCATTTCCCTCTCCTTCTCGAATTTTTGGAGTAGCCAATCAAAATCGTTGTATTATATATCTTAAACTTTCACTCATACATTTTTATATCGCAAAAGAACACTATAAAAAGGCTGCTTCGTCGGGAATTCTCACAGTTTCTCCGCTGAAATCAACGAGTTAAGGTCTCTGCAAACTTTTCTCATTCAAAGTGAAATTTCAACGAACATCATGTCTGGTAAGTTGTAACACAACACATCATTTACTTTAAAAGTTAAATTATTACTCTGTACATTTAACTTATATTCGCGTTCTTGTTTTTAATGCATGGCATTTATATGCGAATAGCTGAGTATTCTAAAAGTTAATAGCTAGACAAGCGAATTTTCTGAAATGTGAACAGTTTAGTTAAGTATTCATTTTAGGCAAGCTTATTCTACATTTAATAGCTAACTGCGCGAATTCTCAAAATGGGAACAATTTAGTTAAGTATTCACCTTGTTGAGTAATTATTATTCCAGATATATAAATACAGGATTTCACAGAGTGAATTATATTCCTTTTTGGAGAAAATACAATTATTTGAATACCTTATTAACGCTTTTGCTTTAGAATATTACAAAAAGTCTGTTGCGCGAATCATTCGCTCTAACAAAGTAAATATCTACATTATATTAAAACATTTAAATTGAAAAATACAGTACTTAATGAACTTCATTAGTGAATCAGAACCTCAATTATATTTACACATATTATCATTTTCAGAAAAAAGTTAATAAGTTTGTAACTTTCAAATAATGAAATTTTGTTATGCAACACATTCTCTAATAAAGAATATGTTTTTTTCTCTTCCTAATGCAGAAAGTTTGGCATCTCAACTTAACACATTGGCTGAGGGTAGCATTTACCCAGCCGTTCAAAGACTGCAAGATCTTCAGCCAGAGGAGCCTTATAATATAAAATCCTTAAGAAAAATTGATACTCGATACGGTGCTAGAGTCGTTGCACTTTTAGAGAATAAGCAAGTGTTTCTCCCGACAAGATATTCAACCCTAACAAGCCAACAGTTGGAGGAAATGCCTGGGAAGTTTCAAATGGTATATCATGGAGTAGTACCAGCCGGCAAGTTTAAGACATGTAAATTGTCTTTTCTTCCTATTAAGGTTTGTAGAAATAATTCAGCTATCCTTTCAAAGCTTCATTTAGAGTTACATTCGTTGAGTTTATAAATTCGCACTTCAGTAGGATAACATTTGTCTAAAGTATACATCAATATGTAAAAAAATAACGTCCAGGATGTAGTCTGAGCGAGGATCTGCAGAAAGAAGTTTAATAGTCTATTCACTGATTCTTTACCTCAAAGCAGATACCTACAGCAAGCTTCAAATAATTTCCAGCAGGATAGCAGTTGTCAAAAGCATGCATCACTGTATTAAAAAAATATGTGTAAATAATGTCTAGATTGTACTCTTTGTGATTTCGTGCAGAAAGAACTTTAATACCCCTTGCAGTGATTCTCCACATCGAAGTATATACCTACAAGAAGTTGCAAATAATGTGAATGTGTGTTACAGGAATGCCCAGCTGAATGTAAATGAAGAGTAAGAAAGAGATAGCTTAAAACATCATAAACAGAAATGTGATAGGAACATTCTCAACACCTCCCAGTAACCTCAATCAATGAAGAATTGCACCAGCGCGGAACATACATGGAAAAAACATCCGCGTGTGTAGAATATAACAATAATATATATAAATTATGTACTCATTATTACTGCTATACCAGCCTATACCATTGATTTCATAAATAATTTCATAATTGTTTAAGGAGAATGCCTATCTTAAAAACATTGATGCTACATGAAATCTAAACAAAAAGATTATTGAACTATTACTGAAAGAGACTTGAATAAATGGGAATCTAGAAGCCAGAACCATCTTAATATTGGGCTGTATGATATGAGCTGTATAAAAAGATTAATAAAAAAATGAGGTCTATGTAATATAAACAACATTTATTTTTTATAAACATCTTCCTATTACATTCCTATACAAAAAAACATACATATTTCCTAAAGACAAAGGTGATAGTCTAGACATTTTAAAACACTCAGTTATATATTCATATACATCACACAGAAAGAGACCTGCATTATCCATAAAAAACTAAACATCTCAAGAATATCTGGATGATGTATTTTATAAGTACAAGGTTTTGATATTTCAAAGTTCCTGTTAACCATGACTGTAATTGATTAACACAATTTCTCGATCCTGTCATGCTATAACTTTAGAAGCTTTCAGCTTACTTATAATCTCCTCAATCTCTTGTGTGTGACTATTATTACCGGCATTCCTCGATGCAATTAGTAACCTCAATATATTTACTAGTCTATTTGGATTTTCAAGCGTAGATATCACTGAATCATCATCATATGAAGATTTCATATTCTCGCGACTCCCGCTGTATCCAGATTTATCACCATCAGTAGTCTCCAGTGAAGGACAGAGGCTTGATCCGGTATAACATCCCCCTCTATACATCTTCGGATCTTCGAGTGTAGGAGAGAGAGTCGATCCAGTATAACATGTTGCTCTATGAAGCTTAAATCTTGACAAAGAACGATTCTTAAAAATCCGCTCGCATATACAGCATCTAATGACGTGTTTTCCTCCATGTGTAATGTATAAAAAATTGAGTTTCTCATCCGCTAGTTGCACAGATTTTCTCCGGCAAGAGCTCATGCTAAAACTAAAAGAAATTAAATGAATACGGGAATGCTAACGCTCGAAGGAATTAAAAGCGAATGAATGAATTCATAACACGCAGCTATGTATATATCCAGTGTGAGGACGCCGGAGGGAATCGCAATCTTCGCATAGCAGCGGGAAAGAATGCTCTCTGGAAACATTTGTGGAGAAGGAGGCTCTCAACAGAACATGGCGAATGCGAGCATGGAAAAAGGATGCTCTCTGGGAACATTCGTGGAAAAAGGATGCTCTCAACAGAACATAACGAGTGCGAGCATGGAAAAAGGATGCTCTCTGGAAACTTTTGTGGATAAGGCTGCGTAACAACCTGATTGCGCTATGTAACAAAGGAATCACGTTATGTAACAAAGGAATCACGCTATGTAACAAAGGAATCACGTTATGTAACAAAGGAATCACGCTATGTAACAAACTGATCAGGCTATGTAACAAAGGAATCGCGCTATGTAACAACCTCGTCACGCTATGTAACAAACTGATCACGCTATGTAACAAAGGAATCACGCTATGTAACGAAGGAATCACGCCATGTAACAAAGGAATCACGCTATGCAACAAACTGATCAGGCTATGTAACAAACTGATCAGGCTATGTAACAAAGAAATCACGCTATGTAACAAAGGAATCACGTTATGTAACAAAGGAATCACGCTATGTAACAAAGGAATCACGCAATGTAACAAAGGAATCACGCTATGTAACAAAGGAATCGCGCTATGTAACAAAGGAATCACGGGATGTAGCAAAGGAATCACGCTATATAAATAAGGAATCGCGCTATGTAACAAAGGAATCACGGTATGTAACAAAGGAATCGCGCTATGTAACAAAGGAATCACGGTATGTAACAAAGGAATCGCGCTATGTAACAAAGGAATCACGGTATGTAACAAAGGAATCACGCTATGTAACAAAGGAATCACGCTATGTAACAAAGGAATCGCGCTATGTAACAAAGGAATCACGGTATGTAACAAAGGTATCACGCTATGTGACAAAGGAATCGCGCTATGTAACAAACTGATCAGGCTATGTAACAAAGGAATCGCGCTATGTAACAAGCTCAACACGCTATGTAACACACTGATCACGCTATGTAACAAAGGAATCACGCTATGTAACAAAGGAATCACTCTATGTAACAAAGGAATCACGGTATGTAACAAAGGAATCACGCTATGTAACAAAGGAATCACGCTATGTAACAAAGGAATCACGCTATGTAACAAAGGAATCACGCCATGTAACAAAGAAATCACGCTATGTAACAAACTGATCAGTCTGTCTAACAAAGGAATCACGCTATGTAACAAAGGAATCACGCTATGTAACAAAGAAATCGCGTTATGTAACAAAGGAATCACGGTATGTAACAAAGGAATCGTGCTATGTAACAAAGGAATCACGGTATGTAACAAAGGAATCACGGTATGTAACAAAGGAATCGCGCTATGTAACAAAGGAATCACGGTATGTAACAAAGGAATCACGGTATGTAACAAAGGAATCGCGCTATGTAACAAAGGAATCGCGCAATGTAACAAAGGAATCACGGTATGTAACAAAGGAATCGCGATATGTAACAAAGGAATCGCGCTATGTAACAAAGGAATGACGGTATGTAACAAAGGAATCACACTATGTAACAAAGGAATCGCGCTATGTAACAAAGAATTCATAGCATGTAACAAAGGAATCACGCCATGTAACAAAGGAATCACTCTATGTAACAAAGGAATCACGGTATGTAACAAAGGAATCACGCCATGTAACAAAGGAATCACTCTATGTAACAAAGGAATCGCGCTATGTAACAAAGGAATCACGGTATGTAACAAAGGAATCACGCTATGTAACAAAGGAATCGCGCTATGTAACAAAGGAATCACGCTATGTAACAAAGGAATCACGCTATGTAACAAAGGAATCACGCTATGTAACAAAGGAATCACGCTATGTAACAAAGGAATCACGCTATGTAACAAAGGAATCACGCCATGTAACAAAGAAATCACGCTATGTAACAAACTGATCAGTCTATGTAACAAAGGAATCACGCTATGTAACAAAGGAATCACGCTATGTAACAAAGGAATCGCGCTATGTAACAAAGGAATCACGGTATGTAACAAAGGATTCGCGCTATGTAACAAAGGAATCACGGTATGTAACAAAGGAATCACGGTATGTAAAAAAGGAATCGCGCTATGTAACAAAGGAATCACGGTATGTAACAAAGGAATCACGGTATGTAACAAAGGAATCGCGCTATGTAACAAAGGAATCGCGCTATGTAACAAAGGAATCACGGTATGTAACAAAGGAATCGCGCTATGTAACAAAGGAATCGCCCTATGTAACAAAGGAATCACGGTATGTAACAAAGGAAACCCGCTATGTAACAAAGGAATCGCGCTATGTAACAAAGGAATCATAGTATGTAACAAAGGAATCACGCTATGTAACAAGGGAATCACGCTATGTAACAAAGGAATCACGCTATGTAACAAAGGAATCACGCTATGTAACAAAGGAATCACGCTACGTAACAAAGGAATCACGCTATGTAACAAAGGAATCACGCTATGTAACAAAGGAATCACGCCATGTAACAAAGAAATCACGCTATGTAACAAACTGATCAGTCTATGTAACAAAGGAATCACGCTATGTAACAAAGGAATCACGCTATGTAACAAAGGAATCGCGCTATGTAACAAAGGAATCACGGTATGTAACAAAGGAATCGCGCTATGTAACAAAGGAATCACGGTATGTAACAAAGGAATCACGCTATGTAACAAAGGAATCGCGCTATGTAACAAAGGAATCACGGTATGTAACAAAGGAATCACGGTATGTAACAAAGGAATCGCGCTATGTAACAAAGGAATCACGGTATGTAACAAAGGAATCGCGCTATGTAACAAAGGAATCGCTCTATGTAACAAAGGAATCACGGTATGTAACAAAGGTATCACGCTATGTAACAAAGGAATCGCGCTATGGAACAAAGGAATCTTAGTATGTAACAAAGGAATCACGCTATGTAACAAAGGAATCACGCTATGTAACAAAGGAATCACGCTATGTAACAAAGGAATCACGCTATGTAACAAAGGAATCACGCCATGTAACAAAGGAATCGCGCTATGTAACAAAGGAATCACGGTATGTAACAAAGGAATCGCGCCATGTAACAAAGGAATCGCGCCATGTAACAAAGGAATCACAGTATGTAACAAAGGAATCACGCTATGTAACAAAGGAATCACGCTATGTAACAAGCTCATCACGCTATGTAACAAGCTCATCACGCTATGTAACAAACTGATCAGGCTATGTAACAAAGGAATCGCGCTATGTAACAACCTCATCACGCTATGTAACAAAGGAATCGCGCTATGTAAATCAGGAATCATAGTATGTAACAAAGGAATCACGCTATGTAACCAAGTAATCACGCTATGTAACAAAGGAATCACGCTATGTAACAAAGGAATCACGCTATGCAACAAAGGAATCACGCTATGTAACAAAGGAATCACGCTAAGTAACAAAGGTATCACGCTATGTAACAAAGGAATCACGCTATGTAACAAAGGAATCACGCAATGTAGCAAAGGAATCACGCTATGTAACAAAGGAATCACGCTATGTAACAAAGGAATCACGCTATGTAACAAAGGAATCACGCCATGTAACAAAGAAATCACGCTATGTAACAAACTGATCAGTCTATGTAACAAAGGAATCACGCTATGTAACAAAGGAATCACGCTATGTAACAAAGGAATCGCGCTATGTAACAAAGGAAGCACGGTATGTAACAAAGGAATCACACTATGTATCAAAGGAATCACGCTATGTAACAAAGGAATCACGCCATGTAACAAAGGAATCGCGCTATGTAACAAAGGAATCACGCTATGTAACAAAAGAATCACGCTATGTAACAAAGGAATCACGCCATGTAACAAAGAAATCACGCTATGTAACAAACTGATCAGTCTATGTAACAAAGGAATCACGCTATGTAACAAAGGAATCACGCTATGTAACAAAGGAATCGCGCTATGTAACAAAGGAATCACGGTATGTAACAAAGGGATCGCGCTATGTAACAAAGGAATCACGGTATGTAACAAAGGAATCACGGTATGTAACAAAGGAATCGCGCTATGTAACAAAGGAATCACGGTATGCAACAAAGGAATCACGGTATGTAACAAAGGAATCGCGCTATGTAACAAAGGAATCGCGCTATGTAACAAAGGAATCACGGTATGTAACAAAGGAATCGCGCTATGTAACAAAGGAATCGCGCTATGTAACAAAGGAATCACGGTATGTAACAAAGGAATCACGCTATGTAACAAAGGAATCGCGCTATGTAACAATGGAATCATAGTATGTAACAAAGAAATCACGCTATGTAACAAAGGAATCACGCTATGTAACAAAGGAATCACGCTATGTAACAAAGGAATCACGCTATGTAACAAAGGAATCACGCTATGTAACAAAGGAATCACGCCATGTAACAAAGGAATCGCGCTATGTTACAAAGGAATGACGGTATGTAACAAAGGAATCGCGCCATGTAACAAAGAAATCACGGTATGTAACAAAGGAATCACGCTATGTAACAAAGGAATCACGCTATGTAACAAGCTCATCACGCTATGTAATAAGCTCATCACGCTATGTAACAAACTGATCAGGATATGTAACAAAGGAATCGCGCTATGTAACAACCTCATCACGCTATGTAACAAACTGATCACGCTATGTAACAAAGGAATCACGCTATGTAACAAAGGAATCACGCTATGTAACAAAGGAATCACGCTATGTAACAAAGGAATCACGCTATGTAACAAAGGAATCACGCTATGTAACAAAGGAATCACGCTATGTAACAAAGGTATCACGCTATGTAACAAAGGAATCACGCTATGGAACAAAGGAATCACGCAATGTAACAAAGGAATCACGCTATGTAACAAAGGAATCACGCTATGTAACAAAGGAATCACGCTATGTAACAAAGGAATCACGCCAAGTAACAAAGAAATCACGCTATGTAACAAACTGATCAGTCTATGTAACAAAGGAATCACGCTATGTAACAAAGGAATCACGCTATGTAACAAAGGAATCACGCTATGTAACAAAGGAATCGCGCTATGTAACAAAGGAAGCACGGTATGTAACAAAGGAATCACGCTATGTAACAAAGGAATCACGCTACGTAACAAAGGAATCACGCCATGTAACAAAGGAATCGCGCTATGTAACAAAGGAATCGCGGTATGTAACAAAGGAATCGCGCCATGTAACAAAGGAATCACGCTATGTAACAAAGGAATCACGCTATGTAACAAAGGAATCACGCTATGTAACAAAGGAATCACGCTATGTAACAAAGCAATCACGCTATGTACCAAAAGAATCACGCTATGTAACAAAGGAATCACCCCATGTAACAAAGGAAGCACGGTATGTAACAAAGGAATCACGCTATGTAACAAAGGAATCACGCTACGTAACAAAGGAATCACGCCATGTAACAAAGGAATCGCGCTATGTAACAAAGGAATCGCGGTATGTAACAAAGGAATCGCGCCATGTAACAAAGGAATCACGCTATGTAACAAAGGAATCACGCTATGTAACAAAGGAATCACGCTATGTAACAAAGGAATCACGCTATGTAACAAAGCAATCACGCTATGTACCAAAAGAATCACGCTATGTAACAAAGGAATCACCCCATGTAACAAAGGAAGCACGGTATGTAACAAAGGAATCACGCTATGTAATAAAGGAATCACGCTACGTAACAAAGGAATCACGCCATGTAACAAAGGAATCGCGCTATGTAACAAAGGAATCGCGGTATGTAACAAAGGAATCGCGCCATGTAACAAAGGAATCACGCTATGTAACAAAGGAATCACGCTATGTAACAAAGGAATCACGCTATGTAAAAAAGGAATCACGCTATGTAACAAAGCAATCACGCTATGAAACAAAGGAATCACGCTATGTAACAAAGGAATCACGCTATGTAACAAAGGAATCACGCCATGTAACAAAGAAATCACGCTATGTAACAAACTGATCAGTCTATGTAACAAAGGAATCACGCTATGTAACAAAGGAATCACGCTATGTAACAAACTGATCAGTCTATGTAACAAAGGAATCACGCTATGTAACAAAGGAATCACGCCATGTAACAAACTGATCAGTCTATGTAACAAAGGAATCACGCTATGTAACAAAGGAATCACGCTATGTAACAAAGGAATCGCGCTATGTAACAAAGGAAGCACGGTATGTAACAAAGGAATCACACTATGTATCAAAGGAATCACGCTATGTAACAAAGGAATCACGCCATGTAACAAAGGAATCGCGCTATGTAACAAAGGAATCACGCTATGAAACAAAGGAATCACGCTATGTAACAAAAGAATCACGCTATGTAACAAAGGAATCACGCCATGTAACAAAGAAATCACGCTATGTAACAAACTGATCAGTCTATGTAACAAAGGAATCACGCTATGTAACAAAGGAATCACGCTATGTAACAAAGGAATCGCGCTATGTAACAAAGGAATCACGGTATGTAACAAAGGAATCGCGCTATGTAACAAAGGAATCACGGTATGTAACAAAGGAATCACGGTATGTAACAAAGGAATCGCGCTATGTAACAAAGGAATCACGGTATGTAACAAAGGAATCACGGTACGTAACAAAGGAATTGCGCTATGTAACAAAGGAATCGCGCTATCTAACAAAGGAATCACGCCATGTAACAAAGAAATCACGCTATGTAACAAACTGATCAGTCTATGTAACAAAGGAATCACGCTATGTAACAAAGGAATCACGCTATGTAACAAAGAAATCGCGCTATGTAACAAAGAAATCACGGTATGTAACAAAGGAATCGCGCTATGAAACAAAGGAATCACGGTATGTAACAAAGAAATCACGGTATGTAACAAAGAAATCGCGCTATGTAACAAAGGAATCACGGTATGTAACAAAGGAATCACGGTATGTAACAAAGGAATCGCGCTATGTAACAAAGGAATCGCGCAATGTAACAAAGGAATCACGCTATGTAACAAAGGAATCGCGCTATGTAACAAAGGAATCGCGCTATGTAACAAAGGAATCACGGTATGTAACAAAGGAATCACGCTATGTAACAAAGGAATCGCGCTATGTAACAAAGGAATCATAGTATGTAACAAAGGAATCACGCCATGTAACAAAGGAATCACTCTATGTAGCAAAGGAATCACGGTATGTAACAAAGGAATCACGCCATGTAACAAAGGAATCACTCTATGTAACAAAGGAATCACGGTATGTAACAAAGGAATCATGCTATGTAACAAAGGAATCGCGCTATGTAACAAAGGAATCACGGTATGTAACAAAGAAATCACGGTATGTAAAAAAGGAATCGCGCAATGTAACAAAGGAATCACGGTATGTAACAAAGGAATCACTCTATGTAACAAAGGAATCACGGTATGTAACAAAGGAATCATGCTATGTAACAAAGGAATCGCGCTATGTAACAAAGGAATCACGGTATGTAACAAAGAAATCACGGTATGTAAAAAAGGAATCGCGCAATGTAACAAAGGAATCACGGTATGTAACAAAGGAATCACGGTATGTAACAAAGGAATCGCGCTATGTAACAAAGGAATCGCGCTATGTAACAAAGGAATCGCGCTATGTAACAAAGGAATCGCGCTATGTAACAAAGGAATCACGGTATGTAACAAAGGAATCACGCAATGTAACAAAGGAATCGCGCTATGTAACAAAGGAATCATAGTATGTAACAAAGGAATCGCGCTATGTAACAAGGGAATCACGCTATGTAACAAAGGAATCACGCTATGTAACAAAGGAATCACGCTATGTAACAAAGGAATCACGCTACGTAACAAAGGAATCATGCTATGTAACAAAGGAATCACGCTATGTAACAAAGGAATCACGCCATGTAACAAAGAAATCACGCTATGTAACAAACTGATCAGTCTATGTAACAAAGGAATCACGCTTTGTAACAAAGGAATCACGCTATGTAACAAAGGAATCGCGCTATGTAACAAAGGAATCACGGTATGTAACAAAGGAATCGCGCTATGTAACAAAGGAATCACGGTATGTAACAAAGGAATCACGGTATGTAACAAAGGAATCGCGCTATGTAACAAAGGAATCACGGTATGTAACAAAGGAATCGCGCTATGTAACAAAGGAATCGCGCTATGTAACAAAGGAATCGCGCTATGTAACAAAGGAATCACGGTATGTAACAAAGGAATCACGCTATGTAACAAAGGAATCGCGCTATGTAACAAAGGAATCACGCTATGTAACAAAGGAATCGCGCTATGTAACAAAGGAATCACGCTATGTAACAAAGGAATCACGCTATGTAACAAAGGAATCACGCTATGTAACAAAGGAATCGCGCTATGTAACAAAGGAATCACGGTATGTAACAAAGGAATCGCGCCATGTAACAAAGGAATCACGGTATGTAACAAAGGAATCGCGCCATGTAACAAAGGAATCACGGTATGTAACAAAGGAATCACGCTATGTAACAAAGGAATCACGCTATGTAACAAGCTCATCACGCTATGTAACAAGCTCATCACGCTATGTCACAAACTGATCAGGCTATGTAACAAAGGAATCGCGCTATGTAACAACCTCATCACGCTATGTAACAAACTGATCACGCTATGTAACAAAGGAATCACGCTATGTAACAAAGGAATCACGCTATGTAACAAAGGAATCACGCTATGTAACAAAGGAATCACGCTATGTAACAAAGGAATCACGCTATGTAACAAAGGTATCACGCTATGTAACAAAGGAATCACGCTATGTAACAAAGGAATCACGCAATGTAACAAAGGAATCACGCTATGTAACAAAGGAATCACGCTATGTAACAAAGGAATCACGCTATGTAACAAAGGAATCACGCCATGTAACAAAGAAATCACGCTATGTAACAAACTGATCAGTCTATGTAACAAAGGAATCACGCTATGTAACAAAGGAATCACGCTATGTAACAAAGGAATCGCGCTATGAAACAAAGGAAGCACGCTCTGTAACAAAGGAATCACGCTATGTAACAAAGGAATCACGCTACGTAACAAAGGAATCACGCCATGTAACAAAGGAATCGCGCTATGTAACAAAGGAATCGCGGTATGTAACAAAGGAATTGCGCCATGTAATAAAGGAATCACGCTATGTAACAAAGGAATCACGCTATGTAACAAAGGAATCACGCTATGTAACAAAGGAATCACGCTATGTAACAAAGGAATCACGCTATGTAACAAAGGAATCACGCTATGTAACAAAGGAATCACGCTATGTAACAAAGGAATCACGCTATGTAACAAAGGAATCACGCTATGAAACAAAGGAATCACGTCATGTAACAAAGAAATCACGCTATGTAACAAAGGAATCACGCTATGTAACAAAGGAATCACGCTATGTAACAAAGGAATCACGCTATGTAACAAAGGAATCACGCTATGTAACAAAGGAATCACGCTATGTAACAAAGGAATCACGCTATGTAACAAAGGAATCACGCTATGTAACAAAGGAATCACGCTATGTAACAAAGGAATCACGCCATGTAACAAAGAAATCACGCTATGTAACAAACTGATCAGTCTATGTAACAAAGGAATCACGCTATGTAACAAAGGAATCACGCTATGTAACAAAGGAATCGCGCTATGTAACAAAGGAATCACGGTATGTAACAAAGGAATCGCGCTATGTAACAAAGGAATCACGGTATGTAACAAAGGAATCACGGTATGTAACAAAGGAATCGCGCTATGTTTCAAAGGAATCACGGTATGTAACAAAGGAATCACGGTATGTAACAAAGGAATCGCGCTATGTAACAAAGGAATCACGCTATGTAACAAAGGAATCACGGTATGTAACAAACGAATCGCGCTATGTAACAAAGGAATCGCGCTATGTAACAAAGGAATCACGGTATGTAACAAAGGAATCACGCTATGTAACAAAGGAATCGCGCTATGTAACAAAGAAATCATAGTATGTAACAAAGGAATCACGCTATGTAACAAAGGAATCACACTATGTAACAAAGGAATCACGCTATGTAACAAAGGAATCACGCCATGTAACAAAGGAATCGCGCTATGTAACAAAGGAATCACGGTATGTAACAAAGGAATCGCGCCATGTAACAAAGGAATCACGGTATGAAACAAAGGAATCACGCTATGTAACAAAGGAATCACGCTATGTAACAAGCTCATCACGCTATGTAACAAGCTCATCACGCTATGTAACAAACTGATCAGGCTATGTAACAAAGGAATCGCGCTATGTAACAACCTCGTCACGCTATGTAACAAACTGATCACGCTATGTAACAAAGGAATCACGCTATGTAACAAAGGAATCACGCTATGTAACAAAGGAATCACGCTATGTAACAAAGGAATCACGCTATGTAACAAAGGAATCACGCTATGTAACAAAGGAATCACGCTATGTAACAAAGGTATCACGCTATGTAACAAAGGAATCACGCTATGTAACAAAGGAATCACGCAATGTAACAAAGGAATCACGCTATGTAACAAAGGAATCACGCTATGTAACAAAGGAATCACGCCATGTAACAAAGAAATCACGCTATGTAACAAACTGATCAGTCTATGTAACAAAGGAATCACGCTATGTAACAAAGGAATCACGCTATGTAACAAAGGAATCACGCTATGTAACAAAGGAATCACGCTATGTAACAAAGGAATCCCGCTATGTAACAAAGGAATCACGCTATGTAACAATGGAATCACGCTATGTATCAAACTGATCAGTTTGTTGCATAGCGCAATCAGGTTGTTACGCAGCTTTATCCACAAAAGTTTCCAGAGAGCATCCTTTTTCCATGCTCGCACTCGTTATGTTCTGTTGAGAGCATGCTTTTTCCACGAATGTTCCCAGAGAGCATCCTTTTTCCATGCTCGCATTCGCCATGTTCTGTTGAGAGCCTCCTTCTCCACAAATGTTTCCAGAGAGCATCCTTTCACGCTGCTATGCGAAGATTGCGATTCCCTCCGGCGTCCTCACACTGGATATATACATAGCTGCGTGTTATGAATTCATTCATTCGCTTTTAATTCCTTCGAGCGTTAGCATTCCCTTATTCATTTAATTTCTTTTAGTTTTAGCATGAGCTCTTGCCGGAGAAAATCTGTGCAACTAGCGGATGAGAAACTCAATTTTTCATACATTACACATGGAGGAAAACACGTCATTAGATGCTGTATATGCGAGCGGATTTTTAAGAATCGTTCTTTGTCAAGATTTAAGCTTCATAGAGCAACATGTTATACTGGATCGACTCTCTCTCCTACACTCGAAGATCCGAAGATGTATAGAGGGGGATGTTATACCGAATCAAGCCTCTGTCCTTCACTGGAGACTACTGATGGTGAAAAATCTGGATACAGCGGGAGTCGCGAGAATATGAAATCTTCATATGATGATGATTCAGTGATATCTACGCTTGAAAATCCAAATAGACTAGTAAATATATTGAGGTTACTAATTGCATCGAGGAATGCCGGTAATAATAGTCACACACAAGAGATTGAGGAGATTATAAGTAAGCTGAAAGCTTCTAAAGTTATAGCATGACATGATCGAGAAATTGTGTTAATCAATTACAGTCATGGTTAACAGGAACTTTGAAATATCAAAACCTTGTACTTATAAAATACATCATCCAGATATTCTTGAGATGTTTAGTTTTTTATGGATAATGCAGGTCTCTTTCTGTGTGATGTATATGATTATATAACTGAGTGTTTTAGAATGTCTAGACTATCACCTTTGTCTTTAGGAAATATGTATGTTTTTTGTATAGGAATGTAATAGGAAGATGTTTATAAAAATAAATGTTGTTTATATTACATAGACCTCATTTTTTTATTAATCTTTTTATACAGCTCATATCATACAGCCCAATATTAAGATGGTTCTGGCTTCTAGATTCCCATTTATTCAAGTCTCTTTCAGTAATAGTTCAATAATCTTATTGTTTAGATTTCATGTAGCATCAATGTTTTTAAGATAGGCATTCTCCTTAAACAATTATGAAATTATTTATGAAATCAATGGTATAGGCTGGTATAGCAGTAATAATGAGTACATAATTTATATATATTATTGTTATATTCTACACACGCGGATGTTTTTTCCATGTATGTTCCCCGCTGGTGCAATTCTTCATTAATTGAGGTTACTGGGAGGTGTTGAGAATGTTCCTATCACATTTCTGTTTATGATGTTTTAAGCTATCTCGTTTTTCCTCTTCATTTACATTCAGCTGGGCATTCCTGTAACACACATTCACATTATTTGCAACTTCTTGTAGGTATATACTTCGATGTGGAGAATCACTGCAAGGGGTATTAAAGTTCTTTCTGCACGAAATCACAAAGAGTACAATCTAGACATTATTTACACATATTTTTTTAATACAGTGATGCATGCTTTTGACAACTGCTATCCTGCTGGAAATTATTTGAAACTTGCTGTAGGTATCTGCTTTGAGGTAAAGAATCAGTGAATAGACTATTAAACTTCTTTCTGCAGATCCTCGCTCAGACTACATCCTGGACGTTATTTTTTTACATATTGATGTATACTTTAGACAAATGTTATCCTACTGAAGTGCGAATTTATAAACTCAACGAATGTAACTCTAAATGAAGCTTTGAAAGGATAGCTGAATTATTTCTACAAACCTTAATAGGAAGAAAAGACAATTTACATGTCTTAAACTTGCCGGCTGGTACTACTCCATGATATACCATTTGAAACTTCCCAGGCATTTCCTCCAACTGTTGGCTTGTTAGGGTTGAATATCTTGTCGGGAGAAACACTTGCTTATTCTCTAAAAGTGCAACGACTCTAGCACCGTATCGAGTATCAATTTTTCTTAAGGATTTTATATTATAAGGCTCCTCTGGCTGAAGATCTTGGAGTCTTTGAACGGCTGGGTAAATGCTACCCTCAGCCAATGTGTTAAGTTGAGATGCCAAACTTTCTGCATTAGGAAGAGAAAAAAACATTCTTTATTAGAGAATGTGTTGCATAACAAAATTTCATTATTTGAAAGTTACAAACTTATTAACTTTTTTCTGAAAATGATAATATGTGTAAATATAATTGAGGTTCTGATTCACTAATGAAGTTAATTAAGTACTGTATTTTTCAATTTAAATGTTTTAATATAATGTAGATATTTACTTTGTTAGAGCGAATGATTCGCGCAACAGACTTTTTGTAATATTCTAAAGCAAAAGCGTTAATAAGGTATTCAAATAATTGTATTTTCTCCAAAAAGGAATATAATTCACTCTGTGAAATCCTGTATTTAAATATCTGGAATAATAATTACTCAACAAGGTGAATACTTAACTAAATTGTTCCCATTTTGAGAATTCGCGCAGTTAGCTATTAAATGTAGAATAAGCTTGCCTAAAATGAATACTTAACTAAACTGTTCACATTTCAGAAAATTCGCTTGTCTAGCTATTAACTTTTAGAATACTCAGCTATTCGCATATAAATGCCATGCATTAAAAACAAGAACGCGAATATAAGTTAAATGTACAGAGTAATAATTTAACTTTTAAAGTAAATGATGTGTTGTGTTACAACTTACCAGACATGATGTTCGTTGAAATTTCACTTTGAATGAGAAAAGTTTGCAGAGACCTTAACTCGTTGATTTCAGCGGAGAAACTGTGAGAATTCCCGACGAAGCAGCCTTTTTATAGTGTTCTTTTGCGATATAAAAAATGTATGAGTGAAAGTTTAAGATATATAATACAACGATTTTGATTGGCTACTCCAAAAATTCGAGAAGGAGAGGGAAATGCTAGCCTCGCACAGGGGCATTTCGTAAGCACGTCTAAACCTGTTATGGGGGAAATCCTTCGATCACGCCAGCGTTCCTTAAGGGGAATGCTTCTGCGTATGACGCTAGGAAATAAAAAATATATTTTATTTTTTACATTTACCGCTAAAAATTCATTTTTAATTATTGTTACATTACCAAATTAATCACAGAGTGAAAATAATGTATTGTTTCTGTAGATATAATTGTCCTCGAACCAGCGACCTTTCGATTGTGAATAGATACGTTACAGATGTTTAAAGAACGTCTGATGCTATGTGATGGCTTTATAATTCTATTCTCTATGCATTACCACGGGAAAAACGAATAGCGAGTTACCGCTTGAGAAAAGTTAAAAGTATTTGAAAATTTAAACCAATTAAAAAAATCTGATGTATTACACTCACATGACTTTCTCTACTCTTGTACAAACTATTTTTACAAGCACTTATTCCCTATATGCTTCATGTTAATCGAGATATCGAGATGTCAATGTTATTGGTAATTTTCATATCGATACAAGGTGAATATGGTAGGTTTTAAGCGATAGTCAAATATTTTAACGCTGGTTGCTATGTGGTGCATTCCATTCTCTTTGCATATCGAGGACATAAAACAAGAATAATGAATTTGAGAAAAAGTATAAGTATTGGAAAATTTTAAAGGGAATAACAAGCAATATCTCGAAAAACGATTTACTCAACAACAAGAATGTATATGATATAAATTATGTATTTTAACGCAATCTCCATTTTTTGTGTAGTAAAATTTTGTCTATCTCTTATGGTTTATCAATTTTGCAAAAGTCGTTCAGAATGAAGAATACTTTTGGAGACATTCCCAGAAAAACCCGCCTCCGAAATAAAGTCCACTTCCTGAAAATAATAACAATATTAATAATAATATAGAATGTGTAAAAGAATTTCGTAAAATATTGAAAAAATTCTTACCGTTCGGTGCTTGCTGCATGTATGGGACAGGGTCCCCATCCCTGCTGATTTGGTACCAGGTAGGTCTGGAAGCCTGGGGGTCGCGGTGCAGCGGTCGCGAAGCCTACTGGTGCAACGGTCGCGAAGCCTGATGGTACCGGTGCAGCGCTCGCATGTTGACCGATACCGCCTCCGAAATAAAGTCCATTTCCTGGAAAAAATAAATAATAATAATAGTATAGCATGTTTAAGTATAGAGTTCTAAAGAATCTACACTCTATACGTGAAAAAAAAATACATGTTTTAAACACCTGCGTTAAAAATACATAGCATTCTGGGCGATCGATAGAGTTATGTGACTGCATATGGGTGAGAAACTCCCCTTAAATATATCCTTTTCTCCTTATGCAATCCAGAACTCTATGCTGTCGGAGGCATGCCTTTGTGTGCCAGAATCGACACTGTATGTCTACTATTATGTAATTTTTAGTTACAATTGCTCGAACACCGGTCTGTAAATTCTTACCGTACGATTGTTGCTGTATGTACGGGGCAGAGCCGCCTCCATAATGATTTGGTACCAGGAAGGTTTGGAAGCCTGGCGGTGCCTGTGCAGCGGTCGATGTATGGTCGATACCAAAATAAAGTCCACTTACTGGAAATAATAATATAGAATGTGTAAAAGAAGTTAATATGAATTGTTACATTACTTATTTAAAAACTCTGAAGAATGCTTACCATTCGGGTGTTCGGGTGTCTGAATCATTACGGTATTTGATGAGCGATCCTGCAGCCTGCGGCCCAGAAAATTCGAGATATACAATTCATTTCTCATTACAATATCTTAAACATTTAATATTTTATTCAATATCGTTAGATTACTTGAAATGAATTTGTGTGTGTGTGTGTATTAAGTTTATATTAACATGTTGGAATATTCGAAAAAATATCTCTCGAATGGACGGGGTATTTAAAATCGTACTCGTCCTATGTTTACTAAGCCCAATCTTTTTAAAAATGGAATAAATTAAGAGTAACGAGGATTGTTTAGGCTAGGCTCCATATTTCATTATTTATTTAGAATTAAACAAATGCTATTAGTCGTAATAATCATGCACATGCGTTACCAATCAGATGCGCAAGTCAATTCATATACAATTAATTAATAAAAAAATATTTAATTGTTTTCATCGATCAGCGAGAGCCTTATTTATTTTAATAACGTATGTAATATCTATCATTCTGAATACTTTTTATTCTTCATATTACTCTCGCCAAATCATATTTCTTTGTTTAACATTCCGAAAAAGAATCAGTTTAATTTTTTGATATCATGTTTGCATTTCTTGTACGCGAGTATTTAAATAATGACAAAGATACAATCGAATGTTTAAGTACAGAATCTATACAGTATACGTTTAATTGAAAACTTAATCATTAATATTCTTCATGTAGAATTATATTAATTATCGGGAAAACATTTTTTGTGGTAAGCTTAAAACATGTCTAGACTTGGTTTTCCCCTGTCTATGATGGAATTTCTGCACAGGGGAAGCTATTAAGAAAATCTTTTGTGTCGCTAATAGTTATTTACTCCGAGGGTCTGTGGTTTTACAGAGCACTTAGCCTGCTTAATGAACTGGAAACACCCTTCATTGTTCACTAAGAGCTCTATACAAGACCTTGGTTTTAACTTCGTCTGAAGAAAATTAATGATGCGGAAGGGACTGTCGCCTGCTAATGTGTCTACACACGTATTCTTCAGGGGTGTACACCATATTTCTTTCAAGCAGTGTACGCAAGTGAATAATTCGTTGAATTTCTCAAAGTTCGCTACGTCTTTAGAAAGAACATTTAAAACGAATATAAAATTTATATTTGAAGTCTTCGTGCGTGTTACTTACAGGTACGCCTGTTTTGAATTGTAATTATTACTTCTCTCGTGTGAGAAGAGACATAGAGGGCTTTTATTTTTAACGTCAGTTGAAGCGTACTCGATGTGCTGGATACCCCTAGCCATTAAGAGCAGGTACTGAGGGAAAACCCAAGCGTCCTGGTTTAACCGCTTCTATTTAGACGAGGTACAGCTGTCGCATTGCGTCTTGTTTTTTCGTAAAGGGTTCTCGTGTTAACGTCTCATACAAGCTATTTGCAATTTCGCTTTAAGTTGCTTTTTAATTCATCTAAGCAATGTAATATTTTTTATAAACCCTCCAGTCAAAAGAAGAATTAAACACACGTTATTAGCCGTAATAGTTATATACGCGTAATAATCGCGCATATACGATAACGAACAGTTGCGCTCGAGTCAATTACATTAATCAATCAAAAAAACTTAATTGTTTTTAATCGATAGACTGCGTCGTTTCATTAGAAGTGAGATATTCATGGTAGATGAATAATTGGGTGAGATATCTCTAGGAGCGCGAGTCAATTACATTAATTAATAAAAATATTTAATTGTATTCATCGATCAGCGAGAGTCTTATTTATTTTTTATTTATTTCATAATCAATTCCTCCGGAGCCAACATGAACGCCCCTTGCATGTTAATTCCCCTTTATTTTTTTTCCGGAATCATATTTCGCAGAATTATATAGACTTAAGATGGCCGTCTTGCGCCTATAATGAGTTTAAATATGGTGAATTCACAACTTTCGGGTATGACCACCAGGGGCGCTGTGTGGGAACACTCGCTGGAGTTTCACTCATATTACCACTTGGCGCGCTAGTGTAGGTAGCGAACTGAAGCGTGAGTGGAGGGGGTGCGCTAGTCGACTTGTCCCTTGAAAGCACCATGAGCCAGTCATTCCAGTGAAACGTCTCGCAGCGGAAGGTTGCGGTCGGTGTTCCACCGCAATTATCACGCGATAACGAGTGTTACGTCAAGTCTGTCCTTTCATCTAAGTGTTGTAATATTCTTCTAAATCCAAAATATATTTTCCCTCAAAAGTAGAATTAAATAAATGTTATTACTCGTAATAATTATACACATGCTACCACACATATACGATAACAAACAGTTGCGCGCGAGTCAATTAATCATTCAAAAATAGTTAATTGTTTTCATCGACAGACTAGCCTTGTTTCATTAGACGTGTAATTTATTGACAATAGTAGGTTATAAATAACGGTTTAGGGACAGGTGTGCGCGATTCAATCAAAAATACTTAATTGCTCGAAGAATAGCGTTTAATTGCATTAGTAGTAATATGATGTGCATTCTTTTTTCAATAACACACATTACCTAATTGATTGACACAATTATGTACTCAAACGATTTGCCGATGTGCGGCAGGCATCGAGAATCGCATTCCCACATCGCCAACGTCACGCACCGAGAACCCCATTCCCTTATACCCCATCACCCGAGCGGCACATCCCCTACCCCAAGCCAATCACACGGCAGGGATTTAGACAAGTCACAATGAGGGGCGGGAATGTAGTCACCGTATAGGAACAATACACACTCTCCCACCTATCCACAGGGAACCAACCAGAACACAAAAGGGAGGGAGGACACGCGTATGGGGGAGGGAGGGGGGCGGGGACACCGGCACGTGACCAGACCACAGGGGGGAGGGGGGAGGACCTGCCGGCACAGACACTGTCGGCATTAGATCAGCACACAAAGGGAAGGGGGCGGGGCTAGCGCCACGCGACCAGGCCGGCATGTGAGAACACAAAGGGAGGGGGCGGGGCTAGCGGCATAGATCAAAGAACCTTATCAGATGGCGGCAAATCCTTTGTTTCCGTATTGGCATTCTTATTCTACTCATATTAAACATATTCACATCACAAATAACATGTATATATTGAACTTTCTGGGAATAGCTTGTGAAATCCTCTTCGTTCCGAGGGAACTTTGTTTAATCTTATATAACTGGTAAATCTTAAGCGATAAATAAAGACGTACTATACAAAAAATTTAGATTCCTTAAAACACACAGATTATTTCAAATACGTTTCCTGTAGCATAAGCCATTTCTGAGATATCCGTTTTTAAATGTGGGGATTGTTCATTACTTGGTTATTCTTTTACAGCCCTGTAAACATTCAATTGTTTCTCGCGATTGCATGGAAACCGTATGGAATTTTAAGACCAGCAAATACCGACCAGTTCTTAAACATATGATTATCCTGTTCTGTTTGCATCTTTAACGAAATGTGTAATGTAGCTATTTTTGCAAAGGTTTAATTGGATAAACATGTAATAGATAGGAAAATAAGCTCTAGTATAAATAGTTTGTACACACACTAAGAAACGACAGAGGGAAGAGAAGGCCATGTGAATGTATCACATAAGGGTTTTCTTTAGCTTAAAACCACTACCAGCTCATGCTAGTGCTAAATTTTGGGTCTATAGGGTGAATCACCTAAAACTTGCACCTCAAATATTTTGGGAAATGGAAAGTACTATGTGCAGTTTTCACAGCATTGATTGGTAGTAGGGGCTCGTACATTTAGCCTATGAACAGATTTTAATAATACTGAGAAATTGTATTTTTTGAGCAAACATAAAACTGTTTTAAATAAAATAATGCCTAGTTACATCAACAGAATAAATGTAAGGTAAATTAGAATGTCAGTGGCGTTTGTTGCAAGATTCTAGTGCAAGTGGTTTACGAGAAATCTTATTTTGAAACGTTTACGCACCGACACCTGCACAACCTGTGGGAGCACAAACTAAAGAAAAACAAACAGGAATTACAATAGTTCTGTGGATTTTTACAAGTAAAGAGAACATAGCCCTTCAAAGGTTGTGTTCAAAATTACCCAACGGCAGCTTCAATACACGCTTCCAGTCTGCTATGGAAAGACTACCTGCACACGTTCTAGCATTTCAGCGGATCTTTCAGAGCAGGAAGCAGTAATACGTCGTTTCATATCGTCTGGTGTAGTTGGTACATCCTTATAGACAGTGTCTTTCAGCCTTCCCCAAAGAAAAAAGTCTAAACGGGTCAGATCCGGTAAACGGGCCGGCCAAGGACAGGTGCTCTTCCTCCAAATCAACGATTTTGAAACAATCCGTTAAGACAAGCTGTACTACTTCGTGCACTATGGGCTGAACAGCCATCATGTTGGTACCACAGGTTCCTCCTAGTCTGCAAAGGAACGTCTTCTAGCATCTGTGGCAGATGGTCTGTCAGGAGGCTGCAATACTTGTGCGAGTTCATTGTTACTTCTATGAACAAAGGGCCTATGAGTTGATGGTTGACTATCCCACACCACAGTTTAAACTCCATGGACGCTGACGTTCCACCTGACGAAGTCAACGGGGATTGTCAACAGACAAATAGTGCATGTTTCTGCGGTTTACTTGGCCATGATAAGTAAATGTTGCCTTATCACTAAACAAGATACATGATGAATCTGAAGTATCATGTCTTAATGCCCATGTACAAAAGTTAACATGATTCTCAAAATCGTTTCCAAGCAGTTCTTGATGGAGAGAAATGTGATAGGGATGGAACTTATGTCGATGGAGAATGCCCAGTACGCTTGCCTGACTTATGCCAGTTCCACTTGAGATTGTGCGGGAAAAAATTTGCGGATCTACTGCAGCGGCAGCCAAAACATTAATTTATGCCTCTTCTCCAGTCACTTGTTTGTTTCTGTTACGTTTTCTAGGTGGTACAGTACCACTTTTAGGTAATTGGTTGAAGAGGTTAATAAATAATTAACGAGATGGTTGACGTCTATTGGGATACGTTTCTGCATTCACCGTACAGGAACGAACTGCATTCTTCCTACACTCTCCATACACCATAAGCATGTCGGCTTTTTCTGCAATAGTAAACCCCATCTTCCACTCCCGCCTTACGGCTTGAACTGACTAACCAGAAAGTCGCAATGCAATCCATGAACAGGAAACACAATGCAAACAAACATAAAATCTTACCTAGCAACTAAGCAGGTTGAATGGGACAAACAATTGTCGGGGTGGAAACTTTTCAAAATACGATTTCTCGTAAACCACTAGCACTAGAATCCTGCAACAAAGACCATTGACATTCTAATTTACCCTACCCTTATTCTGTTAATGTAACTAGGCATTGTTGCATTTAAAAATTGTATGTTTGCTCAAAAGATACACTTTCTCATAATTATGAAAATATGTTTATAGGCTAAATGTAGGAGTCCCTGACTACCAATCAGTGCTGTAAAAACTGCACATCAATAGCACTTTCTATTTCCGAAATACTTGCGGTGCAAGCTTTAGGTAATTCACCCGGTAAATGTGAGTAAAGTTAGCAAGGGAATGCTATTAGTAGGATAAATAAGACGGATCGAGCGCGCGCTATTTTTGGACAACATGGCGGCCATACGCAATTTAGGGGTGCGTGGTGAGAGGAGCTAGTTGTATGGGGCGGATTCAAGTGTCATGCTGCTCGTTTGGGTTCGCGATTGATGATGTAAAAAAGTTGGTATCTCGGTGTAGGATGTTTTACTTAAGATGACAGCACTTAACACCTGTGCTTACTGCAGACGGCACCACAAGTGGGATGTATCTATTTTGGGGCGATGAGGGAAGGTCCATGATTATGTAATATGAAGAGGGAGAGCTGGGAGAGGTGAGAGGTGATGGGGATTAGTCTTTCTTCTCTGACTGTAATCTTCCATTCATCTGGGCAGGAATTCGACTAATCCAAGATGGTGTAATGCAAGGAGGGGAAGGAAGAAGTGGTGAGATGAGGTGTATATCGGTATACAGGTGGAGATAGTAGCATAGTGTTAAATTGTGGGTTCACATAGAACTAACCTAATACGCAAGGTAAGGTGGATGTCCTTGGTATGCATGTATGTGTTGCATGGAAATATAAGGCTTAAGTTGTAATGTTAACCTTCGGCAGTTCGACCATACTTTGGAGGAAGTAAGGTAGCGTGGCAATCCAGTGACTAGAACTAGGCTGAAAAAACAGAGATGGTCCTGCTGGTAGGGGTGGGGCTAGGTTTTGTCAGTAGCAAACATAAGCAGCTCCGTTCCATTATGGGCCACGTTTTATGCATGCAGTATACGTTATAAACTCATACAAAACAAACAAGCAAATACAAGCGTTTTTAAATCTAGGTTATACAAATGGATATCGCAGAGTCCATTCTATTCTCTTGATTAATTTTTAAATATGAAGATGATTTGTATATGACATAATTCTATAATGTGAGATTTCATAAGTGTTTACAATGTCTATTGCTTTTATTGTGCTTAATGAAAAATGTGGTTATAAGTTATAAATCATGTGTATCTACGATTGCACATGGTTAGAAAATCGACTGGCTGTAATACTCAGCTTCGTTATCAGTACACATGCTTTGAAAAAGCCTTCCTTCACAGCAGAACACATAGAAAAGACTCTTGTAATTTACTATCACTTGGACAGTAGTGCAAGTTATGAAAATATAGTCATAAGTGCACATGAGTGCCGCCTGCCCATAGATATTTTTTAATTTATATAACGTGCCAAGCGACATGTGTGCCTTAGGCCTATCTTGTATGTCTCCTAAGAGCTCATTTGCGTAACAATTTATAGAGGAGGGATAGCTACGTTTTACCTAGGGAATGGGGTGGCTTATCTCTATGTTAAGTTTTAGCTGGTGGAAGGGGTACGTAGAATGCAGATCTCGTATCGCCCGTGGCATGTACAGTGGAATATAGCCAGCAGTCTTTTCTCTGTCGCGTGTCTTTACCCCTCACTTGCCTCAGACCAAGTAAGCACTACCTCGTCCCAATAGCTAAGCCCCTACCTGCTTGAATGGGCTCCCGAACCCACTAGTTAAAACATCGCTGAACAGACAGTAACCTGCTGCATTACGGGACAGAAAACAATTGCTAAGTACGTTGATTCCAAAATCATCTTATGCTGACACTATGAGCGCTAGCAGCATTTTTAGCCGATTTTACAAACTTTTATTCTTTGGCGCCATTCATACACTCCTATGAAAACCCCCACTGATGAAATACCCTATCTCATGCAATTGTTGACAGAAATATTTGAAAAGAAAGTGGCAGTTCTACGCAATCGGAACGTTATATAGGTTATTCGAGGCATACATTCGTACACAACTATGGAAACTCCCACTGAAGGAACAACATATCACATGCATCTGTTGACAGAAGTATTTGAAAAGGAAATGACAGATCTACGCATTGTGAGCAATTGGAGATGAGCCGTTAGCCTAAGGCTACCAGATTTTTTCCACAATTTCCGGGGACAGACTTAAAAATTACTGAAGCTTACTTTCATGATTGACTTTATGGTATTCTCACTTCCCGTTACATTTTAAAGGATTAAAATACTCTGCCTAATTACCTTACACACTACTTAATACTAGTACTTTTCAGATTAGTGAATCTTCTTAAGTAGATCTTCTCTGTATCACGATTTTGTAGCGAATTTCTGACAGTTCATATTGAAGTTCGTTAAAATGGCAAGCATGGCTCGAACGGTTTCTAAACGCATTCTGTACCTCTGGAATGCCCACATCGTATTCAATGAAGAGAAAACTCTCTCTACGGAAGCATTACTTGCAGAAAGACACAAAGATGGTTCAACCAGCTTCTGTAATTGTGCATGTGGGATCATTTTCTCAGATAAGAATTTAAAAACTTCGGCCCATTTAGAGGAAAGTGTGGTATGTTCTTCATTTCACGTAGCTATTCTTTTGCAGTCATATACTTCTTCAAGTATGCAATTTCACCAAACGAATTATCTTCATTTAAATCAAGGCCATCTACATTTAAAAAAATATTAATGCACAGTTTCTTAAAATTCTTCTCTTTGAGGTGGAGATCTCAATAGTATGCATTCCATAGTTTTATTACTCTGTGTATGCACAATCCAAGCACTGAAATAGTCAACATCATTCTCATGAAATTCACGAGACACACTAAGAAATTCTGGAGTAGAATAGGAACCATCTTCTTCTAAAGATGTCAGAGGTTGCTTTACTGACGATGGAATGCGCTTATATTCTTTCCTAAAGTTCAGTTTTTCTTTTAATTTGGAGAACGATACTGATGACTCGACTGAAGGTAACATCCTCGCCTTCAGCTTTTATTATTGCATCATGAAAAAGTGGCAAAGTTGCATTAGCAAACCTCATCCAATGCAAGGTACATGGATCGATAAACCACTTCTTTAACATCATTGGGCACTTTTTTCACAGATGAAGTGCAGGAAATATCTCACAAATTCTTGTAATTGCTGGCAGAAGGGACAGCCACCTGACATTAACTCAGTACTTTTTATATTTTTGCCCAACAAAAACTCCTTAGGTATCTCCACTCCGACAGTAAGTATCTGAAATTAGCCAAATACTTTCACAACTATTCCTTAAACATCAAGAGGAATGGAATTAATGGCAGAATGTGCACAGTTGTGTATCATGTTGGCTATCCATCCCAAACCAAGAACTTTCCTTTCTAGCTGGTTTTTCACACTGGTAAATACATTTTTTTCCTTTGCTTTTCAAACATCCAAAATTTATTTTTGTATTATCTCCAGAGATGGTTACAATTTTATTTTCAAGACCTAATTTCTTTACTGTTTCTAGTGAGGCCTGTAACGAAAGTGTGACGTTTCTCCTGAAATCTCAACAAAGTCAATAAGTTTAGTCTGCATATTAATGGTCATGTCTTTGACTACGTTAACATAAGTATAGGTAATGCTTTCAAACTCCATGATTTGAAGCATCAAATAGTATGGATACAAAAGAAGCAGCTTGAATTTCTTATTTCACTACATCAAAAACCCAGGGTGCTTAAACGAACCCTACAATAGTCTCAATATTTGTTTTGGCACACGTGAATTTAGATTCGCTGAACTTCCTTATGAGATCAGCAGTACAGTCCACCGACTTAAAACTTTGATAATGTTTCACTGTATGAAATAATAAAGTTTCCTCCTGTAATGCAGTGATCAAATTAGGTTTATTAGGAACAAAACTCTTGAAAAACTGGGATACTTTCGTGCTGCTACATTCAGGATTTCAAGACTTTTGTGTCTTTTTGTTCCCATGTCTTCTGTAACCGAAATTTTCCCGCCGCTCGTGACACTGAATGTTGTTTGGCCAAAGAAGAAAATGCTGCAGAGTCGTTGACACTTCGACGGAGAAAAGGAAACTCATTCAACACAGCATCACTTACTAAACTCTTTCGCTTTTTCGACATTTTCAAATTGAGATCAATTATCACCCTGCAGTTTAATCATGTGTTTACACGAAGACGGTCTGTGCGAACAAACTAGGTGGAAGTTTCGCCATGCGAAACTAACATTTACGTGTTTCCAAAGAAAACAGCGGATACAAGGAGTAGAGTAAACCAAATCCCAAAGAGATAGCAGTTAGATAGCACGGTGAACAGAAACCACCGAATACAAAAGAGTTAGGGGACGCTGTAAATACGTTACGGTTTAATGACGAATTGAAAGGTCATGGAATGTTACTGCTGACATGTCATAAAACCAAACTCGGAATAATGAACATTGAAAATCCTGGATTTCAGTGGACAACTTAGTAAATCTGGGGACATTTCACGGATGAATTTTCTCCGGGGACAAAAAAATTCTGGGAATGTCCCCGGAAAATGGGGACGTCTGATAGCCTTACTTTAGCCAAAACGTGGGCGTTGTACAGCCACGTCAAAAATACTAAGTATTAGGTAGATATTTTCCATTCTGGCACTCACTACGGCGTATTACAGCTTGTATAGTAGATTCTGATAATTCAATTTAATTATTTGAGTCATAACTAACAAATAGATCTTAATACGTCTTAGGGAGCTGTAAAATGCACCTAAGGATTCGAAACGAGATCCTAGTTCTCCCATTATATAGTAATATGGCCGAGTAGTGTTATGATGGTTCTTTCATCACTATGCCACTGCAGTTCGGGTTCAAATCCTTCGTGTTAAGTTCAATTCCGTTATTACCGTTGGCTTTACTCCTTTGGGCCTATAATTTGATATTGTGAAACAAACCACAATTATGGTAATATTATAAATTATAATTATACACAAAACAGAATAAAGCTCTATAGTTTCCTCTGGTAGGTGGATATAAATCACTACTTCGTAATAGGTATTTTACTATGGTATTGTTCTTAGCCCATTCAGTCAAGTTACAAACACTTCAGAAATGTAAAGTGGTTTTTGCTATTTGCGCCTGAGTCACTCCCTGGCTTGAATCAACTCTCTGTGATGTACTCAGAGTTGTAAATGTTTCTACGAGACATGGTTATTGTTCAGACATAACTATGTATTCAAACGAGCATGCTGACATGCTGTTGATCTATAGAGAAGCAAGGTGCAATTCACGGTCAACAAGGCGCCTGTATGAAGAACGATTTCCAGGAAGAGGGCACCGAATGCGGAGACATTTCCAAGGGTTGACAGTCGCCTTCGTGAAACAGGGTCAGTTGGTAGAGCAGCTCCTGCTCGCGATGCTCCAGTAACCTCTGGAGACGATGAAGATGCTGTGCGAAACGCAGTAGAAAACAATCCACATACCAGTTCCAAGGCCATAGCACAAGATCTCAGCATCAGCCAGGCATCAGTGATACTCATATTGCACAGCATTGCATTTCATCCGTACCATCTACGTACAACTACGCCAGGCTCTCAACGGACGCGAGTAATACTTGCACAGCGGCTACTGCAGCAAACACAAATGGATGCACATTTTAGGAAATGTTCTCCTCAGCGACAGAGCCACATTCCACAACAAGGACAGAACGACAGTCCTCGCTGGATAAGAGAAGATATAATTCAGGTACAGTGGAGCAGTAAGTCTGGTGTGGAATATTAGCTGACCAGCTAATTGGACCACACTTTTTGAAGGCAACCTCATAGGACCACAATACCTTGAATTTCTGCAAGAAGAGTTGCTATTCCCACTAGAAGAAGTGGCGTTAGTGAAAAGAACGAGGATGCGGATCCATGGCCTGCCAGGTTAACTGAATTTATTTCTCTGGGATTATTTAAAGGCATGAGTCTACGCGCAAGTACCACAAAGCCCAAATCATCTACGGGTACTCATAAATGAATAATGCAACCAGATTGCACCGTACAGGTTACACCATGCAATAACGTCTCTCCGGCAACCTGTCCACATGTACATTGGTGAAGGGGGGGTCACCATTTTGAGGATTTACTTCATTGATGAAGTCAATGTCCGTTAACAATTGCGATTTCATCTTCATACAGGATTATTGCACCACTATGAGGCGCGAGTTTGATACAGGAAGATGATGCCCCGATGACACGCCAATTTGAAGCAGTAACGATGGTCGTCACTTTTGATGTCGTTTACTTTACCTGCTTCGTTGTTGATTCTGCTCCTGTGATCTCGTAGGTCGTTCTGTTGTCTCGTGCGCCAGCTGCTCTACTGTTAATCTATGAGATGTTTTTCTCAGGGTATGCCTAAACGTATTGCTAAAGGATGACACCAGTTTCAATTGATTCAGAAATTTATTGTGAACAAATACTTGAGCTTCTGAAGCGAGTTGGCGCCCGCTTGAAGATAAAAAGTAGAACTGATTATGAATCATAGCGCTCGAAATTGTAACAACTGAATTATTGTGCCTCCTAACTTCTGTAATATCAAAGTTACGATTGGAAATAATTGTTTCTGCAATAAAAGAAACTAGAAGCGTAACTTGCCGTAAGTCACTAAAATGCTTATCGGCGAGACCTCTCGTAATAGCCGCGAAATCTTACTTACACAAGTGCGTCACTAGGCGCTTGAAATATCACACGAGCAGTAAGCACCATTGCCGGTACCAGAGTAGAGTAATGTATGCACAACTGTGTGCACGAATGACTGTAAGTGCCAGTGCCGGTACTAGAGTCAAAGTAACTCTTTGAGCTAAATTGCACGAACATTTATTAATTTTAGCTCCGCCTACATATTATTCCCCCCTTCCAACTTTACATCTTGTCCGGGCTAATGCTTAACCCCTCTTCATGCACGGCTCTTACTCTGTTGCTAACTGAGCATTTCACTTTTCTCAGAAGTTCTTTTGCCTCTCTAATTTACAGAATTGTCCTACGTGACTGCAAAAGCACTGAAATCAACTCCTAACTGGTTTCTCAGAAGCTTTAAGCTAATGTGTTCTATATTCGGCTGCTACGCGACTTTCTTAAGTGGCGTTAATGACCCTCTCTTGATAAGTGTTTCGATTCAAGCTAATTACTTTATACAGTGATTTACCAAACGGAAATTATTTATTGCAAATAATTCATTATCTTACTATTATTTAATTGTTTAATTATTTATATCTTACCGTCAATAACTTCGGTTTCATGTTTGTCTGTAAACTTAAGGGCATTTACAACTTACTTTATGTGAGTAAACACATGCGTTAATTATGAAACATCGTTGATTACAAGGACAGCTAGATTTAATATCTTCGGCGTATGCCCAAAAGAATGAAAAAATAATTATCATAGTGTAGAACACCAGCTTCGGTACGGTGCAACACGCCTTACGAAGCTAAATATGATGAACAATTGTCTCATTGGGGTTCTTGTAACTTTGGCTCACAAAATAAAATATAAAAAATAAAAACAAGGAGAAAGACAGAAGAAGTAAAAACAAACATCAGTATCAGATTCGAACTTGTGAAGCAAATGTTTGCCTCACTACGTTCGGCCACATAAGTCACTCCTTAGCAAAATGTTCCTCTGCCAACTTGCTAGCTTCATAACCATGAAAAATCATTCTTTTTAAGCTTTTCGCAGCTGTTTGGTACTCACTCAGCGTTTCATCGTAAATGCTGGTTGCACATGATAACGAATAAGCACAATAGAGTTGGACAAGAGGGACGATGTTTCCACATTAGACTATAAACTGGGGGCTGTGTAAATACGAATACCTAGGGGTAGGTGAATCAGCTGTATTTACTCGCACACAAACAATGTGTATCTCGGACGTGCTTACAGAATGAATGGTCGTATTTACACAACAAGATTTGATTTGTATGTTTCTTACAATATGCATTTATATTTCCCATCTCTTTTTCTCCCTTTCAGTCCGATATTCCTCCCGTTCCTGCATTCGCGAGCCAAGAACTGCATAAACGCATCTGTCGTCCATTTGTCAGGAAGGGTGAAATTCCCTGTGACGTCACAGTGCCACTTACCGAGCATTTGGGCGTAACGGGACGTGAGGCACAGCTGCCCACGTCACCTTCAATTTCACAGGAAGGCACGCGAGATTTACCCACAACAAATTCTAGCGAACTAAGTAAAGCCATAACTTTCTTTGGTTTTGCTTTCTCTAATCTTCATCTAGGGCAGAGCAGGTAAACCACCGAAGGCACCTACCGGTAGTAGATAAGGCACTGCTTTCCATCAAAAAATTCGATAGCGAGATTTCACTGGAAATGCATGTTTTGAGGCCTTCTGAATAAAAAAGGGCATTTTTAGAAAATGGTCCCTGTGTATTTGTTTGTGTGTGTGTGTGTGTGTGTGTGTGTGTGCGTGTGCGCGTATTAAGTTCATACTTTCTAAAGATGCGACACAAATATTTTCGACAACATCCCCCTCACCACAGCTACCCTTTACATGGGAAAATTCTCGAATTTTTTGAGGTTCTAAAAAATGGCTCTAACTATTTCGATTAAAATAACACATGGTAAATATATTTACATGACAAATAAAATGTATGTCTTAAATTTTTTGAGAATATCCTTTGAAATCCTCTTCACGAAAGCGTACTTCATAAAAAATGTATAACTCTTTAACACACAATTTGTGTCCAATAACTTTTTTGTGGCATCAGTCATTTTCGAGATATCTATTATGAATGGTTCAATTTGTTCAATACTTAGCCATTCTTTTAAAATCCTGTCGATTTTCAGTGGTTTCTCGCGATATCATGGAAAACGTATGGAATTTTAAGACCACCATATATCGTCCAGTTCTTAAACCTTTGACTATTACTTTTCCCTTTGTATCTCTAACGAAATATCTATTGCAGCTATTTCTGGAAAGATTATCTCGATTAAAATGAAGTAGCTAGATAGGAAAATACACTTTTTTAAAAATAATTCGTACACCCACTAATAAGCGATATAGGGTAGAGAAAATCATGTGATTGTAACACATCAGATGTTTAGCGATTGCAAGGTTACCTTCCCAACAAGCGAAGCACCTGGGGAAAATTGTTATTTGCTGTTTGCTGTAAAAATGTAGCAATTGAAATATAATAAGTTGAAGATGACAAAAAGACATATTAAATGGACCGGATTCATAGTCGAACCTTAAGTGTTAACTAAAGCCTTTAAGTTCTAAGCACTCTCTCACGGTGAGCAAATGCTTAAAGAAGTTTGCAATTCATAGATGGCACTTAAAGGGTGTGTGATCCGTGAACATTTATAACCGTGAAAGACATGGCAACATGCAAAGATATATGACGTCATTTCCATTCTCGCATGCCATTGGTCATTTGGCGACGAACGCATGTCGACTGCTGCAACTTTGATACACGTTTCCATTTTGTTTAGTTGCTGATGCAGGAATAGCACATGTGGAATTTCTAAGAGCTCTTTTTTGTATAGTTTGTGATTTGGCTTTTCTGAGAGAAAATCCTAAGAAAGTATTACAGAGGAAAGGGATTTCTCAGGTACAAAAAAGTACTCAACAGTAGAAGTTTTTAATTTTTTTGGTTAGGAACTATGTAGAAGGCAGTGGTTTCAGTAATTTATGATAAAATAAATGCTGTGTCCAAAACTACTGCAGTGCAACTTGTTGCTTGCACTTTATCTAAGACTCTCAATTTATAGCAAGGTTGAATATGTGAATATAAAAGAAATTGCATTTGCTTGTGGCTGTGAGAGGCTAGGTCTGAATATAAAGAGAGAAATTGCATTGCTTATTATTAAAAGTAAGTGCTTACTACAACTGTCTACAATATTATTGTGAAAGGAATGACGCTTTATCATATTTTGTATTAAGGCATTATGCTCAAGAAAATTGCTTCCTGTAGCTGGAAAGCTTAGTTTATGCCCAAGAGAAAAATGAATAGCACTTGCTCTTTGTAAAACTGGATAATTTTTAGATGAAATAAGGCATTACTGTTATACATTCAAATGCAATGCAACAGTTGGTTGCTTGCTATTCGTGAGTAGAAGCCCCATGAAGCATTAACAACGATGCCGCAAGTAGAGGTAGTGGCAATCACCTTCATTGTGCCAGTAACCATTCAGGAGCAGAAAATTAATAGCAATAAGAGTTAAAATAACTAAGTCTGTTTTTTATGCATATTGCTTACTCATTTTGCACTGAAGCGCGTTTAAAATAGTGAAATAATAGGTTAGGTGTTATTGGTTAACGAAATATTTGCATGCCTAAAGCTTCTGTGTTATAGGTTAGTTTTCGCGGATTAAACTAACGAGAACACTGCTGAAAGCATCATGAGCGTTGAACTCTGCATATTCCACAAACTCCTGATCCTCATTTTGACTGTGTGATGATCTGCTGATACATAAGCAACTCAAGTGAACCAGCAGGCACCCTAAAGTGACCCTGGCGACTGCGAATTAAAACACAATCCTGAAGGATTACTTGCACTCGAGTGCTGACTGTACATTCTTTTCAATACTGTGAGCATTTATATAAGTAGGTAACTAAATATAGAAGTGAAATTATTACAGGAACAATGTAATTTTAGTTAAAAAAACTAAGGTTTATGACAAATAAGCTTCATGTGTACGGATTTTACTATATGTAGAGATTTCTTCAAATTTTAAGCCGTTTTCTTAAAAATGTTAATTTACCATTTTTTAATTTGTCATATGAGCTACTAGTTGATAGGTATAAATTTGTGCAACAGCTGACTAGTTGCATGTGTAACCGTTCTAAAGCATAATTAAGAGCATATACAAGCGGATGTTATCCTGACTAAAGTCCTGATGAAAGCGCTCTAAATATTATAGATTGTGACCGCGTGCGCGGACCTTCCTGCGGCCCGGCACTTGGATGGAGCCTTCGACCGGCCGTCGGAACAATAGTGACTGCGGAAACAATAGATCACTTGGCAGTGTGGAATAATAACCCATTATGTGCCGCATACCTGTTCAGGAACATTCGTTTCGGCATACTGTAGCAGGTTTCTCTTCTAGAAAGTTCCGCTTTGCATGCGGGGCGTATATAAGGGCGCTGCGCAGTTGAGTTCTATTAGAAGTGACAAAGTGAAAAGCGGAAAGTATAGTTTAGTGTGAGTTGTGACTCAGCAGCTCATTTGTGTTCTGAGCGTGTGCCTAAGTGAATCAAGTGTAACGTCTGTGTTACGTTGAGTGCCTAGTGATAAATAAAGCGTGTTTTTGCAGTAACTGGTGTTCTCATTTGTTACAATATTATGTAGAACGTAGACGTAGAGAAATTCATACGACTTTTTACATTTTCATTAATAGTTATGAGGTCCATTTATGCAGCTCAGGCATTTCTGCCATGTTAACATTTAGTTCCTTCACCTTATTGCTTCCTCCTGGGGGGGGGTAGCCACAATAGATCTGTGCAGGTCGCAGCTTCATGCTTTATTGCTCTGTTTAAAAGTTCCTGGTCAATGTTTAACTATGACAGAAAGCTGGTAAAAAATAGTAACTGATACTTAAACAATTGCTGATTATGCAGAAATATGTACCTTTGTCTTATCTTCGAAAATGTCAGGAACCTTTTTAAATAATATAATAATTTCAGATGAGATTTGGTCCCTACCTGTGGGGGGTATCTTCAGAGATGTTGCCAGTGGTTGTAGTAGTGATTGAAAAATATCTGAAAGATGGTACCTATATAATGTATAATATTGCATACGAATAAAGTTAATGAAATAGCTTCGTGGTTTCCCCGGGATCGGCAGGCGAATGCTGGGGTGGTTTCTTCTTTACTAAGGTTTTCTTTCCATTTCTCTGTGACCTGTCTGCCTGCGGCCTCCTGTAGTTCCTTTCCTCATCCCTTCCTCCTGGGTGGTAGTAGGCATAATACATCTGTGCAGGTCGAAGCGCGCGAGGTGCCCCCCCACCGTTCATTAACCTATATCTATGTTGGTGGTATGAGTACCAGGAAGTGGTTAATAACTTGCATGCTAAAATCAATAAAAGTGATATAATTGCATTTCTTTCTTTCTTTATATCAAAATATCTTCCGATCTAATAGATTGAACAACATGAGTTAAGGGCTTGTAAGTGAACAATATGTCATCAGCAATTAAAGAAAGTAATCATCTTTGTGGAGGAAGCTGATGCTTCAAGTTCTAATCTGATGTTAAGAGGATTAGAAAATGCAAAATGACAAAATTTGGCATTATTCTGCTTTTAATGAAAAAATGTGATTCTTCGGATCCAGAATACGTGTCATTTTAAACTTTGGAGTTCCACGCCCCTACTGCTGAAACGTTTAATATCTCAACTCGTGTTATCCCAGGTCAAAAGGTAATAGGACTGCAAATAAGAATGCAACAGGAATGGCACCTAATGATTACTTCCCTGGAATGCACTAATGCTAGTCATACCTTTGAACTCAAATTTGTGCTGCAATTATCTCAAAACATTTTTCTCAACATTTATTTCTTTTTTTAAAACTATAAATGTTCCAGGGCTAAAATTTTGAACACTTGGGGAGACATAACCTTTTACCAGGCAAGGTTCTTAGTAAGTAAACGGAGCAATCGCGTTACCGCACGGAGTATAGGTGACACCAGGTATTGTGACGGAGACTCTCCTCCCCAACCCAAAAGACGGCAATGCATATATAGATCAGCGGAGAACTGTGGGAAAATGTTTAAAGTAAAGGAGAGGTTCTTAAAAACCATCATCACAATAAGCATCGTTTGTAGGGGAATTTGACATGGAACACTTCAGCACAAATGGCGAAACCATCCGATGTAACATTAGAGCTGAAAGGACGTGTTAAACAACCTGTAACTCAGTGAAACACAAGCAACGTGTGACTATTAGAAAGGAACAAGTGGACCTATAACCTCCCCAGCCCCATTTTCCGTGGATCTGTCACACGCTAATAAGAGCGGATATTCCTTTTAAAATGTACAGCTTTCGATGTAGAAGAAAAGACAATGTAACTCGGATTTTTGTACATCAATGTCTTAATTGAATCGTGAGCTAGCATTATTGTGTACTAACAATAGCTAAACCCACATTGTTTTTTCTTCTTCTTCTTCTAATTCTCGTGAGTCCTGGTCTATCTGCTATCGAAGTAGGTGTACTGACTTCAAGCTGTACATCATATTTCTGTACAGGGAACACTGCAAGGTCACAGTATTAATAGATAAACGTACGTTTGTTCCTTCTAATACTCCTTAATTCTTGTCTATCTGCTATCGAAGTAAGCTGCCCTGGCTTCAAGCTGTACATCATATTTCTGTACAGGGAACACTGCAAGGTCACAGTATTAATAGATAAACGTACGTTTGTTCCTTCTAATACTCCTTAATTCTTGTCTATCTGCTATCGAAGTAAGCTGCCCTGGCTTCAAGCTGTACATCATATTTCTGTACAGGGAACACTGCAAGGTCACAGTATTAATAGATAAACGTACGTTTGTTCCTTCTAATACTCCTTAATTCTTGTCTATCTGCTATCGAAGTAAGCTGCCCTGGCTTCAAGCTGTACATCATATTTCTGTACAGGGAACACTGCAAGGTCACAGTATTAATAGATAAACGTACGTTTGTTCCTTCTAATACTCCTTAATTCTTGTCTATCTGCTATCGAAGTAAGCTGCCCTGGCTTCAAGCTGTACATCATATTTCTGTACAGGGAACACTGCAAGGTCACAGTATTAATAGATAAACGTACGTTTGTTCCTTCTAATACTCCTTAATTCTTGTCTATCTGCTATCGAAGTAAGCTGCCCTGGCTTCAAGCTGTACATCATATTTCTGTACAGAGAACACTGCAAGGTCACAGTATTAATAGATAAACGTACGTTTGTTCCTTCTAATACTCCTTAATTCTTGTCTATCTGCTATCGAAGTAAGCTGCCCTGGCTTCAAGCTGTACATCATATTTCTGTACAGAGAACACTGCAAGGTCACAAGCGCTTCCACCTTTCCTTGCCACCAGCCCTCGGTGTGTTCCTAACTTGAACCCTTAAAACCCCTCTGTCCGCCTAATATATGCACTGAACTAGAGTTGTATTTTAAGTATAATATATTTTTAAAATTTGAGGGTATTGTCTAAAAAATCTAGATGTACATTTTGGTTCATTTTCTTCACAGAGAAACAAAATTAGAACAGAAATACTACTGGCAGCTTAATTTCCTTAGTTCAGAGACAGAATGCCTTCATACTTAGTGAAAACTTCAGCTCTCTGCTTCAACTGCTTTCTGAGAAAAAGGAACCAGAAGATATTGGACTTTTGCCGTTTATCAGTAGCAAACCATTTTTTAAATATATCATTTTTTTCATGCAAACTACAGCACATATAATTGTGAAAATTTTAAGAGAGATGTAGGCATATATATTGAGAAAACAGTAACTTTTTTACTTTCTCTACCTCGTACATAGTAGCTAAAGAAGGTATTGAATTCTATGCAAAAATTTGCTATCAAGATTTCACCGGAAATACATGTTTTAATGTCCCCTGAATTTAAATAAAACATTTTTAGAAAAAGGTCCCCGGGTGTGTGAGTGTGTGTGTTATGTCTGTCTCTGTGTGCGTATGTGTCTTTGAACAGCATAACAGAAAAACGAAAAGTTGGATAAATACTAAATGTGTTATTTCAGTATCTTCCAAATATGCTACATAAAGGTTTTCAAAAAGCTACCCACTACCCTTTACGTGGAACATTTTTCGAAATTTTTATTTTCTCAAATATGACTGTAACGATTTTGAATAAAATACCATATATTAAAAATATTTACATGACAAATAAAATGCATATCTTGAATTTACTGCGAATAGACTGTGAAGTCCTCTTCATTCGAAAGGAATTTTGTATAATCTTGTATAACTGATATACTTAAGCGATAGACGAAAACGTACCACACAAATAATGTAATCTGTTTAAAGCATACAATTTATTTCAAATAACTTTTCTGTGGCAAAACTATATTCGTTATTAACGGTTCGAATTGTCAATACTTTGTAATTCTTTTCAAGTGCTGTCGGGTTTTAGTTGTTTCTGGCAATTGCATGGAAAGCGTCCAGCACATAGCGTCCAGTTCTTGAACAATTGACTATAGCTGTTTCCTTTGAATTGCAGGAGAACATACGCCCGACAAGCAAGCTATGTAAATTACGAGAAATCATAAATCAATAATGAAGTTAGGAATATGTAATAACACAATATAACACCGTAAGATAACTTGTAGACAGATGTAAGGAACATTGTAATTAGCTAGGAGGCGAGCTAGCAGCAGAAACAACAAAGTAATGAAATTGGTAGAAACTGTGCTTGCAACATGTGAAAGCATTGCTCCGCCTGCTGTTAAGCACTTAGAAACTGGTGAAACTCAGTAACCAGTCCAGCACAACAACCCGTAGTCGATGGACAAGACCCTGCTAGTTAATATTAGTATCCACACCGAGTGAATGGAATAGGAAATTGCAAGAGCAACTAGAAACCAACATTAAAGACTCCAATAGACAGTTGCAAGAAACATTAGAGCAAATTAGTGCAAAGCAAGCAAACCTCCAAACCAAATTCTTAGTTCAGGCGGGAACTAAATGTAAATAAAGGCGAAGTATTCTGAATTTGTAACTTGTCAGATAAATACTCTAACTCACGCTCACCGAGTTATCCACAGTTAAACGTCACTCAGGAGACTGCAGACCTTAAAAACGTTATTCAGACAAGGAACAGTGCGCATGATAAGGAAATTGTTGAACTCAAACAAAGTATGCAGAAATTAGAATTGCAACAGAGTTCATCAAAAAGTACAATGAGTGACTGGGCGGACACCGGGGTCACGCCGTTGTCATGTAATGATAGCGACATGCGTGCTCGTAGTGCCACATGCCCTCAATTCTAATTTACATTTATTGAACGAGTTAACTTTTGATCAGGGAAAGGGGATCATGCTAAGAATACATAAGGGAATTGTAGCAGTATTTTAGGTTAAAGTCCACTCCAGAGGAAATCAAATTATTGTTGTTAGAAAAAGCTTAAGGAGTCGTGCGTTGAACTGGCTGCGATTAACCCTGGGAGACTCCCTTTGTTATGCAGAATTTAGACAAGCATACCTTCTTAGACTTTGGGGACCCACAGAAGAGAGACTGGAACTCAACAATGGGCGTCACGGTAGTTTAATTGGCTATGTTCTAAGATTAGCTCAAAAAGTAAACAAATTGACCCGTCAATGAAGGACAGGGAGAGAATTGCACTTCTAATAAATCGCTTCGAACTGGCCTCATTGTTGCACAGCCACGAATAATTGTTAAAATTCTTGAGTTTATAACAGCTTTTGACCAAAAAGCCAGTAACGTAAAGACATGGCATCAGAAAATACGTTCTCTCAGGATAGCAAACAACAGTCATATTTTATGGGGACAGGGGTACAAAGTGCCAGATTTAACAATGAGAGAGACCAAAATTCACCCAGGGAGAGATACAGTTATCAGGCGCCTAGGTTCGACAGGAGATAGCAACCCAACTATGGCGATAGACAAAACAAGAGGGATGCTACAGTAAACCACAGACATTTCATTGGGCATAATAATTATAATGATAACTCTAACAATAACCGAAGAAACCTGCAGGGGAATCAGAATCAGTATCAGGGAAACCCAAGTCATTAGCGTTCCAGTATGCTCCTAAAAATATTTTCATAAATTGCAACATAAGAAAATAAAAATAATGTCATTGCGAATTAAAAACGTGCATTGTACAGTAGCTATTCCAAGAGTAAAGAACGGGTTAAGCAACAAGCAATGTTTTCGATAATTATAGAAAATACTACATTTCAAGTAATTATTTTGATTATCCCACGTTGGCAACAAGAGGCGATTGTTGACTCGGATTGCTTCATTAATGGGAGGCTATTATTAATTTTGAAAATAAATGTTTAATTGTGAAATCGGGAAAGACTATGGTACCATTCACGAGGGGACAATCACCTTGCATGAAGAAGCAGAGGGGCAACTACAGAGTCGTTTTGAAACCCGGAGCCAGAACTTGGATAATGAACATTTTTACATCAACACTCAGGACTTCTGTGGCGATTCAGAACATGTCAGTTTGTTGACAAGCAGCGATAGGCAGGCGGACGGCACATGGCATCAAGAAATAGCCGCACATCCTCCTAACCGTGGTCGCTGGAGTGTATAGCTGAGGGTCGCGGGTTCCAGCTCCGCCATGGGCATGGGTGTTTGTGTGTGTGTGTGTCTTGTGTAATTGCGATGATAATAGGTAACGAAAACAGTAAAAACACAGTATCATAAGCTGGGTAAAACAAGCAAACTTTTTAAAAAAAATCAAATCACGTGTTTTGTGGAAACGTAAAGAATTCTTTTCACCTAGACCCGGCAAGTGCACCGCGTACATGCATTCGTGTCATATACACACAGTGTAGAAACTTACCTTTTGCAATTAGGGAGCAAGTGGAGGAGGTTATAGAAGAAATGTTGCAAAATGATATCATTAAACTATGAAATAGTGTGCATATAAATCCGTGTTGTTGGATCAGGAAACCAAATATTATTGTGAGTTATAAATAAATTATTGAATGATAATGAATGTTGGCTTAGATATCTCATAAATGCCGAAATACTTTGTAAATATAAGCAGGACGAGAGTGATAGAATGAAGTGTGCAGAGAATTTCGTGGAAATCTTGACACAATTGACTGCAATGATTCCAAAATGGGTAAATGTACCCTAAATGGATTGTATACGAAGGAAGGATTTATAAATGCAAACTCGAGATAGGAGATATGGCTGCGGTCAAAACAAACACAATGCACGGAGCAAGAGTTATCATAGAATAATTTGCTATACAAGAGACCAGCGGTTATAACAGCTAAATGTGGCGAACACACTTTTGAGCTGAGGGATAAAGATAGCAATAAAATTGGGGCACGTACAACAAGCAATTCTTAAAACCCTTCCAAGTCATAAAACATGGTACTCCATACTTTTTTGTATTTCATAAATTGTGTCGTATCATTATGTTGTATACAGGACCAATCACCTAAAACTTGCACCGCAAATATTACGGAAATAGAAAGTGCTATTGATGTGCAGTTTTCACAGCATTGATTGGTAGTCAGGGGCTCGTACATTTAGCCTATAAACCGATTTTAATAATACTGAGAAAGTGTATTTTTTAGCAAACATACAATTTTTAAATGGCACAATGCTTAGATACATCAACAGAATAAAGATAGGGTAAATTAGAATGTAAGTGGCGTTTGTTGCAAGATTCTAGTGCAAGTGGTTTACGAGAAATCTTATTTTGAAACTTTTACGCACCGACACCTGCACAACCTGTGGGAGCACAAACTAAAGAAAAACAAAAAGGAATTACAATAGTTCTGTGGATTTTTACAAGTAAAGAGAACATAGCCCTTCAAAGGTTGTGTTCAAAATTACCCAACGGCAGCTTCAATACACGCTTCCAGTCTGCTATGGAAAGACTACCTGCACACGTTCTAGCATTTAAGCGGATCTTTCAGAGCTGGAAGCAGTAACACGTCGTTTCATATCGTCTGGTGTAGTTGGTACATCCTTGTAGACAGTGTCTTTCAGCCTTCCCCAAAGAAAAAAGTCTAAACGGGTCAGATCCGGTAAACGGGCCGGCCAAGGTACAGGTGCTCTTCCTCCAAATCAACGATTTTGAAACAATCCGTTAAGACAAGCTGTACTACTTCGTGCACTATGGGCTGAACAGCCATCATGTTGGTACCACAGGCTCCTGCTAGTCTGCAAAGGAACGTCTTCTAGCATCTGTGGCAGATGGTCTGTCAGGAGGCTGCAATACTTGTGCGAGTTCATTATTCCTTCTATGAACAAAGGGCCTATGAGTTGATGGTTCACTATCCCACACGACAGTTTAAACTCCATGGACGCTGACGTTCCACCTGACGAAGCCAACGGGGATTGTCAACAGACAAATAGTGCATGTTTCTGCGGTTTACTTGGCCATGATAAGTAAATGTTGCCTTATCACTAAACAAGATACATGATGAATCTGGAGTATCATGTCTTAGTGCCCATGTGCAAAAGTTAACACGATTCTCAAAATCCTTTCCGTGCAGCTCTTGATGGAGAGAGATGTGATAGGGATGGACCCTATGTCGATGGAGAATGCGTAGTACACTTGCCCGACTTATGCCACTTCTACGTGCGATTGTGTGGGAACTAATTTGCGGATCTACTGCAACGGCAGTCAAAACATGAATTTATGCCTCTTCTCCAGTCACTTGTTTGTTCTATTACGTTTTCTAGGTGTTACAGTACCACTTTCACGTAATTGGTTGAAGAGGTTGACGACTATTGGGATACGTTTCCGCATACACCGTACAGGAACGAACTGCAGTCTTCCTACACTCTCCATACACCATGAGCAGGTAGGCTTTTTCTGCATTAGTAAACACCATCTTCCGCTCACGACTTAGTGCATGAACTGTCGGAAACTAACTGACCAAAAAGTCGCAATGCAATCAATGAACGGAAAACACAATGCAAACAAACATAACAACATCGTACCTAGCAACTAAGCAGGTTGAATGGGACAAACAGTTGTCGGGGTGGAACTTTTTCAAAATACGATTTCTCGTAAACCACTTGCACTATAATCCTGCAACAAAGACCATTGACATTCTAATTTACCTTACCTTTATTCTGTTGATGTATCTAGGCATTGTTCCATTTAAAAATTGTATGTTTGCTCAAAAGATACACTTTCTCAGTATTATTACAATTTTTATGGGCTAAATGTACGAGCCCCTGTATTACCAATCAATGCTGTGAAAACTGCACATCAATAGCACTTTCCACTTTCGAAATATTTATGGTGCAAGTTTTAAGTGATTCAGCCTCTATATTTAACATTTAGCAACCTTGCTGCCAGCCTCTCCCTTTGCTACGTCACATTGCTAAACCATACCAAAATTACAGAACGAAATTCGCGATGAAGATAAGTGGGTTGGTAAGAAGGAATGAAATACCGGTTCCATAGGGGAACGGAAGTGACGTATCAAGGGAACTTGTGTTTGCGGAAAGGACCGGAGCTAAAACTGACACGGATCGTAAGGTGGTAAGGTCATGTCATTAAGCAGCCAATTAAAATGCTGAGGCAAAAGGGGGAGTAGGATGTTGATTTTAAGCAAACTAACACACATTAATACTTATCGTGCATTTGCAATTCCTTTTTAATTCCCAATAATTTGCTGAAATTAATTTTGTTAATATGGGATATTTAAATCATAATGTGTCTCAATCACACTAGCAGATTATCACGAAACTGCATGATGGCTGAATTAGCTTGTGTTACTAAATGTATTCACATATTACGGTTATTTAGCTATCGCGGAATTGCGGGAGGTTGTGATTTAATTGTTACGTGGTACATGCATTAGAATAAGCTTATTTCATTAGAAATGAATTAATCCCCGTTACGAAATGTATTCACATTTTAAGGTTACTTACATATCGCGGAATTGCTCGAGGTGTGAACTTGTGGTAGATTCATTAGCTTATGTTTATTTCATCAGTAAAGACGTAATATGCCCGTACCCAGAAAAAAATTTCAGGGGGGTTTCCATAACTAGATCTAAACTTAACAGTGCTCTACAGAATTACCATGTATCTACTCTGTAGTATATAGACGTTATGTGGACAAGAAAAGGTTTCCACCTTACAGCACAAAAGGCTGGGACGTGTGGTCGCCTTACCTATGTAAGGTGAGTTTCTCTTTTCCTTGTACAGTGTTACTAGCAGCAGACCTACTGTTACCTAACAGAATTTTCCTATATTGGTTTGATATGAATTTAAATAAATAAAACCAGTGGGAGTTTGGGGTGGGGATTGAACCCTAAATCCCCCCTCTAAATACGGCCCTGTGACGTAATCCCCGTTACAAAAGGTATTCACATTTTATGGTTATGTACCTATTGCGGAATTGCGCGAGGTTATGTGGTACATGAAAATGGCTTTTCCCGCATTCTTCTTCTTCCTCTTGGTGGCATGGCTTACGTATAGCCAACAACACTCGTATTCCTTAATACAACTCCTCCCGTAAATTCAGCGACATTCCATTCGCCAAGGTTGGCATCGTACGGTGACGTAGCCTAGGGATAGGCTGGCAGCAAGCTTGCCTAACATTTAATTAGTAACAAGGGTAATGCTTTGATGTAAGAAACATTATAATGAGCTAGGAAGTGAGCTAGCAGCAGGGTTAAAAGCATACACACACTAACGGGCACAGGATTAGGCAGAATTCCATAGAGCAGAAAGAGAGAGAGAGAGAAACAGAGGTCCGAGGAGAAACAAATAAGGAGATAGGGGAAAATGTTTGGAAAGTCAAGGGAGTTAGATAAGAAGTCAGAAATTAGAAAGAGAAACAGGAGCTGTAGTGAGACAGAGATAGGGTTTTACCAAAGGAGTAAAACAGAAGCTTGACTTCTAAAAGTGAACGATTTCTTTCTCATACCACGCCAAATCAATCCAAATAAATATTAGGCGATAAGACGGGGAATTTTGCGTCACAGCGACGCGGTATAAAAGGGAGCCCCGTCCTAGGTTTGAGCACTGTTTCATATTCTATCATGTAAGCTATTAGGTGACAGGTGCTGTAACACGTGTGCGTGTGACAAGGTAGCTAGTCCACTGCAACATTCAAAGTAGCGGGAAGATGTATAAAACAGCTCATACATTACTTCATTATCATTCAAATGGGAACAGTTGCTAGCCAGTAGTAGAAAAATGGGCATTGAAAAACAATGAATATGCAGGAATGTGAATTCATATGCAAATAAGCTCACCAACCTCCACTTCCCCTTCCCTCACAGCTCCTTGGGACCTCCAGGTGCAGCTGAGGTTCATAAATCTTGTCGAGTATAATGGAAGCTTGACAGTTAAGCAATTAGGGCAGTCAATCAACTGTCAAAACGAAAAAAGGGGGTCGTAAATGTATGGTTCTATAACAAAGGCGAGATGTTTTTTCTACCCATTACACATCCGGCCACTTCTGCACCTGCAGCAGTTTACCCACCCCACTCATATTGTTAACAGCGTGCAAGAGGCTATCCATCACTGTCGAAATGAACAAAGAGTATGCTGGACCAAGGAACCGACGCTATTGTCTCCAGTCCTATTGTTTATTTTAGGTGAAGCCACCTGGCATATCGTTCCACTAACATTTAACAAAAGAACAATGCTTGTCCTTCAACTGTCAAAATGAACAAAGGCCATGATAAATTAGGATCGTGACAAAAGAGAACCTGAAGCCCATTAACAAACAAACAAGTTCTATTGTATTCTCTTTCTATTGTCCGGGGCAAGGCTTCTTAGAAGGACCACATGGTATTCCCATTCCACTAGGATTTAACAAAAGAACAATGTTTGCCCTTCAACTATCAAAATGAACAAAGGCCATGATAAATTAGGGTCGTAAGAAAAGAGAACTCAAGCCCGTTAACAAAGAAACAAGTTCTATTGTATCGCTTTTCTATTGTCCGGGGCAAGGATTCTTTAGAAAGACCCCTGCGGGCATCCCAATCCACTGCCCTATAACAAAGCTGGTCCCTTTCCATTGTTCGAACACCCGCGTGCTTAACAAAAGAATCTGAGGGAGGCTTTACGCTCGCCCTTTCTTTGTTCGCGTGAAAGAGAAAGAGGTCTGTTTACCTACTATACGTAAACCATTTAACAACGTCAGAGGCAGCCATCATGGTTTTTGCCCCGAGGGGCTATTCTCCCCGAATTTCTTAGCGAGGTCCTACGGTTATACCAGAGCATAGTTAACAAGCATTCTGTTTGGCTCATTTCAAGCAGTGACTCCGAAAAAGCGCTTAATATATATTTCATTACATATATTAAACCTGTGTATACTTGGATATCAATAGATCGGTGTTCGATTCTTACTGCAAACAAACGTTTATTGCTAATGAGAAATTGATGACAGATATTATTATATCATTACCCTAATTAATAAAAGGGTGTTCAGAGGGTCCTAGATGGAATCTTACCCAGCGAAAATCTAATGCGTAATAACTATTAAACTATGCAAGGTCAGTTTAAAATGTATTTAACAAATATAATTTAATTTTTATATCATTACCCTAATTAATGAAAGGGTGTTCAGAGTGTCCTAGCTCGAATCTTACCCAGCGAAACTCTAATGCTTCATACATATTAAACTATGGGAGTATGGGCGGTCAGATTAAAATGAATTTAACAAATATAATTATTTATATTGAACACGGTGCATACTTAGGCATCCAAATTGATACTTTGCTAGGGTAAAACATGATTATATCATTACCCGGATTAATGAAAGGGTGTTCAGAGGTCCCTAGCTCGAATCTGCGAAACTCTAATGCTTAATAAATATTAAACTATGGAAGTATGGGCGGTCACATTTAAACGTGTTTAACAAATATAATTTGATTTATATGACATTACAATATTTAACGAGCTGCATTCTTAGGAACCCGGAGGCCCCTAGTTCGAATCTTACCCAGTGAAACGATATAATAACTATAAAATTATTGAAGCAGGGGCGGTCGGATTAAAATTGCATTTAACAAATATAATTATTTATATTAAACCCTGATGCATACTTAGATATCCCGATGTCTAGACACCATTCTTTCTTCTTTCTTTTTCTTTCTTTCTATCTATCTCTTTCTTTCTTCTCGACTTGCACACATCCAATCGTTCACTTATACACGAGCACTTGTACATACATCAGCAAACATACACCACTACACGCACACACGCACATGCAACCACATACACACACAAACGCAGTCACACACACACACATTCACACACCTCATACGTATACCTGTTCACTTACACATGCCAACACAAGCCCACACACACACATACACAACCATACACACATATACATGTTCACTTACACACACCAACACATCCCACGTACACACCCGCACGCAAGCACATACACATACGCACACGAACACACACACGCAAGCACATACAAACACGCGCATACACAACCACACACAGACACACGCCCTCACGCACACGCCCTGAATGAAAAGAGATAAAATGAAGGAATAAAAAGTAATTTTAACCTTGGGATGCGACGCGTCATTTACGAATTCTTCGAAACTGGCCTGGATGCTTGGGTTCGAATCCTAGGAGTGATTAAAAATTCATCTTCTAATAACTCCAAAACTAATTAAGATAAAGACGCCAAACAAACCTTTTACGTTTATGTCATTAAGTCGTATCTTGTGGATGTATATTAGGGTACCAGGCGCCATGGGTTCGATCCTTAATTTTAAAATCTCAATTATCTCAGAAACTAGCAGGGATAAAGGTGCGGACCAAAGCATAGTGGTTAGTTCCTATGATAGACATTTAATGTCTGTATATAATTTCCAATCAGTTGTCCCTAGCTCGAATCCTGATTTTTCAGTGACTTCGTTAATTTTCCACTGTACACTAGAATATATCACTTAGATCGATGCTGTAACTGCATACAGGTCTTTTAAACATGTCAAACTAATATTATAAATAATTTTGTTTCTGGTGTTCTGTATTCGAATACCGATTCAATGAAATTTACTTATAAGTTTAATAACACAGGAAACAATTAACATAAAGGCACCAAATAAACGTATTAAGTTTATGTCATTAGGTCGTACCTTGTGGATGTATATTCGGGTACCTGGTGTCCAGGGTTCGATCCTTAAGTTTAAATCCCCATTATCTCAGAAACAAGCAGATATAAGGTTGTGGACGAAAGCATGTTTGTTAGCTCCTACGATGAATAATTAATACTGTATATAATTTCCAATCAGTTGTCCCTAGTTCGAATCCCGATCTTTCAATGACTTCCTTAATTTTCCTCTGTACACTAGAATATATCACTTAGATCGATGCTGTAACTGCATACGGAATTGTGTAAAGACATTAAAGATGCACTCGGAGAGAGAGAGCGAGAGGAAGTGAAACAATTAGGGATAGAAGTGCTGAGAGCCTCTGCGCATGCGCAGCAAGTGATCATAATTCCATTGGTGTAATAATCACGTGATGTGTAAGCATCACCACCATGATGACGTGATGGCATCGCCTGGAGGGGGTTTAGATCCCTATATAAACAAATATCAGCAAATGCTAGAACTGTTCTGAACTTATTAAATTTACATTTAAATTTTAAAGAACTTTAAAAGCAACGGGAGGTGTTTTTAATTTTAAGAAGAGGTGCAGGCCATCTACACGTACAGCACACATCAACACAAACAATGCAAGGTGAGTGAGTTTTTTACTTAACTATACAAAATCAATGCTGGCTTTTACAATACATTTAATTTTGTTTAAACGAAACAGTATATGAAAGAAGAATCGTCACAAGAGCACCATGTTTTTTAATCTGTACTTTACACTCACATGGATTTCACTGCATACTGTTCTTCAGTTCACAGGATTTTCTCTATTCGATCTTCTTCTATAAACATTCACACCATTTTCTCTGCACATTCTTCTTGTATAAACATTCACATGATTTTCGCAACACATTCCTCTTACACAAACATTCACACAATTTTCTCCGCTCATTCTTTGTTTCTCTGCAGGTTCATACTCTATTAACATTCATACATTTTCTCTGCTCATTCTTTGTTTCTCTGCAGCTTCATCTTCAATTAACATTCATACGATATTCGCTACACATTCTTCTTACATAAACATTCAAACGATTTTCTCCAATCATTCTTGTTTCTCATTCACACGATTTTCTATACTCGTTCTTTGTTTCTCTGCAGGTTCATCTTCCATGAACATTCACATGATTTTCTGTACTTATTCTTTGTTCCTCTACACATTCACACGATTTTCGCTACACATTCAGCTACTAATATTCATATGATTTCTCAACACATTTTTCTATTAACATTCATATAATTTTAGCAACCCATTCTTCTATTAACATTCACACCATTTCTATACACATTCTTTTGCAAACATTCATATGATTTCCACTATAGCTTCTTCTTCTGTAAACATTCATATTATTTTCTCAACATATTTTTCCTCTATTAAAATTCACACAATTTGCTCTACACATTCTTCTGTATTGTGTTTCATTTTACATGTATCATAACAAAAAATGTAATTCTTTTCAGCTTGCTTTTACTCGATCAAAGCAGCTTTCTAAGACTTTCATTGTGCAATGTTTCAGACTGTGCAATAAGGGAAGAAGAAGAAGAGGAACAGCTTTGCAGACGTGCAAAGGAGGCTGACGCTATTGGAGGATAGAACAAGCAACATCGAGACACCCAAGAAACATGGCGGTAAGAAGCGGGTGCCGAGACGTCTACATCTCGAAAAGGCACAGCATTAAGATAGGATTCTTCTATGATTTTCCAGTGCTTATAGTGAAAAACACAGACAAATGTGTATACATGACAATTCAAGACTGGGAGATAATTCGAGAGAGTATTCCTACATTCAATGCATTCCTCCAATCGAGAAAGTGTCCGCCTGTGGAATATTGTGAAAATATTGTTTTCTCTTATAATATTGTTGCTTATATGCAAGAGACAGAAATAAAATGTGTGAACACTAATTTAAATGATTGTGAAATACTTTTAAATAGCGATGAAATTTGCAGGCTAAAAAGATTTGAGTCGTTTATAGATTACCATTTAGGTAACCTGTCTGTTGCAAATGTAATGACATATGCTGGAACGAGGATTTGCAGGAAGAAAGTGATGAAAGTGCACGATAAATAATAACAATAAAAAAGAATGAAAGTATGCTTTTACATAGTGTTTTTATTCATTAAAATCCTTACATTCCTAACGAAAAATAAATCCTTACAATGATTAGTTTAAGTTATGTTACAATGATCAAAAGAGAACCGTCTTTAGATGCATTACTCGATCTTAAAGCCAGAGCACCAAAAATGACAAATCCCGGCTTCAAGATGTTTAAATGTGGTGTCACTATTCCAGGTAAATGCCTGTAACACACACAGCAGGTTGAGTATGCAGATCCATGGTCCTAAATGGTTGAAACAGAGTTTTATGCAGCTTAACAGTCTTGAGGATCTCAGCATCAGAAAGTCGAATCACAGGCCTTCTCCACTCTATTAATACAGGTTTAACAACAGCATTCTCTTCACCCTGAGACGGGGTAAAGCATATAAATGTTCAACTTGACAAGGGATTCTAAACTCGCTGTTAGCGTCCAGAGATGATGTATTATATGGTAAAAACACATGTTCCTCTTCTTAGTGATCTTGTCGTCGAATCTCGGTGTCATTGCGAAAGCAGTGTCCCGGTAACATTGGAGATGCCCCATGATTATAGGATTCTGAAGCCCAATACCTGTAGGAAGTGCCGATTGCGTGACGTTAACCCGATGGGCGTCAAGGGCAGAGCATTATGGTTGCGTCGAATCACTCCATTGTTATATCCCCGACGTCGTTGACGTCTTCTAAAAGCTATAAGCATTATGCTTATATCCTTGTTTCTAAAGTCTCTCCTATACTAAGGCTGTTTGCTGTATGAAGCGAGTGTTTATGAATAGCAGGTGAAATTGGATTTGATGGTTCTTGTGAAATATAGTATCCAAGCGTAACAGATGGGAAAACTGATAGATTGAGTGTCCAATTTTACTATCGAGGAAGGAGACTGATGCAATACTGCGCTAGATTCGTATGATGCTCAACCTAAATATATTCACTAGGAAATCAGATTCAGACAGCTGAGTAGCTGGAATAACTTTGTTGCTCAAGGGCCCCAGAACGTTCCTATAGAACAATCATTGGAAAAAATCAAGAATGAAGGGACATTTTAATTACATTGCATTATTATTATTATTATTATTATTATTATTATTATTATTATTATTATTATTATTATTATTATTAATTGGTCTAATAAACAAGACATTCGCATCCCAATATGAGGAATCTTAAATCATTGGACATACAAGCCGGAATCTATGTTACTTAATGTTTTTTCAAGGACAAGTATAGCCCTCTGCCAGAGTTTTTGAATTCCCTTTCTTTATCTGTCCTCTCATCGATTCCATGTTCCTCCCCTTATTCTTCTTCACTCGTAGGCCTTTCCCTCTTGATTCAATTTCTTTGTTATGTCTCATTTTAGCAAGTTGGTTATCCGCAGCTTTTTGCTTATTTACAGCTGTAGCAATTTGTGATATACCTCCAGCGGCGGCTCCTAGGGCTGCAATAATTGGTATGTGTGGTAGAAATCCTCCTCGTTTCTTCTTTTTCGACCCGCCGCCAACAAATACATTTCTCTCAATTTCTCTCTTATGCCTCATCATTTCGGTGATTTCTTTATCTGCTGACTTTTCTTATTTACTGCTTAGGCAATTTGTGCTGCACCTCCAGCGGCAGCGCCTAGAGCTGCAATAATTGGTATTTGAGGTAGAAATCCCCCTCGTTTCTTCTTCATGGACCCTACACCAGTAGCTACCTTTCCCTTCATAATGGTTGTTTCTAGTCGCTCTGCCAACTTCTTCACTTAATGTAGCATCAGATGTTTGCACTCTTTTCCACGCCGTTTCAGCCAAGATCTTGTCAGCAATGTTTCTCGAAGAAGAGTCCTTATGCTGAGGTTAGGCAATGTCGTTAAGTTTACTCGATTCGTCTAACGGGCTGATTCCAAGGTCTCCTCTCTTTAATTTTTCTCTAGCGTTGTCCCAGTTCCTCAGTATATGTAACCAGACAAGTGTACTTCAAACGGTAGCAGCTTAATGAGAGAGGCAATTAAAACCGAAACCTCTTGCGACCTTAACCGCCCTTAGCTCTAATGGTATACTAATTGATTTTATTGCTGCATAGTTCTTTTATACCTTCTCATTAGCATATTTACATATAGGGCGATTTATTTTATTTTAACTGTCAAGCTAGAGCGGGTGAAGCAAGAATGCTCACAGCCTATTCATATGTTACACTTTGAAAGTGACTTTAGACGCGAACTTCGTGGAAAACTGCTTCCTGTCAATGTTAGAACTCTAATTCTAGACATATCGATCACGTAACCCATTCATGGACTCGCTCAAGGAAAAAGGTGATCCCTTCAGGGAAAAAGGTGACCCGCTCAGGGAAAAAGGTGACCCACTCAGGGAGAAAGGTGACCCACTCAGGGAGAAAGGTGACTCACGCAGGGGAAAAGGTGACCCACAAAGGGAAAAAGGTGACCCACACAGGGAAAAAGGTGACACACAAAGGGAAAAGGTGACCCACAAAGGGAAAAAGGTGATCACTTAGGGAAAAATGTGACCCACAAAGGGAAAAAGGTGACCCACACAGGGAAAAAGGTGACCCACAAAGGGAAAAAGGTGACCACTCAGGGAAAAAGGTGACCCGCTCAGGGAAAAAGGTGACCCGCAAAGGGAAAGAGGTGACCCACGCAGGGAAGAAGGGTGACCCACAAAGGGAGAAAGGTGACCCACACAGGGAAAAAGGTGACCCACAAAGGAAAAAGGTGACCCACTCAGGGAAAAAGGTGACCCACAAAGGGAACAAGGTGACCCACACAGGGAGAAAGGTGACCCACTCAGGGAAAAACGTGACCCGCTCAGAGAAAAAGGTGACCTACACAGGGAAAAAAGGTGTCCCACTCAAGAAAAAGGACAGGGAAAAAGGTGACCCGCTCTCGCTAAAGGTTCTCAGATATGTGTGCCATTTTCGCTAAAGGTTGATATATGGGCTTCAGAATCGTGCTAGCTAGACCAGTATCTCACTGAACTCTTGCATTCTCTGTGCTAACTATGAAGAAAACTTGCACTCTTACCCCTATGAATCCATTTGATGCTACTTGAATCTGCTTGTGCTTAATGAAATAGTTGTAATTAACGGAATTACAAGTGTTATGTGTAAATACTACAATATTATGCTTAGTCTAATTCGGATATGACTGTTTATATGCATCAAAGCCTGAGATCATATATAAAAACGTAAATGTTGAAAAATAGTTCAGTCTCGTGTTATCGTATACAAATTCAACATCTACAGTATACATTGACTAGTTTATATATACTGTTTGAGCATGAACACTCATAAAGATGGTCAATTACATTCAATTTACGAGAATCTTGATTTTTCGTATGTTTCTCAAGGGGGAAGGAATCGCTTTGTTAACTGCTGCATATGTAATAGAACTTTAAAAAAGAGGACAATTTCAAGGCGCAAGCAACATAGGAGAAGATGCTGTAAAGAGATGACCAGCTGTGCATTGACTACAATACCCAAACGAGATCCTGAAATCTTCTCAAGTTCCGAAGTGCGGGATTCAACATTTACCGTACTTGGAACCAATTCAAGTGATCTTGTAATAACGTCTAGAGCTACCACTGATGAAACAATAAGAGCAGTTTCTTTGAATGAGCCAACTCTAAATAAACAAACCAATGAAAGCAAGCAAACTACTTTCAACTCACCAAGATTAGAAGATACATCCAAAGCGAATACTCAGGAGATGCTATACCGCTACACCGATCTTAGAGATTTAGTAAACATGCTAAGGGTACTAGTGATGCTTCATACACCTGATAAAAACGACTTTTCCGATGCGATTAGCGAAATTATTCAGAATTTAAGCTGGGTGGTTTTATAGCGTGATTAGCATCTGCGGAACCTTGAAACCAGGAAAGAGTTAGAAACATCCCTCATATGCTTTAAGGCACTGTTAAGGGGTTTCAGAGTTTCAATTCAGTCATCTGCGAACACTTCTGTTTACAATTTCTATCCCAATGAGATATACTATCGCTGTCAGTGTCAACGAGTCTGTTCGTACTACATACTACAATCCTCCTCTTTAGATAGATCCACGGGGTCATTATTAGGTTGCTCTATTGAATTTTGAAAGCGTCGATTCCATTCCAATTTAAATACATGCACAATGATGAAATTAAGATCATTGATATACTTGATGCAACTTATGAGATTACTGACATTAATGAATGCATCAGAGATAAGCGAGGTATGGATTCGAATGTATTCTTCATTAGATCAATTAATAATAATAATAATAATAATAATAATAATAATAATAATAATAATGCAATGTACCATATGTCACAAGAACCATCAAATCAGATTTTACCTGCTATTCATAAACACTCGCTTCATAGTGCAAACAGCCTTAGTATACGAGACCATAACAGCAATATCATTGACTTTAGAAACAAGGATATAAGCATAATGCCTATAGCTTTTAGAAGACGTCAAAGACGTCGGGGATATAATAATGGAGTGATTCGACGCATATATCATGCTCTGCCTTTGACGCCCATCGGGTTAGCTTCACGCAATCGGCAGTTCCTACAGGTATTGGGCTTCAGAATCCTATAATCATGGGGCATCTCCAATGTTACCGGGACACTGCTTTCGCAATGACACCGAGATTCGACGACAAGATCACTAAGAAGAGGAACATGTGTTTTTACCATATACATTATCTCTGGACGCTAACAGCGAGTTTAGAATCCCTTGTCAAGTTGAACATTTATATGCTTTACCCCGTCTCAGGGTGAAGAGAATGCTGTTGTTAAACCTGTATTAATAGAGTGGAGAAGGCCTGTGATTCGACTTTCTGATGCTGAGATCCTAACTCTGTTTCACCCATTTAGGACCATAGATCTGCATACTCAACCTTCTGTGTGTGTTACAGGCATTTACCTGGAATAGTGACACCACATTTAAACATCTTGAAGCCGGGATTTGTCATTTTTGGTGCTCTGGCTTTAAGATCGAGTAATGCATCTAAAGACGGTTCTCTTTTGATCATTGTAACATAACTTAAACTAATCATTGTAAGGATTTATTTTTCATTAGGAATGTAAGGATTTTTAGTGAATAAAAACACTATGTAAAAGCATACTTTCATTCTTTTTTATTGTTATTATTTATCGTGCATTTTCATCGCTTTCTTCCTGCAAATCCTCGTTCCAGCATATGTCATTACATTTGCAACAGACAGGTTACCTAAATGGTAATCTATAAACGACTCAAATCTTTTTAGCCTGCAAATTTCATCGCTATTTAAAAGAATTTCACAATCATTTAAATTAGTGTTCACAAATTTTATTTCTGTCTCTTGCATATAAGCAACAATATTATAAGAGAAAACAATATTTTGACAATATTCCACAGGCGGACACTTTCTCGATTGGAGGAATGCATTGAATGTAGGAATACTCTCTCGAATTATCTCCCAGTCTTGAATTGTCATGTATACACATTTGTCTGTGTTTTTCACTATAAGCACTGGAAAATCATAGAAGAATCCTATCTAAATGCTGTGCCTTTTCGAGATGTAGACGTCTCGGCACCCGCTTCTTACCGCCATGTTTCTTGGGTGTCTCGATGCTGCTTGTTCTATCCTCCAATAGCGTCAGCCTCCTTTGCACGTCTGCAAAGCTGTTCCTCTTCTTCTTCTTCCCTTATTGCACAGTCTGAAACATTGCACAATGAAAGTCTTAGAAAGCTGCTTTGATCGAGTAAAAGCAAGCTGAAAAGAATTACATTTTTTGTTATGATACATGTAAAATGAAACACAATACAGAAGAATGTGTAGAGCAAATTGTGTGAATTTTAACAGAGGAAAAATATGTTGAGAAAATAATATGAATGTTTACAGAAGAAGGTATAGTGGAAATCACATGAATGTTTGCAAAAGAATGTGTAGAGAAATGGTGTGAATGTTAATAGAAGAATGGGTGACTAAAATCATATGGATTTAATAGAAGAATATATAGAAGATATCATATGAATGTTAATAGAAGAATGTGTTAAAAAATCATGTGAATATTAGTGGAAGAATGTGTAGCGAAAATCGTGTGAATGTGTAGTGGAACAAAGAATAAGTACAGAAAATCATGTGAATGTTCATGGAAGATGAACCTGCAGAGAAACAAAGAACGAGTATAGAAAATCGTGTGAATGAGAAACAAGAATTAGTGGAGAAAATCGTTTGAATGTTTATGCAAGAAGAATGTGTAGCGAATATCGTATGGATGCTCATTGAAGATGAAGCTGCAGAGAAACAAAGAATGAGCGGAGAAAATTGTGTGAATATTTATGTAAGAGGAATGTGCAGCGAAAATCATGTGAATGTTTATACAAGAAGAATATGCAGAGAAAATGGTGTGACTGTTTATAGAAGAAGAACGAATAGAGAAAATCCTGTGAACTGAAGAAGAGCATGCTTGCATGTGCGTGTGTGCGTGTACTGGTGTATGTTTGCTGATGTATGTACAAGTGCTCGTGTATATGTGAACGATTGGATGTCTGCAAGTCGGGAAGAAAGAAAGAAATGGATAGAAAGAAAGAAAACGAGGGAAGAAGAAAGAATGGTGTCTAGGCATCGGGATATCTAAGTATGCATCAGGGTTTAATATAAATAATTGTATTTGTTAAATGCAATTTTTATCCGACCACCCCTGGCTCAATAATTTAATAGTTATTATATCCATTCGCTGGGTAAGATTCGAAGTAGGGACCTCCAGGTTCCTAAGAATGCAGCTCGTTAAACATTGTAATGTCATATAAATCAAATTATATTTGTTAAACACGTTTTAATGTGACCGCCCATACTTCCATAGTTTAATATTTATTAAGCATTAGAGTTTCGCAGATTCGAGCTGGGACCCTCTGAACACCCTTTCATTAATCCGGGTAATGATATAATCATGTTTTGCCCTAGCAAAGTATCAATTTGGATGCCTAATTATGCACCGTGTTTAATATAAATGATTATATTTGTTAAATGCATTTTAATCTGAACGTCCATACTCCCATAGTTTAATATTTATGAAGCATTAGAGTTTCGCTGGGTAAGATTCGAGCTAGGACCCTCTGAACACCCTTTCATTAATTAGGGTAATGATATAAAAATTAAATTATATTTGTTAAATACATTTTAATCTGACCTTGCATAGTTTAATAGTTATTACGCATTAGAGTTTCGCTGGGTAAGATTCCATCTAGGACCCTCTGAACACCCTTTTATTAATTAGGGTAATGATATAATAATATCAGTCATCAATTTCTCATTAGCAATAAACGTTTGTTTGCAGTAAGAATCGAACACCGATCTATTGATATCCAAGTATACACAGAGGTTTAATATATGTAATGAAATATATATTAAGCGCTTTTTCGGAGTCGCTGCTTGAAATGAGCCAAACAGAATGCTTGTTAACTATGCTCGGGTATAACCGTAGGACTGCGCTAAGACATTCGGGGAGAACAGCCCATCGGGGCAAAAACCATGATGGCTGACTCTGACGTTGTTCAATTGTTTAGGTATAGTAGGTAAACAGACCTCTCTCTCTTTCACGCGAACAAAGAAAGGGCGAGCGTAAAGCCTCCCTCAGATTCTTTTGTTAAGCACGCGGGTGTTCGAACAATGGAAAGGGACCAGCTTTATTATAGGGCAGTGGAATGGGATGCCCGCAGGGGTCTTTCTAAAGAAGCCTTGCCCCGGACAATAGAAAGGCGATACAATAGAACTTGTTGCTTTGTTAACGGGCTTGAGTTCTCTTTTGTCACGACCTTATTTTATCATGGCTTTTGCTCATCTTGACAGTTGAAGGGCAAGCATTGTTCTTTTGTTAAATGCTAGTGGAATGGCGAATACCATGTGGTCCTTCTAAGAAGCCTTGCCCCGGACAATAGAAAGAGAATACAATAGAACTAGTTTGTTAACGGGCTTCAGGTTCTCTTTTGTCACGACCCTAATTTATCATGGCCTTTGTTCATTTTGACAGTTGAAGGGCAAGCATTGTTCTTTTGTTAAATGCTAGTGGAATGAGATGCCAGGTGGCTTCACCTAAAAGTAAACAATCGAGCTGGAGATAATAGCGTCTGTTCCTTGGTCCAGCATACTCTTTGTTCATTTTGACAGTGATGAATAGCCTCTTGCACGCTGTTGTTAAAGAATTGAGTGGGGGTGTGTAAACTGCTGCAGCTGCAGAAGTGGCCGGATGTGGAATGGGTAGAAAAAACATCTTGCCTTTGTTACAGGACCATAAATTTACGACCCGGTTTGTTCGTTTTGACAGTTGATTGACAGTCTTAATTGCTTAACTGTCAAGCTTCCATTATACTTGACAAGATTTATGACCCTCAGCTGCACCTGGAAGCCCCATGGAGCTGTGGGGGAAGGTGAGAGAGGAGGTGGGGGAGCTCATTCGCATATGAATACACATTCCTGCATATTAAGTATTTTTCAATGCCCATTTCCGTACTACTCTAGCCACTTCGGTAATTTGTGTTAGAATAAATCAAATCGTTGAGAAATTCAGCTTGTTAATTGCCTTCATCCACAATATTCTGAAATACAGACAGCTAGGAATAGGAATGTATCGACAGTTCGCGACTGGCAGCCGAGGCAGAGAACTTCAACCTGCAACTCATCATTATGGGGAGATATCATGTATATACTTGGAAGCGCTACGCCCCGCCCGTACAGTATCTGTAACGAAATGTGTAAGGTCGTTATTTCTGCAAATGTTTATCTCATTTAAAATGAAGTAAGAATAGTATGTAAGCGCACTAATAAGCGGTAGAGGGTAGAGAAAAAGACGTGAATGTAACACGTCAGATTGATTACATTGATCTGTCATTTACAGCCACAGATTCAGGTATCTTGGGTTAGCTTCATGGCCGTATAGTGCTCATACTTCCCACTACCCTTAACCGCTCCAGTCACAATATTCTCAGGTTGATGAGAGCAGTCGATGACGAATAGTGGTGCATATTCCAGAAAATAGTTTCCCTTCAAAAGAGGATAATTTTTCCTCCCATAATAAGAGCATTGGAATTTAAAATACTGGTCTGGGAGAGATGCAAATATCCAAGATCATGTCATGACAGGGATACCCTCGCTGTTCAGATAATGTTTCAGGTTGGCGATGTTACAGTGATCAAAGAATGCAGCCTGTACTAGAATCATTTAACCTATTCGTTTGTGCTCCGACTGTACAAACCGCGGTTTCTCAAGCTTCGATGTCGTTACAACGTTCCAAGTGAATGGAATTAGTTTGCGGTAAAGCAGGTTGAGTGTCTTGACCAATTTAAGCTTCTCTCAGCATCGTGTCGTCTAAAAACAGGCATTCTCCATTCAATTCGAGTTAATTTAATAACAGCAGCGTCTGCATCCTTTAGACCAGGCCTTTCCAACTCGAGCACTTGGCGCAGTGGTGCTGCAGTCAGCGACACCGGTGTCTTTCCCACCTTACTCAAGTAGCGGCCAATGCGACTACATGAGTACGACAGAGACAGTAACATATTGTCTCTTTCCTCAGCACAGAGGAGGTGTCCAATGGAATACAGCAGATACCGAGCATTTAGTTTCTCCCTGTTTAAAAATATCGATTAAATCTTCATGGATTGGATTGACTACGGAGGGGACTCGGCACTGATCCAGAGTGGATATTGTATCTACGCCCCACGAGGAGGTGTCCCCAGGTGGAAGGATGAGGCGGGTGGAGACACCGGGCCACCGGAACCAGAAGCGACGGCACAGCAATGACATGGTCTCTGGGTTTCCAGATAGAGACACTCCGGCAGACGGACAGGCATACCGGGGACCCCGCCCCACACAGAGGGTTCCAAAGCACCTCAAGGGGTTTCGGATACCTCGGCAGTCAGCCGAAGGTCGAGAGACGGAGAGGGTAACAAAGAGCATCGTTTACCCTGCCACACTGCACCGAAACACCATCGCCGACACTTCCGATCGTGAAAGAGACCAAGGGGATGAAGCATGAATGAAATTAAGTACGAAACGAAATGGAGGGGCCGGAAATGCGGGAGATGAAAAAACCACTCCAGCATTCCTCCGAGGACCCGAGAAAACCCCGAAAGGACCCATGGATCAGAGTGAGCGGTTTTAATTCTTCGTGGGAATTTATATTTTGCTGTAGATACCGAAGGGAAATCTCAATGCTTAATTTATCATTAAGCATAAAATCTTCAACCGTTGAACGACACTACCAAAATAAACATGCTTCAACCTACGATGACATTGTTAGCGAAGCAAGAATCTAACGAATTGCTAAATTTAAATCAGAATTCCCTAATTCTCAAGATGTAAGTAATAACGTGCTCCTTAAAAATTATTTTACATACGTTTTAATGGCTTTGTTTTCGTTCTGGGATTTGTGTTTTTAAGAGCGTTTACTTTAGATTTTCTGCTAAGAAAACACAAACATAGTTATTGTATTTCACTATCCTACAAATACTTGAATCCAACACTTCAGAAAGCTCAGTTCGAGCAAGTTATATTGTTGCTTGGAAAACTACAAAAAGTCAGCGACCATTTATAACGGCGAAATTGCCTCACCGGTTGCATGGCTCAGCACCTCAGTTGGCAAAGCCTGCTTTAGACAATTATTACAATTCTGATCTAATGAAAATCAGTTCAAACCTGCTGTTGGATACCTATCAAGTACATTTGTTTGTATTTTGATATCGATGGATTGCCAATGTATTCATCTATCAGTTCGGATGTATTCATGGAAGCTTCAGGTTGCGAGATTTTTGTGACTTCAAAAACTCAATCAACTTACCTTCACTTCTTAAGCTTTTCATATAGATTACACATCCTTAGAAAAATTGCTGCAAAACTGCGCGTCGGTTTTTTCCTGAAGAATGTTGAAAAGCAGTTCAGTCTTTAAGGATTTGTTATGAAAACAGAGAGAAGGAAAACCAACGTCTAGAAGGCTGTTTCTGGACCACAGGATTCTGTTGTTGTTGTTGTTGTTGTTGTACTAGCGTCTGGACAGTCAATTATTTCACTGAAAGCCTCAAATAAATCCGGACGGATTTCACGATTGGCAGGCATTATTCTGTCGTTGCCGTTCCATCTGATTTCGCAGATTGAAGGAACGCGTTTGCGAACAATACTGTCAAGAAAAGCAGTGCAATCAAGAGGAATGTTCTGAAGCGTGGAGGAAAGAGTCCTTAGTGGTCTTATATCTGAACAGCTCTGCTGTAAAAGTAAATTGTATTTCAGGTATCTTACTTAGCTTGTAGGCCATTTAATTCTTCTGTCAGAACGAAAGTACCGCAGGGGCGTGTTTACGTCTAGGGCGGCAGATTTGATCTGGCAGTTTTTAAGCTGTCACTATCATTTGTTTACATTAAAAATTTTATTCACAACTCCTTAAAATAGTAAAAGGACGCAACACACAATGAAATGGAAATGGATAGCATTGACAACACTACACTCAATACTTATGTGATTTGTACTGTAATATTCACGATCACGAGTAACAGTAGAACAAGTGTAAGTGTTTCTCAATAACGGAAACTCACGAAAGACAGGTCAATAAAACAAGGAAACTGTGTACAAAAATACATGAGCAATCACAGGCAACATTTTCCCTTTCGAGTCCAGATACATCAAAGTGTAATAACGTGGCAAACGTGCCGCAAACACTGGTCTGTATGCTTTATCCGAGTCAAGCGTTTTCGATATTACAAACAGTAATAATAACATAGAATCAATTATTTCAGTTTATACTAACTATGGTTATAGCCGGGGAATCATCCTCCAAAGTGGCTAATAAGTGATCTCTTGGCGATCACACCGTTAAAGAAGGTCAAGTTGCACAAAATATGGACAACGTATTTAGAAACTGATGCAAGTAATGTACTGGCTTTCCGGGGTACTTAAACAAAGTTTTATTTTTCGGAACACTGAGGATTGTCGAGAAGAAACGGTGAATTATTAGTATACCTTCAAAGCAAGGGTAGTGTATTTTGTGTCACATGTTTATTGTATAATGGAACCTCACAGTGTGCAAAACACATGATAGGAAAAATGGCCAGTCCATGAAAATTCAGCTGAACATCTGAAAAGTTTGTTAACTTTTAAGGGTTAAAGGACAAATCATGGAGCGAATAGATCATAAACAAAAATCTCAGCTTGAAATGGAAATTAAATATTGGAGGGACGCGTTAAAACGAGTCGTTGCTGTGGTCAAATATATTCTATACAAGTCCTATCTTTCAATGGCCTTAACTATGGGTTTGAGTCAGCAAATACAGGGAATTTCCAGATGGCCCTAGAGCTAAGAGAATTCGATACTTTTCTAGGAAAGCATAGAATGTTATGTAAACAAAGCAAAAGGGAGCACGTGTGAAGAGTTTATATCTATCCTGACAGAAAGAGTCGTGATGTATATTGTAGATGAAGTGAAGAAAGTTAAACATGTTTCAGCTAAATTAGACTCCATTCCCAATATTACACATGTAGATCAGTTGCCTTTGGTTGAAAGGTATTTATGAAAACTTGCATTTATTGGATTTTCTGTTGAAATATGTATGTATTTTATCTCAAATACAGGGCACAAATCAGAAGAATTAGCTGATGCATTAATACGCTTATTAAGTAAATTTGATTTTGACACTCAATTAGGTAGGGATCAGTCGTATGACAATGCAAGCAATACGCAGCTACATACCCTGGTCTTCAAGCTAGAATTAAGGAAATAATCTCTCTCGCTGTGTATATTCTGTGTGCAGCACTCTCCCTTAACTTAACAGAATCATGTGCAGCAGAAGTGGCTTCATTTTTTGCAACACATTTACACCTTTTTCTCTGTTTCGATTGTAATGGAGATTAAACTGTGCAGTCTGCGTTAAACGTCCTTCATTGAATATGTTGGTCAGGGCGTCACGATGCCTGTTAGTCTCGACGTTAATGTCAGCTTTGGAAGGTACTCAAGATGACGAATCCCAAAAGATGCGAGGTGGCTGGAATGCTGAGGCTCTACAATGTCTTCAAACTGTGGTAATGACGAGGTGGTGACCAGCGATCTTGAACAGATTTAATGCTACAAATAAATTGTTGCAACGTGTTCATATCGATCGATATTGGGGATGTAATAAAGTTGAAGGATTCTTTACTTCAATATGTTAGAGAGAATCGTTCTATGTATGATACATATCAAAACCCTGGCGTACAAAAGAGTACGATAGAGTTGTACAAAACAGCCACAAAAAGGAAAAGGCCAAGAAAACCGAAAGTGATAAACAGCCGAGTTTGACACTACTTGACACAATAATAATAATACATTTCTGGTTATTACAGACCGGTTGATATCTGAATTGGAGGAAAAGAAAAAATGATTCACAGAGTTTTATGGCAAATTTCAATTCCTGAGTAATTTGGCTGCAGAGATATCTTCTTTCCTGTTTATCTGCTTAACCTCCTCTTATGTAGGACTTACACCCCCCAGGACTTACAGTCGGGTGCCTGAGGTCAGAGGCCCGTCGAGGAGCAAACACTCATGGATCAGACAGAATATCCAGGATGGGTGATCAGCCCGATGCCAGGTATGGGAGGAAGGAAGTAGATGAAACGAAATGACAGTGAAATGGATGAAAGGAAAGGTGATGATGGAGCAGTTGGTGGAATGAATGGCGGGGGAAACCGGAGAACCCAGAGAAAACCCGCCCAGACGCCGCTTTGTCCACTACAAATCCCACATGCGGGTCCCTGGGATTAAACCCGGGCCGCCTCGGTGAGAGGCGAGCGGTCTAACCACTCGGCCACGGCGCCGCCTGCAGAGATATCTCTGAACTATTAAACTGTGTTAGAACATTGCAAGAGCATTACAAAGACGACTTAGAAAATCTTTGAGTGATGAAATTATTGATTTTAAATGATACACGAGGAACAAGGAAATAAAAATATCCTCTCTAAGCATTGTATAGTATGTTGCTCGAAAACCATTTTTAGGAAATGTTTCCTAATTTAGAAATTACATTAATATTGTGAAACGCTGCAAGCAATTGTTCGGCCTGCCTAAGAGACTAGAATGATTTAATCATCTACGTGACAAGATGGAGTCAACAGCCTTGTTGTCCTCTGCATCAATTCTTACATATTCTTGGAATCGATGAATTTGCACCAAAGAAAGCGTGCCATAAACCTCTCCTTGCCTGACACGCGTTTGGCAATGTTTATTGTAGGTTACTTGGTGGGGCATTCAAGTAGAGATAAAGGGGTGCAAATATTTTTCCCTACTTGAAGGCACTAAGTAGCTAAGTTCGCCCCTGTCTGAAACACTAAATACTTGTTTGGAAAGTAGAGGTGTACATTTGTGTGATTTTTATTGCTTGCACCTGCCTGCCCCAACAGTTAGGTTTTCAGCGGGCCAATTCCTCAATGCTGGGCTGGTCAAGAAGCATCTGTCTTACCTGAAGGCGTAGAGGCGGAATTGGGAAACCTGTCTCTCATACTGTTGGCTAAGTGTCATTTCATGCGTGCCCTTACGATACGACATCCTAATGCTTATCACTAGTAGATTTACTTTGTTTTCATAAATAATAAAACGTTACCACTTTGTAACTGTTCGGAAAGTTTTCATTAGAATTATTTCAACCATCACGTCAAACAAACTTTTTCGACGTTATTATTATTATTATTATTATTATTATTATTATTATTATTATTATTATTATTATTATTATTATTATTGTGGTTGTTGTTGTTGACAGTCTTATATACTTGTGCTTAGAGCTGTTCAAAATATATGATTCTAACAAAGCGCACAAACAACAAGTGTTTTTTATTATTCTCCCATAATTATCTATTCGTCAATATTTTCAGTTTTTAATTCTCACCTTGAATACGCTGCGCTGCCATTTAATAATGAGCATTCCCATAGAAGGTGTTCTATCACTAAGACATCCAAAACTGGATGAAATATAATAAAAAGAGTCGAAAACATGTAAGAATGAAAATATGTAAAGGATAGAAACATTTACATTAAAGTAAAGTTTAAACATCCCAATATGTCAAAAACATAACAATGTCAGAAAATACACAAAAATGAGAGAACGAGGAACAAAATCTGGTGAAGTAAAACCGCAAAATTCTGGAAAACTATTTCAAGACATCGAAAATGCTATCAAAAATCATTAAGAAAGACATCATGCTAGCTATTAAAGAGTTTCCACAATATGTCATGGCCTATATTAAGCTAGCATGAAAATATAATATGAATGTTTGTGCTTCATTTAACTCCTAATGCATCTCCAAAGTAAGGATCGTTTTATTCGATGTATGTGCGCAGCAAGGTTCCAGGTCCCGTAGCATAGTCCTTCGTGGTGTAGTGGTTACCGTGCTAGCCTCTAGTTCCCGAAGTCACGGGTACAAACCCGGCGGTGGGCGATGGATTTTTTCGATCGTAAAAATCCTTAGCATGGCTTCCTTCGGAAGGGAATTAAAGCCGGTGGTCCCGTGTCGTAGATTAACGGTACGTAAAAGAACCTCAAGCCTGATAAAGAGGCCTTTGAGCAAAATTACCGGTCTTTCACGCCCAATATAAAATGGGGCGCTAAGGACCATAGTAGTTAAAGAGCGTCCATAAATAAAACTCAATTCAATTTAGTTTTAGGTCCTGTAGCCCTATCACAGCCCGGACCGAACTGCTGAGGATATAGGGGAGAGTTGAAAACATAAAGTACTAACTCCCTTCATGCCAGATAAGATCTCGTGATGATCCCCAAGCTATGGCATAATAGATCGAAAACTGTACACCTCTATTGGATACTTCCTTAAATTGTTAATAAAGCTTCTTCGATTATATTTAGAAGTAGCGTAAACCTCTAGACAGACTCTTCAGATCGTCGAAACCCTCAAAGTCACTACGGTTTACTTGTGCTTGAGTGCAATTATAGCCAGCAAAATAATATCCCTTTTGTAGTGCTAACAGATAACGTTTGTGCCGCTCATACCATGAACTGTAGAATGCCCGCCTTACAAACTTATCCTTCTGAAGAAGGTGTAACACCGGCGTTTGACACTCTTTCCTAAAAATATTATGTTGTCAGTTTGATATCTTCTCGAGAACGAAACCTTCTGCTAGGAAGTAATGACGTTCTCGCTCCAAAGCATTAATATCAGTACTTGTATCAGGTCGAGCTTCATTCATGTTAACAATGCGCGAGACCACAACTAAAGCGAAATCTAGAGGGTGGCACCGTAATAACTGGCCTTCCACGGTACGGAGAACAACAGTGATGTAATGGTAACCATAACAACAGCGCCTATAGACGGCCCGGCAGGTATCTGGCCTCCGCGCCGCATTCACGCCATTCACATAGACTTCCTGTCTAACGTTTCCTTGAGAGCACAACAAGCGATTGAGACGAAATAACACAAGCTCATATCTTTCGCGCTAGATGCCATTATTGCACATCGTTTATTGTGAAATTAATGACGAATACTACTACTACTACTGCTACTACTACTACCACTACTACTATTACTACTACTACTACTACTACTACTACTACTACTACTACTACTACTACTACTACCACTACTACTACTACTACTACTACTACTACTACTACCACTACTTATACAACTACTACTACTACCACTACTACTACTACCACTACTACTACCACTACTACTACTACCACCACCACTACTACTACCACTACTACTACTACTACTACCACTACTACTACTACTACCACTACTACTACTACCACTACTACTACCACTACTACTACCACTACTACTACTACCACTACTACCACTAGTACTACCACTACTACTACTACTACTACCACTAGTACTACCACTACTACTACTACTACCACTACTAGTACCACTACTACTACTACTACCACTACTACTACCACTACTACTGCTACCACTACTACTACCACTACTACCACTACTACTAACACTACTACTACCACTACTACTACTACCACTACTACTACCACTACTACTACTACTACCACTACTACTACCACTACTACTACTACCACCACTACTACTACCACTACTACTACTACTACTACCGCTACTACTACCATTACTACTACTACCACTACTACTACCACTACTACTACCATTACTACTACTACCACCACTACTACTACTACCACTACTACTACTACTACCACTGCTACTACTACCACTACTACTATCACTACTACTACCACTACTACTACCACTACTACTACCACTACTACTACTACCACTACTACTACCACTACTACTACCACTACTACTACTATTACTACTACTACCACTACTACTACTACCACCACTACTACTACTACCACTACTACTACCACTACTACTACTACTATTACTACTACTATTGCTACTACAAATACTACCATTACCGACGGTGCGATAACTACTACTACCGTTACTACTATTACTTTTAGTACAATAACTAATACTACAGCTACTACTATTACTTCTAGTATACTAACTAGTACTACCATTACTACTAATACATTTGGTACAAATACTATTAATACAGGTACTACTATTACATCCAGTACAATAACTAATACTACAGCTACTACTATTACTTCTAGTACAACAACTAATTCTACCGCTACTAGTATTAATTTAGTACAATAACTAGTACCACAGCTACTACTATTACCTCTAGTACAATAATTACCGCTACTACTATTACTACTAGTTAAATAACTACCGCTACTACTTTTACTTCTAGTACAATAACTACCGCTATTACTATTACTTCTAGTACAATAACAACTACTACTACCGCTACTACTATTACTTTTAATACAGTAACTACCGCTACTACTATTACTACTAGTACGATCACTACCGCTACTACTATTACTATTACTATTACTAGTAGTACAATAACTACTGCTACAGCTATTACTTCTAGTACAATAACTACTACTACCTCTACTGCTATCACTTCTAGTACAATAACTGCCGCTACTACTATTACTACTAGTACAATAACTACTACCGGTACTACTATTACTACTAGTACAATAACTATCGCTACTACAATTGTTTCAAGTACAATAACTACAGCTACTACTATTACTTCTAATACAATAACTACTACTACCGGTACTACTATTACTTCTTGTACAATAACTACTACTACTACCGGTACTACTAATACTTCTAGTACAATAACTACCGCTACTACTATTACTTCTAGTACAATAACTACCGCTACTACTATTACTACTAGTATAATAACTACCGCTACTACTATTACTTTTAGGACAATAACTATTACTACAGCAACTACTATTACTTCTAGTACAATAACGAATACTAACGTTGCTACTATTACATTTGGTACAATAACAATTAATATAGCTACTACTATTAATCATAGTACAATAACTAATACTACAGCTGCTAGTATTACTCCTAATACTGTAACTACTACTACCGCTACTACTATTACTTCTAGTACAATAACTAATACCACCGCTACTACTATTACTTCTAGTACAATAACTACTACTACCGGTACTACTATTACTTCTAGTACAATAACTACTACTACTAATATTACTTCTAATACAATAATTAATAATACAGCTATTTGTATTACTTTTAGTACAAAAACTACTACCGCTACTACTATTACTACTAGTACAATAACTACTGCTACCGCAACTACTATCACTTCTAGTACAATAACTAATACTACGGCTACTACTACTAATTCTGGTATAATAAGCAATACTGGCGTCAATTCTATTACTTTTGGTACAATAACTATTACTACAGCTACTACTATTAATCCTAGTACAATAACTAATACTACAGCTACTACTATTAAACCTAGTACAATAACTAATGCTATGGCTACTACTAATTATTCTAGTATAATAAGTAATATTGCCGTTAATACCGTTACATTTGGTACAATAACAATTAATACAGCTACTGCTATTATTCCTAGTACAATAACTAATACTTCTGCTGCTAGTATTACTTCTAGTACTATAACTACTACTACCGCTACTACTATTACTTCTAGTACAATAACTAATACCACCGCTACTACTATTATTTCTAGTACAATAACTATTACTACCGGTACAACTATTACTTCTAGTACAATAACTACTACTACCGCTAATAATATTACTTCTACTACAATAATTAATAATACAGCTATTAGTATTACTTTTAGTGCAATAACTACTACCGCTACTACTATTACTACTAGTACAATAACTACTGCTACCGCTACTACTATTACTACTAGTACAATAACTACTGCTACCGCAACTACTATCACTTCTAGTACAATAACTAATAATACGGCAACTAGTATTTATTCTAGTATAATAAGTAATATATTGGCGTTAATACTATTACTTTTGGTACAATAACTATTACTACAGCTACTACTATTACTTCCAGTACAATAACTAATACTACAGCTACTACTATTACTTCTAGTACAACAAATAATACTACAGCTACTACTATTACTTCCAGTTCAATAACTAATACTACAGCTACTACTATTACTTCTAGTAAAACAACTATCACTACAGCTACTACTGTTACTTCCAGTACAATAACTAATACTACAGCTACTACTACTACTTCCAGTACAATAACTAATACTACACCTACTAGTATTACTCCTAGTACTATAACTACTACCGCTACTACTATTACTTCTAGTACAATAACTAATACTAACGTTACTACTATTACATTTGGTACAATAACTATTATTACAGCTACTATTATTAATTCTAGTACAATAACTAATTCTACAGCTACTAGTATTACTCCTAGTACCATAACTACTACTACCGCTACTACTATAACTTCTAGTACAATAACTATTACTACCGCTACTACTATTACTTCTAGTACAATAACTATTACTACCACTACTACTAATACTTATAGTACAATAGCTAATAATATAGCTACTAGTATTACTTCTAGTGTAATAACTACTACCGCTACTACTATTACTACTAGTATAATAACTAATACTACCATTAGTACTATTACTTTTGGTACAAGAACTATTAATACAGCCACTACTATTAATTCTAGTACAAGAAATAATGCTACAGCTACTAGTATTATTTCTAGTACAATAACTAATACTACAGCTACTAATATTACTTCTAATACAATAACTATTACTACGACTATTGCTGTTACCACTACTAGTATTACTGGTAGGACTACTACTATTACTATTATTACTGCTGCGACTACTGCTATTACTACTGCGATGACTACTGTTACTACTATGATTACTATTATTACTCCTACAACGCCTGCTATTGCTATATTAAGGACTGCCATTACTACTACGACTACTACTATTAGTAGTATTACTGCTACGACTAATGCTATTGCTACTACGATGACTACTATTACTACTATAATTACCACTATTACTACTACGACTACTACTATTACTACTACGATAACTACTATTAGTACTGTGACTTGTGCTATTATTACTACTACGACTACTATTTGTACTAGTATTACTACTACGACTACCACTATTTCTCCTACGACGACTAATATTACAACTACGAGGGCTACTATCACTTCTACGGTGACTACCATTACTACTACGATAACTGCTATTAGTACTGCAACTACTGCTATTACTGCTACGACTATTATTTGTACTGCTATTACTACTACGACTATTATATTTCTCCTACGACGACTGCTATTACTACTAGGAGGGCTACTATTACTACTACGATGACTATTATTACTACTAGTATGACTACTGCTATTACTCCTACGACGACTGCTATTACTACTTCGACGACTACCATTTTTACTACGATGAACTACTATTACTATTATTCCTAAGACGTCTACTAATTCTACTACGAATACTACTACGGCTACTACTATTACTATTACGAGTAATACTATTACTAATACGACTATTACTGTCACTATTACGGCTACTACTATTACTACTACGACTACTGCTATTACTACTATGACTTTTACTGTTACTACTACGACTACTGCTATTACTACTACAACTATTACTGTTACTACTACGACTACTACTATTACGACTATTACCGTTACTACTGCGACTAATGCTATTACTAGTACTACTGCTATTACTACTACTACTACTACGACTACTATTACTACTACGACTATTACTGTTACTACTACGACTATTGCCGTTACTACTACGACTACTGCTATTACTACTACGACTACTGCTATTACTACTACGACTACTACTATTATTACTACGACTTTTACTGTTACTACTACGACTACTGCTATTACTACGACGACTACTATTATTACCTCTACAACAATTACCATTACAAGTACTAAACTCCTACTATGGCGTCTACTACTACTACAGAAAAGTGAGGGGGCCTGACCACCCTTGTCCCCTGTGATCAGCCGTCAGTGCTCGCAAAATATATTTTTTGATAAATACTGGGTGGATTTTAAGTCCACCAACAAAATTCGGGGGTGATTCTGGAAGGGAAATGGAGCACAAAAGTTCATATCACCTTGTATCCGGAAATGCACAGTTTCCACGGTAGATGGCACTGACCGCATTCTCTCATGTCTCGCAGTGTGCTGTTTGTGTGTTGCAGACATTGTGATTTAGGCAACGTTGAAGCACAATGGTCCAGTATTCATTCCAGGAACAAGTCGAGATGGTGTTGGTGTATGGTCAAGAGGCAGCACGGAGGAACCGAGCCACGCACCTTGACAGACAACACCACCCACATCACACAACATTTGGAGCCGTTTTTCGGCGTCCGTGTGAGCATGGGTCCCTTGAGACAGACGAACGTTGAGGGCTGCTGCGGGCTGTGCGGACACCAAATGTGGAGCAACATGTTCTCCACGATATTGAGAACAACCAGGCAATTGGCCCGCCAACAAGGTAGAAGCCAAAGTACGGTTATCGGTATCCTACATGACAAGCGCTATCATCCCTATCACCGGCGGAGTTTCCTCCACGGGAAAGATTCTGTCGCTGGTTTGTGCAACACTTCATCACCATTATGGGTATTTTGTCTTCAGTCCTATTCGCCGATGAAGTGGCCATTGGTAGAGATGGTGTCATTAACAAGCATAATCGCATGCATCATCTGTGGGCTACAGAATGGTAGAAGTGTCACATCGGCAGCGGTTCAGCATCAATGTTTGGGCAGGAATTACTGGCGACCCCCTACTTGGACCAGTTCTTCTTGCACAACGCCTGAACGGAGAACCGTATCTGGACTTGCTGCAAAACACTCTGCTTCCATTTCTGGAGAATTTGCCTTTGGCAATACTACAGGCAATGTGGCTGCAGCACGATGGAGCGCCAGCCCACTTCCGCATTAACGATCGCCGACACCTCAACATCATCTTCCCCAGACGTTGGATAGGTCGTGAAGGCCCTGTTGCATGGCCAGCTCGATCACCGGACTTAAACCCCCTTGACTTTTACTTGTGGGGGCATCTGAAAAGCAATGTGTACGGCGAACATGTTTTTGATGTTCGGACCCTTCAACGTAGGGTCCACGTAGCCCGTGACAACATTCGGACACAGCCCGGAACATTAGAACGAGTGAGGCAATCTATGATGCGACGTGCATTGTATTCCATGGAGGCCACTTTAAACATCTGCTGTGACATGGATTGGATTCGAACCATTTACTGTGTGCCAGGGCTCTTTGTTCTTCGGTGCCATCTACCGTGGAAACTATACATTTCCGTATACGGTGATATGAACTTGTGTGCTCCATTTTCGTCAGGAATCGCTCCCTGAAGTTTGTTGGTGGACTTCAAACTCGCAATTTTAAGATTTAGAAGGAAAATATGAATTTATGTACAGTGAATTTCTTTGCTAACAACCAGTAGAAAATAGGGATATTGTGTATTCATAGAAAGTATCTTGGGGAAATGAGTAATTGTTCAAACACCGCGAGCTATCGACATTTTCCGCCATGTCCTTCACATAAATTTCGTTTAATACAGATGCTTCGTGCGATCACCCTCTCAAGGCTACCTCTTCCATTTGAAGTCGAGAAACATTTCTATTGCACGTGCCGTTTCTGTAGTGACAGAAGTTAGTTCCCCCAATTTGACCTCTCGTAACCCTAATACCTTGTGTTGGACATCCAAAACGTGGTGCATGTTGGGTCGTGACCGGAACTTCCCGAAACTCACGTGCCTGAACACGTGCAACTGTGACGTAACTTCGAAGGACATTGCTAACTTCCTTTATTGATCACGCGGAGCGCTGGTAGGACGGTTATGTCACTATTTTCACGTGTACTGCAGCGACCGTGAAATGCAGTCTTCCTCACGTGGCGGCAAAGTGGGACAGAAACGTACTAAACAAGTTCACTCGCTTCCTTTGTTTATCGCATTAATATATAAATATCTTTAACATCTGTGCGAAAGTAATTAACTCTTTTTAAATCTTTTATGAGTGCAAAAGTCATATGTACCTGAAAATGAATTACTGTATTACAAGTTTAGTTCTTGAAACACTATGGTCATTATGTGCAATTGTTTCGTTCCAGAAATAATTGTTTGCTGCTGTTCTAAATATGTTCGTGTACCCTATTCGAAAAAATAAGTTTACCTACATTTATAATAATTTTCATCTGCTCGAAAAATACTTGTTTACTTGTGCTGAAAAAAGATGTTACTTGAGTGCTCGAACAAATTATTGCTTTTTATGCTGTTATTTCACTGCTACTAACGGAGGTGGACGCGATTACTGCTGACGTCACAGCTAGAATTGTATTCTCACACCAGGCGCACCATGTGTACAGTTACCAACCATGGACACTGTTAAGTTAGAAACTATAGTAATTTACATTAATAAATCATTACATTTATCTTTAATTGTACATATACATGCGAAAATTGTCGTAGTAGTCTTAGTGTGATAAGTGAGTCATTGCTAATTGAAGAGCAAAATGGTTTCAGATCTTGTTTGGATAGTATTTTTACAATTCAACAATTAACAGAGAAGCAAAGAGACACGCTTCTTATTTTGTGGATTACTATAAAGTCTTTGACATGGCACTGAGAAATAAATTATGGTATATAATGAAAGAAATGGGAATTTAAGCGCACCTAATAAGAGTAGTTCAAAGCATATACCGAAATAAAGGTATAAACATTAACACAAACTCATTAGACTCGTAGTCCCTAGAAATAAATAAAGGTATATGGAAACGTTGCCCAATATCACCGGTGCTAATTAATAAGTGTGATATGCACAAAGCCATAAAAGAGAGGCAGCTCCAGATAAAAAGTAATCAGTTAACAAGGAATGTTTTATATGGAGATGAAGTGATAATTGCAAGATCGGAAGAGGAAATGCAGAAATCAGTGTGTATACTGAGCCAGATAATAAATACGTATAATTTGTTTCTATCTGTAAATAAAACAAAAGTAATGGCAATGAATTCGTAAGATCAGAAGTTGTAATCAATAATAAAATAATCGAACAAGTGAACTTTAATTATTTACGATGCAATATTACACTCGAAGGATACGCAGATTTATACACAAAATTAAAGCGATATAAATAAACGTACTGTACTGCTGTACTCGTATAAGAAGAAATTAAAATAAAAAGCCAAGGAAAGAGATACTCATGAAGCAATGGCCATTCCAATGTTTCTATACGGCTCCAAGATGTGCACACTGAAAGAAAAACAACAGGAAAACGTAATAGAAGCAGCTGGCACGAAATTCCTGAGGGCTGTCTGGGGATATAGTAAACGGCTAAAAAGAAGGGGGGAAAATTAGGGAAGAGTTAAATATTTTTAGATGAAAGGACTAATTGTGGAAAATAGAAACAACTGGAAAGAAAATTTAAACGAATTGAACACTCCAGAATACGAAGAAAGTGTTGAGAGTACAATGGAAGACGGAAAAGCAGAGTTGGCCGCCCATATCCGAGATGGAAAGACCGGGAGTTTCTTCCATTGGTCGCGAGGAAGGAGCAGCTAAGTGATGGTCTAAATCGGTACAAGATGCTCTTAAATTGTAAATGCGTTCATAATGCGAAATAATCACATACTGTCAAGTTAACAGAACGATCCAAGTAATCGTATATGCATCCGCAAAGCTGCTACCAAGGACCACCTGTCAAATGTATCGGTTAACGACTTGCCACATGCTCCTGGCTCTCCTAGTGTTAGGACCGGTGTGCTACTTGGTACTGTTACACATTTTGTATAGCTATGAAATATGAACCACTGATTGTACCAGTTACCTTGAGAGGGTGATGAGGTCTGATAAGAAACCGGTACAATCTCAAAGCAATTAAACATTACAATTCTAGGACTACTGATTAAACCAAGGTATTGCTAAGAAAGTGGTACAATCGTTAAAATGGTGAGTAAACCTGTGGCTACTTATGAACTGGTACTGTTACAGAACTAGTGTTTAAATTTGGTGCTGCTAAGGAACTAGCACAATCACAGAGTTAAATCTAAACTGCTAAAGCCCTGGTATAAAACACACAATCAGTGATTAAACCCAGGCTGCTAAGAAACTGGTTCAGTCATAGGACCAATTATTGAACTTAAGGCACCTATGTAACTGGACTAAACTCAGAACTGCTAAGAAATTGGTACAATCACAACATCGGGAATTAAACCTAAGGCTGCTCTGTGACTGGGCTAAGTAGTTATAGTCCCGACTTAGCCAATTGGATTAACGATAATCCTGCCGCTAGGGGCGCTAGTGTCGCTTTTAATCCGCTCGAGTGGCGGGAAATTTGAAGCGGCAGGATTGCGTTCGATCCAGATGTCTAAGCGGGTCATTTTTTCTCATTCTTAATTTTTTCTGATACATGTTTTTTTATTATTTATGGATTAAATACAAACATAATATGATGGATAAAAATTAAATATATAAGAAATGTCCACGATGTGGCAAACTTAGGAGCTAAATGGGCATGGTGTGATGGTTTGACCTATGGAATAACACTGGTTGACACACTTTACGAACTAAAATTGTGTTTTCTTTTCACCATCGCGATGCTGGCGTAGCGGCGAACTTTGGAACTAGGCGGCAAAAAAAAAAAAGCGCGGCGCTGGTGCTAAGTAGGTGTAAGTACTAAGGAGGGTACGTCTTGAGGAGGTGTACGTACTGAGGAGGTGTAAGTATTGGAAAGTGTGCGGCGACGGAGGCGAAGGGATTGGAGGAGAAGGAGGGTATTTTCGGCGGCGTTTGGGGCAGCGGGCGCGCGCGTGCGTCGGTTGAGAGGATGAGTTGGACGTGGGGAGTGAAATAGGATGACGTGATAGGTAAGGGATGTTGGGTATTGGTGCAGGTGGATGAGGAAGGGTATATAAGGGAGGATATGACGAAGGGGAGAGCAGGTTAGGCGTTTTTGAACGTGGGATGGTAGTTTTCTTGAGTGGATAGAGAGATGCAGCGATATGAGACGCGGTGGCGAAAATGGGAACTAAAAAAATGGCGGAGACATGAAGTCTAAGGACGAGGAGATTTCGAGGTTAGTGGTCTACATAGCGGACGCAAGATGTGGGGGCAAGAAGACGCGGTGGTGAGAATGAGAACTAAAACAAGATGTCGGAAGTACGAGCTTAGAAGAGCAGATTTTGAGGTTAAAAATAGTGGGAACTAAAAATGGTGGAGGGTCGGCGACAAGGAGATGCGGTGGCCAACGTGAGAACTAAACAAAATGGCGGACGCAAGAGGAGGGTAAGGAGATTTGAGGTTAAGATTTTAGGTTAAAACAGGACGTAAGCATGGAAACGAAATCCAAAATGGCGAAGGCAATGGTGTGGACGAGGAGATGTGAGGCGCGGTGGCGAAAATGGGAACTAAACAAGATGGCGGCGACAAGAAGTCTAAGGACGAGGAGATTTCGAGGTTAGTTGTCAACATGGCGTACGCAAGAGGTGGGGGCAAGGAGATTTGAGGTTAAGATTGTTAGGTTAAACAGACGTAAGCATGGGAACTAAATCCAAGATGGCGAAGGTAAGGGTGGGGACGAGGAGATGTGAGGCGCGGTGGTAAAAATGGGAATTAAACAAGATGGCTGAGGCAGGAAGTCTAGGTTAAAAATATGAGGTAAACGTGGAGAACCAAAACCAAGATGGCGGAAGCGTAGTGGTGAAAATGGGAACTAAACAAGATGGCGGAGGCAAGAAGTCGAGCGACGAAGAGATTTGAGGTTAGGGTCAACATGCGAAAGATGGCGAACGCAACAGGTGGTGAAGAGGAGATTTGATGTTGTGAAAACTAAACAAGATGGCGGACGCGCGTGGTCAAGAAGATTTCACAAAAGAAAAAATAAATATCATACCGTAAACGAGAATGGAAGCAGTCAAGTAACTAACACGAAACTTGAAAACACAAAAGAGCACAGAAATATAATTCTTGTGTAAAAAGGAAGGCAGGAAGTGACGTGGCATGTTATGATTGGAGAAAATAAGACGATTAGAGATTGGTGAAAATAAAACGTGATTGGATTGGACAAAGGAATAAATAAGGCGAAGTGAAGGTGATTTGCGGCGGTATTGATGATAGCCGTGATCGTTAACGCATCTGTTGGGATTGAAACCCAGTACCAAAACCCAACACATTTAAAAATTACTCTTTGAACCTTCGTTTTGAATGTAACATCACAACTTCGAATTAAACGTGAGCTTTAACGTTATTTTAAATAGGAATGTTGGTGGAATGCAGAGATTTGTTTATTTTGGGTCTGAAACCCAGCACCAGAACACTGAACGATGTATTCCTACGCCAACGCTTTTTTAAATACGAATACTGGTGGAATGTGGAGTTTGTAGTTTGGGACTCAAACCCAGTACCAAAACACCAAAGGATATATTCCTACGCCAAGCAGGCCGGAAAAATAATTATGCGTGTGGTACTTACCTCTTACTGGTGTTGATGCGTCACCAAAAGCGCAGCAGCTTCACGCGACGCGAAAAAATAAAAGTAAACTGTTTTTGAAAATGCTTAACCAGCTTTAAAATCAACCAACATCACTACGCACTGATATACCTAGGTTTTTTTAAAGCGGTACAGACGCCCTTTGCACAGACGTAATTTAACTATACCAAAAACCTGGTACTGAACCATCGTAATGGTCGCTAGCGTACGTAGGACCAGGGTTCTCATTGCCGGTCGAAAGCGGTCAAAAAAGTGTACGACGCACGTGTTCACAGTAGCTACTGTCGAAGTCAACCGTCGAGGCGTGAATGAAAGAAATCTGTTCTTGCCGGCAATCTAGCTCGGAGATGTCAGGAGCGGTGGCAAAATTGGGAACTAAACAAGATGGTGGAGACAAGAGGTCAAGAACGAGGGAATTTGAGGTTAGTGGTCAACATGGCAGACGCAAGAGGTGGGGGTGCAAGGAGATTTGGGACGCGGCGGTGAAAATGGGATCTAAACAACATGGCGGAAGGAAGAGCTGAGATGAGCAGATTTTGAAGTTAAAATAGGAGGTAAGCATGGAAACCAAAAAACCAACGGCAGAGGGTCGGCGACAAGGAGATGAGGTGGCCAACGTGAGAGTTAAACAAGCTGGCGGACGCAAGAGGAGGGTAAGGAGATTTGAGGTTAAGAGTTTTAGGTTAAAATAGGACGGAAGCATGGGAAGTAAATGCAAAATTGCGGACGCAAGGTTGGGGACGAGGAGATGTGAGGCGCGGTGGCAAAAATGGGAACTAAACAAGATGGCGGAGGCAAGAGCTGAGATGAGCAGATTTTGAGGTTAAAAATAGGAGGTAAGCATGGGAACTAAAAACTAAGGTGGCGGTGGGTCGGCGACAAGGAGATGCGATGGCCAACGTGAGAACGTAAACAAGATGGCGGGACGCAAGAGGTGGGGTAAGGAGATTTTAGGTTACGATTTTTAGGTTAAAACAGGACGTAAGAATGGGAACTAATTCAAAGATAACGGAGGCAAGGAGTGGGTTCGAGGAGATATGAGACGCAATAGTGAAATGAGAACTAAACAAGATGGCAGACGCAGGAAATCTAGGTTTAAAATAGGAGGTAAACGTGGAGAACTAAAACCAAAATGGTGGAGGCGTGGTGGCGAAAATGGGAACTAAACAAGATGGCGGAGGCAAGAGGTCGTGGGACGAGGAGATTTCATGTTAGGGGTCAACATATGAAAGATGCTGAAAGCAACAGGTGGGAACGAGGAGATTTGAGGTTATGAAAACTGAACAAGTTGGCGGACGCGCGTGGTCAAAGAAGATTTTACAAAAGAAAATTAAATATCATACCCTGAACGAGGATGGAAGCAGCCAAGTAACTAACACGAAAGCTGAAACACAAAAGAGCATAGAAATGTAATGCTGGTGTACAAAAGGAAGACAGAAAGTGACGTGGCATGTTGTGATTGGATTGGACAAAGGAATAAACAAGATGAAGTGATGGTGATTTGCGGAGGTATTGATGATAGCAGTGATGATTAACGCATCTGTCGGGGTTGGAACCCAGTACCAAAGCCCTACACATTAAAAAAAGTTACTCCTTGGACCTTCGTTTTGAATGTGACATCACAACACCGAATTAAAGGTGAACTCTAACGGTATTTTAAATAGGAATGTTGGTGGAATGCAGAGTTCTGTTTATTTTGGGTCTGAAACCCAGTACCAGAACACTCAACAATTTATTTCTACGCCAACGCTATTTTAAATAGGAATGCTGGTGGAGTGTGGAGTTTGTAGTTTGGGAACTCAAACCCAGTACCAAAACACTAAACGATATATTCCTACGCCAAGCAGGCCGAAAAATAATTATGCGTGTGGTACTTACCTCTTAGTGGTGTTGATGTGTCACGAAAAGCGCAGCAGTCATGTTGTAGAGCTTGACGCGACGCGGAAAAATCAAAACAAACTGTATTGAAAATGCTTAACCAGTTTTAAGATCAACCAACATCACTACGCACTGATATACCTAGGTTTTTTAAAGCGGTACAGACGCCCTTTGCACAGACGTAATTGAACTATTCCAAAAACCTGGTACTGGACCATCGTAATGGTCGCTAGCGTACTAAGGGCAGGGTTCGCATTGCCGGTCAAAAGTGGTCACAAATAGTGTACGACGGACTCACAGACCTATTCACAGTAGCTACTTTCGAAGTCAACTGTCCAGGCGTGAATAAAAGAAATCTGTGGTTGCCGGCAATCCAGCAGAAGCGATAACAAACTTGGTGCTCGTTAGCAGGTTGTTTGCAGCTGCTGATAATTCCAGCTTGCCAAGCCGGATGCGCCCCAGATTGCCGCCGGCATGACCTCGATGGGGCGAGCTAAACCGGATGCTGACTCACGGTCACGCTGGCAACACAAGTCTGCGGCTGCCGATAAGCTATATGAAAACTTGATTTCCACCTGAGTAGTTATAACATCCCTGCGGACGCACCAGTCCTAAGTAGGTGTAAGTACTAAGAGAAGTACGTCTTAAGTAGGTGTAAGTACTGAAAAGGTGTAAGTATTTGAAAAGTGTATCAGGTGAAGGTATTGGGATTCGAGGTCACTGGCGCAAGTCCTAAGTAGGTGTAAGTACCAAAAGGAGTACGTCTTGATGAGGTGTAAGTACTGAGGAGGTGTAAGTATTTGAAAAGTGTATCAGGTGAAGGTATTGGGTTCGAGGGGGAAGGAAAGCGTGTAATTTTTTGGGATCGGTGTTTTGGGCGGCGGGCGGCGCGCGTGCGTGCGTGTCGTTTTCGATGTAGATGTTTAATGATTTTTCTTAAAAAAAATTGCGAATGAGAAACTATTAGAAAATTGCCCGGGGCTCATAGGTTTATCCATAATGGATTCTAAACAGCCTTCTAAACCGTTTAATATAAGCGTTCGACGGTAGATGAAGGAAACCCCGAGTCCATATTAAAAAGAATAAAAAAAGTGATGCAAAGTAACAATGTTTTTTGATGCAGGGGCAATTAGCGATATCTTGTGTGTGGACAAAGGAGATAGCACATTCGGACTTTAAAATCTGCGATGATTGTAAAGGAATTAAAGGTGTAATTGAAATAAAGAATTACGATACTTTGTGCATGCCGAGAGCTATTGCAGTGAATAAAGCACGAGCAGACCACGACGTCAATTACCAAACGATTACGGGTTCTGGGCATTTTCAAAAACCAGAAGGGATAGCGTTGTGCAAGGGATAGGGAAGACCAGAGGTAGGTCTACTCTGGATGAACTAAAGAGATATGACAAATCTTTAATAGAGTATGCCATTACTGTGTTTGCCGATCATACAGGCAAGAATGTGCTGCAAAAATCGGATCGCATAGCCGAAAAGCACATAGACCTGAAGCTGCGCGATGATCACTGTAATGACATAGTATATCTGCACAAATGCCATAACTGCAAGTTCTACTGCAGACGGCGTAACTATCTCTAAAAACACAAACATAACATCACCGCTCTGACCAACTATGCACGAAATGCCACCAACCTTACGTTGTAATGCGTGTTATCGCGATTTTAAGGGGCAGTTCTGTTTTGAACAGCACTTGACAAAAGGGGCTTTTTATCCAAAAGGTTTGTCCATTTACGACGTGGTAAGGCTATGCCCCTTGTGGAATAAACTGGTGAACACGAGGTTCAGAAAGGCCTCCCACCAGTGCGTAGAAGTTATTCTGTAGTAACCCTAAGTTGCATGTGCTTCCCAATCACAAGTGGTACATAAGCCATACCATGCACCAAATAGACGATATCGATACATGTTTATAGAATTCGAATGCACGCAGGAAACGCTCTGTATCGACAAAGCGAGCACGTTTGTGCACGTTACAAACCTGTGAGTGCTTTATCAAGCCTGTCTGTTGTGTATCGACGAAAGCCACAAAATGGCGCACTGTACGCAATGTGGATTTAAGGAATTGGTGTTTGTCGACCAACCGATAAAGCACTTATTCGAACACATTGCACAGCCTAAGTTTAAAGGCTGATACGTGAGCGTGGTCGCACATAACCTCATAAGCTACGACGGACAGTTCTCATCATAAAGATGAAGACAGGTGCATGGCGGGAACCTGGGTGGTCGAAGAAATGAAGGTATCCTTGGAGGAGGAATATGGATTACTGCAGGTCTATGAGATGTAGGAGTACGAAGTGGTGCAATACGACCCCAGCCACTGGAGAGAAGGGACTATTTCAGGACTATACGTGAATCAGTTCCTTAAGATTAAGACCGAATCCTCCGGTTGGCCCTCCGATGCCGACACGTCTGCCGTAAAGGAGCACTACGTTAAGCAATGTTTGAAGCGCGAATACGTTGTCCTGGATCCTCACGGCATTGCCAAGAATCCCGGCAGGCGAGAGCTGGACAAGTTGATGCTCAATTCCTTCTGCGGAAAATATGGCCATAGGGACAATCTACCTACCAGCGAGCTTGTGGACCATTACGATACGCTGCTCGATTTGCTCAACGCCCCGGGAGTAGAGGTACAGTCGTACATGCCCACCACGTACGAGGTGATGTACGTGGTATGGCGGTGCTGCGAGCAGAATCCCAGTTGAACCCCACGACTAACGCCGTCATCGCGGCTCACGAAAGCCTAGTGCTCTATGCTTAACTGAAATGACTGGGGGAAGCGGGTGTGCTACTTCGACACCAACTCTATCGTCGCCGCTGTGGAGCCGGGGCAGTGGATGCCGTCCGTGGGGCGCTCTCTGGGGACTTGATAGACATCACCTTCCGCAACAGTGTTGCATTGTTCGAATGGGATTGATTTAAACGATTCCAGATTGAGTTTTGAGTTTTGAATCAAAGCAACACTGTAGCCGAAGGTGATGTCCATCAAGTTCCCAGAGAGCTTCCCACGGACGGCATCCACTGCCCCGGCGCCACATCGGCGACGATGGAGTTGGTGTCGAAGTAGCACACCCGCTTCCCTCAGTAATTTCAGTTAAGCATAGAGCACTAGGCGCTCGTAAGCCGCGATGACGGCGTTAGTCGTGGGGTTCAACTGGGATTCTGCTCGCAGCACCGCCATACCACGTACATCACCTCGTCCGTGGTGGGCATGTACGACTGTACCTCTACTCCCGGGGCGTTGAGCAAATCGAGCAAACTATCGTAATGGTCCACAAGCTCGCTGGTAGGTAGATTTTCCCTCTGGCCATATTTTCCGCAGAAGGAGTTGAGCATCAACTTGTCCAGCTCTCGCCTGCCGGGATTCTTGGCAATGCCGTGAGGATCCAGGACAACGTATTCGCGCTTCAAACATTGCTTAACGTAGCGCTCCTTTACGGCAGGCGTGTCGGCATCGGAGGGCCAACCGGAGGATTCGGTCTTAATCTTAAGGAACTGATTCACGTATAGTCCTGAAATAGTCCCTTCTCTCCAGTGGCTGGGGTCGTATTGCACCACTTCGTACTCCTATATCTCATAGACCTGCAGTAATCGATATTCCTCCTCCAAGGATACCTTCATTTCTTCGACCACCCAGGTTCCCGCCATGCACCTGTCTTCATCTTTATGATGAGAACTGTCCGTCGTAGCTTATGAGGTTATGTGCGACCACGCTCACGTATCAGCCTTTAAACTTAGGCTGTGCACTGTGTTCGAATAAGTGCTTTATCGGTTGGTCGACAAACACCAATTCCTTAAATCCACATTGCGTACAGTGCGCCATTTTGTGGCTTTCGTCGATACACAACGGACAGACTTGATAAAGCACTCACAGGTTTGTAATGTGCACAAACGTGCTCGCTTTGTCGATACAGAGCGTTTCCTGCGTGCATTCGAAATCTATAAACATGTATCGATATCGTCTATTTGGTGCATGGTATGGCTTATGTACCACTTGTGATTGGGAAGCACATGCAACTTAGGGTTACTACAGAATAACTTCTACGCACTGGTGGGAGGCCTTTCTGAACTTTGTGTTCACCAGTTTATTCCACAAGGGGCATAGCTTTACCACGTCGTAAATGGACAAACCTTTTGGATAAAAAGCCCCTTTTGTCAAGTGCTGTTCAAAACAGAACTGCCCCTTAAAATCGCGATAACACGCATTACAACGTAAGGTTGGTGGCATTTCGTGCATAGTTGGTCAGAGCGGTGATATTATGTTTGTGTTTTTAGAGATAGTTACGCCGTCTGCAGTAGAACTTGCAGTTATGGCATTTGTGCAGATATACTATGTCATTACAGTGATCATCGCGCAGCATCAGGTCTATGTGCTTTTCGGCTATGCGATCAGATTTATACAGCACATTCTTGCCTGTATTATCGGCAAACACAGTAATGGCATACTGTATTAAAGATTTGTCATATCTCTTTAGTTCATCCAGAGTAGACCTACCTCTGGTCTTCCCTATCCCTCGCACAACGGTATCCCTTCTGCTTTTTGAAAATGCCCAGAACGCGTAATCGTTTGGTAATTGACGTCGTGGTCTGCTCGTGCTTTATTCACTGCAATAGCTCTCGGCATGCACAAAGTATCGTAATTCTTTATTTCAATTACACCTTTAATTCCTTTACAATCATCGCAGATTTTAAAGTCCGAATGCGCTATCTCCTTTGTCCACACACAAGATATCGCTAATTGCCCCTGCATCAAAAAACATTGTTACTTTGCATCACTTTTTTATTCTTTTTAATATGGACTCGGGGTTTCCTTCATCTAACGTCGAACGCTTATATTAAACGGTTTAGAAGGCTGTTTAGAATCCATTATGGATAAACCTATGAGCCCCGGGCAATTTTCTAATAGTTTCTCATTCGCAAATTTTTTAAAAAAAATCATTAAACATCTACATCGAAAACGACACGCACGCACGCGCGCCGCCCGCCGCCCAAAACACCGATCCCAAAAAATTACACGTTTTCCTTCCCCCTCGAACCCAATACCTTCACCTGATACACTTTTCAAATACTTACACCTCCTCAGTACTTACACCTCATCAAGACGTACTCTTCTTGGTACTTACACCTACTTAGGACTTGCGCCAGTGACCTCGAATCCCAATACCTTCACCTGATACACTTTTCCAATACTTACACCTTTTCAGTACTTACACCTACTTAAGACGTACTCCTCTTAGTACTTACACCTACTTAGGACTGGTGCGTCCGCAGGGATGTTATAACTACTCAGGTGGAAATCAAGTTTTCATATAGCTTATCGGCAGCCGCAGACTTGTGTTGCCAGCGTGACCGTGAGTCAGCATCCGGTTTAGATCGCCCCATCGAGGTCATGCCGGCGGCAGTCTGGGGCGCATCCGGCTTGGCAAGCTGGAATTATCAGCAGCTGCAAACATCCTGCTAACGAGCACCAAGTTTGTTATCGCTTCTGCTGGATTGCCGGCAACCACAGATTTCTTTTATTCACGCCTGGACAGTTGACTTCGACAGTAGCTACTGTGAATAGGTCTGTGAGTCCGTCGTACACTGTTTTTGACCGCTTTTGACCGGCAATGCGAACCCAGGCTCCTACGTACGCTAGCGACCATTACGATGGTCCAGTACCAGGTTTTTGGTATAGTTAAATTACGTCTGTGCAAAGGGCGTCTGTACTGCTTTAAAAAAACCTAGGTATATCAGTGCGTAGTGATGTTGGTTGATCTTAAAACTGGTTAAGCATTTTCAATACAGTTTGTTTTGATTTTTCCGCGTCGCGTCAAGCTCTACAACATGACTGCTGCGCTTTTCGTGACACATCAACACCACTAAGAGGTAGGTACCACACGCATAATTATTTTTCGGCCTGCTTGGCGTAGGAATATATCGTTTAGTGTTTTGGTACTGGGTTTGAGTCCCCAAACTACAAACTCCACATTCCACCAGCATTCCTATTTAAAATTGCGTTGGCGTAGAAATAAATTGTTCAGTGTTCTGGTACTGGGTTTCAGACCCAAAATAAACAGAACTCTGCATTCCACCAACAGTCCTATTTAAAATACCGTTAGAGTTCACCTTTAATTCGGTGTTGTGATGTCACATTCAAAACGAAGGTCCAAGGAGTAACTTTTTTTAATGTGTAGGGCTTTGGTACTGGGTTCCAACCCCGACAGATGCGTTAATCATCACTGCTATCATCAATACCTCCGCAAATCACCATCACTTCATCTTGTTTATTCCTTTGTCCAATCCAATCACAACATGCCACGTCACTTTCTGTCTTCCTTTTGTACACCAGCATTACATTTCTATGCTCTTTTGTGTTTCAGCTTTCGTGTTAGTTACTTGGCTGCTTCCATCCTCGTTCAGGGTATGATATTTAATTTTCTTTTGTAAAATCTTCTTTGACCACGCGTGTCCGCCATCTTGTTCAGTTTTCATAACCTCAAATCTCCTCGTTCCCACCTGTTGCTTTCAGCATCTTTCATATGTTGACCCCTAACATGAAATCTCCTCGTCCCACGACCTCTTGCCTCCGCCATCTTGTTTAGTTCCCATTTTCGCCACCACGCCTCCACCATTTTGGTTTTAGTTCTCCACGTTTACCTCCTATTTTAAACCTAGATTTCCTGCGTCTGCCATCTTGTTTAGTTCTCATTTCACTACCGCGTCTCATATCTCCTCGAACCCACTCCTTGCCTCCGTTATCTTTGAATTAGTTCCCATTCTTACGTCCTGTTTTAACCTAAAAATCGTAACCTAAAATCTCCTTACCCCACCTCTTGCGTCCCGCCATCTTGTTTACGTTCTCACGTTGGCCATCGCATCTCCTTGTCGCCGACCCACCGCCACCTTAGTTTTTAGTTCCCATGCTTACCTCCTATTTTTAACCTCAAAATCTGCTCATCTCAGCTCTTGCCTCCGCCATCTTGTTTAGTTCCCATTTTTGCCACCGCGCCTCACATCTCCTCGTCCCCAACCTTGCGTCCGCAATTTTGCATTTACTTCCCATGCTTCCGTCCTATTTTAACCTAAAACTCTTAACCTCAAATCTCCTTACCCTCCTCTTGCGTCCGCCAGCTTGCTTAACTCTCACGTTGGCCACCGCATCTCCTTGTCGCCGACCCTCCGCCGTTGGTTTTTTGGTTTCCATGCTTACCTCCTATTTTAACTTCAAAATCTGCTCATCTCAGCTCTTCCTTCCGCCATGTTGTTTAGATCCCATTTTCACCGCCGCGTCCCAAATCTCCTTGCACCCCCACCTCTTGCGTCTGCCATGTTGACCACTAACCTCAAATCCCCTCGATCTTGACTTCTTGTCTCCGCCATCTTGTTTAGTTCCCATTTTTGCCACCGCTCCTCACATCTCCGAGCTAGATTGCCGGCAAGAACAGATTTCTTTCATTCACGCCTCGACGGTTGACGTCGACAGTAGCTACTGTGAACACGTGCGTCGTACACTTTTTTGACCGCTTTCGACCGGCAATGAGAACCCTGGTCCTACGTACGCCAGCGACCATTACGATGGTCTAGTACCAGGTTTTTGGTATAGTTAAATTACGTCTGTGCAAAGGGCGTCTGTACCGCTTTAAAAAAAACCTAGGTATATCAGTGCGTAGTGATGTTGGTTGATCTTAAAGCTGGTTAAGCATTTTCAAAAACAGTTTGCTTTTATTTTTTCGCGTCGCGTGAAGCTGCTGCGCTTTTGGTGACGCATCAACACCAGTAAGAGGTAAATACCACACGCATAATTATTTTTCGGGCCTGCTTGGCGTAGGAATATATCCTTTGGTGTTTTGGTACTGGGTTTGAGTCCCAAACTACAAACTCCACATTCCACCAGTATTCGTATTTAAAATAGCGTTGGCGTAGAAATACATCGTTCAGTGTTCTGGTACTGGGTTTCAGACCCAAAATAAACAGAACTCTGCATTACACCAACATTCCTATTTAAAATAACGTTAAAGCTCACGTTTAATTCGAAGTTGTGATGTCACATTCAAACGAAGGTTCAAAGAGTAGTTTTTTAATGTGTTGGGTTTTGGTACTGGGTTTCAATCCCAACAGATGCGTTAACGATCACGGCTATCAGAAATACCGCCGCAAATCACCTTCACTTCGCCTTATTTATTCCTTTGTCCAATCCAATCACGTTTTATTTTCAACAATCACAAATAGTCTTATTTTCTCCAATCATAACATGCCACGTCACTTCCTGCCTTCCTTTTTACACAAGCATTATATTTCTGTGCTCTTTTGTGTTTTCAAATTTCGTGTTAGTTACTTGACTGCTTCCATTCTCGTTCAAGATATGATATTTATTTTTTCTTTTGTGAAATCTTCTTGGCCACGCGCGTCCGCCATCTTGTTTAGTTTTCACAACATCAAATCTCCTCTTCACCACCTGTTGCGTTCGGCATCTTTCGCATGTTGACCCTAACCTCAAATCTCTTCGTCCCTCGACTTCTTGCCTCCGCCATCTTGTTTAGTTCCCATTTTCACCACTACGCCTCCGTCATCTTGGTTTTGGTTCTCCACGTTTACCTCATATTTTTAACCTAGACTTCCTGCCTCAGCCATCTTGTTTAATTCCCATTTTTACCACCGCGCCTCACATCTCCTCGTCTCCAAACTTACCTTCGCCATCATGGATTTAGTTCCCATGCTTACGTCTGTTTAACCTAACAATCTTAACCTCAAATCTCCTTGCCCCCACCTCTTGCGTACGCCATGTTGACCACTAACCTCGAAATCTCCTCGTCCTTAGACTTCTTGTCTCCGCCATCTTGTTTAGTTCAGATTTTCGCCACCGCTCCTCACATCTCCTCGTCCACACCACTGCCTTCGCCATCTTGGATTTCGTTTCCATGCTTACGTCCTGTTTTAACCTTAAATCGTAACCTCAAATCTCCTTACCCTCCTCTTGCGTCCGCCATCTTGTTTAGTTCTCACGTTGGCCACCGCATCTCCTTGTCGCCGACCCTCCACCATTTTTAGTTCCCACTATTTTTAACCTCAAAATCTGCTCTTCTAAGCTCGTACTTCCGACATCTTGTTTTAGTTCTCATTCTCACCACCGCGTCTTCTTGCCCCCACATCTTCCGTCCGCCATGTTGACCACTAACCTCGAAATCTCCTCGTCCTTAGACTTCTTGTCTCCGCCATTTTTTTGGTTCCCATTTTCGCCACCGCGTCTTATATCGCTGCATCTCTCTATCCACTCAAGAAAACTACCATCCCACGTTCAAAAACGCCTAACCTGCTCTCCCCTTCGTCATATCCTCCCTTATATACCCTTCCTCATCCACCTGCACCAATACCCAACATCCCTTACCTATCACGTCATCCTATTTCACTCCCCACGTCCAACTCATACTCTCAACCGACGCACGCGCGCGCCCGCCGCCGCAAACGCCGCCGAAAATACCCTCCTTCTCCTCCAATCCCTTCGCCTCCGTCGCCGCACACTTTCCAATACTTACACCTCCTCAGTACGTACACCTCCTCAAGACGTACCCTCCTTAGTACTTACACCTACTTAGCACCAGCGCCGCGCTTTTTTTTTTTTTTTTTTTTTTTTTGCCGCCTAGTTCCAAAGTTCGCCGCTACGCCAGCATCGCGATGGTGAAAAGAAAACACAATTTTAGTTCGTAAAGTGTGTCAACCAGTGTTATTCCATAGGTCAAACCATCACACCATGCCCATTTAGCTCCTACGTTTGCCACATCGTGGACATTTCTTATATATTTAATTTTTATCCATCATATTATGTTTGTATTTAATCCATAAATAATATAAAACATGTATCACAAAAAATTAAGAAAGAAAAAAAATGTCCCGCTTAGACATCTGGATCGAACGCAATCCTGCCGCTTCAAATTTCCCGCCACTCGAGCGGATTAAAAGCGACACTAGCACCCCTAGCGGCAGGATTATCGTTAATCCAATTGGCTAAGTCGGGACTATAACTACTGGGCTAAACTCAGAACTGCTAAGAAATTGGTGCAATCACAACATCGGGAATTAAACCTAAGAGTGCTATGTGACTGGACTAAACTCAGAACTGCTAAGAAGTTGGTACAATCACAACATCAGGAATTAAACCTAAGGCTGCTATGTGACTGGACTAAACTCAGAACTGCTAAGAAATTGGTTCAATCACAACATCGGGGATTAAACCTAGGGCTGCTATGTGACTGATAGTATCATAGAACCAATAATTAAACCTAGACTGCTAAGGAACTGGGTCGTTCATAGGTGATTAAACCTAGACTTCCAAGGAACTGTTTCAATCATAGCACCAGTGATAAACCTAGACTTGTAAGAAAAGCGGCCAATCACAGAGCCAGTGATAAAACCTAGACCGCTAAGAAACTGGGTCAACCAAAAACCAGTGATAAACCTAGACTTGTAAGGAAGTGGGTCAATCACAGCTAGACGTCTAAGGAACTGGTTCAATAATACAGCCAGTAATTAAACCTAGACTGCTATGGAACTGAATCAGTGACAGAAACAGTGATTATACCCAGATCTCTGATGAACTGGTTTAATCATAGAATCAGTGATTAAATCTAGACTGCTAAGGAACTGCGTCAATCATAGAACCAGTGGTTAAACCTAAGCTTCTAAGGAACGGATTAAATCACAGAACCAGTGATTTAACCCAGACTTCTAAGGAACTGGGTCAACCATAGAAGCAGTGATTAAAGCTAGGGCTCCTATGTACCTTGTTAATCACAGAACCATCAATTACCCCTAGACCGGTAAGGAACTGGTGCAACCAGGAACCAGTGTTTAACCTATGACTCCTATGAAACTAGTGCAGTCACAGAACCAGTGATTAGACCCAGACCAAAAGGAACTTCTACAGTTATGGAAAGTGTGATTAAACCTCAACTAATAAGTATATGGTTAAATCATAGAACCAGTGATTAAACCTAGACTTCAAAGGAACTGGTGCAATAATAGAAAAGTTATTGAACCTAGACTTCTAAGGAACTAGTTCAATGATAGAACTAATGATTAAATCTAGACCACTAAGGACTAGTGCAATCATAGAATCATTGATTACACCTAGCCTAATAAGTAACTGGTTAAACCATAGAACCAGTACGTAAACCTAGACTGCTAAAGAAGTGGTACAATCATAAAACCAGTGATTAAACTTTAACTCACAAATATCTTGTTATATCATAGAACCAGTGGTTAAACCTAGACTGCTAACGAACTGGGTCAATCATAGAACCAGTGGTTAAATCTAGACTTCGAAGGAAGCGGTTCAATCATAGAACCCGTGATTAAACTTGAACTGATAAGTAACCTGTTATATCATGTGATTGAACCTAGAATGCTAACGAACTGGGTCAATCATAGAAGCAGTGATTAGACACAAACTTCTAAGGAACTGGTTCAATCATAGAACCAAATTTATTAAACCTAAGCTGCTAAGTAACTGGGTCAATCATAGAACCAAATTTATTAAACCTAAGCTGCTAAGTAACTGGGTCAATCATAGAAGCAGTGATTAAACCTAGACTTCTAAGGAACTGGGTCAATCACCGAACCAGTGAGTAAAGCTAGGGTTCTTATGTACCTTGTTAATCTCAGAACCATCGATTACACCTAGACAATAAGTAACTGGTTAAATTATAGAACCTGTGATTAAACCTAGACGACTAAGGAACTGGTTCAATCATAGATCCGGTGATTCAACCTAGATTTCTAAGGATCTCAGTCAATCAGAGAACCAGTTATCCTAAGGAACTGGTTCAATCACAGAACCAGTGGATAAACCCAGACTTCTAAGGAACTCGGTCAGTAATAGAACCAGTGATTAAGCCTAGACTTCTAACGAACTTGTTCAATCGTAGAACCAGTGATTAAAGCTAGGGTACTTATGTACCTTGTTAATCAAAGAACCATCGATTACACCTAGACCGCTGAGGAACTGGTGCAACCACAGAACTAGTGATTAAACCTAGGACTCGTATGTAACTGCTACAATAACAGAACCAGTGATTAACCCCAGACCGAAACGAACTGGTACAATCATGGAACCTGTGATTAAACCTAGACTTCTAAGGAACTGGTTCAATCATAGAACCAGTGGATAAACTTAGACTTTTAAGGAACTCGGTGAATAATAGAACCAGTGATCAATCCTAGACTACCGAAGAACTAGGTCAATCATATCACCAGTGACTAAAGCTGGGCCTGCTATGTACCTTGTTAATCTCAGAAGCGTTGATTACACCTAGGCCGCTAAGGAACTGGTGAACGTTTGTAAGTGGTGCAATCACAGAACCAGTAATTAAACCCAGACCGAAAGGAACTGGTACAATCGTGGAACCAGTGATTAAACCTGCACTAATAAGTAACTTGTTAAACCATAGAACCAGTGATTAAACCCAAACTACTAAGGAACTGGGTCAATCATAGAACCAGTGATTTAAACTATACGTTTAAGGAACTGGTTCGATCATAGAACTAGTGATTAAAGATAGGGCTCCTATGTACCTTGTTAAACTCAGAACCATCGATTGCACCTAGACCACTAAGAAACTGGTGCAACCACGGAACCAGTGATCAAACCTAGGACTCGTATGCAATTGGTGCAATCACAGAACCAGTAATTAAACCCAGACTAATAAGAAAATGGTGCAATCACAGAACGGTGATTAAAGCAAGGGCTGGTAAGGAGTTGCTACAACGACAGAGCTAGTGGTTAAGCTTAGAGGCCGTAGTGAGATCTGATACAGTAAGGAAAATATAGCTGCTTACCGTTAAATTTACCCGTAAATCATTCTTGCACGCACTTAAATTTGGGAAGAATTAGCACTAACACTTACATGGGATAAAGTTTCTGAAAAATTAGCAATGGATAAGCGTTTCGCTTAAGGAGTAAGTGTAATAGAAACAGGTTGAGAATGTGAGCCCAGTGACGCTGAAGGAAGGCAGGCTCACGTGGACCTTATGTCACTGGCACATGTACAACAAGGTTACGTAAGGAAGCCGATTATCGCACCCTTCAGACGACATGCAACGATTCTGTGTTTCGATGTCACAAACATTTTCACGTGTCCCTAAGCAGAAATTGGTGAATCCATTGCTTCTTCCTGTTAACTTCCTCTGTTACTGAAAACCATGATACATGGAATTATTTCGACTAATTCGCACGTTATCAAAGACTTCCTTTCTGCTGGTTGATGTTTTCATGATTCTTTAAATAAATATATCTTTAATTGCTTCCCACAACTAACTTTGTTTATATTTTAGTGTACGTCGCTCTAAGCTTCCAGAATCCTCACCAAGTTATTCAGTTTATTCTGATATTTTAACTGACAACGGGTTTTAGTTCAATATTGGTGCTTTTGAATTTTAGATAATTATGTTTTGCACTTTTTCAGATTGCCTTTTTACTACAAACCACTTAATTAAAACGCAGGGCATTTAACAAACCTATATATATATATATATATATATATATATATAACATTTGTAGATGTTATTAAGAGCCTAATATATTCTTGAGAGAATATGGGATCTCAAGCGAAACTTGAATATCATTACATCTTATTCAGGCGTGAACAGAGAAACCAACAATAATGCTTTCTAAATGACTTTGTTATATATTTTACAATTCAACAATATACCTAAGTCTTATAGTATATAGGCTTCTAGATAGTTACATCGGTGAGATTCTACCAGAATGGGAATTTCAATTTATACATAGGATTTAATAGGGCTTTTGTAACTGATTTACCAGCAGATATGATCACTGTAAGTGAAGCACTATTGCAGATAAGCTTGTATAACCCACAAAAGAACGAACCTTATAACCTTCTGGAGTCGTCGCATACCTAACATGTGATTAAGAAATTAGTACGAGTGAAAGTGAAGAAATTAAAAATGAAGGATTAATGGTTTAGTTAAATGAAAGATGTTAATATAAAATTAAACAAAGGGACTATAAATAATAGTTACAGTGTCTATAATTAATTGTATAATTTAGCAGAGAATGTTGTGAAATGTTTATAGATTACGAGAAAAGTATTATTGATAGCAATGTAAGATATAAAGTGTAATAAATATAATGATAGGAAAGGAATGGAAAACTATGCAATTTTTAAGATTGTTAATACAACTAAATTAAAAGAAGGTTAAATTTAGAGTAATTTAGTAGTTTTGAACTGGTTACCAGTACATTCAGGAACTGACGCTTAGGTTAAAACTTAACTTAGTATATAGATATATACCACATAAATTGGTTCAGTGTAAAGTTAAAATAACTGGTTACAAATTATGTGCTCCCAATAGATTTTTATGTTGAGTGAATTAAGAGTTCAGTAGTTTTGCTGTTAGTGGTTTTATTTAATTAATGTGGATTTAATTGTATTGTTACTTTACCTTAATTATTTATATATAAGTGAAACTTGAACAATGATTACGTAACAAATTTTCGTAAATTAATACTGGAAATAAATTATAAAATGTTGCAATTAATGCAGCGGTGTAGGGAACCAGGTACCAGGATGCAGTATTCCAGATTTTTTAAATTCTATTTTTAGTCCTCCCATACAAATAAGTCAGAGAATAACAAAAAATTATTCACCATGTTACACGAATCCAGCTTCTTCACTATGATAAATGCAATAATACTGGCAACGGCACCAGTATGTTATAAACAAATTACTTGCAAAAACTAAGTCTAATAAATGAATAAACAAAAGAAAGTAAAGTAAAAGTAATCCACATTCTCTTCAAAGGCGTGGTCTGGACTCTTAAAATGTTAATGAAAATATACTCTGAAGTGCAGAATTGAAATTTTCATGAACGTTGAAACATGTTCGAAATAGGAAAATAAGAAGAAATTTGAATTATAAGGGAGTAATTATCAAAGGAAATAGAGTATGATGGGCTGGGTTTAGTGCAATACTAAACCAAAATTCAAGATATTTCCCGGCCGGCGACTGCAGAAGAGATCCCTAAGTCAGAGATCCTGAATTACGCGACACCAATGGGGATGATTTACTTGGAGCAAAGTGCTTACATCAAGTAAAGTCAAAGAATACATTTAATTGTGTAACTTGCTTCACATTCTGTACTAATGTTGAAACACTTCTGTGCATAGGAAGGTTTTCGTTCTTAACAAAGGTGTTAATTTAAAATACTGTTTGTGAATAGCAAGCTTTAGTTTGAAATAATTGTAACTAAAAGACTTGCTTGAAACGTTTGCCAATTTTGTCCCAGTTCCTATCACTAATATTTTCAGAAGTAACGCAATTAAAACCTGCAATTCGTTTCATAATATTTCGAGATAAAATAAACATTTAATCTCACGTGTCATTGCGGTCCACTGTGGGGAGGCTTTCGCTAATGGAACGGTATTTACAATAGTAGTTCACAAAGAGCGAGAATCTTACATTGTGAATAAGCGGACAAATCCCATTATTAACGGTTCTACTTGCTAGCGTGTACCCAAAACGCAGAGATCCTAAATTTCGAAACAATGTTACTTCAGTAAAAACTAAACCAACGGAAGGCAGCATAACATTTATCTGAAGGAATAAAACGTCAGAATTAGTGTTGTGCAGTTTAAGTACATTCAGTTACCATACATACAGCCTGACAACTCAATACAATGCAACCATCATCATACAAGTCATGAGGATCTGTGTGTGTGGTTGAATAAATTTAGTTACTATACATGAACGTCTGACACCCCACCAAAATACAACCATCATCATAAAAAACATCAGGATCTGTGTGTGTGTGTGCATGTGGTTGAATACATTTACTTACTACACATACACAAATGACACCCCACCAAAATACAACCATCATCATAAAAAACATCAGGATCTGTGTGTGTGTGTGCATGTGGTTGAATACATTTACTTACTACACATACACAAATGACACCCCAACACAATTCAACCAGCATCATGCAAGTCATGAGGATGTGTGTGTGTGGTTAAATACATTTAGTTACTATACATACACAAATGACACCCCAACACAACTCAACCAGCATCATGCAAGTCATGAGGATGTGTGTGTGCATGTGGTTAAATACATTTACTTACTACACATACACAAATGACACCCCAACACAATTCAACCAGCATCATGCAAGTCATGAGGATGTGTGCATGTGGTTAAATACATTTACTTACTACACATACACAAATGACACCCCAACACAATTCAACCAGCATCATGCAAGTCATGAGGATGTGTGCATGTGGTTAAATACATTTACTTACTACACATACACAAATGACACCCCAACACAATTCAACCAGCATCATGCAAGTCATGAGGATGTGTGTGTGTGTGGTTAAATACATTTAGTTACTATACATACACAAATGACACCCCAACACAACTCAACCAGCATCATGCAAGTCATGAGGATGTGTGTGTGCATGTGGTTAAATATATTTACTTACTACACATACACAAATGACACCCCAACACAATTCAACCAGCATCATGCAAGTCATGAGGATGTGTGCATGTGGTTAAATATATTTACTTACTACACATACACAAATGACACCCCAACACAACTCAACCAGCATCATGCAAGTCATGAGGATGTGTGTGTGCATGTGGTTAAATATATTTACTTACTACACATACACAAATGACACCCCAACACAATTCAACCAGCATCATGCAAGTCATGAGGATGTGTGCATGTGGTTAAATACATTTACTTACTACACATACACAAATGACACCCCAACACAATTCAACCAGCATCATGCAAGTCATGAGGATGTGTGTGTGTGGTTAAATACATTTAGTTACTATACATACACAAATGACACCCCAACACAATTCAACCAGCATCATGCAAGTCATGAGGATGTGTGTGTGTGTGTGTGTGTGTGTGTGGTTAAATACATTTAGTTACTATACATACACAAATGACACCCCAACACAATTCAACCAGCATCATGCAAGTCATGAGGATGTGTGTGTGTGGTTAAATACATTTACTTACTACACATACACAAATGACACCCCAACACAATTCAACCAGCATCATGCAAGTCATGAGGATGTGTGTGTGTGGTTAAATACATTTAGTTACTATACATACACAAATGACACCCCAACACAACTCAACCAGCATCATGCAAGTCATGAGGATGTGTGTGTGCATGTGGTTAAATACATTTACTTACTACACATACACAAATGACACCCCAACACAATTCAACCAGCATCATGCAAGTCATGAGGATGTGTGTGTGTGGTTAAATACATTTAGTTACTATACATACACAAATGACACCCCAACACAACTCAACCAGCATCATGCAAGTCATGAGGATGTGTGTGTGTGGTTAAATACATTTAGTTACTATACATACACAAATGACACCCCAACACAATTCAACCAGCATCATGCAAGTCATGAGGATGTGTGTGTGTGGTTAAATACATTTAGTTACTATACATACACAAATGACACCCCAACACAATTCAACCAGCATCATGCAAGTCATGAGGATGTGTGTGTGTGTGTGTGTGGTTAAATACATTTAGTTACTATACATACACAAATGACACCCCAACACAATTCAACCAGCATCATGCAAGTCATGAGGATGTGTGTGTGTGTGTGTGTGTGGTTAAATACAGTTAGTTACTATACATACACACCTGACATCGCAACACAATTCAACCAGCATCATACCATTCTTGAGCATATGTGTGTGTGTGGGGGGGGGGTTAAATACATTTAGTTACTATACATACACACCTGACTCCCCAACACAATACAACCAGCATCACACGAATCATGAGGATATATCTGAGTGTGATTAAATACATTTAGTAACCATGCATACATACCTGATACCCCAACACAGTACAACCAGCATCATACAAGTCATGAAGGCGTATGTGTATGTGTAAGTGGTTAAATATATTTGGTTACTATGCATACACAGCTGACACCCCAACGCAATACAACAAGCATCATACCAATCATGAGGTTGTGTAGGAGTGTGATCAAATATATTTACTAACCATGCATACTCAGCTGACACCCAGCAAAATACAACAAGCAGCATACAGTCATGAGGATGTGTAGGAGTGTGACTAAATACATTTATTTACGATGCATACACACCAACACAATACAACCAGCATCATACAAGTGATGAGTATGTGAATGAGTGGTTAAATACATTTAGCTACTATACATACACACCTAACAAACCAACACAATACAACCCGCATCATACAACGTCATGAGGATATGTGTCTGTATATATATGTGTGTGTGTGTGTGTGTGGTTAAATACATTTAGTTGCTATACATACACATCTGACACCCCAACACCATAAACCAATATGATACAAATCATGAGAACGTGTGTGTAGTTGAAATATATTTAGTTACTACACAGCCGACATCTCAACACATTACAACCAGCATGATACATATAACGAGAAAATGTGTGTAGTTTAAATACATTTATTTACTACACACCCCACATCTCATCACATTAAAACCAGCATGATACAAATAATCAGGATGTGTGTAGTTCAAATACATTTAGTTACTACACAACAGAAATCTCTACACATTACTATCAGCATGATACAGCTCATGAGGGTGTGTGTAGTTTAAATACATTTAGTTACAACACAATTGATATCTCTACACTTTGCAACCATCAAAATAAATACATCTTATGAGCGCGCATGTGTGTAGCATAAATACATCTAATCACTACATGCCTGATGCCTCTACACGTTACAACCAGCATTATTCAACTCATGAGGGTGTGTGCATAATATGAATACATTTAGTTACTACCCAACAGTTATCCCAATAGGTTACAGCCAGCATGATGTAAGTTATGACTGTGTGTGTAGTATAAATAAATCTAGTTACTACACCTGATGCCTCTACACATTACAACCAGCATGATACTAGTAATGAGGCGTGTGTGTAGTATATATACATTTAGTTACTATGCACCAGATAACTCTATAATTCTACACATTACAACCAACATTATACAACTCATGAGGGTGTGTATGGTTTAAATACATTTAATTACTACTCACCTGATAGATCTACACATTAAAACCAGCATGATGCAACTCAGAGGGTGTGTACGTGTAGTTTAAATACATTTAGTTACTACACACCTGATATCACTGCACATTACAACCAGAATTATACAGCCAATGAGGGGGTGTGTGTAGTCTAAATACATTTAAGTACTACACATCTGATATCTCTGCACATAAATACCATCGTATTACAACTCATGAGTGTGCGTGTATAGTATAAATACATGTAGTTACTACTCACCTGATATCTCTACAGGATACAACTGGCATGATACAACTCACAAGGGTGTGTGTAGTCTAAATACATTTAAGTACTACACACCTGATATCTCTGATATAACTACCACCTTATTACAACTCATGAGTGTGCGTGTATAGTTTAAATACATTTAGTTACTAGTCACCTGATATTTCTACAGAATACAGCTACCATGATGCAACTCAGAAGGGAGTGTGTGTGTGTAGTTTAAATACATTTAAGTACTACACGCCTATCTCTACACAATGCAACCAGCATGTTATAGCTCATGATGGTGTGTGTGTAGTTTAAAAACATTTAGTTACTACATATCTGATATCTCCAAACAAAACATCCAGCATGATACAAAAAAGGAGGATATATGTGTAGTTTAAGTACATTTACTTACTACACGCCTGATATCTCTAAACAAAACATCCAGCATGATACAAAAAAGGAGGATATATGTGTAGTTTAAGTACATTTACTTACTACACGCCTGATATCTCTAAACAAAACATCCAGCATGATACAAAAAAGGAGGATGTATGTGTAGTTTAAGTACATTTACTTACTACACACCTGATATATCTACACAATACAACCAGCATGATACAAATCATGATTGCATGTGTGTATGTGTATAGCTTGAATAGATTTAATTACAACACACCTGATATCTCGACACATTACAATCAGCATTTTACAACTCTTGAGGGTGTGTGCGTGTTTAGTTTAAATACAATGAAGTTATACACAGCTGATATCTCTACACAATACAACAGGCATGATACAACTCAGGAGGGTGTATGTGTAGCTTAAATACACATACACCCATGTACTGAGTGAAGTGGCTTCGTGGTAGCGTTTGGTGCTCGCATTCGCCAGCTGCACCAGGACCGTTCTCCCTGACAGAAGTACTTGTGAGGTTTTCCTCAGTTCTCAGTATCTAAACTTACGCCTGGCACGTTTTGTTCCAGAAATTGGTTTCTGAAATGTTTTTCATTGCACGTATTATCAGTCTCCAGCACCTGTGGTGCCATATGTAGTAACAACGGACCTTAAGCACCAGCGCCAATGACACCCTGCACAATACCAGTAACACGATAAGTGTAGTCATAGTTTAAACAATGATATACTCTCCACCACATGTGGATGTCGTGTAAGCATTCCAAGCTGGAGGTCTCGATCTCGAACATCGCCGGGGATGGTTTACCTGAATAAGCCCTTTTTTAGATTTCCCTTATTCTCATAGGGCAAATATCGGGAACTCATAGCTGATAGGTTCATTGGCTCATTTGTGCATCGGTATGCTTATTTCGTTCGTCTGAGGTTTCAAGTGAAGAAGAAAAGGAAAGTATTCTGGAACCTTATAACGTTTATAGACTAAATTTATATTTCCTAAATTATCTCCATTTTCGTTTTTCTCACCAAATGGTTACGAGCACAGGACGCGACTTCTGGTTCACTTCTGATTCATCTTTGTCACGGTGTTAAAGTTCTTACCCACAAGATGACCTTTGAGTCAGGGGACCATGCGAAAATCACTTGGGAAAAGATCTGGTGAATATGGAGGATGCGAGTAAAGTTCCCAGGAGAATCTTCTGAGCTCCGCCTGGGTCAAGATTCAACTTGGAAGTTTTCTCGTATCCTCCATATCCACCGGAGCTTGCCCCAAGTGATTGTCACATGTTCCTCCAACTCAAAGGTAAGCACTTTTAACACCGATGATGAAGTCAAATCAGTGAACAGCTGGTTGTGAGCACAGACCCGACCTGATACAACACTGGCTTGGAAAAACTTGTGTCGCTTCCCCAAAAATGCTTGTAGAAACATCTTGAGTATGTAGAAAAGAAGCAGATGGTTTATACAATATAAATAAAATTAATTCAACATGATTAATTGTGTGCAATGTTGTTTTATAAAATAGGGAAATTTACTTATTGGACGGCTCTCGTAGCATGTCCCCGTCTTACATCAACATATATGCAGTATATACAACAGGTAGGAATAATTGACTTCAAAATTAAGGAAGGAGAAGGAAAGGTCTATCATAGAGATGAAATTTAGGGGAAAGCTACATTAGTTTTTCTGCTAAGAAGTAGACAAGAAACATTTGTAGGGAATAAACTACACTCGGAGAAATTCAAGTAAATTTAAACAACCTTAGTCCCACATTGAGCAATACTATTCTATTTAATATTTACTTAAATATCTTAAATTTACATCAGATAAGGAGAACATAGTATTACATCCTTTTAATTAATTCGTATTTGTCATTTGGAATATTTGAAATTCACACGTGAATAAAATTGCACTTCTCGCTTTATGTGAGTAAGGCTTTCACCTATAACCACCAGTGTGAATTAACTGGCTTATAAAATTATATACACATGTAGTGTAATGGCATTTGTGAACAGGTTTTTATGTGTATTCAATAAAAAAATCTAATGTGTGCAAATTAGCTAAACCAGAATGGTCAACAATAAGTACGTAACATTTAAACCGTAAAAGGACGCATCTAAAGTTTGAAAACTGCTGTTTATTCAGTACTTAAAATCGTTATGCACATAAAACATATGAACTTATTATTGCAGATGCTAACAATGGCGAACTTCAACGACAAACTAGAGTATTTCTCAGAAATGAGCGCTTTACGGTCGTTAAAGCCACGTGAGTAATGCTCGTCTGTGCGCCTTGAAGAAATACAGGTTTGGTCGCTTCCAGTAGCTTTTAGCGGTAACCTTAAGTCACGTGGCTGTTATGTCATTGTTGTTTGCGCGTAGAGGAGGTAGTTCTCACTGCACCAATGTATATAACTCACTGCTTAGTGTTAAATGACAAAGCTGGTGCACATCTCCGTGTTTTCCTGTGTTCGTAGTCTCCAACGCTCAATTACAAGTATTGGTTCCTCAAAGATAGTCTTTGTCGTCTACGTTATCATTAATACCATCACCACCATTACTACCATCAACACTACCATTACCACCATCAACATCACTATCACTACCATTAACACCATCATCACCATAATTAACAACATCAACTTCACCATCACCACCATAATTAACATCACCAACACCACATCAATATTACCACCGTCATCACCACAATCACCACCATCATCAACACCACCGTTAGCATCATCACCACCACCGTTAGCATCATCACCACCATCATCACCAGTACAACCATCATTGCCACCATTAACATCATTACCACCATCACCACCAGTAAAAGTATCATTAGTATCATTACCATCATCAACACCACCATTAGCACCATCATCATCATCACCGAAACAATCAGCACCACCATTACCACCAACACTACCATTGCCATCGTCACCGCCACCACCAATATCACTATTAGCACCATCTCCACCAGTACAACCCACATTACTACCATTAATACCATCAACATTACCACCATCACTACCATCATCACCATTACCACCATCTCCACCAGTACAACCCACATTACTACCATTACTACCATCAACATTACCACCATCACTACCATCATCACCATTACCACCATCTCCACCAGTACAACCCACATTACTACCATTACTACCATCAACATTACCACCATCACTACCATCATCACCATTACCACCATCTCCACCAGTACAACCCACATTACTACCATCACTACCATCAACATTACCACCATCACTACCATCATCACCATTACCACCATCACTACCATCATCACCATTACCACCATCACTACCATCATCACCATTACCACCATCACTACCATCATCACCATTACCACCATCACCACCAGTACAACCATCATTACTACCATTACCACCATCACTGCGATTATCACCACCATTACCACCATCTCCACCAGTATAACCCACATTACTACCATCAACATTACCACCATCACCACCAGTACAACCCACATTACTACCATCACTACCATCAACATTACCACCATCACTACCATCATCACCATTACCACCATCACCACCAGTACAACCATCATTACTACCATTACCACCATCACTGCGATTATCACCACCATTACCACCATCTCCACCAGTATAACCCACATTACTACCATCAACATTACCACTATCACTACCATCAACATTACCACCATCACTACCATCATCACCACCAGTACAACCATCATTACTACCATTATCACCATTACCGCCAAAATCACCATCATCAACATTACCATCAACACCACCATTACCATCATCACCGCCACCATCAACATTAATCATCACCACCAATCCCATTATCACCAACATTACCATCAACACCACCATTACCAACATCACCACCAGTGCAACCATGATTACTATCATTACCATCATCAACACCACCAACACCCCCATCACCATCAACACCACCATTACAATCACAACCATCAGTATCCCTTTACCGTCAACATCAACATTATTATCATCGCCACTATGACCACCAGCACCACTATCACCACCAACACCATTGCTACCATCAACACCATCAGTACCATTATCAACCACCATCACCACCACATCACCACCATCATTACCATTGTCACCACAACCATCACCACCACCAACACTACCAGTACCACCATCACCATCAGTAACACCGTAGCCATTACCAACACCACCAGTAGGGTAGAATTGACAGTTCTGGCCCAGTTAATTTATGCATGGCTATTCATATGCAAATGAGCTCCCCCACCTCCTCTCCCCCCACCTCCTCTCCCCCCACCTCCTCTCCCCCACCCCCTGCTCCTTGGCATGACAGTTCTGGCCCAGTTAATTTATGCATGGCTATTCATATGCAAATGAGCTCCCCCACCTCCTCTCCCCCCCAACCCCACCCCCCGCAGTGCCTTGGTAGTTTTAGTTGCAGCTGCGGTCGTAAATCATGTTAAGTACAATGGAGGCTTGACAGTTAAGCAATTAAGGCTGTCAATCAACTGTCAAAACGAACAAAGGGGTCATAAATTTAAGGTTCTGTAACAAAGGCGAGATGTTTTTCCTACCCATCCCACATCAGGCCACTTCTCACCTGGTCAGTTACCCACCCCCACTTCCATTGTGTGTCGAACACGTGGCATACTCGTTCCACTAGCTTTTAACAAAAGAACAATGCTTGCCCTTCAGCTGTCAAAATGAACAAAGCACATGATGAATTAGGGTTGTAACAAAGAGAAACAAGTTCTATTGTCCGATGCAAGCATTCTTTAGAAAGACCACCTGGCATACTCATCCCACAATCCAATAACAAAGCCTGACCCTTTTCATTGTGTAAGAGATTCTATTGTGTGTGCCTTTCTATTGTCCTTGGCAAGGCTAGTTTAGAAAGACACCTGCAGCGTTCCCATTGTTTGGCCACCTGCTAGTTTAACAAAAGAATTCGAGGGTTGCTTTATACTCGTCCTGTCCCTGTTTGTGTGAAAGAGAGAGAAACTTGTTTACCAACTCTGCGTGACGTCATACTTTAGAAAGACACTTGCAGCGTTCCCACAATCCAATAACAAAGCCTGACCCTTTCCATTGTGTAAGAGATTCTATTGTGTGTGCCTTTCTATTGTCCTTGGCAAGGCTAGTTTAGAAAGACACCTGCAGCGTTCCCATTGTTTGGCCACCTGCTAGTTTAACAAAAGAATTCGAGGGCTGCTTTATACTCGTCCTCTCCTTGTTTGTGTGAAAGAGAGAGAAACTTGTTTACCAACTCTGCGTGACGTCATAGTCGGCCATCATGATTTTGCCTGAGGGAGTTCTCTCCGATGTTTTACGATCTCCTACGAATATACCCGAGCATAGTTAACAAGCATTCTGTTTCAGCCAACGACTCCGAAAAAGCGCCTAATATACATTTCATTACGTGCATTAAACCTCTGAGTGATATCCATAGATTGGTGTTCGATTCTTACTGTAATCAAAAGTTTATTGCTAATGAGAAATTAATGATTGATATTATTATATCATTACCCTAATTAATAAAAAGGCGTTCAGAGAATTCTAGCTCGAGTCTTACCAAGTGAAACTCTGACGCGTAATAACTATTAAACTATGCAAGGTCAGATTAAAAAAATGTATTTATCAATTATAATTTAATTTTTTATATATCATTACCCTAATTAATAAAAAGGCGTTCAGAGAATTCTAGCTCGAGTCTTACCAAGTGAAACTCTAACGCGTAATAACTATTAAACTATGCAAGGTCAGATTAAAAAAATGTATTTATCAATTATAATTTAATTTTTTATATATCATTACCCTAATTAATGAAAGGGTGTTCAGAGGGTTCTAGTTCGAATCTTACCCAACGAAACTCTAATGCTTAATAAATATTAAACTATGCAAGGTCAGATTTAAAAATGTATTTATCAAATATAATTTTTTATACATCATTACCCTGATTAATGAAAGACCGTTCAGAGGGTCCTAGATCGAATCTGCGAAACTCTAATGCCCAATAACTATTAAACTATGCACGGCTAGATTAAAATGTATTTAACAAATATAATTTAATTAATGAAACGGTGTTCAGAGGGTTCTAGATCGAATCTGCTAAACTCTAATGCTTAATAAATATTAAACTAGGTGAGTATTGGGCGGTCAGATTAAAACGTGTTTAACAAATATAATTTAATATACACGACATTACAATGTTTAACGATCTGTATTCTTAGGAACCAGAGGTCCATAGTTCGAATCCTACCCTGCGGAACGCTATAATAACTATTAAGTTATTGAAGCAGCGGGCGGTCGGATTAAAATTTCATTTATCAAATATAATTATTTATATTAAACCCCTGCGTATACTTAGATATCCCGAAGCCTAGACACGATTCTTTATTTTCTTTCTCCACGACTTGTACACATTCAGGCGTTCACATATACACGAGCGCTTGTACACACATCAGCAAACATACACTGGTGCACGCATGCAAGCACATACACACACGCACATGTAAGTACACACACGCACACACGCACACACACGCACATACACCAGCACATATACACACATGCACATACATACAACAGTACACACACACATACATACACCAGTACACACACGCATTCACGCACCTCATGCGTATACATACATACACCAGTGCTCTTACACTCACGCATTCACGCACCTCATGCGTATACATACATACACCAGTGCTCTTACACTCACGCATTCACGCACCTCATGCGTATACATACATATACATGGACACACACACACACGCGTGCAAGCACATATGCCTGTTCGCTTACACCCAACAGCACCAGCCCACACACGCACACACCAACTCACACGCATGTCCTGAATGAAAAGAGACAAAATGATGCAATAAAAACTAATTATAGCTCGGGATGCAAGGCTCCATTTACGATTTGCTCGAAACCGGTCTTCTAATAACTCCAAACTTTTATGCCATTAGCTCGTTTCTTGTGCATGTATATTAGAGTCCGGGTGTCATGGGTTCGATCCTTAACTTTAAAATCTCAATTATCTCAGAAACTAGCAGGGATTAAGGTGCGGACCAAAGCACGATTTTTAGTTCCTACGATGAACAATTAATGCTTTATATAATTTCCAATCAGTGTCCCTAGCTCGAATCCCGATCTTTCAGTGACTTCCTTAATTTACCACTGTGTTCTAGAATATATCACTTAGATCAATGTTGCAACTGCATACAGGTCTTTTAAACACATCAAACTAATATTATAAATAATTTTGTTTCTGGCGTTCTGAGTTCGAATACCGATTCAATGAAGTTTACTTATAAATTTAATAACAGTAAATAATTAAGACAAAGGTACCAAATAAACCTATTACGTTTATGTCATCAGCTAATATCTTGCGGGTGTATATTAGGGTACCTGACGTCCAGGGTTCGATCCTTAAGTTTAAATCTCAATTATCGCAGAAACTAGCAGAGATAGAGCTGTAGACGAAAGCATGTTTGATAGCTCATACAATGAACAATTAATGCTGTATATAATTTTCAATCAGTTGCCCCTAGTTCGAACCCCGATCTTTCAATGACTTCACTGATTTTCCTCTGTACTCTAGAATACATCACTTAGATTGATGCTTTAACTGCATGCAGCTTTGTGTAACGACATTATGGATGTACTCTGTGTGAGAGAGAGGGAGAGAGGGAGAGAGAGAGCGAGAGAGGGTGAGGAATTCAAACAAGCAGGGATAGAAGTGCTGAGGGCCTCTGCGCATGCGTAGCAAGAGATGATGTCATTGGCTGCAATAATCGCGTGACGTGTAAGCATCACAGCCATGATGACGTGCAGGCATCGCCTGGAGGGGGTTTAGATCCCTATATAAACAACATCTGTCCCATGTTAGAACTGTTGTGTACTTATTAACTTTACATTCAAGTTTTAAAGAGCTTTAAAAGCAACGTGAGCTGCAGGCCGTCTACACATTCAGCACATATCAAAACGGGGCAATGCAAGGTGAGTTTTAAATAACTATACAAAATCACTGTTGGCTTTTACAATACATATAATTTTATTTAAGCGTTACAGTACATGAAAGACGATTCGTTACAAAGAGCATCATATTTTCTAATCTGTGCTTTACATTCACATGATATTCTCAGCACACATTCTTCTGTAACATTTATATGATTTTCTCTACATTTTCTTTGTAAACATTCATACGATTTTCCCCTCATTCTTTGTTTCACTATACACTCACATGATTTCCTCTACTCATTCTTTGTTCCCCCAACAGGGTCATGCTGTTAACATTCACATGACTTTCTCTTCACATTCTTTGCTTCCATTAACATTCACATGATTTTCGCCACACATTCTTCTTACATAAACATTCATACGACTTTACCCTCATTCTTTGTTTCATTATACACTCACATGATTTCCTCTACTCATTCTTTGTTCCCATGCAGGTTCATGCTTTGTTAACATTCACACGACGTTCTCAGCTAATTCTTTGCTTCCATTAACATTCACATGATTTCTCCTCGCATTCTTACATAAACATTCATACGATTTTCCCCCCTCATTCTTTGTTTCACTATGCATTCTTTGGTTCTCTGCTGGCTCATCTTCAATGAACATTCACATGATTTTCTGTACTTATACTTTGTTTCTCTACACATTCATAGGCTTACTTACAAAACATGCACACCATAGTTCTAATATAAAGAAGTGTATAACTCGTTCTTCAACTTGAATAATGTAGTGAAAATAATAATTCATGGCAATGTCTGTTACAGATTGTTTAGCTGATAGACTTAACAAGATGGTGGAAGAGCGTAGTTTCCTACCGACTCGTCGAGTTCAAGATCTCGAAATAGGTCTTAACTATGAGATAAAGTCCTTAAAGAGAGTTCAAACAAGATATGGTACCAGGATCGTATCTTCGCTGGAGGATTGTCAAGTGTTCTTGCCAGAGCGCTATAATTCGTTAACCGATCAAGAGATTGCAGAAATACCTGGGAGCGTATACCTACAGTATAATGGCATGGCAGAGACGGGGAAATTTAAGACATGTAAATTGTCTTTTTTACACGCAAAGAAGGTGCGTAGAAGTGTCAAACTTAAGTATTGAATGTTCTCCCATTTCACAATGAAAAATTCATAAATAAAACAACTGACTCATTGATATTACATATAAAGATACAAAAGATGCATATTATAGAATTTTATAAAAAATTAACGAAATTACAATATCACATGCTTTGAGTTTAATTATATCTAGCGCATTGAAATAACTCTAAATATCCGAATGTTTATACAAATCATTGTGGTTCTTTTACATGTGCCATATGCTTCATTTTACATGTATCATAACAAAAAATGTAATTCTTTCCAGGTTGCCTTTACTTGACCAAGATAGTTTTCTAAGACTTTCATTGTGCAATGTTTCAGGGTGTGTAATAAGAGGAAGAAGAAGAAGAGGAATAGCCTGCTGCCATGCAAAGGATGCTGACGCTATTGGAGGGTAGAATACCTACAAGAAACATTTCGGCAAGAAACGGGTGCTGAGACATCTACATCACCGAAACACATTAAGACAGGATCCTTATATAACATTACAGGGTATACAATGAAAAAATACGGTCAATTTTGTATACAATTCAATGCATGGCTGAGAGTTAGCTCGAACTAGTCTCCCTATATTCACTGAAATTAAGCATTGTGAGCAATAATTTAAGTGACTGTGAAAATACTTTAAGTAATGGTGAAATTTGTATCCTAAAAGACTTGAGCGCTGTATACATTAACAGCATTAAGACTGTTTGCCACGCTGGAATACAAATTATGAAAATAAAAAGACTTTCATTTAAATAATAAGGAAATTTGCATAACCTGCTGTTACAAGTGTAATGACATATACAGAAACAAAGAGTCGGGCGAGAAAGTGATGGAAATGTAAGATAAATAATAACAATAAAAGAATTAAGGTATGCTTTTACATAGTGTTTTTATTCATTAAAAATCCTTGCATTCCTAATGAAAAATAAATCATTACAATGATTAGTTTAAGTTATGTTACAATTATCAAAAAGAGAACCGTCTTTAGATGCATTACTCGATCTTAAGTCAGAGCACCAAAAATGACAAATCACGGCTTCTCCATTTTAGATGTGGTGTCACTATTCAGGTAAATTCCTGTAACACAGCAGGTTGAGTATGCAGATCTGTGGTCCTAAATGGGTGAAACAGAGTCTTATCCAGCATCAGAAAGTCGAATCACAAGCCTTCTCCACTCTTTCTAAAGTGTCTTTCTAAAGTATGACGTCACGCAGAGTTGGTAAACAAGTTTCTCTCTCTTTCACACAAACAAGGACAGGACGAGTATAAAACAACCCTCGAATTCTTTTGTTAAACTAGCAGGTGGCCAAACAATGGGAACGCTGCAGGTGTCTTTCTAAACTAGCCTTGCCAAGGACAATAGAAAGGCACACACAATAGAATCTCTTACACAATGAAAAGGGTCAGGCTTTGTTATTGGATTGTGGGATGAGTATGCCAGGTGGTCTTTCTAAAGAATGCTTGCATCGGGCAATAGAACTTGTTTCTCTTTGTTACAACCCTAATTCATCATGGGCTTTGTTCATTTTGACAGCTGAAGGGCAAGCATTGTTCTTTTGTTAAAAGCTAGTGGAACGAGTATGCCACGTGTTCGACACACAATGGAAGTGGGGGTGGGTAACTGACCAGGTGCAGAAGTGGCCTGATGTAGGATGGGTAGGAAAAACATCTCCCCGTTGTTACAGAACCTTAAATTTATGACCCCTTTGTTCGTTTTGACAGTTGATTGACAGCCTTAATTGCTTAACTGTCAAGCCTCCATTGTACTCAACATGATTTACGACCGCAGCTGCAACTAAAACTACCAAGGCACAGCGGGGGGGGGGTGGGGGGGGAGAGGAGGTGGGGGAGCTCATTTGCATATGAATAGCCATGCATAAATTAACTGGGCCAGAACTGTCATGCCAAGGAGCAGGGGGTGGGGGAGAGGAGGTGGGGGGAGAGGAGGTGGGGGAGCTCATTTGCATATGAATAGCCATGCATAAATTAATTGGGCCAGAACTGTCAATTCTACCCTACTACCACCATTACCATCACCTCCATCAAAACCACCATCAGTACGAACAACACCACCATTACCATAATTACCGCCTCAATTAGCACATCCATCACTATTAATACCATCACCGCCATTACAACCATCATCACCATTACTGCCGTCCTGCGTGGCGTAGTGTTTACCATGCTAGCCTCTAGTTCCCGAGGTCGCAGGTTCAAACTCGGCGGAGGGCGATGGATTTTTTGGGCGTAAATATCCTTAGCATAGTTTCCTTCGGAAGGGAAGTTAAGCCCGTGTCGTAGATTTACGGCACGTAAAAGAACCTCAAGCCTGATAGAGAGGCCTTTGAGAAAAATTATCGGTCCTTCACGCCCAATATAGAATGGGACGCTAAGGACCACAGCAGTTAAAGAGCGTCAAAAATAAAGCTCAATTTGGTTTAATTTAACCACCATTACTACCATTGTCACCATGACAGCCATTACCAACATCAACATTAACACCATCTTCACTACCATGACCATCATCACCATCACCACCACCATTATCACCATCCCAACACTACCATCACACCCATCACTACTAATCACCATCACCAACATCACTACCATCTTCACTACACTTATCACTATCACCACCATCTGTATCATATTTGCCACCATTACCATCACCATCATACCCATCACCATCACTATCATTTTCACTATTGTCACCAACACTACCACCATCTTCACCCTCACGACCTCCATATCTCCGCGTGGGGGCCTGTGGAACGGCCTGACGGCCTGAACCTTGAGTGGGTGCCGGTTGCGTCGGCAGATGGTGCATAGCCGGGATCTTTTCGGTGTTTCCGGCTGACTATTAACACGCTGGACAGGTCTGTCCCCGAATAACCAATAGGATACCTCGAACCACCTCCCCAGCTCCAAGGTTTTATGCGTTTCCGTTTCGATGGGTGAATGACACATAGGAGATGTGCCACTAATGGAGCCTCTGAGATACTAGGCGACCTCTCAGAGTATTCAGCCTTGCCCCGGTGTAGAAGTTGCTGCCGGGGTCGACTGGGCAACCTCCATACTCGTGGAATTTAAAATGGACACAGTAAAACAAAACCCTGAAACTGTTCAAGGATCTCTAGAACAAGACTTATCAATACAAAACATCTCTGAACCATCTGCAGAGGATCTAGCTATAGGCATTGCAAAATCGGGACTGCAGGCCAAGAGACTCTCAGGGGCTCAAAGGACTGATGAGGATACTGCAGATGAATTTTCAACACAGTAGGGTAGCATTTGCTGCTCTCTGTGTGAATATGAAGATCTGTGATGTGGCACTAATCCAGAAACCCTGGTGTTACAAAGGGGAAATTAAAGGTCTTAAATAGGCGGGCGGGAAATTAATTTATAATACGACCGACAAGAATCCAAGAAGCTGCATCTTATTAAAATGACCTAAATATACCGCTGTTAATTAATCTCTGCTCCAGTGAACTTAAGGCAGACATAGTAAAATCAATGGGGGAAGGTGGACTGAGGGAGCTTATACTCGGACCGGTCTACCTCCCACATGATGTAATTTTACCTCCTACGAGGGAATTAGAACAAATGGTAGTCAGCTGTTCCAAGGGACTAGAATTGTTAACTGGCTGTGATGCTAACTCCCATCACATTACGGGGGGGATTACGGAAACAAATGAAAGAGGTGAGTCTCTTTATAATTTTATTATATGAGTAATCTTGAGATAAGAATGTGGGTAACAGACCTACCTTTGTTACTACAAGAATGCAGGAAGTTGGCCACATAACTTCGGCAACCAATTATGTGGGAACTTTTATTAAAATTGGCATGTGTTTGAGGATGAAAGTTGTTCGACCACAGATACATCCAATTTGAAGTAAGATGTATTTCTAAACAGGTTTGGCCTTAGGATAGCTACTAATTAATTGGAGGCACCTTAGAGCGGTACTTATACCAAAGCCAGGGAAACCCTTGACCCTAGACAAGTTCCTAAGTCTCATCAGCTTAATGTCAATATTTCTCAAAACTCTTGAGAAATGAATAAATACGTGTATAAGAGGGAGGTACTTTGGAGGTATATTCTCTGCACCAGAATCAACATGCCTAAGGTATAGACAGATCAACTGAAATCGACATTTTCAGGTTGTCTATAAACTGAAACGACATTCAGGAAAAGAAAATGGCACTTGGTGCCTTCATTGATATTGAGGGTGCCTTTGATAACACCTCTTTAATGCAATAACTACTTCTGCAAGGAAACACGTTGTCAATTGATTTATTCCATGCTGAGAGGCAGAATAGTTCATACAAGTCTCCTGCAAGTAGGCCTAACTGCAAAGTACCTGAGTGGTTGTCCAAAGGTTGGGGTGTTATAACACAGTAGCATATATAGAGGGATTCCGGCGCAGTTTTTTGCGTTTATATGGGAAAGGGTAGGGAAAACGAGGGTATATGCGACGGCCCAAGGAGGAAAATGCCTTTATATGGGAGACATAGCGAATACGAGGATCGATGCTAGGATAGACAGGGCTGGAGGTGTGGAGTATGTGCTTATATGGGATAGATAGGAAAACGTGGACAGACGATAGGCTAGACAGATGCTGAAGGAGGGGAATATAGGCTTATACGGCTTACAGGGAATACGAGGAGAGGTGCTAGACGAGACAGGGCTTGAAGGGTAGAATACGACTTTATATGGGAGAGCTAGCAAACCGAGGAGCGGTATTAGGCTAGGAGGGTTTGAATAGGAGTATGCGTTTATATGAAGAGACGAGGAAAACAGGGGTGGATGCTAGGTTGAGAGAGCCTTCAAGGAGGAAAATGCGCTTATATGGAAGTGATGGGGAAAACGAGGTGAGATCCGAGGTAGAGCAGGTGCTGAAGGAGGGGGGACGCCCTTTACATGATAGAGACAGGGAATACGAGGAGAGGTAGTAGGTTGTAGCGGGAAATCGTCATTGGGCGACATTTGTAGCGGGAAATCGTCGTTCCAGGGTTGTTGTGGTCTTCTGCAGTGTTCTTCCTCGGCTATTGGTGCTCGTCGGTTGTTGCGTATTCCATTCCTAACTATATCTAATTATTAATTCTCAGGTTATAGTGGGTGAGGCAAGTTAAGAAATACACTGCAATTTTCCCTTAATAAATAAAGTTTATTCACAATTGAAATAATTATGGGCGGTTAACTTTTCCCATTATTATAATCCCACCACTTTAAATAAGTCAGGAGCCTAGCTATCTGCACAAGCACTCCCACCCTTGTGCTCCCACGTGCATCTGTAGCACCTCGTGTCGTTCGTGAATTCTTGAAGATCAGTTAGAGAGAGAGAGAGAGAGTGGGCTCTGAGGCCTTGCCTGCCCTTATATACGGGAGCCTAGTGACGCTCACCTCTGCGTTTAAAACTGTCACGACGTTCATTATTGGCCCTCAGACCGCGTTACCTTAACATGTATGAGAATTGTGGCTTCTGATCCGTGCGCTTAAGCGCCATCTTGTAGCGTTGTGGAGCCAGTTCCATATCTCCGTCTCTTTCTTTTCTCTATCTGTCTCTTTCTATTTCTCCGTATCGTTACCGGTTCCCTGCCTGTTGGCTTGGTGAAAGGTACGCTCTACTTGGGATTATGCTTTCTTGGAATTCTGCTAGCTCGCCCGTTTCTTAAATCAGCTCTGTACAAATGTTGGATGTTGAATATTTTAACATGTTAGTGACTTACATTATTACTGTAAAATTCTTATATGTATGGTTCCCCTTTCATATGTACAATTCCAATATATGTATAATGCATCCCCTTTCAAGGTTAGACAGAGGTTGAGGAGTAGGGTATATGTTTATGTGGAGGAAGATGTGGAAAACGTGGAGAAATCCTGTGCTAGGAGAGAGTTGAAGGAGCAATGCGCTTTATATGTGAGAGACGGAAAATACGAGGAGAGGTGCTAGCCTAGACAGCGGTTGAGGAGTAGAGTATGCGTTTATATGGGAAAATATGGAAAAACGGGGAGAGATGCTAGGCTAGACAGAGGCTTAAGGAGGGGGAATGTAGGTTTATACAGGTGAGGTAGGAAACCTAGAAGAGATGAAAGGCTAGACAGATGCTGAAGGAGATAGGCATACGCTTTATAGGGAAGAGATAGGGGAAACGTGCTAGTATAGACAGAGTTAAAGGCAGAATATGTTTTATGTGAGAGAGAGATAGCAAACCGAGGAGAGGTATTAGGTTAGGAGGATTTGAATGGTAGAGTATGCGTTTACATGGAGAGACAAGGAAAACGAGGATAGATGCTAGGATAAGAGAGCCTTCAAGGAGGAAAATGCATTTATATGAGAGCTGTAGGGAATACGAGGAGAGGTGCTAGTCTAGACAGAGGTTGAACAGTAGAGTATGCGTTTATATCGAAAAAATATGGCAAACGGGGAGAGATGCTAGGCTAGACAGAGGCTGAAGGAGGGGGGAATGTAGGTTTATACAGGTGAGATAGGAAACCTAGGAGAGATGCCAGGCTAGACAGATTCTGAAGGAGAGAGGGATACGCTTTATACGGAAGAGATAGGGAAACGTGGATAGACAGAGTTAAAGGAGGAAGAGGTTTAGACCGCAAAGACACCACCAATTAAAGTTTACAAATGTTTTGACACCCTTGGCGGTATTTTCTCGACACTGTATGGTGAAGTCTCTGGGCGCTAAAGTTCTAAAATATCTGTGGCAATCAATCAGGTAATGTTCGTCCATGCATAACATCATTTAGACCCATTGACTTCAAGATTTATACTGCTAACGTCCCAGGTTAATGTTAATAAGTGTATATGTAGAGTAAAACTATTAGTATCACAAGTGTTCATGGTAATTCAGAGCAGCGATTCGTAGCAGAGCAATTTAATGTAATTTTCATATGATTCCGGTAGAATGTAGGGTATTCAAGTGATTTTGACAGGTAATTCAGGTAGCGTCACAGGTGTTCACGGTAATATAGAGAGTAATTAGATTATAAACATCTCTCGTCCAATGCTAAGTCACTTTTATATACGTTTTTCTAAATCTTACAAACTTTTTATATGTTAAACATTTAGTGTAAGAAACGGAGAGGGATAAACTGCATATTGGGTCACAGTGAAAGTATATAGAAGTATTCTAAACTAACCCCGCACCGAACACCCTAACATATCCCTTCCTTGACTTCTCATGTCTATTCAATCCTATCATCGTCTAACCTAACCAACGTAATAAGACGTAACACAACGTAACATAACCGCATGACAAGACGACACACTACGTAACATAAGCACATAACCACGTGTCAAGACGTAGCACAGCGCAACATAGCCACGTAACAAGACGGCACACTACGTAACATAAGCACGTAAACAATAAATATAACAGCAAATGTAACAACGTAACCAGTAAGTGTATCAAATATATTAACGTAACCAGTAAATGTAACAACTTAACCTGTAAATGTAACAGTGAATGTAACAACGTAACCAACAAATGTAACAACGTAAACAGTAAATGTAACAACACGTAGTAACCATGTAACCACGTATCATATCCACGTAACATGACGTAACCAGTAAACGTAGCACTAGGATTTGCTCCTAATGGCAGCGTTAATGCCTTCCCCTTCAATCTTCTTATTCTTCCTTCTTGATCAGATGTGTGCAGCACGCGAGTAAACTTTCATTTACAAATTGTAGTCTCATAGAGAACATCATTCTTTTGACATCCAAGTTACATTCTTTTAAGTATTGTTTGTAATGCTGTAATATGCATACGATGATGTCGCTATTTCAACCTCGTCAATAACTTCTATCATCATAGACAGTAAACTTGAACTTATCCACTTATACTAACGTAACAATACGACTACGAGATGATGTCAAAATTCAGAAGTGCTGTAATGATTTCACTGCAGTATGTTCTTACGGTTCTTGGAGATTTTTGTTGTTGTTGTCGTTGAGAATATGTTTAAAAAATCAGCACACATAACATAAGTTAAATTTCAGCAACCTTTTCACTTTGTATCCTTACTAACCACTATACGCCAAAGTAACATCATGAGGTATACACAATTCCTTATGTTTCTCCAGTTTTTCCAGTCCACTTCGTCCGCATTGATCATCAAAATGTGTAAAACAGCGCTTACAGATATAAACACGGTCATTATGCATAGTTTTCTGACGTCGAATAAGTTTTTCAAAGTTCTTTATATATACACACGTAGTGATGTTTTCCACTACTGTCACTCAATAGTAGGAAGTCACGGTGTTCAGGTAGTTCAGTCTCAGCGACCTTTAGTGGATACACTTCGTGCTTCTCATCCAAGCCGAAGACATCCTGTTAAGCTTCTCAAATTTAGATATTTGAGAAAGTGGAGTTGGATAGGTAACACAGCTGAAGTCATATTTATTTTGAAGTTGCTCGTATTTGCTCACGCGTTGTGCATCCTTCTCAACGAATTTGGCTAATACAGAATACATAAAGCATAGCTCATCAGTTAAATTCTGGTTGTTAATGCAGGCTTTTCTTGCTCCGACAGATGACGCTTTTGGTATCTAGCTACTTCCTCGTAACGGATTGTACATGTTGATACGAAGTCGAACCCCATCCACAGGAAGCAGAGACCAGTTGCTGCTCTCAAGTCGTGATTCCTCCATTTCAGTAGCCAATTTCTTGTATTCCGTTTCCAGCTTAGAGTCCAGATCCGTTTCTGGAAACACAGGCTGATAACGGGTTTTAAATGTTTTGTCACAGGTTTCACCGATACGGTTAACAAATCGACACTCAGCTAGCAGATTAATTCTCACACTTCTGTAAATACCAAGTTGTTTATGTACAGCCTGGATTATCCGCTGTTTCACCTTCCATCCTTCCCTTCCATCATCACCACCATCACAACCACCACCATAGCACCACCTCCATCAAAACTTCCATCATCACCGCCATCACAACCACCACCATAGCACCACCTCCATCAAAACTTCCATCATCACCGCTATCACAACCACCACCATAGCACCACCTCCATCAAAACTTCCATCATCACCACCATCACAACCACCACCATAGCACCACCTCCATCAAAACTTCCATCATCACCGCCATCACAACCACCACCATAGCACCACCTCCATCAAAACTTCCATCATCACCACCATCACAACCACCACCATAGCACCACCTCCATCAAAACTTCCATCATCACGGCCATCACAACCAACACCATCACTAACACTAATATCACCATCAGCACCACCTCCATCAAAACTACCAGCAGCACCACCTCCATCGAAACTACCATCAGCACCACCTCCATCGAAACTACCATCACTACCACATCACAACCACTACCATCACTAACGCTAATATCACCATCAGCACCACCTCCATCAAAACTACCATCAGCACCACCTCCATCGAAACTATCATCATCACCACCACATCATAACCACTACCATCACTAACACTAATATCACCATCAGCACCACCTCCATCAAAACTACCAACATCACAACCACCACCATCAGCATCACCTCCATCAAAACTACCATAATCACCGCCAACATCATAACCACCACCACCATCACCAACAGTAACAGTACCATCATCACCTCCATCAAAACTACCATCAGCACCACCACATCACCACCACCACATCACCACCACCATCTCCATCAAAACTTCCATCACCTCCAACACCACAACCACCATTACCACGATCACCTCCATCTTCACCATTATCACCACCTCCATCAAAACTTCCAGCACCACCACCATCACAACCACCACCATAGCACCACCTCCATTAAAACTACTATCATCACCACCATCACAATCACCACCTTCACCAGCATCACCTCCATCAAAACTTCCATCATCACCACCAACATCATAACCACACCACCATCACCAACAGTAACAATACCATGATCACCACTTCCATCAAAACTACTATCAAAACTTCCATCATCACCAACATCACAACCACCACCATAGCACCACCTCCATCAAAACTACCATCATCACCACCACATCACAACCACCACCATCACTAACACTAATATCACCATCAGTACCACCTCCATCAAAACTACCAACATCACAACCACCACCATCAGCATCACCTCCATCAAAACTACCTTCATCACCATCATCACAACCACCACCATAGCACCACCTCCATCAAAACTTCCATCATCACCATCACAACCACTACCATAGCACCACCTCCATCAAAACTACCATCATCACAACCACCGCCATTACTAGCACTAACATCATCATCTTCATCCCCACATCCATCAAAGCTATCAGCATCACCTCCAACACCACAACCACCATTACCCGATCGCCTCTATCTTCACCATTATCACCACCTCCATCAAAATGACCATCATCATCATCACCACATCACAACCACCACAATCACTAACACTAACATCACCATCATCCCCACCTCCATCAAAACTACCAGCATCACAAGCAACATCACAACCACCATCACCATCATCACCACCTCCATCAAAACTACCATCATCACCTCCAACACCACAACCACCATTGCCACTATCACCTCCATCTGCACCATTATCACCACTTCCATCAAAACTACCATCATCGCCACCGACATCACAATCACCACCAACACCTACGCTAAAATTAACATCATCACCACTAATTACACAACCACCACTATCACCAACACTAACATCACCATCATCACCGCCTCCATCAAAACTACCTGCATAACCACCAGCATCACAACCACATGCATCATCATCACCTATAACACCTCCATGACAATCATCACTACCTGCAACATTATCAACACTAACATCACCGTGTTCACCACCATCAATACTACCTTCACCACCACCACCACCACCACCACCACCACCACCACCGTCAGCAACACCATCACCAACACTAACATCGCCATCATCACCACCTCCATCATCATCAGCACCATCATCAACAGTAACTTCACTATCATCACCACCACCACCATCACCAACACTAACATTACTTTCATCACCATCACTAACACTAACATCACCAATATCACAACCACCACCAACCGCACCATCACCAACACTACTTTGGATTATTTGCCCGATAGGAGAAACCGTCGACTGTTCCTTCAACGCTGAATCTGATGACAAAGGAGATGATGGGTAAAGGAAATGAGGAACTGGAAAGTCATGGTAAAAGGGAAACCACCGCAGCATTTGCTTACGACCAGGGGAAACCACGAAAAACCCATGGTCAAAGCGGTCGGTCGCCGGGATTCGAGTCCGGAACCTCTCGAAAACGAGACACACGCTACTGCGGTGTAGAAGTTACGTAGTTGTTCTCTTGGATTTTTCTCTGATTTTAAAAGCCAAACAACTTTCGGCGCTAATGACTAAGACCGCAATTCTATTTAATACAAGCCGTCGCTAGAGCCAAATAAATTGTTTGTTAGATTTTAATTTCACCAGTAGAAATAATGAGTAATTAAAAGAAATATAATTGATACTAGTATATTCAAGAGCACGTGTATGTGATACATCGCCCATGCTAGAGAAGCAAGTGTGCAATGGTTGCGAAGAGAATGCTCATCCTAAGTGCATGCGTACTCAGACGACAACGAACACAACAGTATGTAATTGTGATTGTCATAATCATTTGGCTAAACAAGCGCTATATCAATATTCGTGTAAACGCAGAAGCATAGTAAATGTACATAGCAACAACTGGCAAATGCTGTAATTAAAACAGATCATATTGTCTCACACAAATACTGTCGTCCGTGTACAACAAGGAATAATGATCTACCCTCCGTGATATAATTCGGCATCTATTCATTTGAAAACAACCGACTGTATAATGGGAGAACAGTTCAAGATGCGCGCGAGTGAAATATATCAACTTCAGCGAGCGAATAGCGTCACTACAACAATTCTTTTGTAGATATAATTCCTAAGTGCAAAATACAAGTTAATGGAGTGAAAATACACATCGCGTATTTATTTAAGATTGTTTATTATAATTATTTTCTGGAAGCCACATGTCTGAGAACAAAGAAGGGAATCTCATCGCTCCGAGTTTGTGCAGCTACAAACTAATCACTGCGGTACCGCTCAGTTAGGCCTCTCCTTGTCGTGGAGGTCCCTGGAGGTTGGTGGCTTGTGGGCAGGACCGTGTGGCGTCGAATGCGTTATATCTGGAAACTTTAGGGACCCCGTCCATGCTTGCGCCCGTCGGCATCCGGATCTGGTCGTCCTTCGGGTCTCTCCCCTCATCTCTTCCTCCCAAAGGTCACGCTGAAAACACTACGACCGACTGGCCTGCGTGTGGTGCTCTACCCCTCCGTGTTACGTACCTTTATCCTTTACGACTTAATTTTACATCAGGACTCATCTGCGGTGTAATCAGTCATCTATACTAGGGCTGTCAAGGACATGTATTTTACCCGTTCGTTTCGTATGGTACGTGACTGGACTCGCCCGTTTCTCCCAGTCCAACTCGTAAAAGTAGCAACGAGTATACCGAACTATGGTCGAGCTTCTGGTTCGCATGCCCGCTCGTGGGAAATGGGTTCCATTGGTACTCGCTCGTTCGAGCGTTCACGCCATAGCGGGGTTGTCAGGCGTATTGCTTCAGGGCGTTAAGTAGCCTATGCCGTGTTACAGCGTTTTCCACGTTGTTTCTACCTACTGTTATGATCAACATTTGTCTTACTACATTATGATACGCAAACTCCATTTTCATGTTTTGTTTTATAATTACCCCTAAACAAAAAACAATATATATATATATATATATATATATATATATGAATATATTTTCCAAAATAAATATCATAAGAGTTTCATGTACAATTTCATTCTGAATTTCTATGAGAGGAAGAAACAACTCAGTCACCTGTATAAATAAATATTACAAATTTTATTATAATGCAACAAAAGAAATAATGGTTACTCTTTAAAGTCCAGAAATTGCACAATTGTCATTAAAGTAAAGTATGTTACTACCAAACTTTAACGCAAATTCAGGTTAACTATTCAAAAGTTGTTGCTTCACATTAATGATATACACATTTGGGTCCACTACTGAGAAATAAGTTTGTTTTTAAAATTTCGTTTTCCTTTAATGAGATACAAATTAAAAAAGCTGAGAAAAACCCGGTAATGACGATATCTGAGAGCCTCTTAATGTTGTACATTATGAAATCTGATAAAAATAAAACCAAAGACACCATTTATAAAACACATTTAACACAACACTTCACACAATGTATATATTCAGGCTGAATAAGCGTGACTTGGTTCTGGGCTAATTTATTGTGTACATTATGGCACTCATTTTCAAAATCTAAGTGAGAAACTCGGGTGAAAATACCATACATTATCGTGCTCTATCTCGTATGCTTCGAGCTAAGGAATCAATAACTTAAGATAAGAACTTAAGTTTCTTTTAGCAATTTACTCTTCCGGTAAATGGATGTTGCTGTGAATGAACACAAAGTCATCCACATTTTCGGATGAAATAAAATATAACATATCAATAACTTAGTTTTGTTTTAGCAATGTACACTTCCAGCAAATGAATGTTGCTGTAAATAAACATACTGATCAGCTTTTTCAGCTGAAGGAGAATATAACGTAATAATAACTTATAATAAAATCAATAATTTTTTCAGTTTTAGCAATTTACGCTCCCAACATACGAATGTTGCCGTCAATGAATTCCATTAGGTAAAGGATCATAATATTTAATATTCTAACATGCCAGAACGGCCAAGATATGGATTCATAGAAGGGGAACATTTAGTGTTTCAGTCAAAAAGTGGTTGTGATTATTATAAAGAGATGAGTAATGTAGTGTTTAGAGAATGGTTTACCGATCTCCTTCAGAGACTGGAAGAAGAGCGTGTGGTAGCAATGGACAATGCTTAAAGAAAAGTTTCCCCAAAAAGTTCTAGTAAAGCTGAAATTTTGTCACGGCTTCAAAACAGGAATATTCCTCATAATCTACATACAATAACCCAATAATAAACTAAGGAGCTATTTTGTTAGTAATTCATTCTTATTGCATACATTCACACATCAGCTGTGACCACTGACTGCGCTTGTATTTCACTTGTATCTTAACTCCATTATCACGCGAACTTGAGCTATGCATAAGTGAAGTAAACGACTGAACCTTCCCCCTGGGTCTGGTCACTCTGAGTGTTCGAACAGAAAATGAGACGTGTACCCGTTAGTACCTTAATTAAGACAGAGCTATCACAGAAAATGCGCATACATGGGAAAAGATAGGGAAACCGGTGGAGATGCTACGTTGGGAGAGCGTTCAAGGAGGAAAATACGTTTATATGAGAGAGATAGGGAATACGAGGGCCGATGCTAGGCAAGACAGGGGTTGAAAGGGCTGAATGTACGTTTTATAAGGGAGAAATTGGGAATACGATGTGAGATGCTAGACTACGCAGGGTTTCAAAGGGCGGAATTTACGTTTTATATGGAGGAGATAGGGAAAACAAGGAGAGATTCTAGGCTAGACAGGGCTTGAAGGGTAGAATAGGGCTTTTATATGGGAGAAATAGGGAATACAAGGAGAGATGCCAGGCTAGACAGGGTTAAAGGGTGGAGTATACGTTTTATATGGGAGAAATATCAAACCGAGGAGAGGTTAGCTGTCCCCGGCTTCAGCCACTGATTACTTCCCGTCTACCAAAATGTTAATCTTTCGCTCTTTTCTAGTTACAATACTTACTAAAATATTAAACGAAGTTTCAAACAAGAATTATTATACAATTACTTGAATTTTTGCAATCATATCGCACATCGTTATTAACATGTAGTTATGAGAAGAGCTTAAACGTGTATGATAGAGCCAGACGTCTTGCCTTTGGGTGTCACGCCATATGGCATAAGTTAATACGCACAGAGCGACCATACACAGGTAGTTATGAGACGAGTATAAACGTGTCCGATAGAGTCAGACATCTTGTCTCTGGGTGTGACGTCATATGGCGGAGATTAGTACGCGCAGCCCGCTAAAATGAGTAGTATACAACAAACCAGATTTTATGCCGTGGTTTAGAGTTGAATTAAATGTTTCTTTTGCGATCACGTTATATCATTAAAAGACATTGATGTGTTAGTGAAATATTACAATTTTAGCCACTTAATCAGCATTAATTGCTCAAATCATTGTACGGTTGGTTTGAAGGTATATAAAAGCGAGAAAACATATAGAGAGTAAGGAATAAATTAGATTTAATATATACATTATCTTCTTAAAGCCTCTAAATACATAAAGTATGGGTGTGAACGTCGAACACGCAAGTAATAAAAACGTTACAGCGTGGGATCTAAAATGTAATATTATCTGAGAGGTCCGTGCCTTCTCCATTATTAGGGATTCCTTCACACGCATGCACACGCAGACACACACATACAGTAACTCTCACATGCCCATACACCGCACGTATACACACACACACACACACACACAAAGCAGACGCGCTCACACACAGGCACGCACACACATACACCCACTTACTTACACACACGCACACGCATAAACAGGCATAAACACCTCCGAACACCTCACTAAGCACGTGAACATGCACAAGACCTACGAACACCTTCGAGAACATAGATACACCCGCACAACACTTCCTCCAAACACACGAACCTGTATGAAGATATTCAGTATATAAAAGATCTAAAAATGTGTGCGTCCCCTCAATAAATAGGGTACCTTCAAGAACTGACCATTATTGTGCTAATTAGTCTTCAGGTGTTAACATCGCGTTCTCTCCAAGAATAATCAGCTTTCAAAAGTGTTATCAAGGCGAAGAAGTCTACATTTCCTTGAAGAAGCATTAATACGTTATTGCATCAAGAATAAAGATGAATAACTCTGCATATAAAGATATCATTCCAAGCGTTACTGGATGCGCTTGTAGTAAATGCGGGAAGAAATTCCTGCGAGGTTATGAAAAAAGAAGACATGAGATGGGCTGCAAGCGCCTCTTCAAGTGTAAAAACTGTAGCATAACCTGCAATGGCGGTTATAAGGGACAGCAGCATGAAGATGCATGTGATTTAAGCAGTCCTAAGAAGGAAAAAGGATTGGAGCATACTAAACATCAGTTATTATCTACATTTGAGGACTGTGACATGAAAAAATATGAAACTTCTCTCGACAGACGGTAGAAATCGTATTTTATACGATGCGAATCATCTAAGGATCTGAATAAGGCAAAACAAAAGATAATCCAGGCAGTGCATAAGGAGCTTGGTATTCACAAGAGTGTGAAAATTAATCTGTTGGTTGAGTGCCCATTTGTGAACAGTATCGGAGAAACCTGTGACAAAACATTTAAAACACGGAACCAGCCTGTCTTTCTAGAAACGAATCTGGACGATATGTGGGAAACGAAATTTAAGAAATTGGCTACTGAAATGGAGGAGTCGCAGCTTAAGAGTAGCAACTGGGCCCTGCTTGCTGTGGAAGGAGTTCGACTTTGTATCAACAAGTACAACCCGTTACGAGGAAGTAGCTACATACCACTACCGCCATCTGTTGAAGCAAGAAAATAGCCTGCATAAACATCCAGAACTATAGCGACGATAAATGCTTCATGTATTCTGTGCTAGCCAAATTCATAGGAACAATGCACAACGCGTGAGCAAATACGAGCATCTTCAAGATAAGTACGACTCCAGCTGTGTTTCCTACCCTACTTCACTTGGTCACATATCCAAGTTTGAGAAGCTTAACAATATGTCTATCAACGTTTTCGGACTGGATTAGAAGCATGAAGTGTGTACAATGAACGTTGCTGAGACTGGACTACCTGAGCACCGTGACCTGTTACTATTAAGTGACAGTAGTGAAAAACATAATTACTATATATATCAAGAATTTTGAGAAGCTCGTTCGACGTCAGAAAACTAGACATAATGGGGTGATACATACCTGTAAGTGCTGCTTTACACATTTTGAAAATCAGTATGCACGAAGCGGACTGGAATGACTACAAGAACATGCAGTCATCTGTAATCAACATGATGTTGCAAGTATAGTTATGCCTACCAAGGAGAAATGAACTGTACAGTTTAAACATTTTGAGAGATGCTGAAAGTACCTAATGTCATCCATGCGGATTTTGAGGGTATTCTCAGTGCGTATCATACGTCCATCCCTAATCCTGAAGTTTCATATACAACCCCTTATCAAGAGCACACACCAATGAGCTTCTGTGTTTACGTCAAACCGTCATTCGGTGTTGAACACCTCAAAACTGGTCTTCCTCAGCAACCCTATGTATATCGTGGCTATGATGCTGTACAGAAGTTTATGGAATATCTGACATACCTTGCAAAAAGATTGATAATATATACAAATCTGCTAAGTCTCTGAAACTTACAGATCAACAGCAAAAGGATTTTGAATCTACCACAGTATGCTACTTGTGTGGAAAACCCTGTTTTACAGTAGAGAACTATAAAGTGCGCGATCATGATCATATCAGTGGTGAATATCGTGGAAGTCTACATATTGAATGTAATTTGTCGTGCAAAATACCTAAATATATTCCCGTCTTCATGCATAACCTCAGGGGGTATGACTCACATGTCATTGTTAAGGGGCTGGATGTACAAGTAAACGTATGGAGGTAATTTCTAGCTTTGAAGAAAGTTATATCATTTTCCAAGTATGTAGGAGATATAAAGCTCCGGTTTGCGGATAGCTTTCGGTTCCTGAGTACAAGCTTGGATAAGTTCGAGAAAAGTCTAACCACATATCCTGAAACACTGAAGCATTTTGGAGAAGACAAGTTGAAATTGATGACTCGTAAGGGAGTATTTCCATATGATTACGTCACGTCGTGGGATATCTTGAACGAGACCTGCTGCCTCCTAAGGACCCCTACAATAGATTAAATGAAGAAGAAATTAGTTATGCTGACTACGATCATGCTGAAGATGTATGGGACTGCTTAATGTGAGAAACCTGGGAGAATACAGCGATCTCTACTTAACCTCAGATGTTCTTCTTCTAGCTGATGTGTTTGAGAAATTTAGAAATGAGGCCCTGAAAACTCATAACGTTGACCCCGTTCATTATTTCACGTCTCCAGGACTTACCTGGGACGGCATGTTACTGTATACTGTAATTCAGCTGGAACTACTACAAGATTATGATGAACTACTCATGGTGAAATCCAGCATAAGAGGAGGTTTATGCCAAGTTTCCCATCGGTATGCAGAGGCTAATAATAGCTACATGGAGAAGTTTGATCCGTCGAGACCAACCCAATTTATCACATACAATGGCGCTAATAACCAATGTAGTTGGGCAATGTGCCACGCCCTTCCTTATGGTGGATTTCAATGGGTTTCTCCTGAAGAAATCAACTTAGAAAGACTATAAGAAGATGATACCCATGAATACATATTAGAAGTTGACATCGAGTATCCTGCAGAATTTCACGATCTACGCAACGATCTACCTTTCCTGCCAGTGTGTATGAAGTCCTTATTCGACTACAAAGAATCTAATACCTCATCTTGGACCTTGGAAGAAGTATGTGGTACATTACATGACTTTGAAGCAAGCTCTTAGTCATAGGTTACGCTTGAGTAAAGTCCATTGTGTGCTACGATTCCAACAGTCTCAGTGGTTAAAGGTTATGTTGAATTTAACAACACAATATGACAACAGGCTGCAAATGATTTCGAGAAGGATCTCTATAAACTCTTCAACGCCATGTTTGGAAAAACTATGTAGTACCTGCGTAATCTTTTGGATATACAAACGAGAAGACTCTGGAAAAGTTGATCGCCAAGCCTACATTTATCGATAAGACAATATATGCTACTAATCTAGCTGCTGTGCATATGGCCTCTCAGTAGATCGCGTGCAACAAGCCTATATACATTGGAAAGAGTGTGTTGGACATACCTAAGACATTAGTGTACCACTATCACTACGACGTGTTGTTACCGTATTCTGGAGCTGAAAACCTGACGCTTATGTATATGGACACCAATAATTCATTCATCAGGTGACGACTGAAGATGTGTACCTGGACAAGCTACGTTTTCTTGAGCATCTGGATACAGCCGATTACCCTACAAACCATATATGTTATTCAGCTTTAAACAAGAAGGTGCTTGGAACATTTAAATATGAGGTTAATGGCAAAATCATCTTAAGCTTTGTTGGACTACGACCTAAGATGTATGCATTAGGTATCCTTGGTTCAATGATAAAAAGATTAAAGGCATAAAACGTGGTGCTATTAAGCAGTACCTTACATTCCATAGCTATACATACTGACGTAACACCAGAGAAATAATAAGAACGTGCTTGGAGCTGATCCTGTCACGAGAGCATGCTGTTACCTCAGTGCAAGTGAATAACATTACATTGACTCTATACGATGATAAAAGAGTCATTGCAGAGGATGGAATAACGACATATGTATATGGACATTACAGCATTACAAACAGTGTTTACGAGAATGAGACCTGAAGATGAAGATTTTCTCCGTGATTCTACAATTTAAAAAATGGGAGTTTACTCAAGTCCTGTGTATACACCTAGCAGATACCCGATAAATAAAGAATAAGAAGATGGAAGGGGAAGCGTTAACCCTGCCATTGGGAGAAAATCCTAGTGCTAGTATCAAGGATAAAGGGGAGAGACATCTACCCTTACAGTCCTTATCTAATGAAACGATGATTAAGTGATAAAGCTGCTACACTTAGACATAGGTGTAATCATATAATAATTCATATAATAAAGCTGACTAAAACGTTATAGTATCTCCTCAACCATGCGGATGGGTTAGTTTAGACTACTTCTATACACCCTCATTGCAACCCTATACACGGCTTAGCCCTCTCCGTCTCACACGCTAACTCTTTAACATATAAAAATTTATAAGATTTAGAAAAAAGTATAGAAAAGTGTTGTAACATTGTATAGGAAGTGTTTATAAACTAATGAATTACTCTCTATATTACCATAAATACCTGTGATACTATCTGAATTACCTGTTAAAATGACTTAAATTCTTACGATACTAGCTGAATCACGCGAAATCACCTTGGATAGCTCTGGTAGAAATGGCTGCTCGAAATTATCACGAGCACCTGTGATACTGCACGTATTACCCTAAATATCAATGAGACTACCTGAATTACCTGATAAAATGGCTCATACCTACAATACTACCTGAACTACCTGTGAAATCATACACAACTATGCTGTATCCTAACCATGGCGTATGCTCGCCTGCTAAATGCTGGATGGTGCTATCCTGGAGAAGACGGACATTGTACATGCAGTAACACTAGCCTCCCTAACACCTATAACCGTTTTACTATCTCTCCCATATAAGCGTATTTCCCCCTCCTTCATCTCTCTCCTAGCATAGGATCGCTCTCCGTTTTCCCCGTCTCTCCCATATAAACACATACTCTACCATTCAATCCCTCCTAGCCTAATACCTCTCCTCAGTTTGCGATCTCTCCCATATAAATCGTATATTCCACCCTTTAAACCAGTCTAGCCTAGCATCTCTCCACGTTTTCCGTATCTCTCCCGTATAAACCCATATTCCGCCATTCAACCATGTCTAGCCTGGCATCTCTCCTCATATTCCCTATCCCTTCCATATAAAAGCCCAATTCTACCCTTCATACCCTGTTTAGCCTAGCATTTCTCCTTGTTTTCCCTATCTCCTCCATATAAAACGTACATTCCGCCATTTGAAATCCTGTCCAGTCTACCGTCTCACCTCGTATTCCTAATCTCCCCCGTATAAAATGTACGTTCAGCCTTTTCAACCTCTGTCTAGCCCGGCTTTACTCCTCGTATCTATCCCATATAAACCCATTTTCCTCCTTGAACGCTCTTCCAACCTAGCATCTCCCCTTGTTTTCGCTATCTTTTCCCATGTATGCGAATTTTCTGTGCTAGCTCTCTCTTAATTAAACTACTCCCGTTCGTTATACCAAACGTAGTGGTCTGAGGGAGCGACACCGCTTGGAATCCGGTACACCCAACCCGCCCGTATGCAGGAGCTCATTTGTTTTCGAAGGCATGAAAGGTACAAAATAGTGCCCAAAACTCGTTCGATTTACAACTCTAGTCTATACCATTCATCGTATCCGCTATCCTGAAATTGTCGTTTCTAACCCTCCCCACATGGCCCATGATCTTCTGGGAACAGGTTATGCTACCAAGCTATAACTGGCGTCATTTCTGAGGTGCAGGCTCCCAGCGGGCGGAATCCGTTGCCTCCGATGGTAGGGTTATGAGGATGACGGTGAAATGTGAGGACCTACAGCTTTTACCGTGGACTCCGAACCACCTGGGCCTTAGGATACTTCAAATGAGCAAGTCAGAGGTGAAGCCGTGGTGGATAGGACCGACATAAAATCGCCAACCCAGGGCCGGGAATCAAACACCGGATCCTCAATACAGAGACTGAAACCAAACCATCGCGCTGCCTCGCTGCTCATTATCCTAGAAATGAAAGTGGTCCTTTGACAAAGAAAAATTTCATCATATAACCACCAACACCACCAAACAAAATATTTATTTACCAACACCACTACCATCATCACCAACACCACTTCAAAACAGTACCACCCACAACACCAGCACCACTACCACCAAACAAAATATCTATTTACCAGCACCACTACCATCACCACCAACACCACTCCAAAACAACACCACCACCACCACCACCAAACAGAGTTTTTATTTACGAACATCATTAACACCACTACCATCACAACCAATACCACCCCAAAACAAAACCAACACCACCAACATAACACTACCAACACCACCACCCACAACACCAGCACCAACAACACCAACACTACCATCACCACCGCTCACAATAACACCACCAACACCACCACCCACAACACCAGCACCAATAACACCAACACTACCATCACCACTCCTCACAACACCACCACCCCTCACAACACAACCCCTCACAAATCCACCACCCACAACACCAGAACCACCACCAACACCACCACTCACAACACCAGCACCAACACTACCATCACCACCCCTCACAACACCACCACCAACATCACCAACCACAACACCAGCACCAACAACACCAGCACCAACAACACCAGCACCAACAACACCAACACTACCATCACCACCCCTCACAACACCATCACTCACAACACCAGACCACCACCACACCACCACTCACATCATCATCACCATCAACGCCACCAACACCATCAACACCACCCACAACACCAGCACCAAACATAGTTATTATTTACGAACACCATTAACACCACTACCATCACAACCAATACCACCCCAAAACAAAACCAACAACACCACCCACAACACCAGCACCAATAACACCAACACTACCATCACCACTCCTCACAACACCACCTCCCACAACACCAGAAGCACCACCAACACCACCACTCACAACACCAGCACCAAAAACACCAACACTACCATCACCACCCCTCACAATACCACCACCAACACCACCACCCACAACACCAGCACCGAGAACTCCAACACTATCATCACCACTCTCCTCACAACACCACCACCCACAACACCAGAACAACCACCAACACCACCACTCACAACACCAGCACCAACAAAACCAACGCTACCATCACCACCCCTAACACCACCACCACCAACACCACCACCCACAACACCAGCACCAAAAACACCAACACTGCCATCACCACCCCTCACAACACCATCACTCACAACACCAACACCACCATCCACAACACCAGCGACAACAACACCAACACTACCATCACCACCCCTCACAACACCATCACTCACAACACCAGCACCAACAAAACCAACACTACCATCACCACCCCTCACAACACCACCACCAACACCACCACCCACAACACCAGAACAACCACCAACACCACCACTCACAACACCAGCACCAACAAAACCAACACTACCATCACCACCCCTCACAACACCACCACCAACACCACCACCCACAACACCAGAACAACCACCAACACCATCACTCACAACACCAGCACCAACAAAACCAACACTACCATCACCACCCCTCACAACACCACCACCAACACCACCACCCACAACACCAGAACAACCACCAACACCACCACTCACAACACCAGCACCAACAAAACCAACGCTACCATCACCACCCCTCACAACACCACCACCAACACCACCACCCACAACACCAGCACCAAAAACACCAACACTGACATCACCACCCCTCACAACACCATCACTCACAACACCAACACCACCACCCACAACACCAGCACCAACAACACCAACACTGCCATCACCACCCCTCACAACACCATCACTCACAACACCAACACCACCACCCACAACACCAGCACCAACAACACCAACACTACCATCACCACCCCTCACAACACCACCACCCACAACAGCAGCACCAACAACACCAACACTACCATCACCACCCACAACACCAACACCACCAACATAACACTACCAACACCACCACCCACAACACCAGCACCAACAACAACAACACTACTATCACCACCACCCAAAACACCAACACCACCAACATAATACTACCAACACCACCACCCACAACACCAGCAACAACAACACCAACACTACCATCACCACCCCTCACAACACCACCAACACCAGCACCCACAATACCAGCACCAACAAAACCAACACTACCATCACCACCCCTCACAACACCACCACCAACACCACCACTCACAACACCAGCACCAACAAAACCAACACTACCATCACCACCCCTCACAACACCACCACCAACACCACCACTCACAACACCAGCACCAACACCACCACTCACAACACCAGCACCAACAAAACCAACACTACCACCACCACCCCTCACAACACCACAACTCACAACACTAGAACCAACACCATCACTCACAACACCAGCACCAGTAACACCAACACTACCATCACCACTCCTCACAACACCACCACCCCTCACAACACCACCACCCCTCACAACACCATCACTCACAACACCACCACTCACAACACCATCACTCACAACACCAGCACCAATAACACCAACACTACCATCACCACTCCTCACAACACCACCACCCCTCACAACACCATCACTCACAACACCAGCACCAATAACACCAACACTACCATCACCACCCCTCACAACACCATCACTCACAACACCAGCACCAATAACACCAACACTACCATCACCACTCCTCACAACACCACCACCCCTCACAACACCATCACTCACAACACCAGCACCAATAACACCAACACTACCATCACCACCCCTCACAACACCATCACTCACAACACCAGCACCAATAACACCAACACTACCATCACCACTCCTCACAACACCACCACCCCTCACAACACCACCACCCCTCACAACACCACCACCCCTCACAACACCACCACCCACAACACCAGAACCACCACCAACACCACCACTCACAACACCAGACCACCACCACACCACCACTCACATCATCACCACCATCAACGCCACCAACACCACCATCAACACCACCCACAACAGCAGCACCACCGCCTACTACACCAACGCCACCAACACCAGTACCTACACCAACACCACCACTCACAACACCATCACTCACAACACCAGACCACCACCACACCACCACTCACATCATCACCACCATCAACGCCACCAACACCACCATCAACACCACCCACAACACCAGAACCACCACCAACACCACCACTCACAACACCATCACTCACAACACCAGACCACCACCACACCACCACTCACATCATCACCACCATCAACGCCACCAACACCACCATCAACACCACCCACAACACCAGCACCACCGCCTACTACATCAACGCCACCAACACCACCAACGCTACTGTATGAATCTAGAGGCATCCATTAATTCGAGGACTTCCTATCGATCTGTGTGCTTCCATTTGCTGTGCTATTCTTTATCGGTAATATGCTATAAATCGCATATCTAGTTTCTCTCAGTTTTACCTTCTGTACTATTTGCCTATAGTAAGCAGAGGAAGTATTGTATTCCACCTAAAAATTTGATACCGGGATGTCTCCGGAAGTACACGTTTTGAGACTCCCTGAATGAATGAATAAATAAATAAATAAATAAATGTATATATAAAAACATGTTTAGTAAGAGGTCCGTGTGTGTGTTTGTGAAAAGCATAACTCAAAAACGAAAAGTCGGTTAAATACCAAATTTTCTTTTAAGTTCAATATCTTCCAAGGATGCGACACCAGGATTTTTAGCAAAATCCCCCACCCTCTACATGGAATATTTTCGAAATTTTTGATTTTCTAAAAATTGTCCTATTATGGTTAAAATACAGCACATTAAAGATATTTACATGACAAATAAATACCTGCTAAATCCTAAGCCATGGGCAAAAAAATGTAGCTTTCTTTAAAACACTCAATTTTTTCACATAACTTTTTTGTATCAGATTATTTCCGAGACATCCGTTATCAATGGTTCTATTTTTTCAATACTTTGTTATACTATTTAAGTCCTTTCTATATTCAGTTGTTTCTCGCGATTGTACAGAAGCAGGTGTGACCTTTAAAGCCAGTAAATAGATCCAGTTCTTAAGCATTTGACTATCACTGTTCCCTTTGTATCTATAGAGAAATGTGTAATTTAACTATTTCTGCAAAGGTTTACCTTAATTATAACGAAGTAGAATGAAAAATAGACTTTCGTAAGCATAATTTGTGTACCCTTAATAAACGATAGAGAGTGCATAAAGTCGCTCGAATATAACACCACATTTGTTGCTTAATTTGCATGTATTCTATCCCAGTTCATCTGTCATGTGTGTATTCTTAACTGAGTCGTATATTCTGCGCCATTTAATCGTTCAGAAAACTTACATATCCATTGTAGTCGTAGACATGTCCATGAAATAAAATGTTGAAACGGCCATTACTTTAAAGCTTTTTCTATGTTCCTGTTCTTTACAGCTCTTCTGGCTGTTCCAAAGCATCTTGATATCGTTTATAACATTAATATATTTAGGTCTGTATCCAAAAGTGAACACATGCACCTTTGGAGTGAGATATGGACTGCATGCAGTGAGGGTTAAGGTAGTTCTCAAATTCTGGTATTTATATGATCAGCTTCTCACTGGAACGTGAAGTTCTTTCGCTAAATTCTCCCTATTCAGGGCACTTCGAGCTATTAGTAGTTTTAAAAAATTGCTTCTGTTGTAGGAGGTGGCAATATTCCATCAGAACAACAAACCTATTATCTAACACTGCTCTTTCTACAGAAAGTCCGGATGAAACGACACCTAAACTATGTTATATATAAAAATGTGATAAATTAATGTCAATAAAATTATTACTTGTTTTGTCTCTTCTAAAATGTCTCGTAACTATCCTCCATTTCAGCGACAATCATCCTTGTGTGCATATCCCTGAATGAGCAGTGTAGCGGTAGTTTCTATGAAAATCCTATCTTTGTGTACTTGAAGGCTTTGTGGAGGACTTCTGATATCCCTAGAGAAAGTAGTTGCCAACTGGGGAATCGGAAGCCCAAATGACGTGATTTCCCGGGAACTGACCCACAGCTGCCATAGAAATTCTAATGTTTTTTTGCTTCCACATTTGAAAATGGCTAATAATCACTATATTTTCCATTAAAGTGTGATGCTGGAATTTTTACTTCTATAACGTACTCCACTAGTAGATCACACATTTGAACTAAGTATTCATTATGTTAACTATTAAGCGTGCTAAGTTAACTTGTGTCTCCAAGTAATGTTTTAAATTCTCTTATACTCAATAAATATCTGATTGAAGATAAACCAATGCAGAAATGTCATAGTTGTAATTTTGTGAACAATTTCTATATTTGCTCAACAAGTTGAATCGCCCGCGCCTATAAATGAAAACTGCACGTCATTGCTTGTTTACTTGCAACTTCTCATTTGCGAACTTGGAACGTAACACCTGTTTCACGTGGAGGTTACGTCAGTTGACTCACGTGTTCCTGAAGCTTCCTAGCAGAAACCCTACCACCCCGACGTTACGTCACAACGACCATCACGTGTATTCCACAACGCTACACAAGTTGAGGATATTTTCGGAACTAAAAGCACGTGTCCTAATATTAACTTTATTTTTTGCACGACCATTACATATTCTTGGAGCTGATGTAGCCGTTTTGGCTGTGCCCTTTATTTATAAGAGTTTTATTATTTCCGTAGACAAGGGAATGGTTTTCTTTATAGAGAAAATTGTTTTAATTAATTATTCAGTGTTTCCTCATCTTCTTAATATGCAATAAGGAAGAGCCAGTCAGAATAGAGAACTGGATTAATTTTTTGGTAGCTTTTAACGCCTTTTCTAACAGCATACAACACCACAGGCGGTGTATACTGATGATGATTATGATGATAATACCTGACATGAAAGATAATTGGGGAACTAAACTTCCAGGCCTAGGTTTGCGGTATCTGCCTGATGTTTACCAGTTATGAGGACTGAGGAAAATCTGGGAGGATGTGAACCGCAGATCTCCGTCATCCGCGTCGCATTGGATCAGAGTACATAATTTTTTGTATCAGTTTGAGATAAGGTAGGTTCTTAAAATAAACTCAAGTTCTAATTTCTCTCTAAAACTAAGTTGGAGCAACAGATTTGGCGTTCTATTTGAAACGCACGGTAAACTATTACATACACCGATAAGCTAAACTTGCGTTTAGTGTACCTACTCCACAACATTGGACTTCTTTTAGCACTCACTTAATAGAACATAGAATCTGTACGTAGAACGAAGATACATACTTAACAGATGTTAATTATTTCGGTCCGCCCGACAGAAAGCTGCTGATGCAGAAGTTAAATATTAAAATGAAGGATCAACTTCAAACACTCAGCAGCTCTAAACCACAGGAAGGACTCTGCTAAAGGAGTCCGGCCCCTTAGCGCTACCGGTATACGGTACACTCAGCCGCGTTGTCGCGTCTCGTTCTTATTATTCTTCGTTTGTGCCAAACAAGAGAATTGGCAGCACCTCAGTTCTGTAAGGGAGGAAGACGCAACAGTTGCTAAGAAGGAGGTTAAGGGGTAACAGTTTTGCAATAAAAGTGGCAACATCGAACATTTTTACTCCAAAGTTTACTGTCGCTCTGTGATCACTGCTTGAGTCTCGAGGAGTACTGCACTCTGTCCGTGATGTTCTGTGGATGAAGGCAGAGGAAGCAGCGACTGTACAGTCCACTAGAACCGTCGTGTCAGGAGCTTAAATGTCAAAGGTGACGGCATTCAAACTTAGTGTAGACATGTATTAAAGTGGTATAAATACCTATGTACCACAATGTTAAACTTGCATGTATAAGTGCAATACAGTGCACGGAGCACTGTGTCAGTTGTTTTTCCCCACTACGTCTGGATCTGACACAAATTGCCCACGGTGATCCACCTTTCCTCAAGATTGCAACCCGTGGCCGCCATTTCACCTCGCTAAAGCGACATTAAACAAATAATCTAATACTTATTTACGCAATTTGTGTCTGAAGCGGGATATTTTACGAGTGGAAAGATTTCGCGATGAAAATTACAGGAGTATTAAAGAAGTCCACGTTCCACGTTTACAAACCGTAGCAACAAATCACAATAAACAGTTTTACGAAATAAATTTATTGTGGGATTTAGGCTAAGCGCGCGTATTGGGCATAAACAATTTATTGAATAGTACATGTTGTTGTTCCTGTTTAACACACTGAATTTGAGAAGTCTGCACCTCTCACCTAAAACTGTTTAGTTACACTGGTGGCTTTTTATGTGCATAAATAAAACAAAAAAACCAAGGGGTTGCATATGAATAATCTAAATGGATAAGCTAATGAAACGCTAATTTTCCGCACCATATCAAATACGCAGAGTGATCAATAATAATGAAATTATACTCAAGTTAATACTAACTTGGAACGGACAGGAAAGTAGTCGACTAAATATCGGATGCCTATGTTGCAGAATTTGTTCACTAGTTCTCCTCCTTGGTACCCATGTCGCAATTTCTTTTGTAAATTTCAGAATTGAGGTAAGGCAACTATTTCTACCGCCACAATTTTTACTAAATCGGGAAGTACTCACTCTTGTGAAACAGCAAGTTGCGAGTTACTCGTTATGATGAGGGATACGGCTCCGCGGTAACGTGCCAGACTCGCATTCGAGACCGTTGCTTTTTCGTGGTTCTGCTTAATTGGCTATGCGAATGCTGGGATGGTTCCTCTTCTACCACGAAATTCTTTTCCCTCGTTTCCCCTTTCATGTTTCCGGTATGTTTACTGGCTGCGCAGTGTCGGCAAGAGTCGGACAGATGGTGCATCGTTGGAAATGTCTTTTCGGCCCTGCCAGCCTTCTCTGAGCCGCCTCAGGTGGGTCGAGTTCTGCAGGAGCAAAGTCCGAGTTCTCAAGCTTGGAATTGTTAGAGATCTCTGGTCCGCCTCCTGCGGCTCCTCCACAGAAGAACAAGTTGGGGCCAGATGTCCCCTCCGCTTCCTGGTCATCACATTATACTCGTCTCCTGAACCATAGCAGTGTAATTTCGTAATGTCCTACGATGTTCGTGTTTATAAATACAAAATATCCCCTGATATTCGCGGAAATGCGGAGTGAAATATTCAATGATGATTTCTGAACTTGTTGACCTCCCCGGACAATATTCCAAATTCTGGAAATGCCGTACAGCCTGTATCTCTCAGCGGTAACAATATTATTCTATTGGTCAAATAATTAAGTAAAATAAGTCCTCCGAGTTAGGATTCTGTGGTCGAGTATTATAAAAGCATATGTAACTGACGTTTCCTCCAAAAACGCCATCTTAGCCTGTAAGACGTTCTTTACTTGTTTGATGACACGTGCTGTGGAGGACTATGGTCTTACTTGGTCCACTTATTTTTACATATCCATAGTAATTGACACTTTGCCCCATAATTATTTACCATCCTAAAGACTCATCAGTCTTCAGATAAGGGAAACACATAATGCTCTGATTTCATGTTCAACGAAATACAGAGCTAAATGAGAGGATGTGAAGATTCCATACTCGTCCCTTCCCCGAAGACAAACTAGATCATTTTGGACTTGGTACACAATCTATACCCTTCAAAAAACTATTCTGAATTGTTAAATATAAAATGCATTGTTTGGGTATTTTCAATGTTCTGCTGACACACTTTGCTCCGTTACAGATTTCATATAATTGTTAATGATGTTGATTACAACACAAAAAAGAAATGTTGCAAAACTTACATAAGGGTTATTAAATTTTTGGTACCCGGACACTTCACTATTTTATCTACAGTTATAACCAATACTCGGAGGTTCCCATTATGTTTCACTACACATCTCTAGCATTTGATAAATGTCAATTAAAATGTTAAATATTAGTGGAATGAATATGAGGGTTCAAACCGTCAAAGAAGTCGAATTTTAGTTCAGGTAATCGCAGGTGCGCTACAGGTGTAAACATCGCCCCTGTTTATCATCTCCCTCAATTTTTGAGATAAAAAATTTGTATTTCAAAGAAAACTTACTTTGATTTATTACGCTGCATATTATAATTAGCATTCACACCCTAAAAGAGGTGGTATAATTAAATTGATTGACCTAATTAACCTGACATAACCATCTTGTAACACGTCAACTAATTTTTTCTTGAGAATTCATTGGTGACATCAGTTCTCACCTAACTTTAAAAGTATACTTAATAATTACTTATGATTGATATTGTCACGGTGCATTGGGTATTATTTTTTAGTTATTCACAGAATTATGATAAGGTTCCGTAAGATGTGAAATGTAAAGGATTTCACATGCTAAGACGAGAGTTCAGGAACCCAGCTTACCCGCACGGAAGTCGCTGTGTCAGAGAGCATTTACCCTCGGGGCAGCGCCCGAAAGTTTGCTGATTGGCATCAGGTCAGTTCCCCTGGCCGAGAAGTTCTGCTGAGCTTCGCCCAACTGTTAGGACTCAGGGTCGATTCGTTGAAAGGTGCTACCGAAACCCTTGTAGGTCGCCTCTCTGAAAATCCAGGGTAAAAAGTACTATTTTAAAGTGAGGCACAGTGCATCAGTCAGCATCATCTGTGGATCAGGTAAGTTTTTCAACATTAACTGATTGTATCCTTAGTCTGAAACGGGAATCTCAAATGTTACATAAATACTTTCTTAACTTAATTGGTTTTACTATGTAAGTGTCTGGAACTACCTTTGCCATATCCACACCCTCCTCTTGCACGTATTGCTAGGTTTAGAACACCAAGGACCGTCACCTATCCTCATTCCCACTAGTCGGGCAAACCTCCCTATGTTAGGAGTGGGTGTGCGCCGAAGGCTATGAGCAAAATTTCGGACCCACGAGCCACCCCTGTGGGAGTTCGTGGTATCGAGACACCCCTGTGGGAGTTTGTGGTAACGAGATATCCCTGGTCGTCCTCCGTGGACTAGTGATACCGTGCTAGCCTCTAGTTCCCGAGGTCGCGGGTTCAAACCCGGCGGAGGGCGATGGATTTTTTTTCGGGCGTAAAAACCCTTAGCACGGTTATCTTCGGAAGGGAAGTAAAGCCGGTGGTCCCGTGTCGTAGATTTACGGAACGTAAAAGAACCTCAAGCCTGATAAGAGGCCTCCGAGTAAAACTTCCGGTCTTTCACGCCCAATATAGAATGAGACGCTAAGAACCATAGTAGTTAAAGAGCGTCCATAAATAAAACTCAATTTTATTTGAGACACCTCTGTGGGAGTTCGTGGTAACGAGCCACCCCTGTGGGAGTTGTGGTACGTATATGGCGCCACCGCCGCCTAGAGCCACCCTCATAATAGAAGCAGTAAAAGAAGACATGACTCCGGCTCTCACCATGATATGTGGCGAAGGCGCACGGGTCTTCTTCACATTGGGGTAGTCACCCTCACGAAACCCCTCCAAAATCCCCGTGACAATTGGTGGACGCGCCAGGCTCTACATATTCTTAATACAGAGCCATGGTCCCGCTCACCCTCTTCCTCGATTGCTGCAAATGCTTGTTTTTCCCAGCCGCTCTCCCTCGCAATCAGATGCGGTATGACTAGGTTAGAAAAAGCTAATACCTCTTTAGTTAGTAATTAATAATCATGTTTTTACTATATGGACACTTGTAAAGGCAAATTAGGCTTACATCTATTCCAACTGGGGCAGTTTTGCTAATAGCGCGAGGTCACAATATTTAAGGAGGCTTGCCTAACAAATTTTAGGTATTGTTGTGTTTTAAATTGTCGTGCATGAAAGAAATATATGGAAATTAAGAAAGAAAGGCAAGTCTTCGTCAGCAGGCCGGAAAACTTTCAAAGTGCTGTAAGGAAATATTTTGCTGATAGGACAAGCACGCGCATCCAGTTTCTGAACCTGTGCAAAACGAGCAGCCGGAGAGAAATAAAAATAAATTATGTCAGGCTGGGACCATTAGTCATTGTCTCATTGTTTTGTAAGAAAGTTACTTGCTTCTGATGTATTGATGATTTTAACTGTCATATTCATCCTGCTAATATCACATACCCTACCGTTCTAAGTCGTCCTCCTTGGTCTAGGGGTACTATGGACTCTAGTTCCCGAGATCGCGGGCTCAAACCCGGCGGAGGGCGGTGTATTTTTTCGGGCGTAAAAACACTTAGCATGGCTTCCTTCGGAAGGGAAGTAAAGCCGGTGGTGCCGTGTCTAGATTTACTGCACGTGAAAGAACCTCAAGCCTGATAAAAAGGCATCTGAGCAATATTTCCTGTCTATCACGCCCAGTATAGAATGGGACGCTAAGAACCATAGTAGCTAAAGAGGGTCCATAAATAAAGTTTAAATTAATTTGTACTGTTCTAAGGGACCCAATTGACGTTTGACTTCTGTTTTCTTAGCATTCCTCTAAGGCTTACGCTGCTATTGTATTAATTTAATTTAAATGCTTTTTCTCTTACACACATTCTCTGTGGAGTACTTAAAACTTGAAAAGTTAAAGCACTTACGACTCCAACATACTCGTATTCTGGTATATAGGGCTTGTAATGCAGGAATTGAAATTGGAATGTGTCTTATAAAGAACCTATGAACGGTTTCAGAGATTACCACACTCACATATACACATTCATACAAGCGCACACATACACTGTAGCGATATTTCTGCCTGATTACCCCTCCACAAAAAGGAATCCTTAAATAATTATAGTTTATGAATTATTAGTAATTAATTATCATGCAATTTCATAGTTTTAAAGCAGACAATTTTAAAGTAATTGGATTAAAAAACACATCAATAAAGAGCCCGTTAAAGAATGTATGTATGTTTTAAGTTTCATTGATATTGTCCAATAAATAAAGGCGTACATACTTGTGTGGGAAAATCTGCAAGACTTAGGCGAAACAGAGCACCTTCGCTTCAAAATGTTGATCGTATTTTTCCGAGCGTCGGGCCATAAACATCCAACGTTCCTTTGTACTTCGAGGGGAAGAACATAGCTTCAAGAGGAAGCAAACGCGGTAGTCAACGGACCGTTTAAGCTTCGAATTTTCAACCGGAGAGCCAATAAAGATAGAATATTACTTTTAAAACCAATGAGAAGAGAGGAAGACATTGTTGCATGTATAAAAATCCGGAGGCGAGTAGTAAGTTGATACACGTAAACCATGGTGTGGATTTCACACAGTTTGTCATGATTCTTCGTTAAGTGAACATGTAATACTCCGAGTTAGAAAAGGACGCCAAGTTCCGAAATTTGCTAAGTGTCGCGCAATTATGTAATCATAAAGTGATATATGTGGGATATTTGTCAATGTGCTAATAGTATTTGTTGAAATAATTTTTATACAAGTTTATAAGCGAGTTAATATTTGTCAAGTGACTACTTCAAGTTCGCACGAATCTAAAGAACGGCGATAGAGCACCGAAAAATTAAACCACTAGCCGGAGCAAACTTTAGTGGACTAAGAGACAACAGTGGAAGGCAGTGTTAAAAGAATCACACGTTGAAGTGATAAGATCCGCGAGTACAATGATAATCACAGCCAGAATAAAAGTTTAAGACTAATCCGCTAATAAAACAAAATAAGAAGGAGATAAAAGAGAATATTAAAGATTAAGAAAAGGGGAGAATAAACATTATTATGGATGAAATAAAATAAAGTAGAGACACGTATAAATAAATCAGAAAGGAAAAGAATGTGAAAGGAAACAGAAACAGGAAAGGCCAGAGGGCAACAGGAAAGGCTAGCAGGAGAAACAGTTAGGTTCTATTGAAATCGCCGGGAACTCGCCGGCGAGCGAAACAAAGAAACGGATGTGCTAGTCATTCATGCGGACAGAAAATCAAATCAGCCGTTAATAATGTGAAACAGTAGAGACGCTCACGGTGCATAAGGTGGCAGAAATGTAACCAATGGGAGAAGAAGTGCAAAATAGAGAAATAGCCAATAAGAAATAACAAAAGTCAAGTGAATAGTAACGCCAGGGAAAGAAACTAGAAAAGAGGCGTGAAATAGATTTTTGTCTAGGAGCAGGAGCGAGTTTTCGACACGCGAAACATGGAACACTTCGTGTCGAGAAAAGCTAGGAGGAGGACGTAAAGATTTTGTGTCGAGAAAAGCTAGGAGGAGGACGTAAAAACCTTGTGTCTCGAAGGGTCAGGGAGAACAAGATGAAATACTTAGTGTTGCAAAAGATAGGGAAATCAACAACGTGTAACAGTTTTTATTATCACTAGGGAGAGAGATATATGAGAGGAAATCGTCATAATATTGCAGTGAGAGACAGGGTAGCTAGAAATGACAAAAGTCATATTGTGAATAACTAAGAAATAGAATAAAGTCTAGGGTAGAAGCACGGAGACTGTAACGGGGAAAAACAGATAGGAACGCGTCTTGTGTGAAGGGTCTTCAGTACGACAACAAGTGTGGATCTTCATAATAAATGGGCCATTGAGAGGAGTTGTGAGTATCCTTCATCTCCCATCCACACAAATCCCTGAGATTAGAGTGTCACAACCACTATCCTCTACCTGAGTAGCCGGCAATAATCTTTCAAATTTGGAAAATAAAAGGAACGTTTTCTGGTAGGTATGAACTTGGTAAGGGTTTCGGGTACGAAAGATTATTGCCGGCTACTCAGGTAGAGGATAGTGGTTGTGAGACTCTAATCTCAGGGATTTGTGTGGATGGGAGATGAAGGATACTCACAACTCCTCTCAATGGCCCATTTATTATGAAGATCCACACTTGTTGTCGTACTGAAGACCCTTCACACAAGACGCGTTCCTATCTGTTTTTCCCCGTTACAGTCTCCGTGCTTCTACCCTAGACTTTATTCTATTTCTTAGTTATTCACAATATGACTTTTGTCATTTCTAGCTACTCTGTCTCTCACTGCAATATTATGACGATTTCCTCTCATATATCTCTCTCCCTAGTGATAATAAAAACTGTTACACGTTGTTGATTTCCCTATCTTTTGCAACACTAAGTATTTCATCTTGTTCTCCCTGACCCTTCGAGACACAAGGTTTTTACGTCCTCCTCCTAGCTTTTCTCGACACAAAATCTTTACGTCCTCCTCCTAGCTTTTCTCGACACGAAGTGTTCCATGTTTCGCGTGTCGAAAACTCGCTCCTGCTCCTAGACAAAAATCTATTTCACGCCTCTTTTCTAGTTTCTTTCCCTGGCGTTACTATTCACTTGACTTTTGTTATTTCTTATTGGCTATTTCTCTATTTTGCACTTCTTCTCCCATTGGTTACATTTCTGCCACCTTATGCACCGTGAGCGTCTCTACTGTTTCACATTATTAACGGCTGATTTGATTTTCTGTCCGCATGAATGACTAGCACATCCGTTTCTTTGTTTCGCTCGCCGGCGAGTTCCCGGCGATTTCAATAGAACCTAACTGTTTCTCCTGCTAGCCTTTCCTGTTGCCCTCTGGCCTTTCCTGTTTCTGTTTCCTTTCACATTCTTTTCCTTTCTGATTTATTTATACGTGTCTCTACTTTATTTTATTTCATCCATAATAATGTTTATTCTCCCCTTTTCTTAATCTTTAATATTCTCTTTTATCTCCTTCTTATTTTGTTTTATTAGCGGATTAGTCTTAAACTTTTATTCTGGCTGTGATTATCATTGTACTCGCGGATCTTATCACTTCAACGTGTTAGGGAATACCAGAAAATCTTGCAGGACTGAGACTCGCGTCGGAGTGAGGACGACGCTAGGTAAGAACCATCTACCTACGACGGGGAACCTCTACAACACACACAAGCACACACATACACACACAACACACATACCCATACGCACATATACACATTCACATAAACAAGCACACACATACACACACAAGCACATACGTACACACAGGCAACGACACATACGCACAAACAAGCGCGCACATACACACACGCAAGCGAACACATAGACATACGCAAACACACACACACACAAGAACACACATACACACACGCAAGCACACATAACTCACGCGCACACGCACATAGATACACACATACATACACACAAATATACATATACATGCATACATACACGGAAATAAGCCTACGGACATACACAAATACATATATACATACACACATATACACACAAATGCGCATACACGCATACACAACTGCATATACACAAATATATAAATACACATATACCTAAAACAATATACACATTCACACAAATGCGCATACACTCAAACACATACACATATACACATACATAAATACATACATACATGCATGCATAATACACATATAAACAAATAACATTAGCACAAACACACATACACACATATACACAAATACACTTACACACATACGCACATACACATACATTACACTTATAAACACAAATACACACAAACACACACCAATACACATATACACATACACATATACCTCATATACCACACACAAATATACACATTTATACATATACACATATAGATATACACCAATACACATATACACTAAACACACATATACACAATTACACATATCCACATATACGCACAACTAGATGTATACACATGCACAGAACCGCACGAAAAAAAGAACGTGCGGATGCTTATGATTTCCTATGGTGTTTTTCTTTATTTAATGTTTGCAGTATCGCCTTATCAGTTGTGTTGCACACCTACCCGATTATGCTAATCTTTTCCTATTGGCTTGATGTTAAAAGTCTGGCACTCAAACCCTAAGCAATGAACAATGTTCGGTTTCCTACGCCTTATCAGTTGTGTTGCACACCTACCCGATTATGCTAATCTTTTCCTATTGGCTTGATGTTAAAAGTCTGGCACTCAAACCCTAAGCAATGAACAATGTTCGGTTTCCTACGCCTTATCAGTTGTGTTGCACACCTACCCGATTATGCTAATCTTTTCCTATTGGCTTGATATTAAAAGTCTGGCACTCAAACCCTAAGCAATGAACAATGTTCGGTTTCCTACTCAGAAGCGGAGGAAAGGGAGGGGTTAAGACAAACACTACTTGGAGTGATTGAATAACATCGCCTTGTAAAATTTGTAATTTTTATTATATATGACATTGCAAAGGAACAGAGGATATGGGCAACAAACAGAGAATTGTTGCCCTTATTGAGCAAGGTTATAGCGCTGCGAGGACTACGAAGCTATACGGAGTTTCTCCAAAAACAGCCTCAAACTGGTGGAAGAAATACCACGAATGCTTTTACTGGACACGGAAACCCAGTAGTGTATTTAAGTGTAAATGCATAATGCAGTTCGCATGGCATCAGAAGCATCAAGAACATATCACAATGGGATATGAAGGAAAATTAAAGGACCTGTGAAAAAAATCAGTGTGATAAACAATGTTTTCGGAAGAAATAAAAAATATATTTTAATTTGAATAACTCGTATAACAGATTAGGGCATTACGGGGTACTTTTCCATTTGTAGAACAATATTATTATTATTATCATCATCATCATCACCACTATCATCATCATTCCCTTCTGCCAATAATTGTTCGCAAGGCAATAGACATATTGACTTTGAGTTATAAAGTATCACGAACAAATTTGGTATTACAAGCAAAAGTAAAAAAGCTTGGTAAGGAACTGAGTTATGCCCAAATGATGCAAGTAAAATGAAAGCATTACAAAAATTGCGCAAAATATAGCATTTTCCTATTGCCTGAAAAGTGTTGGCAACCTTATTTATATTCCTTTTCTTGCAAAACTCTGATAATAAAGTTTATTTAAGATAATATTAATTCTGAATTAATTATGGAAAGGTAGAATCAGAATAAACATTCCAATGTCGTTGTCAGGATTTGAAACATTAATCTTCGCTTCCCGTGCCGTTGCTACGCTATTTGAGCTAAACTGAGCCGCTGGTGCACATCCGCCATCACGAAAAAAGGCTTTGCGAGAGCCACCAGTTAAATTGGCTTGCTAGAGCCTGGTAAGGGGTGAGGGGTGGAACCATGAATATGGGAGGAGCTGCTTTACCAACTTAACTTCACAGCGCATTATACCGTCGCGTTTTGTGGCACCGGACTGTACAGTCGTCCTCTGTGAACTAGGGGTACCATCCTAGACTCTATTTCTCGAGTTCGAGGGTTCAAACCCGGCGGAGGGCGATGGAATTTTTTGGGAGTAAAAATCCTTAATATGGCTTCCTTCGGAAGGGAAGTAAAGCGGGTGGTCCCATGTCGTAGATTTACGGCATGTAAAATGTCCTCAAGCCTAATAAAAAGACCTCGGAGGAAAATTTCTGGTCTTTACGCCCAATATAGAATGGGGTGCTAAGAAACATAGCAGTTAAAAAGCTCCATAAATAAAACTCAATTTAATTTTTTGCCGGACTAACAGAAATATACATATACACACATATATACAAATACACATGTGCGCAAACACACCAATGCGCATATACACAAATATACCAATACACATATTCAAATATATAGAAATACACATACGCACAAATAGAAACATGCACATATATACAAACACACATATACACATACGCACAAATACATACAAATACAAATATAAACACACACACATATATATATATATATATATATATATACCCCAATGCACATATGCACACATACTCATATACCCATATACACATACGCACAAATACATACAAATACATACATAAATAAATACATATACGCCAATGCACATTTGCACACATACTGATACACAAATACAGATATACCCAAATACTCATACACACAAATTTAAATACAAATACACATACAGACAAATATAAGTACAAATATAAGTACACATACACACAAATACACATACACCCAAATACACACACATACACATGCACAAATACAATTTAATGGCTTTGTAGGGCTTGTCAGAATTGTAAGATAAACCCCTGCGGGATTTTGAACCTAGAAATTCAGTTGGGAGTAAAACTGTGCCATTGAAAGCTGATATAAAGCTATTCTCTGCAGTGGAGATTGACTAAGAGCGCACAGCTAGTCTTAGAAATTGGTCCTGGTAATTTTATTAATAAATATATTCATTTGGAGATAAAATGCGCATTTCCCAAAGCTGAAGAAGAAACGGCACCAACAACAACAGCAGAATGTTAATCTCATTTTATAGGAAACTATTTGTTTGGGTATTTCTGGTCTGCAAGCTAGTGGGTTTTTCCTTGGAGCACTCTACCACAATATCTTAGAGCCACGTATCGATCGTATTGCGTGACAAAGCAAGGACAGCGAGGGGTGCTGCGTGAAGGATTGTGAAGGTTGGGGTTGCTGGCAAGGGGGAACACTAATCGATACCAGAGCACCACAAGGTGCGTGCAGTATGATGCAATCCTGCACTATACCCCAGATGCTTAAGTATCCGGCCCCAAACTTCAACCTTATATCTTTGTATAAGGCTTACAATTTGTGGAAATCAGTTTGATTAAATCCGACAGTTATTTCAAAACCTAGGAGTAGAGAGAATCTGGGGCCTTAACTACAGAGATTACGTCTGCAATCACTTATAATCATGAAATCAAACCGCTCTGTGTTACATTCTTACACACAGTGACAAAGAAGTAATTCCTACATTCATGGAATTTGTAGAATTGGGATCCTATGGTCAGGGTTTAAGATATTTTTAAACTAAATAAATCCTTGTATCCATGTGTAATGTATTTATTAAAAAACTAAAGAAAATTATGTTATTTAATGAAATGATAGCTATTGTGATTATAAAAAATTACGTCAATAATCTTATCTTTATGCTAACAAATGGAAGAGTCAATAACATACAGAGAATGCTTTAACACCATACTGCCCTTTGATAATTAGTATATAAAATTCAATGTAAATTCATTGTTCTGTATAGAACAGAATTTTTATTATACCTGGCCATTCAAATTGAGATTAATCTGGTTGAAGGAAATAACATTATGTTATAGTTTATCTTTAAAACTGTGTATGAGGTAACATGAAAATAAAATACTTTTATTACAAAACGAAATGACATTACGCGTGCATTTGTAGTCTAAGCTCGATAACCTTTATTTCTTTAAATTGAAAGTATGTCGCTTTGAAACTACTCGCTACAGACATGATACCAAGAATTAAAAGTATCTATACAATACTATTGTTTAAAAAATCCAAAGGGCACATTTAGATTCAATCTTAAAGATTAAAATAAAATTAGCATAAGTAAGGCAATATCGTAAATGAACACAATACAGTAAAAGTTCAATAACAGCAATATTTAAATCTAACAGATTACTGCAGTAAAGATCCTTACTTTAGGACGTTCATCATATAGCAACGCCATATTATAACAATATAGATAGTAAAGAAAGTGTAAACGTAATTATATATATATATAAACAGCAGTGGCTTGTGAGTATACATTGTGGGTGTTCACAAAATTTTACATTCAGATAGCCCTGAAAATGTCTAATAGCATTTGCTGCATAATAGTTATGATAATGAACAAATTGATACAACTGCTGCTGCTCCCACCAAAAATATTATATAAATAATAATAATAATAATAATAATAATAACAATAAGTTGTCTGACGAAAGAAAGGTTTGTTTTATCAATGTTTGCTGTAGTGTGGATAATTAAGTACAGCGTTTTAGGCCAAGAACGAAGTAATGTGTAAATTAAATTGTAGTTGAGAGTATGGAAAATATGGAGAGAGCGGGTAAAGTTCCCGCATGTTACCTTCTTATGCAGAAGTGAGCTACTACCTAGTGACATTGACGTAAAATTGTAGTAATAGTATGAAAATACAGTACGGGAGAAGCTTGGCGCGCTAGTACACGCCTTCAAGTGTGCACGACTCGTATGTATTTGGTCCCATAATGTAATTACGCCATACCAGTTGCACATACGCAAAAGCTCCTTAAAACGTGCACAATTCGAGATGTGCTAGTGACCGTGTTGCCAAGTTTGATTGAGTTTAGGGGAGTAGCACGATCGTTTTAAACGCCATGTATTTCACACATTACGTTTAATAGCGTTAAAAATAAACAACAAATTCAAAGCATGCCGCAAGTTAGGGTATTCACGTGATCTTGTGCTCTAATACAGCAGCCGCCACTGGATCTAAATATACTGTGCAGTGTGTTAACTCACTCTGTAAGCTGTAATATACGATGTTGCCAACTCAAAATAAATCAAAACATTAGCAAAAGCAGTGGATTGGCTTCTTCATTGAATATTCAGTGCCGAAGCTGTAAAGCCACCACCGATTTCTGGACACCTGAATAGTGCAAAGATAGTGAACTATTTGAATTCAATATAAGATATTTTTATAGGTCAAGGTGCACAAGAAATGGTTCTTCTACGGGATAAACCTTATCAGGACTTTTAAGCATTGCCACGTTCACTACAGATGCTTCAAAATATATTGCAGTTGGAGGAGGAAGTGTCAAATGTTTGGCAGGCGCAACAATACAAGATGCTGTTGCAGTAAATGACGGGAATCAGGATTTTGATTCTTGAAACTGTAGGAGGTAGCCTGTTACAGCGTCCTTTTGGTTTCGATGCTTCTTGCAGTGGTTACAGGAGTGCACCCCCTTCGTGGGGGCTGTATCCTGTGACATGTAGGACGCATCGTGTAGCGGTTTCAGGACTATATCTTTGCTAAGGTACTACAGCCTGTGATACGAGTAATGTTGGATCCATCAGTAGTGTACCTTCACCAGCGGGACTATGCCATATAACACATATCATGTTGATTGAGGCGTGTATTACTGCCAGGGACTAATATTTGATGGATGCCACTTAAAGTAGTCTCAGTGCTGTATCTCTGCAAGGTAATAATAGCCTTTAGCACACGTCAAGCTGGACGCAGCTTGAGGCAGTAGCGAGCATTTATCTGTGCAGGTAATTACAGTCTGTGGCACGCTTGTGTCTGTTATTCAGAAGTCAGGTATTGAGATTCCTTATGCCAGAAGATGTTAATTTATTTTATAATAAAATGGGCATAAGTAAATATTAAATTTAAACCTCCCTCTGTGAATTGAACTGTGCTATAAAAACTCGTAGTCGAGCCACGACATTTCTGTACTTGCATTGCTTAGAAGGTTATTCCACTTCACAAATCAACGTTATAAATAACACCAATAAAACAGTGAGATGGTGTTGCTATATGTTATTTAAATTCATATAAATTTTCTTCCGTTTACTCTTAAGCAGAGCATACGTTGCTGTAGAAGTGAATTAATTGAAAATGTTTCCTCCCTCTTATCGTAAAGGTTAAAACAAAGAGGCTATCGTAACCAGGCATATTTATGCACAGTCTTAGTGCAGCCGAGGTTAGACTAATAAAAACATAGCCGCACATATGAAGAGTGACTGGCTGGCATCACCAGCTGAAATGTTGAGGGTGTCTTTGCCAAGGTTCTCCGGGAGCATTTGCTAACGACCGCGAGGGTGATTGCATGGCATCTGGTCAGACTCAACAAATCCACGAGGCTGACAGTTGAGGGTCGTCGAGAAGAACACTTGTTGGTCAAATTGCCAAAACCATTTTTCTGTTATTCCTAGGTCGACCGTCACCACCGAGGCCAATAACAATATAGAGAAAGTTCTGTTTTTACATTTTCTAAGCGTCCAAGGCCACTGCTGAGACCGGCTTTAATATTCTTGACAGCATCCGGATATTCAGAACATGAGATTATTTAATCATCACCTAACCCATTCATTCTTAAGAGCAGATGACGATCGGAATCAGCAATAACAACAAATAGTAACATTACTCCTGGGCCAGTAAGCTGGAAGCTAAGCACTGTTACTGCAGGTTTGAGGTTTGTCAAACGTAGCCAACAACCGACTGCAAGACTAACTTGTATCTAAAAGCACGACGTGTGACACGCGCTCCCCTACTGCTATTAAGTTATTCTAGTCATCCAAGGTAACCAAAAAATCTAACCTACTATATAACCTATCCAGCAAATATGGACCGCGGGGCAATGATTTTCAGTTTTCATTTGCAGCTGTAGGAGTTCGTAATTCTGCAAACAGAATATCTCTTTCTCGGGATAGTACTGTACAGTTATAGATCAATGTATGTATGAATACATGTATGTATATTTGTATTATTTATGTATGAATATAGTCGTCCTCCGTGGACTAGTGGTACCTTGCTAGCATCTAGTTCCCAAGGTCGTGGGTTCAAACCCGGCGGAGGGCGGTGGCTTTTTTCGGGCGTAAAAATCCTTGGCATGGCCACCTTCTGAAGAGAAGTAAAGCCGGTGGTCCCGTGTCGTAGATTTACGGCACGTAAAAGAACCTCAATTCTGATAAAGAGGCCTCTCAGCAAAATTACCGGTCTTTCACATCTAATATAGAATGGGACGCTAAGGACCATAGTAGTTAAAGAGCGTCCATAAATAAAACTACAAAATAAAATGTATGAATATATAATATGTATTTATGTATGAATGTATGTATAGATGTATGAATATATGTATGATTAGACTTATGGATGGGTGGATGTATGTATAGATGTATGTATGCGTAATTGTATGTATGTACCCATGTATATATATGTTGTGCATGTATCTATGTACATATGTATGAATATATGTATGTATGTGTGTGGTGCATGTATGCATGTGTGTATGCGCGTGCGTATGTATGTAGGTAGAGAAGCGGGATTGGAACGCACCAAAAATGATGATACATGGGAGAGTTAGGGAAAACGAGGAGAGGTACTAGAGATAGCAGCAGTTGCAAGTGTTGAGGGACGGTTCCGGGAACAATTTAGCGCTCATTGGAAGTATAGGGGTATACGCGTATGCACGCTCATTGTGAGGGTATGATGTTCAGAGTATCTGCTGTGCAGCGTATGTACGATGTATAATGTAAGAAATTTATTGTATCTAACCAAACCTACCTTGACCTTCCTTTTCTCATTTATTTCATTCTGTCATCGTCTAACCTAACCTGATACCACCCATTCTAACCTAACCTAGACTATTCTCTCATCATCTATTTCATCCTGTCATCACCTAACTTAGCCCAACCTATACCTCCTCTCGCATCATCTATACCATCTTGTCATCACCTAACCTAGCCAAAGCTAGACCTCCTCTCTCATTATCTGTACCATCTTGTCATCACCTAACTTAGCCAAAGCTAGAACTCCTCTCTCATTATCTGTACCATCTTGTCATCACCTAACCTAGTCTAACCTAGACCTCTTCTCTCATTATCTATACCATTTTGTCATCACTTAACCTGGCCTAACCTAGACGTCCTCTCTCAGCATCTATTCCATCCTGTCATCACCTAACCTAGCCTACCCTAGACCCCATTTCTCATCATCTATTCCACCCTGTCATCACCTAACATAGCCTAACTAGACCTCCTCTCTCATCATCTATTTCATCCTGTCATCACTTAACCTAGCCTAAACTAGACCGCCTATCTGATCATCTATTCCATCCTGTCATCAGCTAATCTAACTTAACATAGACCCCATTTCTCATTATCTATTCTATCCTGTCATCATCTAGACTATCTGATATCAACAATTCTAACCTAACCTCGACCATTCTCTCATCATCCATTCTATCGTGCCATCATCTAACCTATCTTCATACCAACCATTCTAATTTAGACCATTGCTTATCATTTATTCTATCCAGCCATCGTCTATTCTAATATCGCACCGAACATCCTAACTTAAACTAACCGAATCGATCCTAACAAAGCTAACCTAACCTAGATTTCACCTCATATATACCTAAGCTCGGCACACTTCTCACGCTTTAAGCTTATTTGCTGCTGTCTTTATGACGGTTTATTTAATTTTTGTCGACGTATCGGCCATATCTACATCCATATTTCTGATGTTTTAGATTATTCTGATATTTTACAGCGATTTCGAGCATTTTCCCTGTCCTTTTGAGCACCTTTACAGCCATTTTCAGGGTCGTCCTCCGTGGATTAGTGGTACCGTGCTAGCCTCTCGTTCCCGAGGTCGCTGGTTCAAACCCGGCGGAAGGCGATGGATTTTTTTCGGGCGTAAAAATCCTTAGCATGGCCGGTGGTCCCGTGTCGTAGATAGTCCCGTGTGAAGCCTGATAAGAGGCCTCTGAGCAAACTTTCTACTCTTTCACGCCCAATTTAGAATGGGACGCTAAGGACTATAGTAGTTAAAGAGCTTCCATAAATAAAACTCAATTTAATTGAGTCATTTCAGGGACTGCCATAGCCAATTGAAGAGCACTTTTACGAGCATTTCTGGCTCTGGAACAGGGTTTTTCAGATATCTTGGTACATTTCGGGGCCCGTTGAAGATATTCTAGCTACTTTTGCAGACATTCTACAAACCGAATTAGCTATGTTAGTGCATTTCGGGTTGTTTTGAAGCCATGTTGTTCCTTTTATGAACATTTTAGGCATATAAGTGGGTATTGTCAGGAAATTTTGGGCATTTTGAAGGTGTTTTAAACACTGATGCAGGTGTTCTGGAGTATTGACATAAGGTTTTAGCACATCATGGTACACTGGCAGCGGAATTTCAAGCACCTTCAAAGTATTTTTAGACAATGGAGCAAGTATTTTCAGAGTAATGGTACATGGTATTAGGACATTACGAGATATTGATAAGGTATTTTATGCTGTTTTAAAGTGTTTTATATAGTTTTCAGGCATATCGAAGGTATTTTAGTTAATGGATAGGGAATATTTTCTGGAGGGGAGGCACTTTTAAAATATTTTGAAGCATTCTGAAGGTATGTTGAAGCACTTTACGCTCATTTTATACGCTTTGAAGATATTTCGGGAGCAGGAATAAGTATTTCGAACTCTGGTAGAGGTATTTTGAACAGTACTAGGGCTATAAACATGCTGGAGTCTTTGAAGCAATTCGACTATATTTTAAGTGTACTTTCCCACATTTTGTAACAGTTTGACACTGTTTACATGTTCATTTGCTATATTTTACAAGCATGCAATAGTATTTTTTTAGGTTTTTGTTTATCCTTTTACACTGTTTAGTGTACTTTTCACTCGTTTTCGATACTTTATAAGCATTTTTTCTAATGTTGCACTACTTTTAATATACTTTTAAACCTATTTTCTAAATATTTTCCAAACTTCTGCACGCCGGAGTGTGAGACGTAGAGGAATAAACTGTGAATGGTTTACAGTCCATCTGAGGCATATTCAACTAACCTAGCCTAATCTAACTTTACTAGACCATCCTCTCATCATCTACTCTGTCCTTCCATCATCTGCGCTAACCTTTCATCGAACATCCTAAACTAGGCCATCCAACACTAACGTAACTTAAAAGAATACACCTTATCATATATTCCAGGCCGCCTCAACTCACGAACAACGGGGAATATAAGCATATTCTATACTAGAAAACGGGCATCGTGTCACATTTGTTTATCAGGTACAGCAGCAGCAACAGTAGCCTAGTGTGTACTGTCGGCTTGTGGATTATAGGATTGGTAACTTCTCAAAATGTGGTTACCTCATCCAACTCTCTCTCTCATCATCCCCATATACTTTTCTCTCTGTTTGGGAAGAACGGTATCTGTTTATAGACATAAGATGGTGCAGCGAAATGTTTAGTGTACGGCAAGGTTGTTAAAACATTTAAAAAGTATAACTCAAAACGATACTACGCTACTCGTAGCTGTAAATACGATCGTTATAAAGGAGTGGAACGTTATATGATGCTAGAGAAGTGCAAAGAGACCACAACTACTGAAAATGATCAGAACCATAAAATCACTCAGACCTCCAATTTTCTGAGAATAACCTGTGAAGTCCACTTTATTTGGAAGGAATTTTGTATAATGTTGTATTACCGGTAAACGTTAAGTGATAACAAAGGCTTACTCTACAAAATGCGTAGAGTTCTTTGAAACGCACAATTTATTTCAGATAACGTTTTGTGGCATCAGCCATTTCCGAAATATACGTTATTAATTGTTCAATTTGTTCAATTTTTGTCTCTGTTTTAGGTTCCATTGTTTCTCGCGAAGTACTGGAAAGATAATGGAATTTTAAGGCCAGCATACAGTGTCAAATTCTTATACATGTGACTATCCCTATTCCCCTTGTACTGTAATGAAATGTATAACGTAGCTATTTCTGTATGTATTTATCTTGATTGACATGAGGTAGATAAATGTTGAGTTTCGTAACAATAATGTATATTCACACAAATAAACTATAAGAGGTAGACAAAGATATATGAAAGTAACACATAAGATTTTTTATTAATAAAACACTGTACATTTAGTTACAAAAGCCAATTATCTGACAACAGTTTGAATTGTAGTCTTCGGCTTTGTTCAACAAAGACAGCTTCTCCAAACTTTGCAAAGATAATTAGGGGGAAGGGACAAAAAGCTCAACGTCTGAATCAGGGATGAATACAATTGTAAATATTAAATGTGGTACCGGCATATAAGTGGCAAAGGAAGTAAAAAAAAGAATGTTAATTTGCTTTATTGTGCGTCCAGTTTAATGTAATGCTAAGTATTATTTCTGCTTCTCTTTGTGTACACAGTCACCACTAACAATAAAAGTTCAAACCTTCTGATATTGTTTTCTTCTTCCTTCCAAGGTATAGGCCAACGACCTGTTCCGAGGTTAATTTTCAATGTTAGTTGTCTTGATCACTCCATCGTCTTCGTGGTCTTCCAAGTTTCTAGTTCCATTGGGTTTATAATATATTGCTAGCTTAGGTGATCTACAAGGTGACGTTCTCATAATCTGCTCTTACCATTGCTTCTGGTAGTTACATATTTCGTCTACTATATTCTCGATTCCTAACCGTGTTCCTATGCCTTGGTTTCTAAGTCTGTCTCTTCTAGTCTTCTCCGCCAGATAACGCATAAAACACATTTGTGTTGCTTCTAAACGGCGTCTATCCCGGCTTCTCAGGGTCCAGGTTTCACTTCCATATCTCAGGGCTGGCTAAGATACTATATTATAAAATCCCTGTTTTATTTCGGTTCTCATACTAGTTCCAAAATGTTCGTTAATACAGCCATTCAGTTTGTTGTATTTTATAATGTTCGTTTCCAATTCGTCATTCATTCGTTCAGTACTTATATGACTCCCAGGCAATTGAAAATGTAGACCTGTTGTATTATTGTATTATCTACTACTATTTTCAATCGTCTTCGACGTTTCCCATACATGGCCATTGATTTGGTTTTCTGAGATGATATTTTCATATCATATTCCTTTGTCATGCATTCAACATATTCACCGATATTTGTACGTTATCTTCAAGTCTGATAGTAGTAATTGATCAGCAGCAAAAAATATCGTTTTTATTTCCTTTTTTACTTAAGTGTAATCCTTTCGGGTCTTTTATAAGCCATTTTTCCAGAATTCTATTCATATATATTACAAACAGCAGAGGTGATGGACCACATCCTTGTCCAAGTCCTTTATTTATCTGGAGGGTATTTATGTTTACTGCGTGACTATCGGTGTTAATTGATGTTCTATTATTGTTATACAGAGATTTAATAGCATTAATTAGGTTAGGTTCTATCTTATAGTGATATAATGTCTCCCATAATTTTCCACGGTTCACCTGATCAAATACTTTTTCATAGGCTGATATTGTACATTGTATAACTGTGCCACCATTGCTTTCCTTTTCACCTGTGTTGACCTTCCCTTCTACTAGCTTCCAGATGCACGGTCATCGGTCTAAAAGACGCAATATCACATTGCATTGATTTGAGGCTGCCTGATCTATTCTATCCTACCGTCCACCCTAACCTCACACTTAATAAAACGTAACCAAACATGGCCCAAACGTGATCAGACGTGGCCAAGGGTGATCAAACGTAACAAAAACTTGATCACATGTGACAAAATATGAGCAAAAATGACCACAACGTCACCTAACGTGAACAAATCTGACCAAATGTGATCATAAACGTTACCAAATATGATCACGTATGACCACAATATGACCAAACTTGACCAATACGTGACGAAATGTAACCAAACGTGAACAATACGTGAAAACGTGACCAAACGCAACCACATTGTGACCAAACGTCACCAAATACGTGACCAAACGTGATCAAACATTATCCAATATGTAATCATACGTTAGCAAATGTAACCAACACATTGCTAAGACAACATAAGCTAACCCATCTGTTATAACTTAGACAATCAGTATGTAAGCCTAACCTAACCTACCTAGATCCCCCTCATCATTTATTCTATCCACTCAGCATCTGACCTAATTTGATAAGTTCCCAGACTGACACAACCATACTAACCTAAACTGGACCAACCACTATAATCTATCCTATCCTGCCGTCATCTACCCTAACCTCGCAACGAATATCTTAACCAAGTCTAGATCATCCTCTCACCATCTATTGTATCCAGTCATTACCTAACCTAATCGGATACAATCCTAATCTGATACTAAGCATTCTAACCTATACTAGACCATCACTTGCCATTTCACCGGCAATCGCCTGCCCTGACCTGGCACCGAACATCCCAACATAACCTATTCAAGAGCTATCGAACACTGACCTAAGCTGCCTTTGAATTCATTGGTGAAATTGCAGCGTTTTATTCATTTTTATTATTAAGGGGTCTTAATTAGGTTTTATGTAAACGTATTTTTGCTTCGAAATTTGTTTTAATTTGTTGTTTGCCGTCTCTCCTGTTTCTATCTAACCTTGAGATTAGCACTAGAAGTTATTCCTAGTGCCTGAGTTACCACTTTTCACATCCTTTGTTCTTCTAAATCTTCTCGCATCAGCAGGACGTACGCGAGCAATAGTTGCATCTTTCCATACATCAACCCAATACTAAAATATCAGCGTCTTTTTAGCAATCCTAACCATCATCATTCAGCAAAGCAACCGCAACGAGACGAACACTAACCAAGCTAGACCATCTTGTATTCATTCCTATGGTAAACTAACTTAAGATAACCTATGCGGTCTTCACGTGTATCCTGCTATAACCTAAATTAACCTGGTTACTTCCATGATAACCTAAACCAATCTTAGCCAAGTCCTTTTATCACCTATTCTATCCTGTTATAACCTAAAGCTAACAGTTAGACTATCCTTTAATTATCTATTCCAAACTATCACAATATAAGCTAGCGTAAACTGTCTTTACACCAGATAAATAGTTCTGTCATTTCCACCCTAGCTTAACCTAAAAGGACCCCGTTATCATCTAATTGAAAGCCTATCTTAACCTAAACGGATCCATATATGTATCACATAAAAGTTTCCTTAAATCAGGAACTTTGGATGCTTTTACAGCAATTGGCTGGCTTCTACAACCATTGCTCTCGTTTTTTCAGTAATTCTGTCATATGTTAAGATTGTAACGGTTTGCAGCCATTTTACTTTACGGAGGATTTGGTAATTTACAACACTGTCGTTGTGTGTTTACATTTATTTTTCTGTTTTTGCAGAGATTTTGTGTTTTAAAAGTCTTTTATACACATTTTACAGGCATTATGTGTATTTTGACAGAGGTATTGCTATGTCTTCATGCCCTTTTCGTGAATATTTATAGAAATTTGCAAGGGTTTTACGATCATTTTAGCTCCTTTTGCAGTAATCTTTGTGGTGCTTTTTTCACATTCTTTGCACTAATTCGGTAATTTTCCAAACTAATTACGTAGCGTTTCATGGTCATTTCGCAATACAGACACTGTCACGCTCACCTCGCTGCCATTACATCAAGCAAGCCATCATCAATCAACACAAACATAACCAGACGAATCCTACATCTATTTTATACCGCCATCATCTACCGTAATGGGATTCCGACCATGTTAACCTAATTTGGGCAAGAAAGATTGTCTTTATATATAAATGAAGCATATCTTTCACCTAAACGGGACCTTACATAGCTAATTCTGAGAATTTTTCTTAAGTTTTTATGGTCTTTTAGCAGTTTTACGGTTATTTTGAATACTGTTATGACAATTTTCATACGACATTTCACTATTTTGTGTATTTTTGTAGAGATTGTGTGTACCAGATTGTATATTTACCAGATTTTATGTTGATTTGTATAACGTTAATTAGTGTATTATCATATATATTAACGTTGATAGATTGCCGTTTCCGCTCTTATGTGATCTGTTGATACTTTTACATTATTTCTGCGTTCTTCCTTTTCTAGCTACTGGCAGTAGACATATTTTACGTATGTCGGAAGTTTTATGAAGACAGATCAAACATTCGTTTATACTTAAGTATCTAAATACCTTTTCCACTATATATGCTTTGAACCAAATCGAGCCTTGAATTTAGCAATGAAATGGCATGTATTCCTCTAGAACTCCTTCATTTTATGAACATATTCATGTATTTTATTATATTACGCAACCAATAAGATAAAAATGGATATCTTAGGTCTGAACCTTTATATAAAACCTGGTTTCGCTGCATACCACTCACTTCATTATCTCTGCAAATACCAAACCACAACATATAACGTCACACCCAAATAGAGACATGATGTATAGCGCTCTTAGACACGTTGAAACTCGCCTTAAAACGACACCTTATATGACAATGGTTGTAAACAGGCATACTCTCCCACAGCTATGACAGGAGCAAGAATAAATAAACGTCATCATTAACAACAACACAAACAAACACCAAAAACACAACTAATGCCGTAACCACCACCAACACAACAATCATCACACTACCACTACCACTGCGACCGCCAGCACTATACTGAACTAACCTAAACCAACCTTCAGTTCCTTTAGTGATATTCAGTTTTATTCGACTTTCTTGTTGTTTAATGTCTTTCTCTTTTATTCAGTGATTATTAGAAGGGTTTTAATTATCACCTGTATGTAATGTAGTCTTTGGTTAGATTTCATTAGTCGTATTTTTGTTTACTTTATATTTTCAGTTTTTATTTAGGTGATATACAAAGCTAAGCGGCGTTTCATTAGTTCATTGATTGTAAGGGTATGCGCTTCTCCTCTTTATCTGAGCTTGAGACCAGCACTAGAATTTTTTTCCTAGCAGCATAGTTAACACCTTCCTTTTTGTCTTCTTATTAAGACGTTTGCTAGGTGTATTCGTACAGTAGTTGAGTAAACCTTCATTTTATGATTGTATCCTCGCGGAGAAAAACATTATTGGGATATATAAGTTACATTATCTTATATAGGGATAGCAACATTAATATCCATAAGCGTATGCCGATATTCCATCATCTGAGGCTGCTCGTTTATCGTCATTAGATGATTGTGTGTCTGTGTTAGCTTCAACAGTCGAAACAATATGATAACGAGACAGAATTTAATTCAGGGATGTTCTAATAATAATCTCACTATGCAGTTTTCTTCTGATTCATTAAGGATTTAGATAACACACTTAAACCAACAAAGATGACATAAGTTATTTCAGTAATCTAATTTATTTTAAATTTAACGCTATATTTGTCATTATTAACCATGATATTCCATAGGAACGTTACGTTGCTTACGTAATTCCTTATATTTCCTCACCTTTTCCATCCCGCTTCTTCCATACTGATTATCATATTGCGGGAAGCAGAGTTTGCATGTATATATCCTTCCATCATGTATTTTTTCTGACGTCGAAAAAGTTTCTCAAAATGTTTAACATAGAATTGTATAATTATATTTAATTAATTAAAGAATTGTATATTCTTTATATAACATTATATAAAATTATTTATATAGAGTTGTAGACCAGTGCGATCACTCAGCAGCAGGTCACGATGGTCAGTTAGTTCCTTATCAACGACCATTACAGGAAACACTTCATGTTTCTCATTCAGTCCGAAAACGTTTACGGGTATACTATTAATTCTTTCATATTTCTCGATTTGAAGCAATGTCATAAGAGACGAAACACATCAGAAATGATACTTATCTTCAAGTTACTTGTGTTTGCTCATACGTACTGGATTCCTTTGTATAAATTTTGCAAGAACAGCATACTAAAGTGGTTTCTCATTGGAATAGCTCTGCGGATTTATACACGCCTGTTAAGCTCCAACAGAGGCCGGTGCGGGTAGGTAACTCATTCCTCAATGGCTTGAACTCTTTAATCTACACAACTCTTCATCATGCTACCTATTGTAGCTGCTGTTGTGGAATCTTCCTCAAAGAGTACACTTGAAAAACGGCTTACAGGTAATCATTTCACATCGTTTCTTATGATAGCTTTCTAGAAAGTTCTATCCACATACACTAAAAGTCTTAGCAGACTCAGTATTTGGAAATACGTTTTAGAATTTAGCGTTCTTCACTTCTACAATCTGCTAAATCTCACAAAATCCTTAGAAATACTGAGCATATATCCTTGATCGCCTTATTCAAAGGGCTGACAAAATAAATACATTTCCTGTAAAAAGTGTACGAAAGACTGTGAAAAGGTCACAAATCAGTGTAAAATTAAAGAGATACCCCTAAAAGGATAATAAAAGGGTTGCAAATGTACTCGAAAGCTCCATAATGTAAAATGACTGCAAAACTTTACAAACTCAAAACATTGCACAATGACTGCAAAAACGAGAGAAATGGCTGCAGAAGGCGGTCAATTACTGTAAACGTACATACAGATCCTGATATAAGCAATAGTTTATGTGATATATCCATCCGTATAGGTTATGGTATGCTCCTCAGTAAGACGATAACATGGTGCTTCTAGGTTGAGCTAGGGTGGACAATGACAGGACTAGGTATCTGGTGTAAAGACAGTTTATGTTAGCTTAGGTAATGACAGGCTGGAATAGATAATTACAGGATGGTCTAAGTGGTGGTTTAAGCTTATGCCAGGATACAATTGTTATAAGGGGACTGTTGATTAAGACTGGGTTAGGTTAACATGGATATAGCGAGGTTAGGTTAAGTTATAGCAGGATAGACGTGAAGACCGTTTACGCTATCTTGCGTTAGGTTACCATAAGGGTGAATACATGATATCTAGTTAGGTCAGGGCTCATCTGGTTGTGGTTATTTTGCTGGATGATGGCCGTTAAGGTTATTGCAGTGACGGTGAAGTTTGTTTTAGTAGTGGGTTGCTGTAAGGAAAGATGCAATTTTTGCTCGCTTGCATACTGCTGATGCGAGAAGAATAAGAAGAATACAGGGTGTGAAAAGCGGTAACTCCGGCGCTAGGAACAACTTATAGTGCTAATCTCAAGGTCACATAGAAAGACGAGAGACGGCAAGCACCAAATCAAAACAAATCTCGAAACAAAGATGCGTTGATATAAACCTTCTAATCAAGACTCTTAAATAATAAATATGAACAAAACGCTGCAATTTCACTAATGAATTCAAAGACGTCTTAGGTTAGCGTTGGATAGGTGTGATAAGGTTAGGTTGGGATGTTCGTTGCTAGGTCAGGGCAGACAATTGCCGGATAGATGATAAGGGATGATCTGGTTTAGGTAGAATGCTTGGTGTCAAGGTTGGATGGTTCAGATTCGGTTGGACAATGGCTCGATATAATAGATGGTGAGAGCATGATCTAGGCTAGGTTAGGATATTCGGTGCAAGATTGGGGTAGATGATAGCAGGATTGAGTAAATGATGGTCGTTGGTCTAGGTTAGGTTAGAATGGTTTATATCAGGTTAGAATTGTATCATATTTGCTTAGACGATCCATGGATAGAATAGATTATGAGAGGCTGGTGCAGGCCAGGTTAGGTTAGGTCAGACTCGCATACTGATTGTTTAAGTTATGCAGAATGGGGTAGCTTATGTTGTCTTAGCAATCGCTTGGTTGCATTTGGTCACGTTTGACCGCGTTTTGGTCACTTTAGTCACGTCTGGTCATGCTTTGGTCACGTATTGATCACGTCTGATCAAATTATGGTCACATTTTCATCTCATTTGCTAACACTTTGTGTACTTTAGCCACGTTTTAGTCATATTTAGTGACGTTGTTGGTCACATTTGGTCACGTTTTCCTTACATTTGGTCACTTGTTTTATTACAGCTGCTTACGTTTGGTTAAGTTTGTTTGTCTGGTGACATTTTGGCCAGGTGTGGTTACGTTTTGTGAGATTACGGTGGACGGTGTCAGGATAGAATAAACGATAAAGAAATGTATTAGGTTAGCTTATGGTAGTGTTGGATAGCCTAGTTTAGGAAGTTCGGTGCAAGGCTAGGGCAGATGATGGAAGGGTAGAGTAGAAAATGAGAGGATGGCATAGTTCAGGTAAGGTTAGTATAGGTTAGGTTAGTTGAATATGCCTCAGAAGGACAAAACCATAATCAATTTATTCCCCCATGTCTCACACCCCGGCATACAGTAGTTTAACAAAGATTTAGAAACGGAGTTTAAAAGTATATAAAAAGTGGTGTAGCATTAGACAAAATGCTTATAAATTATCGAAAACAAATGAAACAATACACCAAATACTGTAAAAGTGTAAAACCAATCTCCAAAAATGCATGCCATAAATTCTTATAAAACATGCCAGTGAACATGAAAACAGTATCAAGCTGCTATATAACGTGGAAAAGTCCTGTTAAACCATAGTAGAATGGCTGAAAAGGCTTAAAATTTTCATAGGAGAACCCAAACCCCTGTAGTAGTGATCAAAGTACCTTTGCCAGAGCTCGAAACACTTATTCATGTGCCCCAAATTCCTCAAAGTGTGTAAAATGGGCGCAAAGTGTTTCCAAATATCTTCAAAATGCCCCAAAACATTCTAAACGTGCCTTTCCCCTCAAAAATATTCCAGCCCTAGTGCCTAAAATACCCTTATACGCCTTGCAAACTGTATAAAATACTTTAAACAGCATAAAATACCTTCAAAAGTTTTCGTAATGTCCTAAAACCCCGAACCAATACTCTGAAAATACCTGCTCCATTGCCCACAAATGCCTTGCAAGTGCTAGAAATGCCGCTACCAGCGTTCCAGAATGTGCTACCAGCTTATCTCAATACCCCAAAATACCTGAACCAGTGGCTAAAGTTCATCTGAAATGTCCTAAATGTAACTGCCCGACAATACCCAATCCAATGCCGTACCAGATCCGGTACCGAGAAGATCTGCAAAGTAAGCAGAATACGTGCAAAGCACTCTGAAACTGCTACTCCTAAAACTGTTCCCAAAATGTCAATGTGAGTGCCTGAAATAGCCGTAAAGATGTTCTAAGGAACTAGATGTTGCTAAAAATCGCTTAAAACATAAGAATACTCTAAAACAGGGGTGGGGAAAATGATTCCTTCAATAAATTACTGAATATGCAACACTCGCTACACCACTCAGAAGCACGTGGAAACCAAATGGATAGCCAGCCAGAAGGGAACGGCTCCTGCGAATCATAGTGCTTCGAGACTCCCGTTTTTACCACCTCTGCTTCAAGGCATAATAAATATGACTAGCTATAGCCGATACGTCCATAAAACGGAATAAGCTACCATAAAATACCAGCAAATAAGTGTAAAACCTGAGAAGTGTGCCAGATTTATGGAGTTAAATCTAGGTTAGGTTAGCTTGGTTAGGCTCGGTTGAGTTAGATTAGGTTATTATTGGATATCTCAGGTTAGGTTAGGATATTCGGTGCAAGATTAGGGTAGACGATGGCTGGATAGAATAAATGTTAACCGATGGTCTAGATTAGAATGGTTGGTATCAGATTAAGTTAGATGATGACAGGATAGAATACATTATGAGAGGATGGTCAAGGTTAGGTTAGAATGGTTGGTATCAGGTAGGCTAGATGACGACAGGATGGAATAGATGATGAGAGATGGGGTCTAGGTTATTTTTTTAGTTTTATTTATTTATGGACGTTCTTTAACTGCTGTGGTCCTTAGCGTCCCATTCTATATTGAGCGTAAAAGATCGATAGTTTTGCTCAGAAGTCTCTTTATCAGGTTGAGGTTCTTTATGTGCCGTAAATTTACGACACGGGACCATCGGCCTTACTCCCCTTCCGAAGGAAGCCATGCTAAGGTTTTTACGCCCAAAAAGTCATCGCCCTCCGCCGGGTTTGAACCCGTAACCTCGGCAACTTGAGGCTAGCATGGTAACCACTACACCACGGAGGACGACAGGGGTGTAGGTTAGGCGAGATTAGGTGATGACAGGATGGAATAGATGATGAGAGGATGTCTAGGTTAGATTAGAATAGTTGGTATCAGGTAGGCTAGAAGATGACAGGATGAAGTAGATGATGATAGAAGGGTCTAGGTTAGGCTACGTTAGGTGATGATAGCATAGAATAGATGGTGAGAGAATAGTCTTGGTTAGATTAGAATGGTTGGTATCAGGTTAGGTTAAACGATGACAGGATGGAATAAGTGATGCGAGGATGCTCAAGGTTAGTTTAGGTTAGATATAATCATCATAGGAATTTCTTACATTATACATCGTACACACATCGTACAGCAGATGCATTGAACAATATACTCACACAACGAGTGTGCATACGCGTATACCCCTAGCCCTCCATCGCCGATGAGTGCTAAATTGTTCCCTCAACACCTACAACTCCTGCTCTCTCCAGTAACCCTTGTTGTTTTCCCTCTCTCTCTCTCTCTCATGTATCACCACTTCTTGTGCGCTCGGATTCCTGTGCTCTGACTTTTCATGTATTCATGTATGTATACAGCTGTAACAAAAATGTACGGCACAAGTTGCAGGACACATTCCTCACACGTAGTCGAAGAAATTATGTTATATGTACATGGGTCTGCAAACGCTTTGTTTCCATGTTACAACTCATTTTCTCCAACTCATTAATCATGGGAAACACACAAGAATGGAACGTACCAGCATATCACATGCAATTCTTTCTCACAGGAGATGTTCAATATGCCCTCCATGAGCATTGATAGATGCGTCAAGCCGCCGTCGTAGTGAATCCCGGATGCGCTGATTTATCCCTGGAGTGTTGCGTATGGTTTCGCAGCCTTCCATAATACGGGCACGGAGACTGAAAATCTGGTACTGGGGTTCGATACACAAGAGCTTTCAAATGCTCCCACAAATAAAAGTCCAGTGGGGTTAGGTCCGGGGAGCGTGGAGGCCAGACAATTGGTCCACCTCTACCTATCCATCTGTCACCGAATCTGTTATTTAGAAGCCGACGGATATTAACACTAAAATGAAGAGGTGCTCCATCGTGCAAGAAGTACATGTTTTGTCGTACAGCTAAAGGCACATCTGCTAACAGATCAGGTAGAACATTCTCTACGAAATTATGGTAACTGTCTGTTGAGCCTGGATGGAAGAACATGAGGCCCTACCAAACAGGCACCAACAATGTCGGCCAAAACATTGACAGAAAATGTTTGTTGATGACTTGCTTTAACATTACGTGAGGATTGACGTCCGCCCATAATGCCGATTGTGATAATTTACAATCTGATCTCGTTGTAACGACGGCTCATATGTGATTAGCACCGTTGCACTAAAATCAGGGTTGACACTTTGTTGCATAAAACATTTGCAGAAAGTATCCGTGCAGGAAAATCAGCTGCTGATAGTGCCCGCGCACGCTGTAAATGGTATGGATACAGCCGAACCTCGTGTAACACTCGCCAGACAGTCATGTGATCAACATTCATTGTTGCAGCTACTTGTCTTGCATTGATACTAGGGTCGTCGTCAACTGCCTGAAGAATTGTCGCCTCCCGTTGCGGTGTCCTCGTCCTTCTAGACCTCCCCCGGTCGCGAGTATCAGGCTGAAATGCCACATATTCCCTAAGACGGGGATCAATGGCTTCAAACGTTTTCCTGTCGGGGCACCTTCGTCCTGGAAATCTCTCCCGGTACAAACGTTGAGCGCAAGCGCCATTGCCGTCTGCTAATCCATACATCAAACGGGCAACTGCCATCTCGACATTTGTGTACACTGCCATTGCACGAGCCAAGTCTGTGATCAACTCTACTAGTACGTAGTAACCCGTGTGCTTGCCAAGGTCGTGCTGCTCACCGGAACAGTTTATGTTACCTGTAAACAAGCAGTGATGTAGGTCGCGTGACAACGGGGACATGTAAAACAAAACACTAGCGTTGCACCTACGATAATGACAACGTAACCAGATGTAAGTAAGAGTGCATGTTCCCCATGATTCTAACGTTCTGTTCGTGTGTGTTTCCCATGATTAATGATTTGGAGAACATGAATTGTAACATGGAAACAAAGCGTTTATAGACCCTTATTCATAAAGCATAATATCTTCTTCTATGTGTGAGGAATGTGTCCTGCAATTTGTGCCGCACATTTTTGTTACATCCTGTATATGTATTACAGTATATGTATGCGTATGTATGTATGAATGCATGCATGTCTGAATGGATGTATGTATATGCGTACGTATGTGTGTATATGTGTATGTACAGTGTATGTACAATGTAAGTATGCATATTTGTATTTATATACAATGTATGTGCGTATGTATATGTACGTACAATGTATGGGTGTATTTATGTATATATATATATATATATATATATATATATATGAACGTATGTATGTGTTGAAGTTTGTTCAGAAAGGTGGAGTATTTGGTCTCGAAACCATTAGTTATTTTGTAGCTAAGCCGAGGCAAAAAGGGAAATTAAATTGTGCCAGGGTTTCGCTGCAAGGCTAGAACAAGGCAGTGGAGACGCTTTTACATATTGAGATTTCAGTTCCACGGAGATTCTCATTGTGCCCTCCTCAGATAGAGAGAGAGAGAGAGAGAGAGAGAGAGAGAGAGAGAGAGAGTGAACTCCGACTCGCAGACTGTTCTCTAAGTCTTAGACACTCCCTTATAGGCGTCATGGGGTTCATTTATGTATGCATTTACTTATTCCCAGAAGCTCTGTATTATAGAATAAAGCTTAGAGTTGGATGGCCTTATTAGGGAATAGGTGAAAAGAAATCTCAAGGTGGGTTATGGAATAATGCCATTAAGAAATTTAAACGTAAATTGGAGGTTTTATAAGGAAGTAATGGAGTGGTTACATAGAGTGGGGGAACACAATTCTATGTCTACAACTTTGTGTGTTTCTTGGAATTGTGCATTTTGTAATAATATGCATTTATGTACTTACAATATATAGGTACTTTCAAACAGACATAAAATAGAGTGGAATGCCTATATAGCTTTTAGTACTTTGCAATTAATTAAAGCTTATTTTAGTTTTGGTTTATAAAATGCTTTCTCTTTAAATTTGTACCCAAATATTCGGTTTCAATGCAAGAACACCATCAGAATATGGTTTGCATCATTTTATTGTATTTTGAAATCTTCTATGTAGCATGATGAAAACTGAACAAGGTGGCGCAGCGGTAACGTGTGCGACTCGCACACGGGAGGACCCGGGGACTGTCCACTCTCACCTATGGGTTTTTTTCATGGTTTCTCCGGGTCGGCAGGCGAATGCTGGGGTGGTTTCTTCCTTACCGATTTCCTTTCCATCATTTCCTTTTCATTTTTCCTTCTCATATTTCGGTTGTGTTTCTAGGTTTCACGGTGTTTGGCGGTCCCCAACAGATGGCGCAGATGCATGCGCAATGGAAAGAGTACTCCCCGTGAACACCAGAGGGCTGCTTGACTGGTAAGCGGCTGATCGCCCTCTCTCGGAAGCACCAGCAGTGCGTCTCTGTAGCTTTCTGTGGTTTCTTCACCTCATCCCTTCCTACTCTGGGGTGGTAGCCATCAAGATCTCTGAAGATTGCGGCGCGCGAAGTGTCCCCCTCCGTTGAGTAAGCTATACCTATGCCTATGGTGAAAGAGAACGTCATATTGACCTTACTTCTACCATAGCAAATTAATAAATGAATACATGTTTACAGTTACGTAAGCAGTTGCTCCGCAAGTGTTTCATATGTATACGCCAAATGATAAATTGGGTATTATATTGTTAATATTAACATAATTGCAGGAAAGTATATGCATTAGTTGTTTAACATTCTGGATACCATTTTTTAAGTGAGAGGACATATTGACAGAATATTTTATTTCTAACGGAGGTAAAGAATCCGAAACATTGTTTGAAATTCCTAAAGAGGGAAGACTTACCATTTCTACACATTTCGCTGGAGGGTTACCCCTGAAAAGCAAAATAAGTGCTAATACAAGCGGTTGGTTGTAGACAGTAAAAAGGTTATTTTGTCCTCCACAAATTACAAGCAGATCTTTAAGGAGAATGGAACCATGAAAAACTATTATTTTGTACTCAGAAATAAGTGCTACATTCACCTAACTAGAAGTTCATGAATTTACTCTATTCCTCAACCAGTCGCTCTTGTTCTGCAGTGAATAAGTTGCTACTTGCTGTGAATATTCCATTGTTCGTGATTACGATGTAGCAAATCTTCAGCAAAGAAAGAAAGAAAAAGATGTAAAATCAAATATTGTCCCATTTAAACTTATATTTGATCCCATCTTCAAAACAATCTCTACGATGGCACTTCACTCTACAACTTGCAACAGTGAATTACGCTTAAGAATCATTCTATTCAGCAACAATAAACAGCATTCAACTGCTTACTTGTTTCGATGTCCACTCTGACCCAACAATGGGTAATGCAGTTTATTAATTTGGAGGTAAGCGATCCCGTGCTAAGACTACCTCCTACCGGTCTCACGTGTCTCTCACATGTGAAAGTGAACAGAAGCTTAGGTCCAGGAACTGAATATGTACCCATAGGTGTAAGTCTACAGCCGATGTGTTACAATTCCAACCCACGCTGCTAAATCGATTTGCCTCCTGTCATTGATAGATGGACAGCATTAATCTGAAAGGAAGTAATCCTCGTGCAGTTAATTCTGAGAAAACTTAAGTCAATTAAAACATTTTATTTTCCACACCTGTGGCAGAAATCAGCCTCACAGCAAATGAATCATGGGTGTTGCATGTGTATTTCCCCACACCCGCCGCCCCCGGTGACTAACATCCGCTGAGGCTACATCGTCTCCCCATGAACATGCTGTTAGTATCTAATAGCATGCATAGGGGGTGCTCGGGTTAGTATAAGGTATTCTAGCATTAGTTGGGACGGGTTCCGCTTGAGCACCCCGCTTAGTAGCGTTAGTAGTCGTGCTGGCATGCAAGCATGCAAGCGTGTCAACGTGATTGCTGGGCGACACCCATGACACAACCTGAGTGGCGCCCATTTTTTGGGGGGCGGGAACAAAGGTATAAGTGAAAAACAAGAATAAAAGGTTTTTGGAAGGGAAAAGGAAGAGGAATAGAAAGGATTTTATGCTGTGGTGTCGCTATTTATTGGGAGCATAATGGTGAACATGGTGGCTGGTGCGGCCGAAGCAAACCCGCTGATTATGAGTAATGAATGTAATGTGGCGGAGTTCTCCGCTGTGGTGATTAGGTAACTGCCATGGCCGAAGCCCTGGCAGGGACATATGAACACCGGTGGCTTAAATGGTCATGTGTGCTCCGAGCCCGGGCCTGTTACCTCCGGGCATTCGGTGTATGTCCAGGGAGATCTGGACAGCGTTGACGTGTGTGGTGGTGCGGTGGACCTAGGTCATCTCTTGGAGGTGCCATGATGTAGCGTTGGAGAGTCCTAATCACTCTTGTTGCATGATCTGCGATGTTGTGCCGTAGGTATTCATTTCCGATTCGGATGGTGGTGCGGTGTGTTGAGTCGATGTCTTTGATGGTTTTGGCGTGTTCTGTTGATATGGTGTCTGTGATGGAGGCGAACTGCGTGGTGAAATGGTCTTGAAGTGCTGTGAGGCGACTGGCTAGATCCAGCAACTCGGCGTGAAGATCCTGAATCGCTTCAAGGATGCTTTTGTTGCTGGCCGTGTTCTGATCAACTATGCGTTGGTGTTCGCCAACTGGTGCTCTAGTTGAGAGTTGTCGATCTGCGGTTTAGGAACGTTGATCTGTGGTGTCGTGTAGATGGAGTTGGTCGGCGATGTTCTACATGGGTAGAGTGGGCAGACGGCCTGACCGGTGAAGTGCCCCTTGTCCCCACAGGATGCGCAGAAGCGGCGGCGATGAGTTAAGTCGTGTGCCCTGCAGTCAGCGGTGAGGGTCCCGTTGCCACAATAGTGGCAGCGGGGAGCGGCGTCACATGAAGTGTTTGAATGCCTGTAAAGGCAGCAGCGGCGGCATGGAGTTGGGCGCACACTGCGGCTGACCTCGAGCGACAGGTTTGCCCTAACAAGGGCAGTCCTGCGCTCAGGACCGCCGAGTATTCATCCGCGTCCATGAAGGTGAGTCGGACCAGCGGTGTAGGACCTCTGTCGTTGCGAATTCTAGTCGCCATGGCCGCAGACGGCCAAAAGCGCTGCGCGGCGGTGAGAAAAAGCGTGTCAGGGAGCTGACGATGCACTCCCAGGACGACAGCGGAGTAGCGTGCACGCACGCTGTTCAGCGGCGTGTGGCTGGCTGCGCTGGCTGGTGAGATGGCGCTGGGCGCTTCGGCTGGCGGCGGCGGTGAAGAGGCTCGGAAGCTGATCTTCGTAGGTGGCGCTGGTCGTGGCTTCCTCACAAGGTGGAAGCTCGGAGGCTGCGGCTGTCTTCTTCCGTCCCATGTTGCTTGGAGGAGAGCTTGAAGCGAAAAGGCCGCCCAGTTTTTTTTATTGGTGTGGCCCCTCCTCCGCCACACCAGGTGACGATCATCCGAAAGGGATCTACATCGTCTCCCCTACCATGCATTAACTACACTATAGTGATGGAAGGGAATCGAAGGTAAAGTGGTGTCCGGTACCGCCGAAGCAAATCGGAGGATAGTGGGTGATTACTAAAAAGACGCCTGCATACAAGAGTGTATGCAGACAGAGTGGGGATTGGGTACTGGCCTTGGCATAGCCCAGACCAGGGACGTATTGTTAGTGGTGGTATTCAAGCTCATGCAGAAGGAATGCAATTGAGGTGTCATGCTTAAGTAAAGATGATGGTACGTTAGCGTGGATTGTGGCTTCAATCGGAGAGGGAGTTGAGTTGGTGTTCTTCAGCTGGTTGCTGATGGTCCTGAAACATGCTAGATACAAACTTGGAAGAGATTTGTACAATGGGAAAATATGTTTATTTACAGTTTTATAATTGATTTCATTCACGTATGTCTACATAAGTGTGTATTTCTATTATCATCCTTTTTTAGTTTTCTTGTTTTTTTGTTTTTTCTATATTTTTTGTTCTTTTTCTTCTCTTTCTTTTTTTTTCCACTAGCCTGATTTGTGCCTGCCGAGTCCTTGTGAGCGCTTGTTCATCTTATGTTGGGGCTGCCCTCTCTCCCCGATCCGCCCTGGGTGGGGAGCCATCCACGCGGGGTCTTCTTCTTGGGCGTACTGTTTAGATGTGTCATGTTGGTATTAGATTGTTAAGATACTCGAGGATTGCTGCGTCATCATCTGTAGTGTGCCTGTTTAAAGGTATTGTGCGGTCGAACAGCGATATTGATCCTTTGTACTTGTCGGTTGTTGTGTTGTATTGCCCGAGCTCGCGTACGGTTGGGTTGTGATTTTATGGGCCTGTTTGTACATGTTTTCTGCGAGTGTTTTAATAAATTCTTCCACTGTGTCATTTTGTATCTTCGTGCAGCAAGTCCAATGGGACTGTCTTGGGGACCTTTGTTATAATTCTGAAGGCTTTGTTTTGTAATGTTTGCAGCTTCTTGATATGCGTTTTGGCGCAGCGTCCCCAAGCCGGGGCAGCATACGTCATTACAGGCCTAATTAGGCTTTTGTATAGCGTGAGTCCCATCTGCTGACTTAAGGCGCTCTTGCGTTTTAAGATGGGATAGATGACACCAAGTTACTGGTTCGCTTTTTGCCTTACTTCCGATGTGTGTGCCGCAAATGTGAGTTTAGAGTCTAGTGTTACACCCAGATATTTGAATTTATTTGTCCAGTTTAACGTCTCACCAAATAAGGTTAATGGCGCTGTTTTGCTTTGATGGTTGGTTCTCTTGGTGAACAGTATTGCCCGTGATTTACTCGCATTTACCTTGATTCGCCAGCTATTCAGCCACGGTTCTAGCGCTCTAAGTGAGTTTTGTAGGTTTCGTCCTATAATTTCTGGTTTCCACGACAGTGCTGAGATTGCAGCGTCATCTGCTTAGATAGACAGCCGGGTGCCGTTTGTCTTGGGGATGTCGTTAATGTATAGAGTGAACAGTACGGGTCCCAGTAAACTGCCTTGCGGGACTCCGGCTTCAAGCTTGTGCGGTTTGGTACACTTTTCTTGTACTGTGACCATGAAGGTCCTGTTTGTAAAATAGTGCGCTATCAGTTTTACCATTGCGTCACAGAATTTCATTGCTTTTAGTTTGTGAATGAGACCCGCGTGGTAGACGGTGTCGAAAGCGCGCTGTAGTTCCAGAAATACTACGCCTGTGGATTTGCTTTCATTAAATCCTCTGGTTATGTGCTCCACGTTTCTGGTTAGTTGCAGTGTTGTGGAGTGGTGCGCCCTAAAGCCACATTGCTCGTCGACTATTATGTTATGCATTTTAATGTGAGCGATTAGACGTTTCTGTATTACTTTTTCTGCCAATTTGCTGGTTGTTTTTAGGAGGCTAATTGGCCTGTAGTTATTTGGATCAGCTCTGTCTTTTCCCGGCTTCGGAAACATAAGTACGTTTGCCTGTTTCCAACAGTTTGGGTAGTAGCCATTTTGTAGACAATAGTTGCAGATGTCGCTTAAGAGTTGCTTTTTGTGTGAGATGTTTTAGAACCAAATTTATTATTTCATTCGGACCTGGGGCTTTGTGGTCCTGCAGGTGCCTTATGATCCATTTGCAGCTCGTCCGGACAGGTTTATATACATTTACTATGTGCTGTATTCGTCAGGGTTGCTTGCCAGTCGCGCTCTCGGTTCTCGCTAAACTGGCGATCCACTGGGCCGTGGTTGGGTGTGCATGTTTGCTGAAGCGTCCCTGCCAGAACTTTGGCTTTATCTTCGTTGCTTTCCGCGTAGAAATTTTGGCTGTTTGGGATTAGGAGCGGTGGTATGTTGATAGGCTGCTTTTTTAGTGCCCTAACCAGTCACCATACCTTGTGGTTTCCGGGTTGAAGGTGTGCAAGTGTTTGGTCCCATTGTTGCTGTGTCTGTGTGTTTATTCGCGTTTTGATTGCGCTATTCAAGGTTGTCATGTTCGCTCTATGTACCAGGTTCCGTGTTCGCTGCCACTTTCGCCTTTTGTGGTCCCTTTCTTGGATTAATGCCATAACGTCCGGTGGGTATGTGATTTCGTACCTGGCCGGTGGTTTGATTGGGACTGCCGTATTTATCGCCATCTGGATCGCGTCTTCTAAGGATTCTGCGGCCTCGTCCACCGCTTGGTGGCTTGTTAGTGTACGTGCATGTGGTAACCTTTTGTCAAGGTGTGTGGCAAAGAGGGCCCAATTTGTGTTGTTAGAGTTTCTCCGCTGTGGGGGTGTTTGGAATACTGGCGGGGGCTTGTATTTCAATTTGTACTGCGAAATGATCTGAGGCTAGTGCGTCCACTACTTTAATGTTGTATTCAAATGCCGTGTTTTTCAGTAATGCTATGTCTAAGGTGTGTGCCAAGTGATTTGTCTGGTGCGGTATGTGTGTTTGTTCGCCAGGATGATCTATTATGTAATCGTTGTTGTTCCCTCCGTGTTTGCTATGCTACAGCCCCACGCTTGATGCTATGCGTTTAGGTCCCCTGCCGCTACTATTACTTCGTCAATGTCCACGATGGAGCCTACATCTCTTACGTTTGGTTGTTTTGGTGGGGAGTATATGCTTGTTAGTGTCACCGGGGTGTTTTGTATGTATACTGAGATAGCAGTGGCTTCTATGGTTGCTAGTGGTGGTATATGTTTTTGTGTGTGTGCTATGGTTTCTTGTGCCAATATCGCTGTTCCCCCATGTGGTTTCTCATCTGGCCTGTCGTTTCTGTATATTTTATACCCCGGTACTTTGAGTCTAGCTTTGGGTGTTAGAAGGGTTTCTGTAAGTAGTGCTATTGTTATGTTGTTGTTATAGAGGTGCTGTTTTAGTTCCTGTAGTTTGGATCTTATCCCCTGTGCGTTCCAGTATATTATTCTGTGCGTGAGATTTGCCATGTTTGTGTAGAATACGGTGGTTTGTCTGTGTCTGCTTTTTCCCCTTTCTTCTTCCTTTTTTCTTTTCTTCTTCTTCTTCTCCTCCTTTTTTCCTTACTTAGCCTTTCTTGGTGTTTTTGGTGTTGGGTGGTTTACATTACCTTGCTGCATAATAGTTTACACAGTGCCAGCGATGCCCTCTATGAGTGTCATTATTTGTTTTGCGCGGCTAAGTCGCAGCCTCTGGAGGGCCCACCGAAAATACTCCGGTACATTTCTACGATGGTCTCGTACCCCCTCATCATGCTTCCTTGTCCCACCGCATGCGGGTGGGACTTTATGTTGTCTCTGAACTTTAGGTATACCTTCTCTTGCTTGTCCTAGCCAAAATGGAGAGGGTATAACATTTGATAGTGTTCAATCAGGGTGTTCTGCTCTTTTATGTGCGCCTCTGCGCTTTTGCTTGTGGGGTTGGTCGCTGCTGGGCTCTCTTGTACTGCTACTGTCTCCATGGGTTTTATTGTTTGCATCGTACCCGATGTTTCAGTTGTCTTTGTGTGAGCTGGCTTTGCCTCCGTAGATTGTTGTAAATCGTTATTTGTTGTTTGTTTATATGGGCATTTTCCGCCCTTCTTTGCGGTTCTATGTGTCTGCGTCCATTTGTCACTGCTGCATGTGTCCCCCTTTGCTCTGTGACTAATGTTTGATAGCTCGGGTGTGTGGAGCGTACTGCTGCTGTTTGCTGCGTGGTAGGGAATGCCAGTCTCTGATACGCTGGGCATCCCCTTCACCGGGCTCCGTGGGTTGTTGCGTTACATAGCGCGGATTTGTCACATTGCTTGTATTGGTATGGCTCTGCACAGATTGAACATATCTGTGGCGCCTCGCAGTTTCTTGTCATGTGTCTAAAGCGTAGGCATGTCCCACATTGTGGGGGGCCATTTGGTGGCCTGTATGGCTCCACTTTAATTTTACAGTGGAATAGCTCCACAATTCTGGTGAGTACTATTGACGCATCTGCGTCGTCATGTTCCACCAGGAAAATGGGGACGTGCGCCCTCAGTCTTTTAGAAAAAAGTCTACTAACTTTTGTTGGTTCCGTGCTCAAATCCTTGAGCTCCTCTTTCGTCTCTGTAGCGGTTATCCTGGGGTGCAATCCTTTAATTACAACTCTGCTAGGTTGTTCGTTTTTCGGTGTAGTTATGTGAAAGGGCACTTTTTCGCTCGAAGGATGGCGTTCTTATATAGTGGGGGTGGGCGAGGCTTACTGTGAGGTCCTGTGCAGTGATTGGCTTGCGACTCTGGGAGTGGATGGGTTTGGCGAGGTATTATTATGTGTGCTATTTTTGTGTACGTGTTTCTTCACGATAAGTGTCCAGGCTTTATGTACACGGAGAGCCTCTTCTTTCCGGTTAAAATTGTTCTTGCGTTTATAAATTTCAATGGCCTCCCTCTGTAGTCGAGCATGATAGTTTACAGTTGTAGATAAAACTTCGGTTTCTTTGAAGCTGATGTCTTGGCCGAATAACAGTGAGTGTTCCGCCACGGATGATTTTTCTGTTTGTCCCAATCTGCTGTGAAGCCCGTGTTCTTTCAGTCTCGTGGCCACGCTGCGCATAGTAGTGTCTATGTAAACCTTGCCGCAGCTACAGGGCACTTTGTAAACACCTGCAGATGTATGCCGGTGACGCTTATCTTTAGCTGAGCTCAACAAGCCCTTGATTTTGTGTGCTGGTCTATAGATCGTGTCAATCCCGTAAGAGCGCAGAAGCTTGCCTACTCGGTCGGAAACATTCTTAATGTAGGGAGGAAGGCCGTGCTTAATGTGAGGTGATCCTTCTTTTTCGTAGGGCGTCTAGGATGAAGCGCGCGCCGGAGTTCTTTTGCGTAATTAATCATATTTTCTAATAATAATCCGATAATAATGCACGACTCAAAAATATCAAGGCAGTAGGATTTTTTCACACCATACCAATGGTACTCTCGGAATTTATCTACTTCTACTGGTAACGGAATAAATCAATAATGTTTAAATAATTGTAAGAATACAACAACCGACGCTATATGAGCGAACGCGTTAAAGATGTTAAAAGATTCGCAATGAATATTATAATGCGCCACCCTCAAAGAAGAGATGGGGAGGGAGGGAGAGAGAGAAAGAGAGATGGAAATGAAGCTTGCTTGCTTCTCTGTAAGTGATATGTCAATATAAAAATGTTTTAAAGAATATAGCGCAGAATACGTTATTACCCACGAGCTACAACACACAAACACACACAGATATCTAACGCGTTAAACCATCCACATTCCGTAATTGGAATGACAACATCAAGCTTACAGACACCTTAAGATAACTTAAATTCTGAGAGGAATGACGTGAATGAAGATGATGTTCCCGACGCAGAGTAGGAATCTCACCTATGGCTAGTGAACTGAAGGAGATATTTTCCTAATTCATGAGAGCACTATGGAGGGCAAGCAGAATCTACTTCATAAGACCCCCAAGTGTTCATCAAGGAAACAAGCTGAAGTTTGTAGAGCATTAATGTGAGTTACTTTTTCTGTATCTAGTAAGAATCTTCATAAATGAAATTTTGTTTCTCGGGCACTTTTATTTCTGTATTCTAACAAGCGTTATTTTTTCACGAGTCGAGCAACCTCTTTGCTAAAAAGATTTCTAACAGCCTCATTGTGTAATGTTTCAGCTTCTGTAAGAAGAAGAACACTTTTGCTGAGCATTGTGAGAAGCTGAGACTGCTGGAAGACCGAGTGCTTCATACTGTACCCAAGAAAGATGCAAAGATACAAGAAATAGTGTTTCAAAACGTGTTCCAAGACGTTTGCATCTCTAAAAGCCATATGGTCAACATAGGACTTTTCTGTGATATTCCAGCGTTCTACAGGGGGTTAAAATATTTATCCCTCACTATTCATGGGCAGCTATTAAGAAAGAGGAATCCTCAGCAGTCTCAACAGGCCGTAGAGACGGAAGAATCTACCGCCCCAACCTCCGACACCAGGTTAAAGAGAACTGTGTCACCGACACACCGGTGCGTCCATCGTCAACGCAGAAAACTCCACGGACGTCACCGCTCAAATTAATCCGCCGCAACTGCAGCCAATAAGAGACCTTCAGGGCTGCAACCACCTCCTGCTTATATCCTTCCCGGGTCGTAATATTTCATTGGCAGCCATTTACGAAACAGATTTTACTTTCTCCACTGTTTACACATAAGCAAAGGAAGTATTGCATTCCACCCAAAGATCTGATACCGAGACTTCACCGGAAATGTATGTTTTGAGACTTCCTGAATAAAAAGAAGACATTTTTAGGAAGAGGAGAGTGTTTGTGAACAGCATAACTCAAATACAAAAACTTGGTTAAATACCAAAGTTGGTATTTAGATTCAGCATATTTCAAAGATGCGAAACGAAGATTTTCAAAAAAGTCCCCTCACTCCAAACTACCCTATACATGGAAGATTTTTCAAGATTTTCGATTTCTTAAAAAGTTACTCTAACGATTTTCATTAAATTCTCCTATATTAAAGGTATTTAGATGTATATGTAGAATTGTTGGAATAGCTTGTGTAGTCCTCTTCATTTGGAAGGAATTTTGAATAATCTTGTAGAAGTGGTAAATGTTACTCGATAGACGAGAAGGTACTGCACAAAAAATGTACATCTGTTCACAATTTATTCCAAATAAATATTTTGTGCCGTAAGCCATTTTCGAGATATTCGTTATTAATGGTTCCAATTGTTGAATATTTCATTCTTTAAAAGTCCTTTCGATATTCAGTTTCTTCTCCGATTGCATGGAAACAGTATGGACCTTTTAAGGCCAGCATATAGCGTCCAGTTGTTAAACATTTGACTGTCGCTGTTCTCTTTGTATCTATAACGAAACGTGTAATGTAGCTATTTCTGCAAGGTTTATAAAATGAAGTAGATATAAAAGTAAACTATGGTAATAATAGTTTGTATGCTCAGTAATAAACGATGGAGGGTAGAGAAACTCGTGTGAATGTAACATATAAGACTTTTTCTTAAACGCTTTTGCCGATAACACGTTTTACAAACAAGGTATTCCGAAAGCACGTTTCTGAACCTTTAATTTCTGAACGTTATCGTGCTACAGTATCAGCATAGGTATCGGACAATAGGACCCCTGTCTTCAATGTCCTATTTCGGAACCGCTGATTAATTCTTATCTGTTTCAGAGCCTACCCGAGTTTGAACTTTGGAGCTGAAGAGAGGATCGTGTGTTCGGATGACCAACTTGAAAGGGTTATGAAATGTGTCACTGATCTTGAGAAGTGCTTCGTATGTATTCCAAAGATATGTCATTAATTGGGGTAACTAAGTTACAAGAATAGCGTTGTCCACAGTATTAATAGCATACGCGTAAACTATTCTGAGCTGCTAAATAAGAGGGTTTCTTACTAAGGCGTGTGTTGGCTGTAAACCAATTCCCGCAACTGAATTTTAAGAATTCCGTAAGACATGAAAGCCTCTTATCTATCGACAGCAGCATAGGACAATTCAAAAACAATGAAGGTTACGAAGTAAGAGCTTCTCCGGAAATGAAAGTACTATTTCGGTTTTAGGCGTTTAACGTCCCATATAACAAATCAGATCTAGAGACGATGTACGAAAATAGGAGAAAACCACGTTTTTTCGGGACTTCCTCACAAATAAAGGCACCGGTTTCGTAATTTTTTTCCTGCGTTAGAACATTTCGTTTTCGCTTCTAGGCTTAGCGTTTAGCGATTAATGAGAGGTCTAGCAGTTTCCCTACTTGGAACTGGAATACCCTGAAATTGTCTGCACGCCTGTCTACAGGATTCGGTGCTTACGTATGCATCGTGCATCAAATTCCTTGTCGGCAGGCACTGCAGTGGACTAGTAACAAGACATTAACACTCTTAAGCAAATCACACACAACGCGGATGTCTCGAATAAACGTTCACCTCTGAGATGCACAACGTCAACACTCCTTACGCACACGACACAAAGTAGCGACTGAAACACAGCTGATAAGGAACGCGTCATGTACCGCCTTCTGCAGCATAGCGTGTTACGAGTGTAGCGGTCTGTGGCCTCACCTTAGTTCCAATTCTTACAGAAAATACTGCATGACGATTCAAAATGATTACATTAATTACAAATGTAAATTAAATAATTTTTCATGTGTGAAAATAAAGTAAATGTGTAAAATAAAGTGTACTGTGTATTTGGCAGTAATAATAATAATAATAATAATAATAGTAATAATAATTTCTCAAATTCCCTTTCTTGTTATTACCATTTTTATTCTGCGTTGGTGTTTGTTATGCATCACTTGAATACATATTTACTTGATTTATTAATTACTAGCGGAGTCTTGAACTGAAAGAAACTCTCCCTGTTGTTCATAGAAGGCCTTGGAAGGATCATGACAGCCTTAGAGATTATTATTAATGTTGTGAAGCACATGTTTAACATTATTGCTGTTAAGGCTGAAGATATCTGGAACGCAAGGTACAATTCTGCGTTGTTTTTCTTCCTGTTCTAAAATCCGTGTTAAGAAACTTTATTGATGGCGTAACTATTTTTTAAAGTTGCCCAACAAACCAGAGACGGCGAAGTGAGATCGGCAGAAGGGTGTATCGAGCCGAGAGCATACCGACATTTGTCTCGTAAGGATAAGAAAATATCGCTGAAAATTGTAACCAGAAACCCTACACCAAAGGAAACTTGAACTCGGACATGCTGCCCCCTATACCACGGAGACTGACTATAAGAGTGGGTATGTTGTGTTGTCGATCGATACGTGTGGTATCAAACTCATGTGCACACTACATCTGCAATCTACCCTGAGGGATCTTGCTAGATCTTGATTATGAGTGTTGAACATGAGGTCTGCACAGAAGACGACTGAAACGATAAGAGTTGCCCAAAAATGCTCGGAAACTAACCTTATCCGGGCAATTCAGACTAACCGAATTCAAACTCTGGCCCTTTATGATAGAAGGCTTACATCGCGGAAATGGATATTTTAGGTCAACACGTTGTTAAATTAATACGGACAATGCACATTCTATTTAAATGTTTTATACTTGCATGGTTAGAGCCTCCTTTGTTCGCACAGAAACAAATGCAAACAGCGGGGAATAAGGAATCGAAAGTGACTTACGTAATTTCAGAGGAGAAACACGTAAGAAATGAACCGTTTGTTACGTTCAATTTATAAAATGTTTCGCACTTGGTGGGTTCACTTCAAGTATGCCAGACAGCGCCCCAACTCGGGAGTAAGGGATGAGCAACCCTGCAGAAGGAATGCATCACCGGAAGCCAGACAGGGAGATGGGGGTGGATTCTCCCCTATCCACACCCTTCCTCAATTCCCCATAGTTTCACCTACACGAAAGGGAAAACAGTCGTCCCCGTCTAAATGTTGCAGAAAACAACGTAGCCCCGTTTTCCTGCATTAAACAAGGAAGAATCCATTGCGCTGGCCTAATTCATTTTATGAGAAACCAAGTGCACCTCTCTAAAAGAGCTAACTTTTTCTCCTCCTATAGTCCCACTTATTTCTTTTCTGTCTTGTCGCAGTACAAACACGCCGCTCCCATAAAGCATTTAACACATGCTTTGCCTATATGTACTAGTTTAGAAAGGACATTACTCCACTCTGCAAAGTTTTTGAAAATAAAGTAAGAATATCTGCAGTGCCTACCTATATTATTTAAATGTAAATAGGGTTACGATCACACAGAAGACATCATTAGTAGCATATCTCTGTGTAGCTGTTTTGAATTAAACACCAGTAAAGACGGCAACCGATAGAAAATTATTTTTATAAAAGATGTCCACCAATTTTATTTGCTGCTAATCGAATGGCGAGAGTTCCTGGACGAATTATATCAAATTTGAAACAAATACGAATGATGCAGCTTCTTTATGGATCGATTCTCATACTCTAGATCCATTTTGTAAACATGCTTTGAAATGCAAAACATTCCATGTTTTACTGCAGAAATGAACACTCTGGCTTAAAATTAAGTCGTTATCACAAACTGTAGTTACTTATACATGCAGTGAAAATAATTAAGTTTCTGAATTTTTGGCGTCCAGGCTGTCATTACTTCCCATACTGGAGAATATTTACAGAAACGAAGAAATCTACGACCAGGTTATTGCTGCTAAGAACAAGAGAATCGAACTGGTGTACAAGAAAACTTAGATGAGTTGATTATCAGTTTTGTACCATAGACATTTCAATGTACAGGAATATTTTCTTAGTAGTCTCTCAGTTTCTTTAATTCCAACTAGAATGAATCCATTACGTTAATTATAGCTTTCACAAAAAATATAATTCATTAAAAAATATGCTCGCAGAAAAAATGCATATATTTTTACTAATAATATTCACCATATTATTCAAGATACACGGATGATTTAGGTCTCAATAAGCATTAGGTTTACATGTTCCTGCAAAGCTTCACTATGATTGGTCAACCACTTTCAGAAAACAGGTACATAAAGCAAAGAAATTGTAGCTTTGAGCTTAATGTGCAGGTGTGGCAGGAATTGAAAGGGTGCACTACTCTAGTAAATAGCCATTCAAGGGCGTAAATCACATCGCAACCATGTAAACCTATATATCATTCTGTTCAACAAAAATTGCACCTTTTTTTTCAAAAATAAAACTAAATGAATTTTTTTGAGACTTCAGTAACGTATCTCCCCTTAAAAATACGCCTACCTTAAGGCTTTTTTGAAAAATATAATACAGGCTGAAAGAAGTAAAGTATGCTTCTTTTAATAGTGAGAAGAGAAAAAAATAGCAGTAACCAGTTTTGTTACATTTATCATGACTTTAATAATATACATAATTTTTAATAACATGAACACAAGAACGTTCCTATGCGCCACTGTACAGTCATCCTGGACTAACAAACACAACAATGGTCATCCTGCAAGTGCAATACATCTTTACAGTATAAACAAAGATACATAAATAATGAAAGATTAGTTTATGATCACGGCGAGCTTCTTCGATTAAAACAGTGTTATACGATTTTATTCACTTTTCAGGAAAAAATACACCTTGGAAGGACTATACCCATTCTACCATAGATTTCTAAGTGCAATTACAAAGGTTAAAAAAAACACTCCATTTTTATACAGAAGTCTTAAACTTCAATAAATGTCTAATAACTGAAGTGTTCCGTTTGTGCGATACCGAGAATATTCAGAGATATGGAACTGAATGCCACCCGTTTTCAGTTTCTGTACTTATTTAACCAAAACTATTTCTTCTTTTCTTTTCCCTTTTCTATTTAACAATTGTTCCACAATTTGTGTGCGCTTATGAAACCCCAGATATAGCTGTATTCTCAAACAAAATATATTGGACCCGAGTTTTATTTCCTTGTAACAGAAAATTATTTTCGTGAAGAAAATTACAAAGTAATTTTAAAATCTGTATCATGGCTTGAAATTCATTACACTTTCAAGTCATTTTCTTCAGTAGAAGATAGAATTTACTTGCCGTTGCCAACAAACAGCAGAAAATAAAATAATATGAGTATATTTATATTTATGTATGACCAAGCGAAATGGTAGCACGGTAACGTGTGAGTTTCGCAATCGGTAGGTCCCGGGTTAGATTCCCGGCGACCGTCCACTCTGACCTTGGGGTTTTCGTGGATTTGTCTGGTCTTAGGCAAATGCTGGGGTGGTTTCTCATCTACCATGTTTCCATCCATAATTTTCCTATCCTTAAGTTTCCTTCTCATCTTTCAGGTTTCGTGGGGTATGGCAGTCCCGCAAAGATGGCGTGGATGCTTGCTCAAAGGGAAGAGTATTCCCGTGTACACCAGATGGCTGCTTGGTTGACGGGTCGAACATCGCACTCTATGGGCAGCTTCAGCAGTGGGACAGACGTTCAAGTCGGGAACTGTTAGGGTCTTCCTTGCGTCCCTATGGCCTGTAGCCTCCTGTGGCACCTTCACTTCATCCCTTCCTCCTGGGGTGGAAGCCGCAATATGTAGGCCTTCCGTAGGTCGCAGTGCGCGAGGTATCACCTCCTAGGGGTGGTAGCCATAATATTTAGATCACTCATAGGTCTCAGTGCGCGAGGTGTCCCCCCTCTGTTGTATACCCCATCGCCTGGGAATGAAAGCCGTAATATCTAGATCACTCGTGGGTTGCAGTGCGCAAGGTGTCCACCCTCTGTTGTATACCCCATCTCTTGGGAGTGGAAGCCGTAATATCTAGATCACCCATAGGTCTCAGTGCGCGAGGTGTCCCCCCTCCGTTGTATACCCCACCTCTTGGGAGTGGAAGCCGTAATATCTAGATCACTCGTGGGTTGCAGTGCGCGAGGGATCCACCCTCCGTTGTATACTGCACCTCCTGGGGGTGGAAGCCGTAATATCTCGATCACGCGTGGGTCGCAGTGCGCGAGGTGTCTCCCTCCGTTGTATACTGCACCTCCTGGGGGTGGAAGCCGTAATATCTCGATCACGCGTGGGTCGCAGTGCGCGAGGTGTCTCCCTCCGTTGTATACTGCACCTCCTGGGGGTGGAAGCCGTAATATCTCGATCACCCGTGGGTCGCAGTGCGCGAGGTGTCTCCCTCCGTTGTATACTGCACCTCCTGGGGGTGGAAGCCGTAATATCTCGATCACCCGTGGGTCGCAGTGCGCGAGGTGTCTCCCTCCGTTGTATACTGCACCTCCTGGGGGTGGTAGCCGTAATATCTCCATCACCCGTGGGTCGCAGTGCGCGAGGTGTCTGCCTCCGTTGTAATCTCCATCGACTGAGGGTGGAAGCCGTAATATCTAGACCATATATAGGTCGCAGTGCGCGAGGTGTCCCCCCTCCGTTGTAATCTCCATCGCCTGAGGATGGAAGCCGTAATATCTAGATCACCCATAATTTTCGGTGCCCGAGGTGTCCTCCTCCGTTGTATATCGCATCTCCTGGCAGTGGTAGCCCTAATATCTAGATCACCCATAGGACACAGTGCCCGAGGTGTCCCCCTTCGTTGTATACCGCACCTCCTGAGGATAGTAGCCATAATATATAAATGACCCATAGAACGCAATGCGCGGGGTGTCACCCTCCGTTGTATAGCGCACCTCCTATGGTGGTAACCATAATATTTAAATCACCCGTAGGTTACAGTGCGTGAGATGACCCCCTCCCTTGTATACCCCACCTCCTGGGAGTGGAAGCCGTAATATCTATATCACCGTAGTTCGCAGTGCGCGAGGTGTCCCCCCTCCGTTGTATACCCATCGCTTGTCGTTGGAAGCCGTAATATCTACATTACCCTTAGGTCGAAGTGCGCGAGATATTCCCCTCCGTTGTGTTGCCTACCTCATGGGAGTGGAAGCCGTAAGATATATATTTCCCTTATGTCGGAATGCGCGAGGTGTCTTCCTCCGTTGTGTACTACATCCTGGGCATGGTAAGCCGTAATATCTAAATCTCCCGTAGGTCGCAGTGCGTGAGGTGTTCCCTTCCTATTTATACCCTACCTTCTGGGGATGGTAGCCGCAATATAAGGGTCTTCCGCAGATGGCGGTGCGCGAGGTGTCCCCTGCGTAATATACCTTGCTTCCTGGCTCCTGGGGGTGATAGCCGCAACATGTAGATCTCCCGTAGATCTCAGTGCACGAGGTGTTCCCTTCCGTTTTATACCCTACCTTCTGGGGATGGTAGCCGCAATATGTAGATCTTCCGCAGATGGCGGTGCGCGAGGTGTCCCCTGCGTAGTATACCCTGCCTCCTGGCTCCTGGGGGTGATAGCCGCAACATGTAGATCTCCCGTAGATCTCAGTGCACGAGGTGTCCCCTGCGTAGTATACCCTGCCTCCTAGAGGTGGTAGCCACAATATGGAGATCTCCTGTAGATCGCAGTGCGCGAGGTGTCACCTGCATAGTATACCCTGCGTCCTGGAGATAGTAGCCGCAATATGGAGATCTCCCGTAGATCGCAGTGCGCGAGGTGTCACCTGCGTAGTATACCTTGCGTCCTGGAGGTGGTAGCCCCAATATGTAGATCTTCCGTAGATCGCAGTGCGCGAAGTGCTCCCTGCGTAGTATACCCTGCGTCCTGGAGGTGGTAGCCGCAATATGTAGATCTTCCGTAGATCGCAGTGCGCGAAGTGTCCCCTGCGTAGTATACCCTGCCTCCTGGAGGTGGTAGCCACAATATGGAGATCTCCTGTAGATCGCAGTGCGCGAGGTGTCACCTGCGTAGTATACCCTGCGTCCTGGAGGTGGTAGCCACAATATGTAGATCTTCCGTAGATCGCAGTGTGTGAGGTGTCACCTGCGTAGTATACCCTGCCTCCTGGAGGTGGTAGCCACAATATGTAGATCTTCCGTAGATCGCAGTGCGTGAGGTGTTACCTGCGTGGTATACCCTGCCTCCTGGAGGTGGTAGCCACAATATGGAGATCTTCCGTAGATCGCAGTGCGTGAGGTGTTACCTGCGTAGTATACCCTGCCTCCTGGAGGTGGTAGCCACAATATGTAGATCTTCCGTAGATCGCAGTGCGTGAGGTGTCACCTGCGTGGTATACCCTGCGTCCTGGAGGTGGTAGCCACAATATGTAGTTCTTCCGTAGATCGCAGTGCGTGAGGTGTCACCTGCGTAGTATACCCTGCCTCCTGGAGGTGGTAGCTACAATATGTAGATCTTCCGTAGATCGCAGTGCGTGAGGTGTTACCTGCGTAGTATACCCTGCCTCCTGGAGGTGGTAGCCACAATATGTAGATCTTCCGTAGATCGCAGTGCGTGAGGTGTCACCTGCGTAGTATACCCTGCCTCCTGGAGGTGGTAGCCACAATATGTAGATCTTCCGTAGATCGCAGTGTGTGAGGTGTCACCTGCGTAGTATACCCTGCCTCCTGGAGGTGGTAGCCACAATATGTAGATCTTCCGTAGATCGCAGTGCGTGAGGTGTGACCTGCGTGTATACCCTGCCTCCTGGAGGTGGTAGCCACAATATGTAGATCTTCCGTAGATCGCAGTGCGCGAGGTGTCACCTGCGTAGTATACCCTGCCTCCTGGAGGTGGTAGCCACAATATGGAGATCTCCTGCAGATCGCAGTGCGCGAGGTGTCACCTGCGTGGTATACCCTGCGTCCTGGAGGTGGTAGCCACAATATGTAGATCAACCGTAGGTCGCAGTGCGTGAGGAGTCCCTACCGTTATATGCGTGGGTCATCTTTATGGTTTAGTTGGATGTGTACCTGTAGGTACAGTAGGATCTGACCTCCCTGGTGCCTGCTTTCCATCCTGGAGGACTTGGGTTGCAATGAAGCATTCTCCCCCATTTTCCTTAGTCGTCATAAGATCCAGGGCTGACCTGAGCATCATTTGTTCTGGGATCTTAAAGGGACATGTGCGTCTATGGCGACTGCCCGCGATTTTAGCAGCATCATCTAGTTTCTTAGTCTCTTTGTGGTTCTAGTCTTTTCAGGGCGAGAAACCATCCAATTTCAAGACAGCAGATCAAGTCATTTTTGTGGTTCCTTCTATGCTTATTCTTTTGGGTGGACAACTCAGGGCTTAATTTTTAATTCTCTTCTCATTTGTCTTACATTCGCTTCTATAGCTTGTAAGTTTTATCATTTAAATTATTCTCTGCATCTTAATTTTTGAACTGCCAAACCTCAGGATTCTCATTTTTGACGCTCGGATTCTAGATATATCTTTCTAACGGTTCTAGTATTATTGCCATATAACAATTTCACTGTGCCCAATATACTACAGTATATGATGTAAACAATTTGAGGAAAAATTAGCTTTACTAAGGAAAGAAATAAACAATAAAAAATGCAATGTATTTCCAAATTTCTAAACAAAAATTCACAATCTTATCTCCAGACTGAAAAACGAAGCCGTGAAGCAAAAGGAATAACCTATTTAAGTAAATGAAAAACAAATTAGTAGTGATAAGCACATAGCTGAAGCCTATAACAACTGTATAACTAGCTCACATCATATTCCAAAACGTGTTAAAAGGAGGAAAAAATACATAAGAGGTAAACTGAAGAAAGCCTGGAAATCCAGAAAAGAATCCTTATTCAACACTGACTTCACAATGCAAGAACTCCTCCAAGCAATGAACTCTCTAAAAGATGCTAAAACCCCATGGCGCAGGCAACATTATGGATGAACTTCCAAATTATTTAGAACAAGCACTGAAATCAGTTTTCTACATTTTCAACCAATATTGGAACTTATATTTACCGAACAAAGCAAGAAAGCAGTTGTCATACCTTTACTGTAACTAGGGAAATCAGGAAATGCTTTAAAAAGTTAAAGTCCTATATCACTAACCAGCGTGATGGGTAAAGTAATGAAGTAATTGGTAAACAACCGCCCAAGCTATTTTATAGAAAGTAAAAATATTATTTGTGCAGAACACGCCGGATTCCGTAAGCACCACTATACGAACCAACAAATCCTAAAACTGAGCCAAGACATTAGAGATGCACCAGATAATAGATGTACCACACTTGCTGTCTTCGTTGGTTTTAAAGGAGCATTTAATGCTCTCTGGAGAATGAAGCTAATGGAAAAACTGCAACATATTGGTGTAAATGGAAAATTGCTCAGATGGATCTATCTTTTCATCAGTCAAAGATATTGCTCTACCAGAGTTAACACATCTACTTCAAGATCAAAACAACAGAAACGTGTTCTTCTACAGGGCTCTGTTATGAGTCCCCTGCTGTTCAATGTGATGATTAATAATCTAGTACCCACACTATCAAAGATTGAAGGGGTTAAAACAGCTCTATTTACAGATGACCTGGCGATCTGGACATCCCTTCCGAAGAATAAAGAAAACCAGCTCTCTGTAGGGATGAATGAAATCTTATATATTCTCTCAAATCGGTCACAAAAAATTTATGCTAATTAATACAGTAAAAACATCCTATCAAGTACTTACTCTTGTTCATAGAATCCCTAACATAAGCATACAACTCGATGGTAAAAACATCACTTCCAGCACAGAACCAAAATACCTGGGCATGTTCTTAGATAAAAAAACTCATGTAACACACCTGTAGAAAATACGGCGTGAACGCAAGAAAGAGACTGAATATCCTAAAGAGGTTAGCAGAAATACACTGGGGTGCCTCACTTTCAGTATTACATTCCACCTACAAACTGTACATAATCCCGGACATCCTTTGTGGATGTGAAGCTATAATAGCAAAGAGAGATGTCTTGGAACTTGTACAAAATCAGACTCTCAGACTAATAACAGGTGCTGTGGAGCGTACGCGAATTCCTGCACTACAAATAGCAACAAAACACTTCAATCAAGATTGCAATACCGAAACTTGCACTAATTCAGTATGAAAAGTTAATCAGATTGTCATGTGCTTCTTACTGGTCAGGTTATCAACGTCATCCTAGACAGATTAGAACACAGAAAGGTTTTATCCAACTCATTGATAACATAAAACCAGTGTATCTTCCAACTACCAGGCTAGAAAACTAGTGCTGGCCATATCAACACTTCAACAACCTGATATTCATCTCATTGTTAGATTAAACCTTGCGGAATTTGCCAAAGAGTGATAATGTCAGAGCTACTTTGAGACAATTACAATTGGTGACTACAGCCCAACTTTATCCTCCAGAAAATTAATATCTGTGAGGTTTAACTTGGCAGGTTTTCTACTGTCTTTGTCTCACACAGAGTGCTGTCCTTGTCTAGCACAGGGGGTGGGACAGCAACCACTTCTTTTTTGCGATTTGTGGAAATTCCAGACCCGCAGAAGCTCGTATCCCTCCCGTTTCTATTGTATGCTGACTGAAGGTTACAGTGGCGTATGAGCTGCGCAACTGTGAGTTTGGTGTTTTGTGTTTTACACGATACGCAAGATGTTTTCAGTGTTACAGCATATGGATATAATGTTGAATTATTTTCTAGTAGTTTTGGTTGTATTTGTATTGTTTCAAATTGGGTCTCGAGGGAAAGTTCTAAAATCAGATGGTAGGGAAATGGTAGTCAAAGTTCACAGTTTCTTCAGTGATGAATGTGACGCGTTGAAATGTGGAAAGCCGACTATTTCAGTGACTAGTATAGTTGAGATAACTGCTGCTGCTACAGGTATTTCTGCTCGTTCCGTCCAGCGAATTTTAAAAGAACACAAAAATACTGAAGCTAGTGGCGGTAGACTGCAAACTCCAGGCAAGAAGCGCTCGAATAGGAGATCGCAAAAAAAGAAATAGACTCATTCACGACAGCTGCTATTAAGCGAACAATCTATTCGCTATATCGTACGGACTTTCTGCCTAGTTTGCAGGACATTTATGAGGCGTTAAATGTTCAAGACTTACTAAAAGGAAGCGTGTGGTCGGTAAGAAACATTCTTAGAAAGCTTAATTTTAGTTATAGCAAAAATTCGCAAGGAAGACGTTTTTTAATGGAACGAATGGATATTGTTTCTAAACGATTTCAGTTTTTAAGACGAATGAAGGAACTGAGGGCTACTGGTAGGTCTATAGTGTACCTTGACGAAACGTGGGTAAATATAAACCATACGAGAAATAAGGTGTTGAAGTGTGACGGTGATGAAAATGATTTCCCTCTTAAAACACCAATAGGCAAAGGACAGCGATTTATAGTTGTACATGCTGGATGTTCAACAGGGTTCATTCCTAATGTCTTGCTAACTTTTAAGTCAAAATCCAGTAAAGACTACCATGAAGAAATGGATAACAATATTTTCAAGGATTGGTTTGTTAATAAACTGCTACTTAACATTCCTTCTAATAGTGTCATCGTTATGGACAATGCCCCTTATCATTCCATAGAAATTAATAAAGCACCCACTTCATCTTCACTCAAATCCCATATGCAGGAATGGCTCCGTAATAGAAATATTGAGTTTGATCCCCGAGCGACAAAACCAGTGCTATATGAGCTAATTAAATTGAAAAAAGACAATTTCAAAGTTTATGAAATAGATACACTAGCAGAAATGCATGGACATACCATAGTACGGTTGCCACCTTATCACGTGATTTTAACGCTATAGAACTTATATGGGCGCAAGTCAAGAACGATGTTGCCAAACATAATATTTCATTTAAAAGTGGTGATGTAAAAGCGTTGTTTGATAATGCGATTACAAAAGTGACTCCAGACAACTGGAAAAGGGCGTGTGAGCATGTACAAAGCACTGAACAGTTTTACTGGGAGAAAGACGGTCTGGTAGATGAAATTACGGACAGATTAGTCATAAATTTAGAAGAATCGGAATCGGAAGATGAGTACGAATATTCGTTTGAAGTCTCTGATGGTGAATCGGAGAATGAACAACAACCGGTCGGAGAGGAGGAGGGGCATCCCGCCACTGATGCTTGTTTGGCTGGTGTATCTGCTTTGCCTGCGTCACCATAGAGCGAGAGCGAGATGGTGAGTATTCCTTTCTCTGTCTAAATGGGACACGACAACTTAAACCTCACGGACAGTAGCTACACATGTATACAGATGGATCTGAACTTGAAAAAAGTAGTATAGTCGAAGTTGGAGTAAACAGTGGTCTGTATAGTGTTTACCATACATTGGGAGATTTTCACACTAACTTCGATGGAGGAACGGAAGCCCTGGAGCAGTTAATGCTAAGACTGAACAACTTTGAAAATGCAAGCCATTGCCACACGACAACCTTTTGATTTAAGGGTAGTTACTTCCCGCAGCCTTCTAACAGAACTACAACGTAATCATAAACAAATATACTTCCGGTGGATACCTTCACATTGTGGAATCAATAGAAGTAAAGAAACTGTTGCCTTGGCAAAAAGGGAACACAAATAATATCAACAGTCAATCCTAAACTATCCTTTAACTTGACTAAACTTTGCATCAGGAAAAAAATTTAAAGAGGAAACACAGCAACATTATAAAACTCCCTGTGAGTGTAAGAAGTGGAGCTCATTACCGACCAGTCAACCATGCAAGGAGACTGTTGCAACATTCCGTACTCTCAACGGTGTGTGTTTTGTGGAAAGAAGAGAGTAGTGTCAAAGGTTTAAATTACCTTCAGTGCAAAACAGTTGGTGATTCATAGTGGGAAGTGCGTAGGCGAATGATCGTATATCAAGTGCCTGGCTATTAAATTAAATAAATAAATAAATAAATGTGTTATAACATTTCAACTGTATTTATTTCCTTGTTTTTTAAGTATTTGAGCAGGTAACCTCATGTCATTTGATTATTTTAAAGTTATGTTGCATTTCTTTGTAATTTTCATATCTTGGGTAATAATTTAAGTATTTAACTGCTGTTACCTTTTCTGCTGATAAAAAATTTACTCGATCAATTCAGATAGGCGTAACCTTAATTTTAATAAATGTTTGCTTAAGTATCACTATCAAAATTTACAGTTGCATTTTAATACAGTACGAGACCAAGAAAAAACGTATAAACCACTGGAAAAAGGAAAAGCTAAAGGCGTGTCCCCGGAACCGAGGCAGAGCATCGCACGCAGGCCAGTTGGCCCTTTTTGCTCCAATGTGACTCCTGGGAGAGAGGGATGAGGAGAGAGACCTAAAGGGCGACCAGATGGAGATGCCGACGGGATCCCTAACATTTCCAGATTGAACACATCCGGCGCTGCCAAAAGCAACCGAACCTCCGGAAGTCCCCTCTCGGGGGGAGAGAGAAACCTCTCAGAGCGCAAGCCATCGTCCAGCTGAACACCGTCACCTAGTCCTACAACCCTGAGCCATCCCGCTCCGTTTGGGAAAAGGAAACAATTACAGCATATTCCACACGAGCATGTATTTATAACACCGGATAAAACGTTCATATTGTTGAGTTAAAGTATTTGGAATCAGAGCAGTAAGCTTTTGAGCAAGTCAATTTGATTTTTTTTTTCGTATTTTGTTTCACTTTGTATCCACGTACCAAGTATTGTATTCCACCAAAAAGTTCCATATTGAAAATTTGCAGAAAATATATGCTCTGGGCCCCTGATACCAGGAAAAGCATCAGTATCTGTGTTTGTGAACAGCATAACTCAAAACCGAAATGGCGGATAAATCCCAAATTTGGTATTTAAGTTGAGCATCTTCCAAAGATGCGACACGAGGTTTTCAAGAAAACCCCCACACAAACTACCCCTTACATGGAAAACTTATCGAAACGTTTCTGTAAAATGCTTCTAAGGATTGTGATTAAAATAGCATATACTTAAGGTACCTAGTCAAATAACAAATACAATGTATGAACTTTCTGTGAATAATAACCTATGAAGTCCTTTTCATTCGGAAGGAATTTTGAACAACCTTGAACAACTGATAAACCATAAGAGATAGGTATAAACGTACTTCACAAAAAGTGTACATCTTTAAAACAAAATTTATTTCAAATAACCTTTTTGTGACATCAGCAATTTCCGAGATATCCCTTCTTACTGGCTGGAGTTTTTCAATACTTCATTGTCAACCTTCAGCTGTTTCTTGCGATGTCACGGAAAGAGCATAGAATTTAAGGCCAGCATATAGCTACCCGTTTTTAAACATTTGACTATTCCTATCCCCTTTGTACCTATAAAGAAATGTGTAATGTCGCTATTTATGTAAACATTTGTCTCAGTTAGCTTGAAGTAGAACAATGAAACTTCGCAAGAGTACTTTATAGAAGTCGTATAAAATAAACAATTGTGGGTAGAGAAAGTCATGTGAATGTAACATATAATAATTTTTGGGATTCTTAATATGCAGTAATTAATATACCTACCTGTTGAATTGATGTAACATAAGTGCACGCGACCATGCCTTCCATAAAAGTAGATCTTAATAAAATTTCTGGCAAAGACTTTGCTAAATAGGTTCTATATTAAGACATACAAAAAATATCAAGAGTGTTCAGAATGTTCAAAACGTAGGTCACTGTTGCACATTTTATCCCTCAAAAGCTTCCGCAAATAGCAAACACTGCAAAGCTGATGATGTGTGCGATTATAATGAATACACGATTACAAAATATTATGAATATGGAGAGAAATAACCCTCCGTAAAAATTTTGCCTTTTAATGGAAAGACCCCACCGTTGTTTTAGTTTTAAAATTATGTTTCTCCAGAGAAGGCCAAAGTTTAGTTTTAGACATCTAAGATATCGTTTGAATGTGTTCAAATCTTTGATATAATTGTTAGGTTGAAACTGACATTGCAAATCATTTCAGAACCTTGTGTGACTTGTGAGTTTAATTTAATACTATCCTTGTGATGGTATCTCTATTTTACCCAAATAATGTATACTTCACAATATAATTTTTATAATTGCATCAATTAATTGGTTAGAGAGCTTTTAAGGCTATATTGGCGGTGGCAATTCTCAACTGGGTATCGAACTCAGTATTTGACAGATACATACTAGGAGAGTATGCTCCTGTCTCCTAAAGGGCTAGAGTAGGTTTACATGAAAAGTACGTTTGTTTTAAAGAACGAAGCTGTTTTAACCTCCTATTTCCATTGGATGCAGAGCATGTGTTAAATCCGCAGTGACATCACATCCCTTTTCCCTTTCATTTGTACGAGGGGAGAACGCGGGAAGGGGAGATGTAAAACCGGACCCACCCTAACTAACATTACGTAACGCCATTTCTCAAACCCGTCTTCAGCCCTCCGTCGTGGCTGATGCTGGAATCTTAACATAAATTTCCGTTTCCTAGTCCTCTGGGGGAGGACTTTGCTTTCATTCAATGCTACCAACTTAACAATGTTGATAAAGGTTTTTGCTCGAGGTCCATATTATAAATCAAACCATGGCTAGAGAACGGAACAATTGTCTCGAAAATCTAACGAATGAGAATTAATCATACAATGGCAATGGTGCATTTCTGTGCGTTATGATTTAGAGTACAGCTTCTAGTAAGTGCAATATAACTTCGTTTTGGATTCCCAACTGACCACTTAGAATGTTGGAGACCAGAATATTAGGTGAAAATTACCTATAATGAAAATATAACATAATGGAAATTTTAGACAATAACTATTTTGCAGGCAAAAAGTAGTAGCTGGGCGGAGCCATTCCCATTATAGGGTAAGACAAATTATCTGTACCGTTGTTCCATTTTCTTGGTTTCAATTGGAATTTACAACCACTCGGGTCAGTCGTGAGCTTCTATTGTTCACCCGCCACTACCAACAGCAGATATATCTTGGGTTTCAGGTTGAGAAGAAATACTCTGAAAAGCTTTCGTTCATCCTTATTGCCACGTTGTCTGTTGCAAATACAGTAAAGCAAAGACTCGGAGACAAATAACTGAGACAGACGTAACGTTATTCTCATCTTAATTTTAAGTAACACCTTATTTGCCATCAGACTACAACATGATTGAAATTATTCCAGCGAAGGAATTACAAATAGGCATGATGATAATAACAACGATGACGAGGGTGACGACGACGATGATGATGATGAGAATGATGATGGCGATGATGAGGATCATGATGGCGATGATGAGAATAATGATGACGTAGATGATGAGAATGATGAGGATAATGATGAGAATGATGATGGCGATGATGAGGATCATGATGAGAATGATAATGACGATGATGAGGATGACGAGAATGATGATGAGGATAATGATGATGACGATGATGAGAATGGTGATGACGATGAGAACGATGATGAGGATAATGATGAGAATGATGATGGCGATGATGAGGATCATGATGAGAATGATAATAACGATTATGAGGCTGATGATGAGGATAATGATGATGACGATGATGAGAATGGTGATGACGATGATGAGGATAATGAAGATGACGATGATGAGGATGGTGATGAGAATGATGATGAGGATGGTGATGAGAATGATGATGACGATGATGAGGATAATGATGATGACGATGATGAGGATGATGAGAATGGTGATGAGGATGATGATGACGATGAGGATAATGATGACGATGATGAGGATGATGATGACGATGAGAATGATGAGGATGAGAATGATAATGGCGATAACGAAAATGATGATGACGACGATGAGGATGATGTTGAGAACGATGATGGCGATGATGAGGATAATAATGATGTCATGATGAGTTTGATGATGGCGGTGATGAGAATGATGATGACGACGATGATGTTGAGAATGATGATAGCCATGATGATGTTGAGAATGATGGCGGTGATGAGATAATGATGATGATGTTGAGAATGGTGATGATGACGATGATGAAGATAATGATGATGATGGCGATGATGTTGAGAATAATGATAATGATTAAAAATATGGGGATGAGGATGACGATTATGATGGTGAGGATTATGATGAAAATTCGCGCCAAATTGTTTTTCCAACTGGAACATTGGCATTATTTTCTTTATAATTTATTACATTCCTGCACAGTCTGTATATATTTCTAGTGTAACAAACACACAGAGTTCTTGTTTGGAATTTTCGGAAAATGTTGCAGTGGACATAAGATGGAGTGTTTAAAAGTAGAGTGAAGTGCTAAATTTCACAATTCTACCTAGAGTTACAACGTTTTTACAGCAATATACATCCTACTGAGGGAGCTATCTAGATTAAAACAGTGAGTACTTTATCACAGTGGGCTTTTATGCTCGGTAGTCACCAGTCCTTTATAATCTAGTTTCCTACAACTCATCGTTTATTGCCAAGCTACAAATATTGGTTCCAGTTTCCAGACAGTAATAGAGCAGTATGGTTGAGATGACATTCTAGAAGACGGAACAATTGAGCATTTAAATCTAATGATAGAAACTAATGCACTCTTAAGTGACAATATAAATATGCATTATTTTGCTACATGGACGTTTTAAACAGTTGCTGAGTAAGCTTGTGCCTCCTGGCTCTCAAGTCACACAGGCGAAGATGCGTTTATGCAGGTTCTAATTCTCTACTATAGGTATGTTTGTTGTATATTTCTTTCTTTGGTCTTTTTTGTTTCTAGAAGGATTTTAGAACACAAATCTTCCTCAGAAGCCAAGAGACATACAAAAAAGCAACAAATATGAAGCTTGAGCATTTGTCCATTTGTCTATTTCATTCTATTATACTTTACTCTCATTTTCATTATTTACTTATTCATTCATTTTTGACAACTGTTTTACGCACGAATGTCTATACTGTCAGCATATCAAATATTTGACCAGAGCAACAGATTGTCTGACACATGGAGTGTGTATTTGCATGCAACTGTACATCTATGCACCTAAGTAGTAAGTGCATTATGTTTGAAAAGCCTTGGAATAAACAATTAAGTAAAGATGTTTAATGAAGCAGTTGCTCAAAACTATGACCTGTAGGACATATCCTTCCAGGCGACCTTTTAATACATCAATATCATTCAAGATTCCAGTTGTTTCTTATTTCTTTTAGGAAATTGATTTGATACAATCAGTACCGAGCGAGATGGCTCCGAGATACGGCATCCAGGAGGTCCTGGGTTCGATTCCTGTGGCCGGCTACTCTGAACATGGTTTCTTCGTGGTTTACCTGGTTGGCAAGGCTGGGGTGGTTTCTCTGTTACCACGAATTTCCTTTCCCTAATTTCCTATCATTTCGCTTCCCCTTTAATGTTTCAGGTAGACGTAGGGGCTCTGCAGTGTCGGACAGATGGCGCAGATGCTTGCTTGTTGGAAAAGTTCTTCTCGACCTTGTCAGATGGCAGCCTTCTGTGAGCCGGCTCTGGTGCGTCGAATTGACTGGGTCATCAAGGTTGGAATTGTTAGGGAATTCTGCCGACCTGTATTCCGTTCCTCCTGGGCATGGCAAGCACAAAAGATCCGCTTTGGGTCGAGGTGTCCCCGTGAAACACATCATACTCGTGAAATGATTAGTGTATGAGCTCGCCACTGAATACACCACCAATTCTTATACTTGATGATTGAATGCAACGCACATACATGCCAGTGGAATCTGCTCAAATGTATCTGTACCTAATGAATCTATGCAGTAAAATCGCATTTGCTGTACTGTAGAAAGTGTGTATTCTGTTTTATATTCATTTCTCGTTGTTTAAATGATTGATTTTAACAAATCATGTCGTACATGCATTACCACAGCAGGTAGAGCTCTTATGGTATTGATTTTTTAGTATTGTTGTCCCAGGTCAGTTTTCAGTTAAACAGAAGCCTGGTTTTGGAAGCAGGGCTGTGATATTGCCTATAAATGAGCAATATCAACTTCAAGACATCGTACCTGCATATCTCAAGGGTATGGCAATTGTAATATTGATGTGTATGTGTTATAACTTGAAAGAATTCGAGTATGCCTTGGTGTATTAAAATATGAATTAAATTTCCTTTAAACGTGCAGTTTTGTGTGATTCTATTTAAAAACCATAAAGCCAGAAAAAAGGGCTGAATTCCAATTTTATGATGAAATGCAGTAACAAAAATATTTGGTTCCATCTTCGAAAATCTAAAATGCTATCGATTGCCTATTTGCAACTGCAACATTTTTAACAATGCCATCGATGATGGAAAATGACAACAGCTAATTGTTTCAGTATACATAAACATATTATTGTTATTACTATTTATGCTGTCCATGGTGATGACTTGCATTCACTTTTCAAGCAAAATAAAGGTTTTTGATTGAAGCACACTTATGCTGACTCAATGCTATGTACCTTCATGATAGTCTATGAGTAAAACAGTATGTATGCTAGTCCGTCCCTTTTCACATATGAACGTTATATACGAGTAACAAATACAGGCTTCTGAAGATACACCCATAGGCGCACATGACTATGACTACGAGCAGTTGACGGAAGGGACGTCTAGAACCTCGACCCCAATGGATCTTTTGGCACAGAAGAGGTGAGGGACTCGCGGGAGACGTATGGGCTGCTGATCAGGCCGGCGCAAGTCAACATAGACGTGCAGAATTGTCTAATAGTTCCAGGCTTGACCACCCGGCCACGGGAGGGTTGCTCAGACACGTCCCTCTAGACAGACTATAAACACGGGACCGGGTCTGCCTACGCAGAGACCACGCCCTTGCTAACCCAGGATTACTCGTGGTCCTTTCCATTAGGGAAGATACCTATTTTAAAACCCGCCCACCCCGGCCTGGCCGAGAGTGAACTAGGACTCATCCTGCCCACCCACCCTCCAGACAGAGACGGAAGTGGTTTCGCCACTTACGCGCGTCAACCCCGAAGGGCGACTACCGAACAACCTCGGTGGGGCCGACAGCATTCTAGCATGCCGTCTACCGGCTTTCTAGGGCGGTACCGGAGGACATTAAGGCGCTCTAGACGGACTGGAGAAATACGACCCAGCAGGGGGGGGGGCTCGACAGGCTTCCCTCTAGTAGGGTCGAGAAGAAGTTCCAATTCGCAGGCCTGTGCGCCATCTGTCCGACACCGACCGAACCACAGACCCAAAGTGAATCAGAAACATGAAAAAGGAAAATGAAATGAGGAAATTGAGGAGAGAGGAAATCCGTGGTAGAATACATCACTTCAGCATTCCCGGCGCCAGCCGAGGAAAACCGCGATAAACCCATGATCAGAGTGGGCGGCCACCGGAATCGACCGCGGGACTTCCCGAATGCGAGCCTCACACGTTACCACGGAGATATCTCGCTTCGGTTAGGTAAATAAACAAATAATAGAAATAATTATTTTCCAAAAAAAATGAAAATCTGATAACACTATAGATTACTTAATGCCTTGAATTCTGTTTGATTCTTTGTTTTAAGAGAAACTTGAAATGCACACTGCAAATTAGCATGACTTCATTTAATAGTAAAAAAATGGCACCATAACACATCAGTATTCTACTGTCTTCATCTGACATTACAAAACCATGAGAAAGAAAATGAATTTACACTTCATGCTAGTTGATTCAGTGTCCAATTCCAATCTATACGTAACTTCAATGCCGTGATCAACTTTTCAGCATAAGAACATAAATCTATTTACATACTCTATCTTCACGTAGGTATACACAGTTGCATTGCAGCTGCTGACAGCTATTCAGCACGCAGCCTTTGGCTTGCACCAAGAGATATCAGGCACACAATGTTGAACACTGCTTTATGCTAATTAATATGACCATGTTTTGTTGCGTGCAACAAGGGGTATCAGGCACACAATGTTGAACACTGCTTTATGCTAATTAATATGTCCAGTTTTATTGCGTGCAACAAGGGGTATCAGGCAGACAATGTTGAACACTGCTTTATGCTAATTAATATGTCCAGTTTTATTGCGTGCAACAAGGGGTATCAGGCACACAATGTTGAACACTGCTTTATGCTAATTAATATGACCATTTTTATTGCGTGCAACAAGGGGTATCAGGCACACAATGTTGAACACTGCTTTATGCTAATTAATATGTCCAGTTTTATTGCGTGCAACAAGGGGTATCAGGCAGACAATGTTGAATACTGCTTTATGCTAATTAATATGACCACTATTTTATTGCCTGCAACAAGGGTTATCAGGCACAAAATGTTGAACACTGCTTGATCTTAATTGATATGAGCAACATTTCATTGGTTTAGTGCTTGCAAAAAGGGGTATCAGGCACACATTGTTGAACACTGCTTGATTCTCATTGATATGAGCAAGATTTCATTGGTTTAGTGCTTGCAACAAGGGGTATCAGGCACACAATGTTAAACAGTGCTTTATGCTAATTAATATGACCACTATTTTATTGCGTGCAACAAGGGCTATCAGGCACACAATGTTGAACACTGCTTGATTCTCATTGATATGAGCAACATTTCATTGGTTTAGTGCTTGCAACAAGGGTATCAGGCACAAAATGCTAAACACTGCTTGATTCTCATTGATATGAGCAACATTTCATTGGTTTAGTGCTTGCAACAAGGGGTATCAGGCACACAATGTTGAACACGGCTTGATTCTCATTGATATGAGCAAATTTTCATTGGTTTAGTGCTTGCAAAAAGGGGTATCAGGCACACAATGTTGAACACTGCTTGATCTTAATTGATATGAGCAACATTTCATTGGTTTAGTGCTTGCAACAAGGGGTATCAGGCACACAATGTTGAACACTGCTTGATTCTCATTGATATGATCAACATTTCATTGGTTTAGTGCTTGCAACAAGGGTATCAGGCACACAATTTTAAACACTACTTGATCCTAGTTGATATGAGCAACATTTCATTGGTTTAGTGCTTGCAACAAGGGGTATCAGGCACAAAATGTTAAACACTGCTTTATGCTAATTAATATGACCACTATTTTATATCGTGCAACAAGGGCTATCAGGCACACAATGTTGAGCATTGCTTTATGCTAATTAATATGACCATGTTTTATTGCGTGCAACAAGGGCTATCAGGTACACAATGTTGAACACTGCTTTATGCTAATTAATATGACCATGTTTTGTTGCGTGCAACAAGGGCTATCAGGCACAAAATGTTGAACAGTGCTTTATGCTAATTAATATGTCCATATTTCATTGCGTGCAACAGGGGCTATCCGGTACACAATGTTGAACACTGCTTTATGCTAATTAATATGACCATGTTTTATTGCGTGCAACAAGGGCTATCAGGCACAAAATGTTGAACAGTGCTTTATGCTAATTAATATGTCCATATTTCATTGCGTGCAACAAGGGCTATCAGGTACACAATGTTGAACACTGCTTTATGCTAATTAATTTGACCATGTTTTATTGCGTGCAACAAGGGCTATCAGGTACACAACACTGAACAGTGTTTTATGCTAATTAATATGACCACTATTTTATTGCCTGCAACAAGGGTTATCGACACACAGTGTTGGACACTGTTTGATCCTAATTAATATGAGCAATACTGTATTGCTTTTTTGCTTGCACCAAGAGGTATCAGGTACCTACACAGTGTTGGACACTGCTTGCTCCTAATTGATATGAGCAACATTTCATTGGTTTAGTGCTTGCAACAAGGGGTATCAGGCACACAATGTTGAACACTGCTTGATTCTCATTGATATGAGCAAGATTTCATTGGTTTAGTGCTTGCAACAAGGGGTATCAGGCACACAATGTTGAACACTGCTTGATTCTCATTGATATGAGCAAATTTTCATTGGTTTAGTGCTTGCAAAAAGGGGTATCAGGCACACAATGTTGAACACTGCTTGATCTTAATTGATAAGAGCAACATTTCATTGGTTTAGTGCTTGCAACAAGGGGTAAACTAGTCGCGGGCATCCTTTCCCCAACCGGCCTCAAAGCGAACGGAAAGCTTTGAAGCCTGACCATAAACCCATCAGTAAACGATTAGTAGGGTCTTCCCATCCCTTAAACACAACACGTGGTCCTTTCTCCAACTCCACCAAAGCAATGCGTTGTTAAGATTTTATGGTGCTTGCGGTTAGGGAGGGTAGGGAACAAGTGTTTGGCTACTGCACAAAGGTCGCCGCTTGGGGATCCGAAGGCTGCGATGACCATATCAGGCACACAATGTTGAACACTGCTTGATTCTCATTGATATGAGCAAGATTTCATTGGTTTAGTGCTTGCAACAAGGGGTATCAGGCACACAATGTTGAACAGTGCTTTATGCTAATTAATATGACCACTATTTTATTGCGTGCAACAAGGGCTATCAGGCACACATGTTGAACACTGCTTGATTCTCATTGATATGAGCAACATTTCATTGGTTTAGTGCTTGCAACAAGGGTATCAGGCACAAAATGCTAAACACTGCTTGATTCTCATTGATATGAGCAACATTTCATTGGTTTAGTGCTTGCAACAAGGGGTATCAGGTACACAATGTTGAACACTGCTTTATGCTAATTAATATGACCATGTTTTATTGCGTGCAACAAGGGCTATCAGGCACAAAATGTTGAACACTGCTTTATGCTAATTAATTTGACCATGTTTTATTGCGTGCAACAAGGGCTATCAGGTACACAACACTGAACAGTGTTTTATGCTAATTAATATGACCACTATTTTATTGCCTGCAACAAGGGTTATCGACACACAGTGTTGGACACTGTTTGATCCTAATTAATATGAGCAATACTGTATTGCTTTTTTGCTTGCACCAAGAGGTATCATGCACACGGTGTGGAATGCTGCTTGATCCTAATTGATATGAGCAACATTTCTTTGGTCTATTGCTTGCACCAAGCGGTATCAGGTACCTACACAGTGTTGGACACTGCTTGCTCCTAATTGATATGAGCAACATTTCATTGGTTTAGTGCTTGCAACAAGGGGTATCAGGCACACAATGTTGAACACTGCTTGATTCTCATTGATATGAGCAAGATTTCATTGCTTTAGTGCTTGCAACAAGGGGTATCAGGCACACAATGTTGAACACTGCTTGATTCTCATTGATATGAGCAAATTTTCATTGGTTTAGTGCTTGCAAAAAGGGGTATCAGGCACACAATGTTGAACACTGCTTGATCTTAATTGATATGCGCAACATTTCATTGGTTTAGTGCTTGCAACAAGGGGTATCAGGCACACAATGTTGAACACTGCTTGATTCTCATTGATATGAGCAAGATTTCATTGGTTTAGTGCTTGCAACAAGGGGTATCAGGCACACAAATTTTGAACAGTGCTTTATGCTAATTAATATGACCACTATTTTATTGCGTGCAACAAGGGCTATCAGGCACACAATGTTGAACACTGCTTGATTCTCATTGATATGAGCAACATTTCATTGCTTTAGTGCTTGCAACAAGGGTATCAGGCACAAAATGCTAAACACTGCTTGATTCTCATTGATATGAGCAACATTTCATTGGTTTAGTGCTTGCAACAAGGGGTATCAGGCACACAATGTTGAACACTGCTTGATTCTCATTGATATGAGCAACTTTTCATTGGTTTAGTGCTTGCAAAAAGGGGTATCAGGCACACAATGTTGAACACTGCTTGATTCTCATTGATATGAGCAACTTTTCATTGGTTTAGTGCTTGCAAAAAGGGGTATCAGGCACACAATGTTGAACACTGCTTGATTCTCATTGATATGAGCAACATTTCATTGGTTTAGTGCTTGCAACAAGGGGTATCAGGCACACAATGTTGAACACTGATTGATTCTCATTGATATGAGCAACATTTCATTGGTTTAGTGCTTGCAACAAGGGGTATCAGGCACACAATGTTGAACACTGATTGATTCTCATTGATATGATCAACATTTCATTGGTTTAGTGCTTGCAACAAGGGGTATCAGGCACACAATGTTGAAAACTGCTTGATTTTCATTGATATGAGCAACATTTCATTGGTTTAGTGCTTGCAACAAGGGTATCAGGCATACAATGTTGAACACTGCTTGATTCTCATTGATATGATCAACATTTCATTGGTTTAGTGCTTGCAACAAGGGTATCAGGCACACAATTTTAAACACTACTTGATCCTAGTTGATATGAGCAACATTTCATTGGTTTAGTGCTTGCAACAAGGGGTATCAGGCACACAATGTTGAACATTGCTTTATGCTAATTAATATGACCATGTTTTATTGCGTGCAACAAGGGCTATCAGGTACACAATGTTGAACACTGCTTTATGCTAATTAATATGACCATGTTTTGTTGCGTGCAACAAGGGCTATCAGGTACACAATGTTGAACACTGCTTTATGCTAATTAATATGACCATGTTTTATTGCGTGCAACAAGGGCTATCAGGCACAAAATGTTGAACAGTGCTTTATGCTAATTAATATGTCCATATTTCATTGCGTGCAACAGGGGCTATCAGGTACACAATGTTGAACACTGCTTTATGCTAATTAATATGACCATGTTTTATTGCGTGCAACAAGGGCTATCAGGCACAAAATGTTGAACAGTGCTTTATGCTAATTAATATGTCCATATTTCATTGCGTGCAACAAGGGCTATCAGGTACACAATGTTGAACACTGCTTTATGCTAATTAATATGACCATGTTTTATTGCGTGCAACAAGGGCTATCAGGCACAAAATGTTGAACACTGCTTTATGCTAATTAATTTGACCATGTTTTATTGCGTGCAACAAGGGCTATCAGGTACACAAAACTGAAGTGTTTTATGCTAATTAATATGACCATTATTTTATTGCCTGCAACAAGGGTTATCAGACACACAGTGTTGGACACTGTTTGATCCTAATTAATATGAGCAATACTGTATTGCTTTTTTGCTTGCACCAAGAGGTATCATGCACACGGTGTGGAATGCTGCTTGATCCTAATTGATATGAGCAACATTTCTTTGGTTTATTGCTTGCACCAAGCGGTATCAGGTACCTACACAGTGTTGGACACTGCTTGCTCCTAATTGATATGAGCAACATTTCATTGGTTTATTCCTTGCAGCAAGAGGTATCAGGCACACAGTGTTGGACACTGCTTGCTCCTAATTGATATGAGCAACATTTCATTGGTTTATTCCTTGCAGCAAGAGGTATCAGGCACACAGTGTTGGACACTGCTTGCTCCTAATTGATATGAGCAACATTTCATTGGTTTATTCCTTGCAGCAAGAGGTATCAGGCACACAGTGTTGGACACTGGTTGCTCCTAATTGATATGAGCAACATTTCATTGGTTTATTCCTTGCAGCAAGAGGTATCAGGCACACAGTGCTGAATACTGCTTGATCCTAACTAATGTGAGCAACATTTCATGGTTTTATTGTTTGCACCAAAAAGTACCAACCACACAATGTTCAACACTTCCTGATCCTAATTTATATGAGCAACATTTCATTGTTTTATTGCTTGCACTAATAGGTATCAGTCACACGTGTTGAACACTGCTTGCTTCTAAATAATGTGTGCAAAATTTCATTGTTTTATAGCTTAAACCAAGAGGTATCAGTCACACAGTGTCGAGCACTGCTTGCTCTTAACTTATGTAGCAATATTTTATTGTTTTATTACTTGCATCAGGAGGCATCAGCCACACAGTGTTGAGTACTGCTTGCTCCTAAATTATATGAGCAACATTTCATTGTTTTATTGCTCGCACCAAGGGGTATCAGGCACAGTGTTGAACACTTCTTGATCCTAACTAATATGAGCAACATTTCATTGTTTTATTGCTTGCACCAAGAGATTTCAGGCATACAGTGTTCAGGACTGCTTGCTCCTAATTAATGAAACATTTCTGCATTTTTGATGTGGCTTTTCGTTCGTGCTTTCCCTATAGTTTCAGCTTCAAAGCTTCCTATTTTGGAAATTCCTCGATGACTATTCTGCACCAAACTTCAAGCAGCATTAAGAATGAAGTACTGCAACCCTTAAGCCATCTGTGCTTTAAGCATCAATTCCTTTGGAGCATCATTCTGAGAAATAAATAGCTTTGGTTGTTAAACACGGCTTTTGCTTGAAGTTTATGTTGATAACGAGTATTCGTTTAAGAATAAATGAAACTTAAGTTTTTGGTGTTGATATTGCGACTTTGACTGGTTTTTAACTGTCACTTCGGTAATGCAATCTAGTTCATCTACTGACTGTCACTTCGCTTAATTTTCACTATCACTTCACTTACCCTTTGACGTAGGTGTAATGAAATAGGCCCGACGTAGCCACTTCTTCTGGACGGTTCACTCGCTGGGGAGCCGAGCACAAGATTCTCCGATATCTCGCGGAAGCAGCACTCACTGCAGTCACAGCAGTCATCACAAAGTCCCTCGGAAAGCAGCACTTTTCGTCGCATCACAAATGCACCCGCTAACTCGCTTATTCACTCACTGACTTGACTCTCACTCGCGAGAACGTTCGCTTTTATAGTCAACGGAATCTTCCACAGAACATTCTATAACCTTCTAGACAGATGATTTGGAAGCGGGGGAAGAAACCTTGTAGAAGATTCTGGTGATCTGTCGTTAGCGCTTCCTGTGTTTACGCTGGCCAATAGCGTGATTAATCTTTGTTTATGTCCGAATGCCCGACGCCGACCTCCCGATAACTTTGGACCATAGCCACTGCGTCACACAGCTCTCTTCTCAAAGCTGGTCCGGGATATGGGGCAAGCCTATCAAGATGCACCACCATCAGCTTTTTTAGGGTTGACGTTGAATGCGGCATGCCACGTTGGTGATAGCGGTGCTGGTGGTGCGGTGTACCTCAATACGGGTATGGTATGTGTGATATGTCGATGCCTTACACGGGTCCTACCAGAAACTTTGCAGTTTCGACGACTTCGCTTTAGTCCTCGCTGGACGATAGAGGCCGCTTTCCTAGAATCCGGCACTGTTCGCCAGAGTATCATAGGGCGCCTTCATTTGGTCACTTACTAGCGCTCAGGTGTCTCCTGACAAGGTGATGGTTGTCTTCCAGATTGTCCGTTGGCGTCCCGACATTTTCAATTTGCATTCGACACCGACTGTGTGACTGGAGCCCAGGGCCTATCGCGCAGATGTTGCATTGTTGCCCCTGTCGCTTCGAAGATGCAACCAAAAAAATTGGCGAAGTAGTTTCTTCATGGTCTGATTTACACTCAGGTACCCTCTGGTAGTAACAGCATGGGTTTCCTCGAGGGCTTCCTTCACCTTACTCCTCGGTAGCACCAGCTGTTCCACCCTGGTTTTCCTGTCTGGAGACTCCGAAATTCTCTTTCACACACCGTTCATTACCACCAGGGAGTCCTAATGGACCTCATAGCTCTTATAGGTCGGCAACTGGAAGCAACATCGCCTCAGGACGGAGTACCGTTGAAGATCGGTGGCTTCATATTTTCTATTAGGCGATTCGTAACTGTGGGACGCTCTACACCTTCGGCACAAACCTTGGCTTCCAGCTCGCGCCACAGCTACTCCACTGCAGTGTCCATTATCCCCTTGCTTTCCTCTGCCTACTGATTCGGACGTTCGTCCATTGTGGTTTCTATCATCCCGTTTTCTTTCGTCTGCCCCTAGAGCCGTTTTTCTTGCTGATCTAAACGTTCTTCCATTAATTTTACCATCCGTGTCAGATTTAATTTCTTCCCACTCTTTTGCAATATCGCCTTTCATGTCTTTCACCGTAACATTTATCTCTGATTTTAAGAGTCGATCCCAAAGCTGACTTCGGATCTCATTTTCTCCGTTTCGTTCTCAATATCTTGGCCAAGTTCGGATTTCATTTTCTCCGTTTCGTTCTTGATTTCTTCCTTAACACTGTTCATTTCTTTTCCCATCTTCTTCATCCCAGATTCCACTTTCATCTTCTTTTTCTCATTCTGGAAGTTATTCTCTCCATTTCGGATGTTATGGTCTTCACTTGACTTTAAAATTTGTATAAGCATTTCCACCATCGTGACTTTTAGATCCCACTTCTGACACCAGGGTGACTTTGACAGTTTTTAACTGTCATTTTATAAGTTCTCACTGTCACTTCAGTTAGTTTTCACTATCACTTCACATTCTTCGTGACGTAGCGGCGTAATTAAATACGCACGAGTAGCCACCTCTTCCGGATGGTTCACTCGCTGTGGAGTCGAACACAAGACTTCTCCAATATCTCGCGGAAGCAGCACTCACTGCACGTCACAGTAGTCGTCACAAACTGTTCGGAGAAGAAGCCTTTTCGTCACACCACGAACGCACTCGCTAACAAATTTATTCACTGACTGACTAATTAACTCTCACTCGCGACAACGCTCGCTCATTCTATAGCCAATGGAATCTTCCACAGAACATTCTATAACTTTCTAGATACATGATCTGGAGGCAGGGGAAGGAACCTTCCAGAAGATTCTGGTGATATGTCGATAGTGCTTCTAGTGTTTAGCGCAGCTTATCTTTGTTTATGTCCTACTGCCCGCGCCGACCTCCCAATAACCTTGGGCCATATCCGCTGCATCGCAGTATTAAACTCGAAAGAACAAGCCATTTTAGTTAACATAACTGCAAAGCTCACAGATATTGTGGCAAACAGCCCACTCACAAGCAAGGTAACACTGCATCAGTCGATGATGTACATGCTATCCTTGCATGCAGAGGGTTGATCCTAGGCAGACAAAGATTGGCACCAGACTTCAGGAGTATGTGAAAAATGCACCATTCACAAGCATTCTGACTACTGCTTAAAGTAGACACATGGCAAGGGGTACAAATAAATGTCAACTGTGGAAGGGAATACACTTGTGTTTATTTTCCTGTTTTGCTTTAACAAAAGTGGAAGAGACATAGCAGGAAGTGTCTGCCTCAAGGGGGGGCCAACCTTTTCTATCTAGCCCAATATATTATTTATGTCAAAAATTGTATTTGGTGGAAGTTTGCAAGCAAGCCAAAAGAGTGTGATTGACTGGTCAATGAACTTCATGATGAGATCTCTCCCAGGTAGTATGTTAAATTCGTTACTTATTCTTGTAACTTTTTAATGTATACTTTCTCCCACAAGTTTAGTTCTAACAGTCTCTTGATGAGCTTAAGTAATTTTGCCTTTTTTCTTTTGTGTGGTTCTGTTCTCGAAAATGGTTAGCTACTGCAGACTTTTCCAATGCTTGTATCTAATACTGCAGTGCTGTTCCATTAATCCATTTCCTATGTTCCCCCATTTCCTATGTATATCTTATCACAATATTGGTTGTTGATTTGATATATACCTTGTTTCTTTTCTTTTGGGATAATGTTAGTTGTACTAGATTTAACATCTTTTCTGTGCTGAATCTATTGTATGGTGCCAGGGTTATATTATATTTCTTGAATGTTTTCTGGAATTTGTGGAAGGCTCAAGGGTGGAAAGTAATTCTCTTACATCTGCACTTTTCTTCAGTTGGTGCGAGAGTGATAATCTGTCTCATTTGTTTTTCTCTGGTGAACTTCCTGATCTTCTTGTCTAGTAGGCATTCATTGAGGCCATTCTGCTGTTGTTATGATCTATTTCTATTCCGTTTTGTATTCTATTTCCTTAAGAGAGGTATTTATTAATCTGTGGATTAAACTGTTGAATATTACATGTTCATGTGATCTGGGGTTAAAACCTTGAGCTTTTTGGTGATTTGTGCATGTGCATTTCTTGTTATTCCATATTTCATTTTTTCTCCATTTTGGAAAAGTTAGGAGCAGATGATGTGGGGGATGCCTCACTAAACATGTCCTGCATGTAAGGTGAATGGAGCAAAAGAGTATTTCTCACTCTTTCTACTGTCTACCCTGCTACATTATTTCACTCTCACCTATTCAGTGGTATAGCATATGTTTTCCCATATCTATACCACTGAATAAGTGAGAGCGAAATAATGTAGCATACCTTTCAAAAGGGGCAATGCTGTGGGCATGGCTCTTTCAATAATGTTATATTGCAAATTATAATTTATGGGCACAAGCTTGCCAAGAGAAAGGTGGGTGGACAAAAGCTGAAAGGAAAGAGCCTATTAACTAGACTACTAAATAATTTTATTTAGTACCTTATGTAGGTTTATGATAGTACTGTCAGTTATAGAATGGGAAGATGTAGACTCCCTGATATTTACATCACCAATTGTGAGACATAAAACAACACTTAAGTGACACTCATGTTTTCTCTTGCACTCCTACTTCTCAACTAGCTACTTCTGCAGGCATGCACTGCTTCTTGTATTTCACTTACCACGAGACACCTCTTTACTGATGCTCACTTTTCCAGTAAGGTAACATGTGAAGCTTTCTTGAAACTTCTCCAAGTGTTAGGTACCAGTTATTTATCTATTCCCTCACCCAGAATATTAACCCTCCTTTGCTTGTGTGGGTGACATTTGTCATACATGTGATTTTCCCATTCTATTCTGACTGACTGGGCTGGACTGCCTTCATGTCATATTCAGTACCTTTTGGTAAACTCCTGATCTGTTACTTCAGCCATTGGTAGCTTTCAGTTGTGCAATTGACATTGTTTATGAATAAACATTGTATTTGGAATACACTGGTCATCCACGCAAGCTCAGCTGCTACAATTGGAATCAAAATAAATGTAGGTTTCTTTATTCCTTTTCTATGTGCATGCTTTAGGGCTTATTTGTATGCTTTTTACTTTTAGTTTGTGAAAGAAATGTCAAAGGTAAGAAAACCTAGGCCAGAGTTTAGCAGAGATCTGGATGTATGACTGGATTGATTCCATGAGCTAATGTTGCTTATGCGTGAATGAAAACTGATTCCAGTTCCTATTGAGATGTCCAAGGTTTGATAATATCCTTGAGAGAGATGTTTGCAGAGACGTTGACAAGTTGGCTACTATCATGAGGTACTACAATGCTTTACAAATAATTGCCAAAAATATTTCTCACCCAGTGAATATCTTACTGTTGATTAACAGCTTTTGACACTGAAAGGAAACTATCCATTCAGGCAATATATTCCTAGTAAACTGGTGAAGTATGGGTAAAAGTGTGCCTTGGTTGATGTAAAAATGACCTCACTCCCAATTTAGATCCATATGTTGATAAGCAACTGAAGGAGCTATACAATGCCAGTAATTCAGCTGAAGACATTGTTCTTTGGGTGGTCGGACCAGTCAAGGTAAAAATAGAAATATTACTGGAGACAACTGTTTGTCTAGTTTATCTTTAGTCTAGAAACTTCAGGGCAAGAGACTGACATATGTTGGAACAGTCCAAAAAACAAGAGAGAAGTGCTGAAAGAATCTCTACCAAAAAGTAAAAGGGAGCTAATATCATCTGTCTTTGGATTTCAACAGGATTGTACATTGGTATCATACCATCAAAAGAAAAACAAGAATGTGTAGGTGCTGTTCGATGATACCATACGCATTTCAATCTGAGAAGAACAGAGATGTGAAATGATCCTGTTCTACAATATGACAATAGTGGGGGTAGATCTTTCAGATCAACTATATCAGAAAAACAATATCTTACATAATACTAGAAGACGTACTGTGATAATATTTTACAATATTTTGAACAATGCAACCATAAATGTTTTATAAATTTATAAATACCACTACATGGCTTCAGATCAGGTTGTAAAGAGGGCTGATTTTATAGAAAAAATCATTGGGCACTCTAAAGCCTCAAATGGAGCAAAGCTCCCTTATTGAGAGCTTGCATATGAGATTCAAAGAAGGGCTAAATTGTTGGTAAGCCTTCAAGAAATTGACAAGCAACCAGAAAAGGCAACTGGATCACATGGTAAGTGTTATATATGTGGACGAGTATGAAATAAGACAACCTATGCATACCGTTCAATAACTGGATCTGTGTGGATCATCTGAAGGACATGTGTAAATTGTACATCAAAATAATGCATTTACCTTTTCAAGTTTTTTTCTTATCTCTAAGTCAATACTTATATATGCCTATCAGATAGGTCCTTGTTTTGAAATAAATATTCTGTTCTTTTAATAAGTATATGCATAATAAGGCATACCTCAATGCTTATAAGCATGCCATGTATAAAATTGTATATTTTAAAATAGAAACTAATTAGATTATTGCATAAACTATTTAAAACTTTAGAATAAATTACAGCGTATTTGTGTATTACACTTAGATTTAAATAAAATATTCCAAAAATTATTCACATACACCCTTTAAAGCATCCAGTTATACTGTTTATGCTGTATATAACACCTGTTACCTGCACAAGTGACTACATCAGGCCTTATCATACAAACAATGTCAGGTTAACAATGGAATTTATGTACCTGACCTTAACTTGCCAAATATGTTACAAAAACAGTGTTCTTAAACAAGTAAGTCAATATGAATAGTCAAAAGCAGCTCTAGAAGCAGATGTGCAAAAGTTATTTCCATTAAGCCTTCTGCATTTAGATTTCCAAGTTAGTGCAGAAGTAAAATTACTGCAGAAGCCTATGTATGCAAATATTGATACCTATCTTCAGATTTAAAGAAAGGAAAAAAAGAAAGATACAAACAAATACTCATCTTGTTTCTGACGAATTTAGTCCAGCCAAAGACTAAACTTTCACAGTGTTGACATAGAAGTGCTTACCTTCTGAACCACAGATCCAGAATCAGATCACTTTACCTGTCTGAGGTTATTTATGGAGTTTTCAGGGTTATTGCTCACTGTAAAATGCAATAAGTTGGGTAGTGAATAATACAAGCACTAGAGCTCAACTGCACCATAATTAATCATTTGTTGCTTTTTTTGTCTATAGAATCTTAAGAATAAGTATGTATTATAGAAAGAGAATGCAAGGCACTGGAATAGCTCAGTGGTTTTGTTTAGGGACCTCATATAGAGGATCTGTGGCTCGATTCCTGGATCTGGAGTGGCAATTTTAAGTCAACCCTACCCAAGCTTACACCTCAGACTAGCTCATGTGAAGCATCCCCAAGGTCCGATGCAGTTCGGAGTCCACGATGAGAGCTGTAGGTCCTTTTATTCCACTTACCATTATCACCCCCTCATCAGAGGTAATGGACTCTGATCTCTGGGTGCTCCAGTTAATAAGTGGATCCATACACTGCTTGATGGAATGAGGTTTCCACAGAGGTCATCAACTGGATGGGGAGCATTGTAAACAACCAGAAAATGAAAGCTGTAAACAATGTAATTAAACCAAAAAGTATAATAACCTAAAAATATATATTTAAGTCAAAAACAAATATTAGGAATGTGCAGCAAGAACAATAATAGATATTGGACTATATCTGAGCAATATAATTTATTTTATACAGAGATAACATTTCTATATAACAATGTTATTTAATAATGATGTCCGAAATATATTTTATATATACATATAAAAATACAAGTAACTGGGAAATGTTTAGCCAAGTACCAACACCAAGAACAAAAAGATGCCAGCAATATAAATATCATAACAGATATACACAGCCAACATCGTTGAAAGATGTTAAAACATTCCAGTGTTATGGCACAGCATAGATACACATAAAATATTTTTTCTTCACCAACACATTTTTTCAAGTTTGTTCCATAAATATACTAAGTTTTAATTGAGTATGACATAGCAAGCCATTTGTAGGTCATATGTCAGTAGCTGTATAATAATGTTTGTGTACTCACATTAAGTTATCACATACTGACCTGCCAGTATTAAAAAAAAACATTAGAAACTACAAAATCTATGAGTCCTTTTTTTTCTTACTTTTCTTTCTTTCTTTTTTTGCAATAACATTTAAATTATTGTTTCACAACAGTGTTAATCATGTTAGAAACTGATAATGTCTATATTTTAGTTAAATATAATGATGTTGTCAGGTAAATCATTTAAATTAGGTATGTTTCTACATAAACAGGAATAAGATTTTTGAGTCCACATCTATTTAGCAAACGTTTATAGATGGCAGTAAGATATTAGATCTTTAAGGAAAATAAGAGATGCTTATTATCTAAGATACAAACAATAATTTATCTGAAAACAAATCTTCCTTGATTTTTATCTTCTTAGTGCCATGAACATATCTGCAATGCACAGGCTACTACTGGAACTGTAATATTACATAATTAGTAGTGCTGTTCTTAGATCTGCACTATTTATTAATTATCTGATATGCTCCATTACTTGAATTACCTTCAAATATTTTCTTTCTTTTATGAAAAGCATGGAAAAAAAAATACTTTTCTGTATCTTTGGCTTCAATAATTTTGAAGTAAAGGTCACATGAAGAAGCAACATATCTAATTTCAACTTCATTTCTGAAACTGGGAACTCTAATTATGTTCTGCTGATAAAATGGAGCAGCTTTTGTATACACTTTCTACAATTAATTTTTTTATGCAGCCATAATTTTACCTCAATATTTAACATTACAACAAGATCTTATGGTCTGCATTTTAGATGAGATAAAATAAAGAAAATATTGAAAACTAAAAATTAAAATGTAAATAAGGGAAAATCAAAGGGACTCAGACAGAATTCAAATTTGGAATTATAAAGACACCTATTAATTTTGTTGAAAAATGCTTACTTTCGGAAATAAGAGGCTACAAAAAACACAGTGAGTTTCAAGAAGTGTTGAGACAAATTGAGGAACTGACAATTGTTTCAAGTTGTTGTGTTGTTGTTGTTGTTGTTGATGATGATGATGATGATGATGGTCATGATATCTGGAGTTCCAAAAATATAATTATCCTCTCCTGTGCCATTCTCATGAATAGAGCATAGTATAAAACGATCCAAGTATTGTTTCTCCAGTCATAAACAAAATTAGTGGAGAATGCAGAACAATTGGGAAAATGACAAGTAAAAGAAGTAAGAATGTGCTTCCATAGTAAAAATGATGGAAAAAATGGAAAAAATGGAAAAAAATGTAGTGAAACATAATTTCTGCATACTACTTGCATCCTTTACTCAATTTCTTGAAACGGTATTTTGAATATTCTAAATCACAGGTTAACTGAACTATCAACTACTTAAGGATCTGTCCACAGATTATGGAACTTGATCACGATTATGAGGTACTTATTTGCAACCCAATTTTTGTGCTTGTGGTGGTGGTGGTGGTGATAATTTTATGCTGTCCTGGCCATCACTAAAATTTTATGTGCAGTAGCTATGTCTTCTGAAATTATATTTTTAATGACTTCATATACATTATTTGGTCACTGTGTTTGATATATAAAATGGGAACTTCAGGCAACAAGGGATGACATTTTCATGGTAGTCTCTAAATTGATCATTCCATTATATAGGACCAGGTCTCTTGGTTTATGATTATGATTTCAAATGTTAGTACTAGAACAATGCCTCTGTCAGCAGATATGGTGGTAACTAAATTCACTGAGGGAAGGGATAAATTTAGCTAAGCACCAAATACACACTGCCATCATGAAAATTATTCTCATTGGGCATGGGTATGAGCTGTGACTATCTGAACAATGAACTCTCATTTCCCTCCTCTACTACTTCCATGGCACTAGCAAAGGAATGGGAAAACATAAAAACATTATCTTATGCCAAGGACTTCTATTATAATCATGGCATCTACTTTTGAAGTAAAAATGCATTATGGAGATTCAGGCTTGTTACAAAAAAATTTCTGATTTTCCAGGAGCTGTTTCTATTCTACAGCAACATTTACAGCCTCAGTATTGTTTGGAATGGATTATCCATAAGCAGGCTACATCAATTATCTTAACAATATCCTTTAGTGGCTTATCTATTAAACTTATTTAGGAGGATGAAAATAAATATATTTCCATTTAACTGGCATTCATCCATACTTATGATGATCACTGCAATTATCAGTACGCTAGCCACATACTTGCTTATGCTGACTGGCAGCAGAGGACAGTAAATCCCTACTGCCATTTGTTCTGCATTTTGTAGATGATGATAATGAAAATGGTACTATTATAAAGAGAATGTAGCAGCCATAAGAAATCTCCTAAGGTGCTGCTTTCTGTTCCTCACATTCCTCTATTTTCTGTAGACCTTTGAAACTAAAACCAATGGCAGTTATAAGCGTTTGATTTTTTTTTAAGCGTTTAATGTCCCTTTTAATGACTTTGGCCAGCAGAAACGCTAAATTAAATTGATGGAAATGGATGAAATTAGCCTTGGATCCACTGAGCTCAGAGTTCCCTGACATTTGTCATGAAAATAAGAGAAAACCCTGGCATAAGCCTTATTCAACCAAATAATGCCAGCCCTCTGGACTAGAACACAGATACCATAATCCCATACTGTGGAAGTGGACAGTTATAACTATACCATGCTAATTTGAACACTGATGGAATTCTTTGAAGTATCACTCAGTTATAGTTTGTTTGTACTCATATTTCACAGGAAATGCTATCTGAAAAGTATGGTGTAACTCTAACATGAGCAACCAATCAAGAGGCCAAAACCAAAAATTTTCTATAGGTTTAAATTTGTTGGTACCTGAAATATTTGCAATTTTATCCAATAAACCATTCAGGTTAAGAAATCTATAAGTAGCAATGAAGAAGAAGAAGAAGAAGAAGAAGAAGAAGAAGAAGAAGAAGAAGAAGAAGAAGAAGAAGGAGAAGAAGAAGAGGAATGATATTACATATCTGCTGTTGTAAGAAACAATAAAATTGTTATATGCTCAAGAATTAACCTGGAAATTACCATTAGCAGTAACCTGTTTGAGGTCAAAGATAGAATGCAGATGATAAATGAACAAAGGTAAGCACCTGTGCAAAACTTTTAAATCATTTTGTAAGTTCAGATAGTTATCCACTTCATTTATAACCAGTCTAACTTACTTCTGCATCATAAGAGATAAAGGAGCACTAAGAAACTTTTTTTCAATAAGCTTCCTTTTGCTGGCACAGAAATAAACAAAAGAAGAGAATTGAGTTATGTTGCAGTTGCAGAAAATATCATACTAAAATTGAAGTCAATTCTCATAAAGTCTTATGATAACTATGATTTTACCACACATGGTTAAATATTTTTGCTTTAACATAAGATACATGCAGAGCATCTTCATTAAATTTTGTACCCACTAAAATTGGCACATCAAACATCCAATTAAGTGTGAATTTGAAATGTGAGAAAGAATACAGATGCTGTTTCTAGAGTTATGTTAGCTCATTCTTATCAAGATGGCTAGGAATGTGAAGAATATGGTATTGAGAAAGGAGCATGATACAGTTTACCCATGTTTAAATTTCTTCTTGTTTCTGATATTTCTAACCATAAAACTGAAAATACAGTATAACCTCAGTTATACGTTTTCAAAGGGAGATGGCTACTATAATGTATAAATGAGAAAACGTAAAAGTGAATTTTTTTATGGAACTGAAACTATTTATTAGATTATCACTAAAAATAATTATTATTCAATATAAGAAAGAAATAAATGAAACAAACACATAAATACTAAACATATGCATGCTAGTACTGATATTCATAATTCATTCCGAAAAACTAATAAAAATCAAGAGTACTGCTGCTACACCAGTTTAAAAAATTAGGGAATATTTCTTTGCTTCTTTAATTTTTTCCCCACAGCCATACACTAGTCAATTATATGCACTAATCACAGAAATTCTGTCATAATTTAGGCCTTGTGATGATAGAACTTGTGTACTTCCTAGAGTTTGAAACACCACATGCACACTGGGAACACCTTCATTATCTAGGCCTTCTTTGTCTTCTTCTTCTTCTTCTTCTTCTTCTTCTTCTTCTTCTTCTTCTTCTTCTTCTTCTTCTTCTTCTTCTTCTTCTTCTTCTTCTTCTTCTTCTTCATCATCATCATCATCATCATCACCACCATCACCATCATCAGTATCATCAGATACAACCTAGGGAAGGACCTTCCTGCTGTATTGTTAACATGTGCATAGCAATAATGGGTTCCGATATTATTGAGGCCTCGCTCAACATGTTCATGTTTTATGCTGTGAGAGTAATGATACACTATACAGAAAACATGCATAATAGATCTTAACATAGCATAAACATAACATAAATGAGTAAGTAAATTAGTATTTTTTGTACATGGGGACCTGTAAAATGTGATGAGGAACAATGAGCATGAGAGAAAAAATGTGAAAAATCAAAAGGTCCAGTTTACCAAATGAAATTATATGTATAAGGATGTTAAGAGTTAAACCAAAGGAAAGTTTAAGAGCGATAGGAAAATATTTAGGTGCAGTGAGAAATAGATAGCTGAAGAAAATTAGAAATAAGGAATAGGAACAAAATGCAGATTGAGAAAGGAAAGAAGTAAATAGGACCCAATAGCTCGGTAACCATGGTGTTGGATACTATGGGTCCTTAGAAATGCAGCAACTTAGCGAAGTGAGGAAAATGATATGTAAAGGGTAGCATGTAGGGATAGAATTTAAGTATTATTGAAATTGTATTTGTGAATGTTATTATCGAAGTGAAATAAAATATCTATCTATTTATTAATGAGAAAACTTATAAATGAAAAAACATTTAAGTGAGCTAAATATTAGTGGGCAAAGCTTAGTGCCTAAAAAATGTAACATATATGTGCAAAAACCTTAGAAGTGAATAACATATAAGTGAGGTTCAACTGTATATACTAATGTAGTAACATATTCAAGTTTCTTTTGACAATCTAACTGTAATAAATATACTGCTTTTAATATATTTGCTTGAAAACTGCAAGCATTTTGTACAACAATGAAAAGTGCAACATGAAGTGTTTTAAACAAACATTTCTAGAACATCTCCAAAGGATCTTCATCATATACATTCATAAAATTTCTCTCTTAATTTTATTTAATTTCTACCTGAGTTTTAATAAAAGTACCAAATGGATGATAACACTGCTATGCCATTAATAATTACTATTCTTGCATTTTCTGTAGGTGGTTGATACATATTATGTTACCAAGAAGTCACATAAATTGAAGATGCAAGTATATTATAAGCTTTTGATGCACAATGACTTTGTAAACCTGTTTATACAAAAACTATTTACAAGCAATGATAATTCTGCTCATCTATGCAAGCCACTGTAACATGCTTTGTGTGATGTAAGTGACTTAGGAATGAGCTGCTTTTTGGGAACATTTCATATCTAATCTGTTAATTCATATTGTATACTGACATGCATAAAATGTGGATCGTAATGGTACACAGTTGTTTATGCTGGTAGTGACAAATTTAGTCCCACCCTCTGCTAACACGACCACCTCTGCTCCTCAAGCATAATTCCAGCCAATGGATTGGCAGGGTAATTTACCTCCCCAAAATGTTGCTGAACTCTGAAAGGTAGCATTACAACTTAAACCTTTATTTTCACGCTACACTGCTACTTTCTTAATATCGGTTTTCCTATTGCTGTTCGATAGCAACAATTGTTTTAACCTTTATCTCCACATCTCTGATGAAAGCTCTCACATAAATACTGTAGCTATCATCCAGTTTAACCACAAATACAAATACTTCTTCTCCCCTTCCTCTAGAACGCCAAATTATGTTGCAATTGGTTTAAGCTTTCCATGTACCAATCATAGTGAAGCTCTTTCATAAAGACAGCATGTGAACCACCTCTTCATTTCACACTGATTATAACAAGGTTCATTGGTTTGTATTTTAGTCCCTGAATTGTTTTTCAGGTCAGTCATATTAAGGACTGATACTGACTGGGTGGAGTCAAAGGTTGGTTTTGTGAAGATGGGAACCTTATAGAGGGAAAACATTATTGAGATCTAGGGGAATGGGCCACTTTTTATGCATGTTAGTGTACATCAGTGATGTTAATTTATGTTATCCTATGTTCTGCTTTAAGTATCAGGCCCAAAAATATAATCCTACTGGAAAAAATAAAGTTTAACAGATTTAAGTGGCTACTCATAATTGTATTAGTCAAATATATTAATAATGTGAGCTTCTACCATTATAGTTCATTACCTTAAGAGTTCTTAGACCAGTCCTTTATCAAAAAATAAGCTGAATTAACATATTTTTATGTGGAAATGCATTCTTTGTTTTGAACATAACACTTAAGAGGCTTTCTTTCCTTTCAGATTACACATTTAAATATGGCTCACATTTTTTAAATTCATCACTGAAATATGTACTACAATTATTAGAGCATAAGGGGCTTTTAAGTCTTTTAGTTCCCTTGTTATTAGGTTTTAGTTCTTTTATAGTGGAAATACAGCCACATTAGCAATTTTTACAGCTTAGTAGGTGGATTAAATCAAAACTAGCTTTTGTGCTCAAAAACAGCATTCTATATAACCAATATGCTGTATCATACTAGTACTTTAACCGAGCCAATAAAATATAATGAACCATTTAGCAATACAGCCAGCAAGCTATGAAAATTACTAATGTTTGAAATAAGGCTCTCTGCATTTTAATTACCATTTTTCCTTAAGAAAACTGTCAGTTGTATTCCTATATGCACTTGAGAAGTAATAAAATTCCTTGCAAATTCTTCCTCTTCCTTCTTCTAATAGTCTGTTCCCTAAATTTAATTTTCAAGTAAAGTTTCAGATTGTGTTATGCAAAATATATTTTTTGGCATAAGAAATTAATACAAAGTATGTTAGATACTAATGTATGGCTGAGTACCTCTGTATTTTATTTTTAAATTATACTTTCAAAACAGTTTTTCATTTTATAACACAACCATAGATGTAAATTATAAACACACATTTTCTCTGACAAAATGTTTTAGGATCAATCCTCACCAATGAAATAAATTTGATTTAAAAGTCAAGATCTGTAATGTTCAATTTGAAAGTGTGCTTTACGAACACAACTTGGTTTTACATTATGTTTTGGTCTGCCTTTTTCAATACTCTTTTCAGGCATAGTAAAGTTGTTTTCCACTCCAATTATTTTCAGCATTTCACTTCACAGTATATAAAATTTTTTCAGATTTTACACAACAATAGTACTGAAAGTATTTTGATCACACCTGTTAGCACATCAATAATTTATGGTTTCTAAAAAAACCATAGCAACATCCATTTCTCTATAAAGTCACTTCAAATGGCAATGATCACTCACTTTAACCATCGGTTCTGAAAAGAATACTTTTGTTCCCTACACAATTTCAGACTGTTACACTCAGTGTTAGAACTGTTCTTCTCACTTGAGCAAATGAGCCTGGCAGTAGCGGCGAGGAAATGCAGCCTCAGGCGGTGGACTCCAATCGGGACCTGGTCCAGGATATGTAGATTCAACCATGGATTTAGATAATCGAGAAATGGATTGATGGTATGGACGGCTCAGATCACCTTGTACTCCTCCATCATCCAGCTGATTTGATGATTCAGTGCGGCTTGAGGTTCCAGGCTCTGTGTCAGATTCGGAGCCAAAGCTGTCATATTCATCCCCTGGGCGGGCTTTCTTAACGCGACAGTACTCACTCTTACCTACGGACTGCAAACAACAGAAACTATTTAATAAATATTTGCTTTTCTTGCTAGTGATGTTTAATAAGTTATAATATACAAATGTTTCTTTTGAGATTCTAAAATATTTTAAGAAACTACAATTACGTTTAAACACTAAAAAATTTGTGTTAACCTGATTGGCCAACTCAGGGTAACATGGTAGAATACGGTGGACTTTCCCTTAGCATCAGTTACTTGTGTCTATTTGCACACCAACTAAAAAATTTGCAGTTTACAAATTATGCTGCATATTTGCTTTCCTTACATGTATATTTTATAAATATATTTCTATTTTATTCATTTTATCTTAATATTTGATATGCAAATATGATATTCCCAAATAATATGTACCATTAGTCAGTCTTGAAACTTGGCAACACTGATGGTAACTCACACACAACACAATCAGCATTCACATAATACTACCTAATCTAGTTGTAGTCATTCCCTGAAGAAGGCCTGTTAAGGAGTTCTTGGAATTGAGTTCAAATGTAGTCATTATATGTAATATTAAAGTTAGTTTAAACTTTATTATTTAGTATCTTTTAACAGTTATTAAAATGTATACTGCTAATATACACAAAGGAAAGCATTTAAAAATATTCAGTCAATAGCTTTAGAATTTCAGTTCCATAAATATTGCTGCAGGTTCACAATTGTTCTTCAGGTCATTCAATTCAGTGGTGGAGTGCTTGTTTTCATGTTATCATGGCAAAAGTAAAAAAGAAGGACAAAGCTAAGTTACAGGAATGTATACTAACTCTTCAGTATTAAAAATAAATTTTGATGGATTAGTTTCTGAGGATGGGAACAACCGTTTCCCGAAACATGTTAAGTGAGTAAACTTAAGCGATGTTAGTGTAACAATTTCGACTCACCTTGAAATAAAATTTTGATGAATTATATAATTCATATGGTTTACACAATAGTTTTATTCATGAAGAGATTACATAAAATTGCTTTAAATTTTTATTTTATGTCATAATGATGTTTTAATGCTTTTTATATGGGCACATTTATGTACATATTATGGAAGTTTTCAATGCATAAATGCATACAAATAAAAGAGATTTTTAGAGTATAAAATTCCTGTCACTAGTGATGACTGAAACATTTTAATTATGAACTGTACTGTATGAAACTATAAAAAAATTATTAATCAACAGCATTTCCATGTTCAGTTTTATTCGATGGATGCACACTTAGATAATTTAAACGCATAGAATAAATTTTGCCAACATATGTTTTTAAGCATAGAGAAGCTGCTAACTGAAATTATGTGATGCGCTATGATATGAAAAAACTCAAATATGTCACAGATTCAACAACAAAGATATTAAAGCTCAGTAAAATAAGCTATACAATCAACACTCATACAAAAATTATAAATTTAAAATTGGTTTTTTCGTTGCATCATGCATGCTTATAGTCTGCTGTTTCCTTTGAAATAATACTTTGGGGAAATTCAACACGAGCAAAATCTATTTTTATAATACAAGAAAAGGTCAATTTGGGCAATGCTAAATGTTAGTAAACAAACCAACTGTAAACAGTTATTTATTGCTGTGAATGTATTACCCTTATCTTGCACTTATAAGTATGAACTGTTTTTTTTTTAAATTTACTTAATATGAATGAGTCAATATTCACACTTAAACTTCACTTACATAAATATTTACATAATGCTATAATATATTAAAAGTAATCTTAGCATAATATACACCACAAGCTCAGAGATACATTCTCATGACACCAGAAATAAATTCAATTCCATATAATTACACACAATGCAAGCCTATTTGAAGTAAGTTTTGTATATACAGGGCTCCAGCTTTATAATAGACTACCTAATTATCTAAAGCAAATATCTGCACTTTTTAAATTCATAAGTTGTGTTAAAAGGCTTTCTTTTGCAGCATTGTTTTTATAGTATAACACAGTTTTATGAATATGTTCAAAAGTAGTCTTCAAATTATCAATAAATACATAAAATATTTATCTAATGTATCCATGTAACAGCTTAACATTTATAGAAGTTATAAGCTCTTCAGAATGAATCACATGTATATATCTGTAAATATTATAATAACATTCTTCAAATATTTGTACACATTTTGGGCCATATTTTATATAATGCATTTGATCTACACAACAAAAATGTCTACCTCTACGACTACTGCTACCAATACTCTTGCCTGTCACAGATACATGATACAAAAATCCAATGTCTGGGGCATAGAACATCATGACATTTTTTACACACAACTATCAAGGCAATGGACTACCTGCCCATTCTCAATGGACATCTGCATCCATCACATTGAAAATTGTTTGGCAAGAAATAATACATTTTCAAAAATATACCTAATAGAAAGCTACATATATCCAAAATAGTAATAATTTATACACATGTTATATCCCCAAATGGAAGTCCAGTTAAAAGGATATTAAAATGCAGGTGGGTAACAATCCCCATGGTAACACTACACCATTAGGTTTCTACAATGTCTCAATGTCTTGCTGCTGTGATGCTTTATTGTGGTAGATTCTCTTGAAAAAAGCCTTTCTATTTTTGTTGCACTATGTGAGCTACATATTGCAATATGGTTCTTTTATGTTGTATTGTATGGAACAAATATGTAACTTGTCTTCTTGCACATTACTCAGTAGGTACAATAAAATTATGTTTTCAGGATGCATCTGCTCTGATTTGTGATTTGAATAGGTGAACCTTTATTTTTATTGATGTTATAAAAGCAAAGTAAGAAAAGAAGGACATTTGACTACGCAATTAATTAATATAAGTGGATCAATATTATAAGCACACACAGAAATTTTTTATGTATGAATAAATTGTAATATTACATAAAGTATTAAGCCTGAGGTGGTTATACTTAGGGCCAGTTTCACAGTTTAAGCTTTGCAAGTTTCACAGTAGGGCAACAAGGTTTGGCTTTACTGGGGTGAATAATTCCACAGAACAGTAAAGTTGGTAACACTTGTGCATGCACATCGGGTGAATTTACATTATTTATTAACGGTGATCCTGTTCCTAAAATGTGCTTTTGTAGGTTATCCAGCAACATAAAGTTAAAATGACCAAAAAATCAGAATCAAAATGTTGAACTTTACTTCTCAAAAAGTCAGCAATCTTCTAAAAATTGTGAAACAGCATAAGCATGTGATAAGAGTGCAAGCAATCAGACAAATTACTATGGAGTAAGAAAAACCAAATGTGGTGAAAAATTATGATCTGAAGGCTGGATTAGAATGATGTGAAACAATTTTGATAGCTCTGTATGCTGCAAATTTTGAGTTGCCAGAAAAATCTCTTGCTGCAATTAGCATGTTTTTACTTGTATATAACCTCAATATTATGAGAAGCATTATTTGTGATGAGAGGGCTTTGTTACTGGTGTATAAAGCAATATGTTATATGCAGATGTGATGGCATTGAGTACGACAATGTATAGAATAAGAGTGTAAATTTAAAATTAAGGGCATGCCAAATCAAGTTTTGCTTCTTACCATTTGGTTCTATGTTTAATTGCATGATCAATAATTTCTGGTACCATAATTGCCAACTATTTACTTAGTTGAAATCTCTTGTAAAATTCTTGGCATTCCATATTTGAAAATAGTTTGGATGCATTCTAAACATACTAGATCATCTTCTGTTGTGCATATGGGTTCAAACAATTTGAATTTCTTATATTAATATTGTCTTATTTAGATAACACAGTGACTCCTTAGCTTTAATCACAGTTCAGTATGGTTAAAGCCAAGCAACGTATAAGCTTGGTTTATCCCTTGAACGATGTACTGTAAAACTCCACTGCAGCTTTCAATTTCAATTTCAATTTATTTTCATCCATGAGAAAATCTACATGTTGTGGATTCGTCAAGTACAATAATTATTTACAATTACAATATTTACAAATACAGTTTATTTACAATTCCTGATTACCAGTCCCACGCTTAAATTCCTCCAGACTATAAAATGCATTTACTAGTAGGTGCCTTTTTATTTCTTTTACAGTTTGATCAGCATTTTTTATCAATTTTATTTTTTCAGGTAACTTATTATAAAGTTCTTTTCCCATATTTTTTACGCTACGTCTGTTTAATGTGCCTTTAATTACTGTTCAGAAATAATCATCATTGTTTCTTAGGTTACACATGTGTATACCTGCATTTTTGGCTCATTTTCCTCCAAAAGATCTTTCATCGTCTCATGAATGTATATACAAGGAACAGTCAATATACCATATTGTTTAAACTTTGATTTACATGTGTGTCTATTTTTAACATTACCTGTTATTCTAATTGTTTTTTTTTGTAATTTAAATACCTTTTGCACTTTTGTTGTTGTAGTATTTCCCCACAATATTATTCCATATTTTATGTGTGAATAAATAAAAGCATAGTATACCTGTTTAAGTGTTTCATCATCCATGGTTTTCCTCACCTGTCTCATTATATATAAACCTGTATTTATCTTCTTTTTTATATGAGTTATGGCTTCCAATTTAGCTGTTTGTCTATTATAACTCCTAAAAAATTTGTGTGTTGAATCTCTGGTATTTTTTCACCATCTATTTCCAGTTGTATACTATTTAGATTACATTTTTTTAATTTAATATTTATCCAGGCTGTCTTTTTAGTATTTAAAATCATGTCCAGATTTATATAATACTGTTTAATTTTTTTCATTAAATCCTTTGCTTTTAATTCTACCTCAGTAGCTGATTTACCTTTAATTACTACTGTCATGTCATCTGCATATCCAACTGCTACATATCCATTTTTTGTACTAATTCAAAAATATCGTTAATATATATTAGAAACAAAAAAGGACATTATTTCGATCCTTGTGGTACTCCTTGCCAAACCATTTGAAAATTTGATTTAATTTTTTCTACGACACCCGTAATATTTCTATGGTTTATTTCAAAACACTGCATTCTGTTTTTAAGATACGAACTAATCCATTTATGTGCCAAACCACGAACCCCATTATTTTCTAATTTGTTTATAAGTATATCTATATTTACACAGTCAAATGCCTTTGATAAGTCCAATAAAATAGCTATTACTTTCTCCTGTTTATTTAGTGCTTCAATTATATAATTATTAACTTTACTGATCGCATGGATTGTTGATTTCTTCTTTTGAAACCCAAATTGCCATTCCAATATTACGTTTAATTTAGTAAAATAATTTTGCAATTGGTTTAAAAATACACCTTCCATTATTTTTGAAATAGTTGAACATAGTGTAATTGGCCTATAATTTTCTATATTCGTTTTGCTTCCCTTTTGTTTAAATAATGGCCTAACAATTACTTTCTTTAAAGTGTTAGGAAACGTCCCTTGCTTTACTGATGTGTGTTAATGCTTGAACAATTTCAATTTTAATACCTTTTATGATTTTGTTTGACATTTCATCAAAACTGACAGATTTTTTAGGCTTAAGCTCATCAATTTCTTGTAATACACTTTTCTCCGATACTTCTAATATTCCCATTGACTTTACTTGACTGGATGCTATTATTTTTACTTGGTTGTTTTTTTGACCATTTGTCATTTGTTTTGTAATATTTATAAAGTAATTATTAAAATCAATACATATTTCGTTTGGGTTGTTTATCTCAATATCATTTTCTTTGATTGTCATATTTTCCTGTTTTTTATTTTTTCCCTTCTTGTGTACACTATTTACCATATTCCATATCGTTTTTGTCTTATTTTCCGAGTTTACTACCAATTCCCGATTATACCTCATCTTTGCACTTTCACATACTAATTTAAATGTTCTATTGTAATTTTTAATATATTTTAATGATCTATCACTCATAGTTATACATTTCACAGAATTTAAAAATTTCACTCTCTCCCATGAAATTTGTATCCCTTTTGTCATCCATTTTTCATACTGGGCACCCATTGAATCCGACTTGATTTTTACTTTTTTCTGTGGTATTTTGGTATTTAAGCCTTTCTGCAATATATTACTAAAATGTTCATATTTTTTATTTACACTTTCTGATTCATAAATCTCGTTCCATCTTAGCTGTGTGAGGAATTGTATCAATCTATTTAAACTTTCATTATCTATTTGTCTTTTATATTCAAAATTGTTTTGTAAGGTTTATTTTTCTGTGTTTACTTTTAACAACTGGCCAAAATGATCACCTATTCCTGCTTTTATTATTTTAGTTTCCCATTTATTTTCTATTAGGTTTGTAAATACATTATCGATACAAGTTTCTGTTAGTTTTGTGACCCTGGTGGGTTCATCTATGCCAATTTTTAAGTTTAGCCTAGTTAAGGTTTCTATTAATATATGTTTTACTGAATTTTCTTTTAGTAAATCAATATTTAGATCCCCCATTACTATTTTTATTTTATTTTCAGGAATTGTTTTTAGGAAACTTTCTAAGTTTTTAATAAAATTTTTTTCATTTGTTGCTGGGGACCTGTATGCTCCTATTAGTACAATGTTTTGTTTTTTCAAGAATATTTCTATGGCTGCCAGTTCACATGTCATTTCTACTAGAAATTCACTACAATCTACTTCTTTAAATTTTGTTGTCTCATCCACATAAATCGCTACTCCCCCACTATTGTGTTCTTGTCTACAGTAGTATGTTCCTAAAATATAACCTTCATAATTGTTTACTATTATTTCTTCTGTTTTTAAACCATATTCGGTAAATACATTTGGCTCTATCTCTTTTAACAAGATTTCTATTAGCGTTCCCTTATTGCTTATATATTGTACATTTTGATGATACAGTGTTAAACCCCCTATGCTTTTATTACTCAGACCTTGTACCCTGCAGATTTTTTGTGTTGTTTCCTCCTGATTTGCTACATTCCCTTTCACCACTTCACATTTTTTACTCTCTACATTTACAGAATTTGATTTATGTTTATCCACTTTGTTAATCCTCCACTAGCCTGATTTGAAGCTTAAGCTTAAATGGTGAAACTGGGACTTACAGTCAACAAATTGCACCTTTTTCCATTAGGTGTATCATTAACTGTATCCTAGATAGAGTAAGGTTTAACATAAGTCTTTGTAATTTCCAATCGTGTTAAGAAATTAGCAGAGCATTTTATTATAACATTGGAATGTATCACAAACTTGCAGAGTGGTTCCTTCCATAATGGTGGAGGGGTTAACAATGTAGGCATATTGCTACTGCATTTATTACCTTGTCAAGTTTTACAAGATAGGCCCTATTCCAAGTTATCGCAATAGAACTTACATATGTATTAATTTGAATATATTGTGAAATTATGAAGGAGAAATAAAAGCCATGCTTCCTGAATCATTATTATGCTAGAAATAATGTAGTGTTACCGACTATTGGATTGTAAATTCCTTTTTACTTTAAATCTCTGCTGCTGAATACGTTTCAGACAGTACTTAATAAGTCTATTTTTCAAACTGAGAGTATTAAGCTGAAGAATGGGCTTTTAAACCTATTTTATACCTAAATGAAATTATGTTTTACCTTGTCTAAAATGACATCCTGTATTCACAGCAGGTTGGTATGACAATAAATGACATGCTATAGTTGTGAAGCATCTATGAATGCAGTGCTTCTTACTTTCTCTACCATGTCATAGTAGGTAGTGAAGGTATTGCATTCCAACCAAAAATTTGATTCTGAGATTTCACCTGCAATACATGTTTTGAGGCCTTATGAATTAAAAAAAAAAAAAAAAAGATGTTTAAAAAAAGGTCTGAGTATGTGTGTGGACAGAATGACTCAAAAACAAAAAGTTGGATAAATACCAAACTTGTTATTTAAGTTCAGTATCTCCCAAAGATGTGACATGAAGATTTTTAAGAAGATAATCCCACCATCAACTACGCTATACATGGAACATTTTTTTGAAATTTTTTATTTTCTAAAAAAGTGCTACAATTTTGATTAAAATACCATATATTAAACACATTTACATGAAAAATAAAATGTATATCATAAATTTTCTGGAATAGCCTGTGGGAGTCTTCATTATTTGGAATGAATTTTGTATGATCTTGTATAACTGGTATATGTTAAGCAATACAAAAAATGTGGATCTCTTTAAAAGCCACAATTTATTACAAACAACTCCTGTTTTGTTGCACAAGCCATTTCCAAGATATCCATTATTAATGGTTCGAATTGTTCAATACTTTATTCCTTTTAAGTCTTGCCACTTTAGTAGTTTCTTGCAATGTTATGAAAAGAGTATAGAATTTTAAGGCCAGCATATAGCATCCATTTCTTAAACATTTGACTATCGCTGTTCCCTTTGTAACTATAATGAAATGTGTAATATAGCTATTTCTGCAAAGGTTTATTTCAATTAAAATAAAGTAGATAGAAAAATAAACTTTTCTAAGAATAGTTTGTACACCGATTAATAAGTGATAAGAAGGTAGAGAAAGACATGTGAATGTAACACATAAGGTTTTTTTTTTGTTACAGAGCATATACCAGAAACAATTTATGTTCTACAGTCCCAGCATATATCTTTCATATGCTTGTTTAATTCTAATTCATTGAGCACATTTACAAAGAGAGAGACATTTCATATCACTGGATTACCTCCAGGTAGCTCTCTCCACATCCCAAACCTGGGTTTTTCTGTGGAAGATTATGCAATACTTAACATGGGTGCTGCGAGGAGATTCTTCAGGCCATTATATGTGTTTCAAACAGTTGATTATTCTCTCTCAATTTCTTTTGCAGTGTATGTATGTTATTAAATGTCAGACAAAAAAATTCATTCTGTTGGAAACTTAGTGATCAAGGAATACTTTGGGAACCAACATTACTTTATTTTCATGATATATTAGGTAAGAAAATAGAAGGCTCCTCATTTGTGCATTCTAAATTTTATGTTGTATTTCTGCAGATGTCTGATACATTAATTCTGACATGTATATGCTTTATTCTGCTGGGAGTCCAAAAAAAATGTTAATTATATGTACTATTTCATTTCATTTAAAATTACAGTAGAGCTAAGAATCTATTATAGCTTTACACTTTGAACACTTTTAGGTTTAAGCTTTTTTTGTAAATTAGACTGCCTATCAAGCATCGCAAAGACACTTGGCAATCAGAATCACAGTGTTTAGTGCTTCAGAATTTAAATTAATTTACATACCTTTCTTGTTGGGGATGCATCGTTGTCCCTATATACAAAGGTCTGGAGTTTAGTTGTCTCTGAGGACGGAGGACCTGGAACGTGGAATGTAGCATATGGCCGGATATCCTCAGAATATTCTAAAGGTAACATAAAATGAATAATGGCCATAGTGAATGTACTGGTCATATTTAACTTCATTGTGCTGTAACAGGTTGCACTGGTCCAAAGCAGATAAACTTAAAAATAAAAAGATAAATTCGTTAGCAGCCATTTGACTTTTCATATTATAAATAGAAGACCACCTCTTAAGCTTGCAAGTTAAAATTTCAATTCTGCTAATGATTATGGTAGTCAGTGACTGATTACTTCACAATTCACAACCACCAACAGCTAAATTCTCAGCTAGTTTCTCAGCCTTCATTTAAAACTAGTATTTTAATTAAAAGCAGGTATTTGGAAAATGCTCACATATCTAATGTGCATTCATTTATGGTAGGAAGCCTGAATGTTGCATGATAATGCAAATCTCTTTAATCATTGAAAATAAATGTTAATCAATATTAAAAAGGTAGATATTGTAGTTGATCATCTCACTGGCAAATGTGGGAGTGAGTCAGGTGTTTATTACCTTCACTTGCTAAAGCATTTTGGGAGCATTCCCTCCCATACTCAGCTGGAGAACATGTGCTGACTGAAGCTGTTGCATCATGATGGCATCTGGCATCTTTTAGCTGAATCTGTAGAGGTGGTTAAATTCATTAGGTGACCTTGGTTATTGAAAATGTATATTTTTCCCATAGTGTTAGTTTCAATTTTCTTTTTGCTTACTTTATTAACTGCAGTAGCAATTCAGTTTTTATGGTGATGGTTTCAACTGTTGAAACTGCCAACCTGTCCGTTTGTTTGTACCTAATATTCCTAAAACCACCTTTGGTCATGGTTTCCCAATTTTTTTAGTATTTCCAGTGTACAGATGGTCACTGATAGAGAGAGATTTATTGAATAGTTTTTAATTATTTTTTTTTATGGGATGCCAAGTTAATATGTATAGTACTCCTTAAAGATGCTCCTGAATTTTTCATCCACTATGGGGTGATATGTGAACTGCCTGTGTTTTGACTGCTTATATTGGCATTAATGTGTTAGTTCTGATTTTATTCAATTGCTTATTTTTCACTATTGCTTTCTCTGAGGTAACCATCTTGAATTCACTGTGGATGCTTAATGTTCATTCCATGCTAGTATTCTTTAGTGCATTCAGTTTTGCTCAATAGGATATTAACTAACCTACATACTAAGTTGCTGAATACAGATATCTGATGAGGTCTTGGTTTGTAGGTGTTGAACTTAATGCAGTTGTCCATGTGTGCATATGTGTATATTTCAGTATACACATTACTGTTAATACTGAACCTTAGTTTGTTGCCATTCTTTATGAACTTCAGGTCCAAGAAAGTAATGTTGCTCAGTTTCAAGTTTGAGTGTCATGAACTTTGACATACCAATGATCGCTGGCCAATTCATCACATATCCTACAAATGCCACCACAGAAGACTGGATGTCACTTTCCCGGACACCAGATGCCAAGCACACAATAGATCAATAATGATGAAATTGTTCCATGATGGGAACAAAGGTTCCCAAACATGTTCTAGTTTTCCCAATTAATTGAAGTATGTAAACAAGTTCATCTATTCATTGGTAATGTGTTGCCTATATGGGTTTACCAGTGGCGTGTGGTGAAGGTATCTGCCAGGGTAAGCAATCTCACTGTAAGTGGTTAAACGAAAATATAGTGTAGGTACATATATAATTGCAATTAACACGATAATATTACTGCCACACTGTACATTACATGGTAACAAAACACAGTATTCTTAATTTATCTTATTTGAAACAGAGCTGAGTTCTTTTCCCTTTCTTGGTGAAACCGCCAATCACATGGTCATAAAATTTGGAATCCAGTTGTAGATTTACTAGAAGTTCCTTCTCCAGTGTTATCAAACATATGTTTGAAAGCCTTTCCTGTTCCTGGGTGTTGCATGTATAATTTCATATGTTTTTTAGTTTAGAAAAAGTAGTTTAACTGCAGCACTACTTGCTGGTATAGTTAATACCAACTCGCACAGTTTTGTTACTTCACTATATGCCCTGTTCAGTTCATTTGTTTTAATGAAGGCTAAAGGATCATTCACAGATTTATGATGCATGTCTAGTGACAAGTAAGTTGCAGAAAGTTGTGACCTCAAAGCAACAAAATCAAACACTGTCCTATGGGATTCTCTTAGTGGCTGTACAGGTAATTCTGGAAAAGATGACTGACTGTATTTGATGAAATTCTTAAAATTTAACAATTCCAGAAAATGCAGAGACTCAATATTACCAAATCTTTCTCTGAGAGGAAGTAAAAGGATGTACAGAACCTCACAATACAAATGTTTGTAGTGCACTTTCTTGTCCAAACAACCACTGCCTGTAGGGCGTTTGTAGGTGGTTCTTGATCACCCATATCTTCTTGAATTATATTCCAACTCTATTGAAGGAATTGCACTTCTCCTCTAAGGCCCTCTGAAATTCTTTCAATAAGCAATATCCAATATCAGATGACTTTGCTTGGAGAATATCATATAGAGTATTAGTGATGGGGAATATTGTAGCAAACATCTGTAAAAGAAATTTGAAGGTGAAATCCTCCATTGTGTTCACGAAACCTCATGCAGCAGTATAGGCATCTTGATCCCACTTTTCATCAGCATTGGCAATAGTTTCAAACAATGAAACAATTTCTTTTCTGTATTCATAGATTCTTTCTACCAAATGAGAGCATATGTGAAACATGCAGCAATCTTCGGTGTCTCATTGTCTAGGGCCTCAGTTCTCTTACAAGACTTTGAACAAAATGCTGCTGTCCCATTAATGGTCATGAAGAATATCCTACATTCTCAAATGTGTAAAACTGCCTGTGATAGAACCAGATTTAATCCGTGGGCAAAAAAGTGCACAAATAGAAATGATGCTCTTACTTTCGCTTGAAGTCCGTTTAAGTGGCCCGCCATAATGGCTGCAGCATTGTACGTCTGAGCAACTAGCTTTTCCCCACAATAAAATTCGTCCTGAGATCGTTTACAATTTTGTATAATGCATCAGCCTACCGATCATCCAAAATATTCATGAAACGGAGAAATATTTTTTGAACATCGCCTTCAGCTTCAATGAATCTCATTACTGCAGAAAGTTGGGATAAATTGGCAACATCTGTACTTTCATCCAAACTAATGGTAACAAAGCTGGTCTCTTGGATTCCTGCCTGTATCTCCACCATTAGAACATTGCTTATTGATTCAATTAAGTCGTTCTGGATCAGATTTTATAGCCCAGTAAACACTGTCCCCTGTTCCATGAAAGTTCTCAAGTTGTCATACAGACAAAGCAGGTTTACAAGTTCTAAATAATTCCCCCTACTGCTTGATTCTGATGACTCATCATGACCCCTAAATGCTAATTACTGTTTTCCCAGAAAGCAAACAATATCAATTAGGCATTTCATTACTTCTCTATTTTTTCTTACTACTTCATTGTGCTGATTTTCTCTCACTTTCTTCTGAATATCCAGCAAGTGGTCTATTCTGGATTTACCAAGTGTGTTCAGGAGACTGATGGTTTGGAGATGAGTGCTGGTCAAACTGTGTTTTTTAATTGCTATATGAATACTCCCCATGTCACTAAACCCACCACTAGACTACACATTTTTGTCATTACAAACAGGAAACAACATCAACAGTGAAGTTTTTGTTTTGTGAGGAATGACCGATAAGCCATTCATTAGTAACGTATAATGTGAATTGAATTTTCGTACAGAGCATTTCATTGTGGTAGTAATGTTTAGGCCAGGCTCTGGTCTTCCTTCCTGCACAATTTTAATATTTTCTTCATAGTTTCGAGAATAAAACTTAGCGCTATAATATTGCACACTATGCAGTCATCTCTGCCTGCATTCTGTTCTCGATGAAAGTGAAGATTCCATCTTTCCTACCAGTGGTTTGTTGTCCAAGCACTAGCGTATGCACATGTTGAAAGTGCATACCTTATACTTACAGAGGATAATTTCATTTTGACATGGCACATAAAATATAAGAAAGCTAAACCTAAGCAAACTGAGAATAAGATGTCACACTTGTCATCGAATAAATAAAGCTAAACACTGTACAAAATCACTCGTTACTTATACGCAAATTCGCTTGAAATACACTTGTTAGTTGTTACACTGCAAAATGACTGGAATTTCATTCACATTCACCCGCACTTGATACATCTGCTTCCCTTGAGTTGATGACGACTGAGTGGACCCGAAATGCTACGAAAATACAGTGGCGAGGACAGAGCACGCTGAACGTATGAGATCATATCCTTGTACAATAAAACGAAAATCTCATTTCAAGACCACTGCAGTAGCTAAGTGGTAAACACAAAACAGCAGTATTGCAAAATAATTTAATCTAATTAATTTTGCAGAATTTTTCAGGGTGAGCACTGCTTACCTTGCGTACATGGACTACACGCCACTGGGGTTTACACAAATTTTAGCAAACCTCCTCCTCCTCTTCTTTTTCTTTATTGGCCCACATGCACTGCTGCTTTATAACCAAACATATTTAGTGCAAAGGGGATATGGTAGGCTTAAATAATGCAGGAAATACTGTGTTTGAATGCTATTAACAATCCATGATAAATAATAACGTTTAAGTTTAACAGCCAAAGTCATATTAGTGTCAATTGGTGTGCCAATATTCTGTCTCAAAGGAGTTCTTTAGCATAAAAATATGTATACTGACATGTAGCTGTTGCACTTGAGCAAATTTAATCACAACAATTGCCTTTCAGCAGTCATGGCAAGGCAGTGAAGTTCTCAAAAACAGGTAACTCTGAGCCACTCAATAGACCAAAAATCTGTCCCAATCAATGGCAGTAAAGATTTAGGTTTTGTAGTGAAGATGGTGGTCTCTCTATCTCTGAAAACATGCTGGATATTGTATGCATGCATACTAGCAATAAAGGTAAAGAAGTTTTTAGAATTAGAATGAAACCAACCAAAAATAAATTGCAAAGAAGGGCATAACATAACAAACCAGAAATTTTTTGGCATTTATTGCTATATTAACAGATGCAGGAAGGACTAATGTTTGAGTTATACACTAGCTGTCTAGCTTTATAAAATTAATTTTTCATGGTTGTTACATCACAACACAGATTTCATGTATTATCAGTAGTTTTGAGGTTTGATGATACAAGAGCTGCCATTATGAGAAATGCAGAGACAAATGACAAGCTTCAGACAACAAGAGAGGTTTTTGATTTCTTTGTGAATGCATGCATAAATAACTGCAGACTTAGTGAATACCTAACTGTTGACGAAAGGTTAGCAACATTGTGTGAATATTGACCATTTGTAGTATACACAAAATCAAAGCCCAGGAACTATAGAATACACATGGATATGTGCAAATGCCAAAAACCGTTATGTGTGTAATTTTCAAGCCTTTATGGCATGAAGGATAACCACAGAGAAGTAAATCAAGAGCAACGTGTTATTTTGGATATGGAAGAACCATATTTTCAATCTGGAAGTGGAATTACAACAGACTTCAATACCACTAGCTGCGGAATTATTGGATCCAAACCTAAGATTAGTTGGAACTCTAAAAGCAAGCAAAAGGGAGATATTGCAGGAGTGTTTACCTATTGGACAGAGAGAAGAAAAGGCTTCATTATTTGGATTAATGAAAAAGATGATTATTATCTCCCATGTTCCAAAAAAGGAAAAATAGTTATTCTGCTGCTCACATAACACCACCAATGCCCTATTGAAGAAAAGGAAGATATGACATACATCATATTGGTCACCATAATGAGACTACAGGAGACATGAACATGGAAGACATGACAAGATAATACAACTGTGTACAAATAATAAACCATTACCAAATTTTAATGCAGACTGTGAATATCATAGCTTTCAATGCATGTATCCTATAATCATAAAACTATCCAAACTGGCATAAAAATCTAACAAGAATGAGGAGATGTATCCTTCAAGAACTTACCCTCAAGTTAGCTAAATGCATGTCAAAGAGTGGGCCAAAAACTCAATGCCTATATGCAAAAATTGTAAGAACATTAAGGTTATTGGAATTGAAACAAAGAAGGCATATTTCGCTGGAAGCTACAATGGAAGAATCATAAAAATGCCAACAGGAGAAAGATCCGCATTGTGTCCAAGAAATGAAGATGGGAAAATAAGGTTCCTATGCATAAAGTGCCGAAAACCAGTGTGTCAGAATCATAAGAGTGCTACAATTGCATTAAAATACTCTGAGTGATAGAAGAATTGATTTAAACACTTATCTTTCCTTTTTCTCAAAATATGTAAAATATAAACCTTTTCCATTATCTCAGCAAGGTTGTAATACTTTGGATAATAAATTGTGTATTTTTAGACAAAAAATTATCATCTTAATTAATTATTGGTAGTCTAGTGTGGGCAGTGGCCAAGAACTAATATGTGTATCTGAACCACAAAGAGTTAGTGAAACATGGGTGATGACCTGAAGATATACTGCACTAGAACTCGGAAAAGTGCAGGCTGGAGAAGAAAGGAATAAAGCAAAAGTACAATATCTTTGAATCTTTAAATGGAGAGAGGAGAATGCTGAATATTTTGATAATAATTTGATCTCAGGAATTGGAAAAGTAAGAAAATATGGCATTATAAATGATGCAAGATCAAGGAGGGTAGAATTGGCTTTGGAAAGCTAGAACAAATGTTTAAATGGGCAGGAAGCATGATGGAAGTTAGGGCAGGAGGAAAGCAGAAAGATAGTGGATGGTATGATGATGAATATGCTCAAGAAAAGAAAGAAGTGTATAAGAGTTTAATAAAGTGCAGCAAGACAGAAGAGGAGGAGAATAGACATACTGTTTGCTGCAAAATTGGGGCTGAGAACCTCCTGGAGGACAAAAAAGAAAAAGAAAAAAAGAGTGTAATACAGAATGGGGAAAAAAGTTAACAAGCATTTAGTAGAAAGATAACAAGTATATATGGTCAGCTGTTAAATATACTACACAGACAAAAATAATAGACAATAAAATTCCACCAGGGAAACAGAAGCATTACTTTAAAACTAATTGGTGAGGGAAGGATCTAGATGGACAAATGGAACTTGGGCAGGGTAGAGAATGGTTGAAGTATTTGGATAACAATGTTACAGTGACATTTTAGGTAAGATTACAAATATGGGAGAAATGGAAGGTAAATTGCCAGAATTCCAGTAAGGCAGAATAGACAATATTATGATAAACACACTATAATAAATGAATACCTGAGAAGTAAAAGTGGAAGGGTATATATTTTTTTTGCAGATTTTGAGAAGGCTTTCGATATGATAAATAGAGATGAATTAGCATATAAACTAAGATGTAAACCTGTGAAAATTTTTTTGAGGATTACAAAAAGTATGTAATGGAAATAAATTTTGTGTAAGTGAGAAAAAAATAGGACAACAGATTACATGGGATAAATTGTAGGTCTGAGGCAAGGTTGTAAACTGAGTGCTATTGAGTCCAATTTTAATGTAATTGAGTCAATTTTTAATGAAATAATAAGATATTGTCATGAATGGGGTCTGAAGATAAACTGCAATAAATAAAAAATAATAGTTTTCAAAAGGGAGGTAAAACTAAGAAGAGATGAAAGATGGTATATAAATGGAGAGCAGATAGAGGTAGTAAAAGAATTTGATTATTTTGGTGTAAGATTTTGATGTAAGCTAAAGCTGCCCTAGTGAAAGGAAAATTAGCCATGAAAGCATTCAGAACATGTTTATACAAAATGCCTACATTATCAATGAAATGGTTAGAAAGTAGTGGAAGCAAAGATGATGTATGCTGTAGAAATGAGGAATGGCAAAAGGGTGGCAGAAAATTAACATAGAGCACAGAATGTTTGTGGAGAGGTTTCAGGCTTGCTGAAAAGTTCACCTTGAGGAGTAAGTTTGACTGAACTAGGAAGAGTAAGGAAGAAGGGTGTGATAGCTGAGAGAATTTTGAAATGGTAGTATAGATGTCTGAAATTGGATTGTGATAATGATCTAAAGAAATGCATAAAATATCAAAGATGTACTGGGGGAAAGAGTTAGTTTGGGGAGAAGAAGAAATTTATTAAATAAATTGCAATGGGAGAAGTTGGGCAATGGGAGGAAATGAATTGCAAAGGGTTCCTGAAGGAGGCAAGGCAGCAGCTTGAGGATATAGAGAAACAGGAGATATGGGCTAGTTTTGAGGATAAATGCTCACTGGAACTACATACAGAAATTAAAAGGAATTGGGGTAGGAAGAAATATGTGGATAGTTCCAACAAAGTGGGAAGGATGGGCTATGCTTGTATGTGAATGGGTGTACTATTTCTTAAAGGATTAAGGTCAAACTTAAGCGGAAATTTACCCATTGTCTAATTGAATGCAAAATGGGCAGGGAGAGTATTGGGAATGAGAAATAGAATAAATTACCAAAAGATGTAATAGCAATTAAAATGTTAGTGGATAATAGAGGAGAAGAAATAGTAGAATGGGAGAATTCCTAAGAAGAGTAACGGATAAATGGGCAAGGATTTCAAAGAAGGAGCAAGAGAGAGAAGACAAATGATAATAATGATTGTAATTTGTTATAGAAGCTCTACATCATTCACACTACTAAGGGACTAAAGTATGAGGAGCCTAATTTATGGTGTTAATCTCTTAAATATGTATTATTTATCAAGGATGTAATTTATGTAAACAAAAGAAATGAAATGAAATGAAATAGATATCTAATATTAATTATTACCTTTTTAAATTTATTCATTACTATGTGACCTGTAAGATGACTATTTCCTTAGTATTGGCAAAGTGGTAATTGTAAAAGTACGTTTTAGTAATGGGAAAGATTTTCTTATAACATACTGCTAACTACAATTAAATCATTAAGAGGTACAAAACGACTTTGAAGCAAATTAAAATACTTCTTATTAGAAAAGTGTTTATATAAATTTGATGATTTGTAAATATTTATCTATTCATTCTTATATCTGCTTGTAGTTCTTATATATAATTGTATCCTTTACTTAGACAGATAGGTATAGATAAATAAGATAGGATAGCTTAGATTAGACAAGACAAGACACAGGGCAGGGCAGGACAGACAGATTGATACATAAATAGATTACCTCACTTGGTAGGTCTATGGTTCTGCTAAAATAACCTTGTTAGCAGAAGGGTTAATAAAAGTAGTGGTAGCAGTAACAGAGTACTAAATTGTGAGCTATGTAGTAGTGAAAGGCAATAGCATTAGCTTTATTTCCACAAATTGATATTTAGATATTTATTTCTGATTAAGGTAGAGCAGGGTGATTCTGAAGAACTGTGACATGCTGGAAACCATCCTATTAAACATAAACCTCAAGTTGAGGCAGGTCACAAAGTTGCTCCAGCTTGAGCTTTATGAGAACTTTAGAAGACTTAACATAAATAAGTGAAATGAACTGAACTGAGAACAAATTACACTCTGTTGGATCTAAGAACAAGAAACATTATACAGAAATGTGTGATTATTTTAATTATGCAAATCTCTCATTCCCTTACAAAAGTCTTAGGTTCATTCTATAAAATTTTACGCCAGAAAAAAAGAAAAGAAGAAACTAAGGATGAATTGGATATCCCCATTACATATGTTTCCAGGCTTACACTTCACCCCTTACTTGTACACCCCTTCACCCCTCACTTACTCCATAAAGGCAGAAATGAATCCGGTCAGTAAATTAAACATGTACATAGCACAAACTTGTTTGTTAATTATAAAGTAAAATCATAGTCTGATAAGAGCAATGTAAGCTAATAGTTGTAGAATGTAGTGTTATTTACTATCTTGTATGGCCTGGAATAGAACCTGAATAAGCTCCAGGCCATATGAACTCTCTAAAGAGCTTAGTACAATTAATAAGTAAACAAATAAACATAAAAGCAGGTATATGTTCTACCATGCAGAAAAATAGCGGCTTTCTGAGCTAATGCTATAAATTCTGTGAAGCTTCTCACCATTCAAGAATATATTAAAGGATTGGAATATTAAACTCTAGTATACTCCGATGAAAATAATTTATGTTTACTATGGTCATCATTTCATTCTTAGTGTAAATAATAATGCATATGATAGTTCTACTTCTTCTGCCTAACAGAGATTAGGTCAATTGGTTTGTTCCAGGCTGTATCCATTGCATATGTTAGGTACTTACACTGATAACGTGTGATTATACTCTGATTAGCATGTGTTTACTCCCGACTGCTTCACAGTAGTCTATTTAAAATTACACTTAAACAGCAGCACCTCATATTTGTGAATAAAAAATTTGGTGGTCCAATAAAATATAGTTTTAGTGAAATAAATATTAAGAATTTAGCAGGTATAAGCAATATGTAGAAAGTTTAGAAAATGTATATAAATTAATTTAAGTGTGAAGAATATGTGTGGAAATTACACTAATGAAGAAAGAAAGTTTTCTGAGGAACATTCAAGAGTGTGGTTTAAATGCAATTAATTAACTCATGCTTTATTTTCTTTGAAATGAAGCAATATCTTCCTATAAATTCCTACCTGGAATACATTCAAGAGTCGCAGGGGAAGGTGGAAGCTTACGTACTGTAGCATAATACTGTTCACGTCGTGCAAGATTATGCTTGTTATCCTGTGTAGCACTAGCCTGTACATCTTGTAGACTTGGATGGGGAGATGCTCGGTTAGATCCAGCCTCTGTTAACAAAAGCAGAGAGAGTCGGTTGTAACAGCAACTATAGATACTGAACATTCAAGGATTAAGCTAAATGTTTATGTATAAGAGTTTTATACTTAAAAAGGTATTAAAGTATCTAAGTAATAAAGATTCCATGGAACACAGTAGATAATATTTATGGAATATAATTGTATGGTTGGAAAAAATGGACATATTGGTAATGTTTTTCAAAGAAATACACAATCATCTTAGTACAACTGCATAATCAACTTTCAAGAAAGCCTTGTATATGTTTTGTGGGTGAGTACAACTTGGGTATGCATGAGTTGAAGGTATGAACATTAAATCAGAGACAGCTTGTTTTATGTTACACACAGTAAAGACATTAGCCCAAAATGATTTTGGCATTTTTTTCCACCTTCTTCTTTTAGCTATGATATGAAGTGCTTTTCAAACAGTAGGCATGCAGCAAATAGCCCAAATCCTGTATTTGTTACACCAGTTTGACAATGGATACAGATGTACCGGCTACATGTAACTTCATTGTGTTGCCTGGTTGTAAGACTAATAAATTTAAAAACAAACACAGGTACATTTTTATAGAGGCATTGCTTTTTTAATATTGGAAACAGAAGACTACTTATTAAGCTACCAAGTTAAAATTTTAATCCTATTAATGATTATGACTATTTCAGATTTTAATTATTTAATAACTAACCAGAACTGTATTCTCAATTTGTTGAGCCATACAAATGATAGTAAAGATGATTTAAATTAAATTGAGTTTTTATTTATGGACGCTCTTTAACTACTATGGTTCTTACTGTCCCATTCTATATTGGGCGTGAAAGACCGGAAATTTTACTCAGAGGCCTTTTATCAGGCTTGAGGTTCTTTTACGTGCTGTAAATCTATGACATGGGACCACCGGCTTTACTTCTCTTCTGAAGGAAGCCGTGCTAAGGATTTTTACACCCGAAAAAAATCCATCGCCCTCCGTCGGTTTTGAACCTGCGACCTCGGGAACCAGAGGCTAGCACGGTACCACTAGTCCATGGAGGATGACAGTAAAGATATGATAATGGTGATTTTCTTTTGCTGATTCTAATGTTGAAACTGATTTTATTGTACCAGATGATCTGGAAAGTGACAGTGTTTCTAAGCAATATACTTTCATCCTGCTGGGAGAAGAATCAAATGCAGAATGTGCTATTGAAAATTCATTGCTGGATATGTGCGAAGAAAAGCAAAGATTTTATGGGAAAAACAACTTCAGATGGGATTAGGCTGAAGTGTGTAAGATGCATCCACTATAATACTCTGAGAGGGCTGCTAAAGGTCAATCTCTTTGACAAAACCCATTTGAAAGAGAGCTGTGGGGGATTTTATTTACTGAGGATGTAGTAGATATATATTTATGTCTAATGTAGTATACTACAAAACAAAATTTATCGAGACATTCAGTAAATTTTCAAGTTTCATGATCAGGACTGAAAGACTCCATGTTTTCCTAATTAAGTAGTTACTTTGATGTGCTGATATAAGTATTAATTTTCCAAAAAAATTATCTGAATATCTGAATTTCACAGAGAATAGAAATGTTATGACTTCTGCTGCAGCTAAAACATTTTTCTAGTAGTATTTAATTTTCTGTATCTGATACTTACTTCTTTTGAGGCAGAAGCAGACACCCAAAAGACTTAGACAGAGTGCTACTGCAGAGAAAACAGCAAGTACTACTACTTTGACATCTTTATGAAGTGGTGCTCGTTGTTCTGTTTCTGTTTCCATCATTACCAAACTGGGACTCACTGTTCCTAAAAGAGAATACTTCATTAATGGTCATATGAGAAGAATAAATTAAAAAGCACTTTTGGAAGCCATTATTTTCATTAATGCTTCTTCTTATAAGGTAAAGTTTATGTTCCTGAAAATGAATAAAACAGTGTGGTACACATACCATTAAACAGAACATAATGAAGTAGTATTATAAATTTAAGATACCTTATACTAGTGAAGGAAATACATTCTGTCAGTTGTAAATGGGCAGATCGAAAGAAGCAATCTAATTCTTGACTTCATGGATTTATATTATATAATTGACACAAAAGCTAGCATATTGTTTCAATGATGAAACTAAAATCTACTGAATTTGCATTACATGTCATAAAACCCATTAGGAATCGGTACTAAGACCAGCAAGAAAATGTTTAAAGCTTGCTTACTTAGAAAATCCTTGTATTATGTATTATATAACAGAGGTTTCTCACAGTGGAGTGGGAAGAGTTGGTAATGCATCAGTGCTGTGATCCTTAACATTTCACTCTCTTGAAATGTGTTTTAAACAAATACAGGTGAAGTGAAAAATGTTGACCCGGTATCGACTCAAACAAACTTTAAAAAAGCTTGTAACAAAGATGCAGGTTATACTAATAATTGAGCCATCCAGTTAAAAACCATGCTAACTCCAAGGGACATTTTTTTGGAAATGAGGAAAACCTGTCACTCATCTCCTGTAAGAGGTATTAGGTTACTTTAAATTTTTAATGAATAACTCATTAAATCAAATGTGTTTTGAAGCAGTTGTATGAAATTCTAGGGCAAGATGTATTATAAAAAAAATAAAATGTGTTGGCCATAACATGTTTTGTTTCATGACCATGGATATAAAGGATTTTGGAACAGTAATAATGGCAGCTGTGAATTTTTTCATAAAGATAAACCAGGAATTTCCACTGCAATTAATTAAAGAGGGATTTACAGCATATTGTTATACCATTTACAATGGAGTATGTTTAACAACATAATATTATACAAACTCAACTCAGTTCTGAACAATAGAAAATCAGGACAGTAGGAAAATCTGCAACCATTTTAGAATACACACTGGTTCATTATAAAACCAAAATATAATAGCTGGAAAAATAACCATTAATTTTGACAAATCTTTAGGATGTGTGCACTTTAGTCTTAAACAATTAGATCTTCCTTATCACCAAGAACCAGTGGTGTAGCCAGAAAATAATAAAGGGAGGATTATGTATAGGAATCTGTTTTTTAAACAATTTGTATCAATTCAAATGATAAATATAAGTTAATTATGAGTTGAAATATTTAAATAAGTAAATTTATACTCACAAATTAAGGTACAGCAATTTAAATTAAAATTAGGATAGGATAATTTGTGTATCCCAAGCAGCAAATGTGTTGTGGATAAGAATTATTTACCACTGCGAAGTATTTTATATTACTGCTGCAGGCCATTTTATTTCACTACAAAATAGGGTTTCTAGTTATATTCTAAACTAAGAGATATTGCACTGAAATTTAGCACTGGAATGAAAACATGCCCCTGATATCTTAATATGTTTGTATCCTTTTCCTATTAATGTTTACATTTTCTTTTAACAGGGGGGGATCCAACCCCCAAAACCCCTCCCTAGTATGTCTCTGCCAAGAACATCCCCAAAGTGAGAATACTCTTCCCTTTCTACCTCATCTTTAGATGTTCCTTGTTATCCCTGCTGCTGGGAGATTAGTTCTGTGTAGCATTCTAGGTCTTCTAGTGTAACACTAGCATGCTCTTCAGAGTTCTCTGGACTTGAGAATGGCACATGTTTAAAAGTACTGGATATGTATTGGACATGATATGTTTTGTTATAGTGTAAACAAAATTAGTTTTCTTTTGTGATGGTTGATGAACTTAGTGGCTTCGGAAAAGTACTCAAACTTTAAATCTCTTTTTTTATGGCAAATATTGGCATTTGTAATAGTGCGAGTTGTTAAAATATACAGTTTAATGTCCACAACAAGATGGCACAACATTTTGTGGAGATAGCATGTTTTGTAATTGAACGACTTGTTTAGTAAGTTGATTTGTGACACAGAATTTTACTTACATAAAGTTATAAGCCATTGGAATGCTTTGGAGACACATATGGTGCCTATACATCCAGTTAAAAATATAAGGAAGTTTATAGTAACGTTTGGGGAATCGATAACTTCCATAAAACTTCATTGCTTATAAACATGGACATATTTTGGAAGCATTAGTTTCACTAAATCTTCTATATTAGTGTTATAGAAGAGAAAATGTGTGTGTGTATGTATAATCAATGTTGATAATTCTTTCACCACTGGAAAGCCCTATTCTTTCAGATGGTCATAGGCTGTATAATGTTTCCAAAAATTTGAAAACTGGGGGTTGGGGGTATCTTTTTCATATTCATGTCACCAAATTTCAATCCCCTTTCGTTGAATATGGATATCAGAAGCTACTTTTGGCATTTTATTGCAAATATGACAGATTTTTTAAATGATTTTAGCACAAAGGTGTAAATGGGGAGGCTTGAAATAGTTTAAAATTGAATTATTTTATAGGGGGTTCAGGGGAGTGATATATCATTCATATTGCCACATTTCCCTCATACTTCACTGAAGTTTTATCAAGTAATATTTTTGGTATGTTTCTGACAAAATCAGATACATTTGGATTATTCTAGAAACTGACAAAAATGATAAGCTACCCTTACATTAATCCCTATTTTCAACCCCTAACATATAAATCAACATTCTTTGACCTTCAAGATGAGACTTTATATGGTTATACTATAGGACCCAATGAAAATTATAAGCTATGTTACTACTCGAAAAAAAAGTACCCTTCCCGTATTTTCAACCCCTTGTGTAGAAATCTGCACTGTCTAAACCATATGGTCAAAATATTGCACAATTATACAGTAGGAGTTGGAAAAAATCATAGATTATGTACAAACTTCAAAAAATCACCTAATCTTTATTTTGGATTAGTACTCAAAGTTTTTAAAAGCTATGCTTACTTTATTTTGAAACCCTTATAGATAAAACTAAACTGCTTGGTCAACCGTTGCACAAATTTGCACATTTGGACTATAGCATTTTGCAAAAATTATAGGATACCACACAACTTCAAAAAGCTACCCTTACCCATGCTTTTCAACCCCTTATGTACAAACTGTCACTATTTGACCAATCTGGACAAAACATTGGACACTTGTATTTTAGGTACAGGTACAAATTACAGGAAATGAAATTAATTCATTTGACATTTGAGTTTAAAAAGCTACATATGCAATGTTGGGCAGCTGGTTAGTATTACTATAAACAGCTTTGTATTTTTATCTGAATGTGCAGGCTCCTCCATATGTTCTCTAGCTTCACAGGCCTATCTGCAGTGGCTGCCAGTAAACAGTGTCGGGAACCTCTACCCCTCCCAAAACAACCATTTGATGCTGATTTGGGCTATTTAAGAATACAGTGTAAGAAATTATGGCAATGAGTAATTACAAGTATTAACCAATTAATTATTTGTTTAATTTATGCAGGCATGCAAAACTTCACAGACTTACTACAGCAACCTGCTGAAGCTCAAGTATTATTTACATAACTAAATGTATACTAGTTTCACAGCATTATGCCTGTTTAAAATCTAAACGTTTGTAAACAATACAGTTTCAAATGTTATAAGTCAGACAAATATCTTTCAGTGTTTAAATAAACTGAATTTCAGAGAACCAACAGTACAAATAACATCATTCACTATTTGTTGTTCATTTTTTTGCTTCACGAAAGCAAAATTTAGTCATAAATGTGTCTTTGTAAATGTATATTTCACTTGTACTGAGAAATAGCTTTTTAAGTTTTTTAGAATTAATGATTAACAAAAATTAATTGTTTATACACTATTTGATACATCTTTCTTCCAAGAATGCGTACAAATTTGGATGTGTTGGCCTAAATATTTTGGTTGTGTGAAAATGTTTAGAATGCTTTCACTTTTTCTGCATTTCAGAATCCATTCAAAGCCATAGTATTCTTAAAAAGGGCATAAAATGCTTTCGCTGATGAGAAAGAAATTCTTGAAAAGCAGATAAGAAAGTTACTGTTTGGCAATGATGGAAACACCTCCCACTGGTTGTTTTTCTCAAAAGACTTATAAGGTGCTTACCAGTTGTAATTATGCAATATCTAGTTACACAAGGAAAATGTAATCAACTAATCATCTACTTGCTTTTTTTTGGTTTTATTTTGCAAAATACATGGGCACATTCTACATGCAGCATTTTTACTTTCTGTAAATCTTAACAAAATACGAAGAAAACCCACTGGGAAAATAAAAGAAAGCCACCAGAGGCAATAATATGGACAAAACAAAGCTGTGACTCGAAGATACTTGTTTTTGAAATGTCTTCTCTTAACTGATAATTACTGTTATGGCACAGTCCAGCGGAAAAAGATAGTGCTACAATTAATGTAGGCCAAAGTCATTCAGCATTTTTCCTTGCAAGTGACAAAAAGGTTTCCAGGTATGTACTGCATGTATGAATGTATGTATTCTCCTTTATAGAATCCATGTGAACAGGGTAAAGTTGTTTTGTTTTTGTATTATATTGTCTAGTGCATAAGTCAGATGTAAGATGCTGATGGTTTTTAAGACGATCCAAGTGAAAGAGATAGGAGGACTTGCCCACCAGAACACAAATATAAGCAAAGAAAGGCAAACTCCCTCTTAAGGGAAGACAACTATAAGTCCTAAAAACCTGGCCCATGAATGAACACAGTTTAAACACATCTTCGTGCTATTTTTGTTGAGTGGACCACAGCAGCATGCTATCATAGAAAGGAAGTTTGTTTACCATGCCAGTGCAAAATAGATCTAAGAAACTATAACTTATTTATATTATAGGCTATGTTTATTCAATGCAAATTTATAGTATTTTAAACAGAAGGATAATAATGATAAACGATGTTCCACAATTTTTAAGGGAGGCCTGACCCATCTAGCCCAATTGGACAGGCTGCCCCTGTCTATCTGCCGAGGGAAGGTAATGAGGTAAATTTCTAATTTCCTTCCAACACATTCATCAACCAGAAAAGCTTTGGAGGCTGTTAATTAAGGTGTCTCAATGACAGGTTTAAAAAATTGCACAATGACCTGTTTATTCTGCATACTAAACAAAATTCTGACAGAAGCACAATCTCATTGAAATTTTAACAATATGATTATGTAGTATCTATTTTTTTTGCAGCTGTTTACTTGATATTGTCTGTAACTTTAAATGTCATATGAATTCAGGCTATATTATTTAACTGACATTTGTTCACATGACATGAATGAGAGGCTAAATCAACACAGAATTCACTGTGGGGAGTTGGCTGATTTTGAGTCAATCCAACCAGCTGGACTATGATCCTTACCTAAAAATTAATTTGTGGAACAATTGCCAATTCCCACATTAATTGTTTTTCTCAACCCAAAGTACTCACTTTTCTTTTTATATGTTGTAGGCAATGTCATTCTTGCATTAAGTTTAGACCAAATCTCTTTATCTCCATATACAGATAATGCAGATTCACTGACAAGTTTAATAAGTCTCTCAACAGCTTGACTGTGACATGGGAACAGAAGAATCTCTATGTTGAAACATACTCACTACTTAAGAATTCTTCAAGCTTACTTGTTTTGACATGGCTTAAAGCTGGAGGTTCTGTAACTACATTATCTTTCCAATTAATCATGTCTATGCAGCATTTAGATGAGAAATCTACTTATGGGTTTTCAAAGGTTTTCTTTAGCATTACCTGCAATTGTTTTCAAAGTTCATGGGGAGGCAATGTTCTTTTATGCAGTCACTCATTCATTTAATGAAGTTTGATCAAGATAATTAACACCAGGTTTTACTACTTGGAGATAGTGCTCTTTAGCCTTAGTTTCATGATAGTTTTTGTTGTCTTTCATTATAAGTTTTAGAGTCTGGTCTATTCTTCCATCAAAGTATGCACATCATGTTTAAAATGTTTGTCTGAAACTTTTTCACAAACTTTTCTGCGGTTTTCGAATGATTCCCTCTTTAATTTGCTTTTATTACAGTTTTATCAGGATATTCTTCTGATACAATCACAAGATCCTCCATGGCAGCACTGTCAAGAGCAACAATTTTGCATACCAGTACATTTGTCTTGTCTTTTTGCAAGTTTTGCATTGATACTCTCAACTCTTTCTGTATTGTTGCTTTCCTAATCTGTGGTTCTAAAATACTATGCAGCTTGAAATAGAAGTTACTGTCACTGTCAAAATCTGTCCCTCAAAGACTAATATTTCTACCTAAAATCTATTGTTATTGCACTTGTGCTCATGTGTGGTTTATCTATCCCACTGAAACAATGTGCCTCATGTTTTCTCTCTTCTCTGGTTTGAAGTAGGCAACTGATGACTTTATCCATGCCACCTATTGTCATTATTCTCTTAGTTCTCTGATCACTCTGAACAGAACTTTTCTCTGTTCAACAGGAACTTTACATTTTTTGTTACAACCACAGATTGTGAATGAAGCAAATTTTCATATTGCTACATCAAAGAGAATCTCACATGGTCTTCTCCTAATTAATAATAACTCTTCCTTTACTTTCAGGAATATATTCATCTTTGCATGATAAACAGTGATCAGTTTATATGTTCTGTTCTTTGAAACAGCAGGAATTGAGGCACAGTCTCCACTTTCTTAACTACTACAAATGAGATCTTACTCTTTGATGGTTTTTGCTTTCATCTCCATTAAGAACATATGTGTGAATAAATAACAATGCATTACCTTACTGATATTGTGATTGGATTAATGATACTAGTTTCATTTACTAAATTTTCACTCAGAACATGTTTCAAAGAAATACATCTCCATCATTAGCTGTATGTCCACTGGAATTTGGAAGGGGATACTCTAATTAGTGCTGGTTATGTTACCATCTAGCTAACTAGTGGAGTACTTCAGTATGTTGTCAACTGATGGAATTTTAAAATTCATTACTCTGCATGCATATCTGGTAATGTGGAGTTTGTCTTGTACTGTGAGTTCTGCTCGTGTTTTGGCATGTTTTAAAAGCTTTATTTCTTGTTGAATGTTGTGTTCTATTGACCAAAAATGGTGAGCTACTGCAGATATGTCTATTTGCTTAGGCTTGCTTTTCAATTTCTTAGATGTTCCTTTAGTCTGGTTTGTAGGTTTGTCTTAGCTTTCCTATATACAGTTCATGGCAGTCTTCACAATCTAGTAAATCCCTGATTTCTTGGTGATTGGTATAGAGTCCTTAGCAGATGATGAAGTAAGTTTCTGAGGTTGTGCTAATTGTATGGAGCCAATTTTAAGCCATATTATAGGAACAGTTTATTAATTTGTTATGAATTTTTGTATGGAAAATGAATCTTTTTGGTGAGATATCTCTGCTATTGCGAGTGGTGATCCCTTAAACATTTTTTTGGTCTTTTGTATTTTTGTATTAGTTTGTCCAATATGTGGGCACTGAATTCATTCTGTGTGACTACTTTCAAAACATGTTGATATTCCATTGTATTTACCAATTTGTAGGTGAAGCTATGGAATATTGCATATTGGTGTGATTTAGTATTGCGATTATTGTTTTTATATACTTGTCTGCATGGGTGGGTTTTCTGTATATTTTTCAAATTCAATTAAGTTATCGTGTCTCATAATTTTGAGATCTAGAAAAGATAGCCATCTGTCTTTTTCTACTTCCTAGGTGAATTTTATGGCTCAGTCTTATAAATTTAACAGTTTTAGGGTGTCATCTAAATCCTTCTTTGGTACAAATGCAAAACTGTCATTTATGCACCTTAACCAGACTTTAAAAACATGTGGAATGGATTTTGTTAGATGAATCTCTAGGATGCTAATAGTTGTGAGAAAGACCTGAGGTTTGCTGATGTAAGTTGTGAATGAATCTGAAGAAGTTTTACTTGATGCACAAGTTTGTCAGTTTCATCAGTTTGTCTATTTCCGTTTCTGGCAGTTTTAATAATTCTAACTAATCTTTAGCAATTTTTGTATTTTGCCAGTAGGAATGTTTGTGAAAAGTGATGTTACATCAAAAGAGGCTAGGATTTCTTCTGGTGGTATCTGAATATCTTCGATTTTTTGGATTAAACCTGTAAAGGTTTATACTCAGGTTATGCTCAGTTCTGCGAATTTTCCAAAAGAGTTGAACTTATTCACCAGCCCTCTGGCAATTTTGTATGTTGGTGCATCAATATTGTTCATAATTGGTCTCATATGCTTGTGTATTTTTTGTAGGAAATATATCTATGGTAAAACTGAGTTATGTAGATTCAAAAACTATTTTTCTCTGGTTGTTATCAAAGTGGTTAGTGGTTGATGAAAGAGTGTTGTTGACTTCTGACACACATTAATTAAATTGGTTGTATGGTACTTCTTTGTATTCTCCCTTGTGTAGTAAAGTGTCTACCTTGTTTGTGCATTCATCTTTTTCTATAACAACGATCTTGTTTCCTTTGTCTGCTTCTAGATACTGTAACTGGTGTTTTGTTTAGTCCCAGCTGACAATGGAGATGAATGTCTTCAAAATATGTTCTAAGTAAAAACCTAGTAAGTGAAATTAAAGTGTCATTACTTCACTCATATCAATATGTTAAAAAGTTTCACTGTTTATAATCACTTCCAATAATTTAATGAATGCATTATCTCTTTATATGTTGGGAAGGTTCTGAAGTTCAGATGTTCTGGAGGTCTAAAGATTTCTTCATATTTCATTCATGTCTTAAGTGTTGTTTTTACACTTAACTTAGCCATGTTTATATTAGCTGACTTGCTACTTATAATATCATCTATTTAAGCCATGCATCCCTGGCAACCTTGGTTGTATGCCATGTGACACATGGGAGAGAATCTGAGAACCCAATGACCAACAGTTGGACCAGTATTACATGTCAAGCTAAGATGGATGAAACTTTTATCACAATTTTTATTTACTTTTCTAAAGGGTGCTCCAGTGAAGAATTACTTTATACAGCTAATTTTTTGCATGCTCTGTTACAGCTTCACAATGCAGCTTAGTAACATTAGAAACTCAATACCTCCTTTTTTGATACACACTATTGTGTATGCTATGAGAGGTGACACAGAGTAGGAAGAAAAGCATTTGGCTGCATATTGATATGTTTTGAAAAGCATTTGTCACATTAGGCTCTTCATTAAATTATGGCCCCTAGTTTATATGATATTCTAAGGGAGTATAATTTGCTAATATTAAACTACTGGATAAGCTTGAAAGATAGTTCCAGACTGAAAAATTCAATTCCATACCCGGGACTTGAACCATGGATCTTCTGATTTCCATCTGTTTGCTTTAACCATTAACCAAATGGTGAAGTCCCAGACTTGATAATTTAACCAAATATTAGGGCAAAAAATTAAATTGAGTTTTATTTATGGACGCTCTTTAATTGCTGTGGTCCTTAGCATCCCATTCAATATTGGGCATGAAAGACCAGTAATTTTGCTAAGAGGCCTCTTTATCAGGCTTGAGGTTCTTTTACGTGCCATAAATCTATGACATGGGATCACCGGCTTTACTTCTCTTCCAAAGGAAGCCATGCTAAGGATTTTCATGCCTGAAAAACTCCATAGCCCTCTGCTGGGTTTGAACCCCTGACCTCGGAACTAGAGGCTAGCATGGTAAACACTACACCGTGGAGGATGACATTATTAGGTCACTCAATGGAAATTAATTCTTCTTTCAAACAAACTGTGTGCAGGACCAGGTTGGAAAGGTAGAATCAGACTGAAAAATTTAATACCATAGCCAGGATTTGAGCCTCAATGTATGAAAGAAGAATAAATTCCATTTGGTAGATAAGTTGCATAAAAATGAGAAAATTAAAATTTGTATGTATTTCTGAAACAAGTTGTCGTGCTAATGTAACACTATCTTACTCAAGAGATAAAGAATTGCAAATGGTTTATCTTTACTGACAGTAAGAATGTTAATTTTCCCCTATATATCTCACCTCCATATGATGTAAGTGTTGTAAACCGATAGTTGGCAACACTGGACCCTGCAGCATTGTGGGCAGTTACTCGCAGTTTGTATTGTGTTCCTGGACGGAGATCCACCATTTCAAATATCTTTCCAGGAGCTATGTTATTCCCAACTGAAAATAAAAACAGCAACTTTGCAGCATGGTCATATATACCTAATTATGCAAAGAGTGATTTTGCATGTATAGCATTTCATTAATCATTGAAATTAGTTTTTACAATTGAAACTGCCAATATTCTCATTCTTCATTGAAATCATTTGAACCATAGATGTCTGACTTTCTTCTCCTCCCTAGTCATGACTTCTGAAACCTTTCAGGGACTTTTATAGTCACTGAATTTTAGGGACTCAGTTTGATGGACTGAACGTTCATGATTAAACTGACATTTTATATGTTCATGTTTTATCTGGAAAGCTTAGTCTGCTCTTCTCAGACTTTCATTATTGACAGATAATAGTCTAAAATACTTTATGCAGATAGAACTGGCTTGTCCCAATCTCCCTGAAAGCTCATTCCAAATAAATATAGTTTCCAAAAATATAACTAATAAAGGATAGTATAACCCAAATTATAATTAAAAGCAGATGATTAATAGAATTATGCATGAAACTATGATAAAAAATGTACCCTATATCAACTGGCTATTATAGTGCCCAATGTATTACACTCCAGAGCTGCTTACTGGTTTCTTTCTTTGCTTTGCTTTAAAATCATTCAACAACCATGCTACATATTTGGCAGCCTCCATTTTACCCTCTACATTTAGATAGCCAAGTAGATAATACAGCCTTGCTATATGGTAGTGTAACTTTCATCTTACTTAGAAAGAGCAGCTAAATTTTGTTATGGCAGCCCTAAAGTATATTAATTTCAAAATAAGCCTTGATATTGGTAGAATGATGTTCCTTTGTAAGGAATATTTTAAATGAAACCATAGAAAATGCAAGATCACAACTGTCAAATGAATTCTTTTTTTTTTCTTTTGGTGCTGTGAAAAAATTTAAGGTGACATTCATTATGGAATTGAATCAGACATAAAAAATTCAATGCAATAACTGGGACCTAAACCACAGATCTTTTACTTTCTGTGTCAGTGCTCTTAACACTTGAGCTACAATGGCATATTACCCATATGCACATTAAATCCTTTTATCTGATTCAAATGTCCCTGTAAACCTTCAAGACGATTTCAGTTATTAGAGATATACACAGAAAAATTGTAAATAATTCTCTAAATAGCATATAATATAAAATATATTTGTCCCAGTAGCAAAATAAAAGAAGTGTGCAGGTACGCCATGTGCTGAGTGGCTTGGATAGGTACTAAGCAGTAGGTTGGGTGGCATGTTTGTTCAGGGGCTTTATGTCTTTGGGAGTGAGTATTGCTGCGCAGCTGCAACACATAACTTCCTGGTGGAAACATTCCTAAGCTTAGTAACCATGTAACTCTCACTTAGTTATTGTGATTGGTTCTTCATCCATGTTATCATGGAATGGTCATGATATAGAAAATGAATTAGTTGACATGTCATTTGTGTTTGGAGAGTGTCAACATAATGGCAGACAAGCACGACCACTTTATAGCCAAAGGTTTCCACATAGAGAACTGGATTAGTTTTCAGTATAACTTTTTTTTCATCAATTGTAGTATTGAGCATGTGGTCTGACCTAATGATTATTTATTACTGTTCTTTATTATTCATTACTGTTCTTTCCCTCTATTTAAGGTAACTCTCGAGGCTCGAGAAGAATGGATGGAAGGAATTACACATTTTAAAGAATGTGACCAACTTGCGTGGTTCACAGATGGAACCCGTATAGAGACACAATCGAGTGCATGCATATATGGCCTATCTCGAAGGACAAATATTAATAAAGTCTTCGGAAATATTGCACAGTTTTTCAGGTAGAGGTATTTGCTGTCTTGAGCTGTGTCCCAAGAGGACTTGAAAAGGGTTATCATAATAAACAAATTCTCATTCTCACAGATAGTCAAAGTGCTTTAAAAGCACTCTCTTCAGACCAGGTAAAATCAAAACTGGTTTGGGAATGTCTAAATGCCCTGATTGCCCTATCATCTTGCAACAGGCTTAAAATGCAATGGATTCTGGGGCATTAGGGCATCTATGGAGGTGAAAAACCTCATCAGTTGGATAAAAAGTGTACTGAGATACCCTATGTTGGCCCTAAATCCATGGTTGAAATTAATACACACACTGCCAAAATCTTAGTAAAATCATGGATTAGGGAAAAACACCAACTCAAGTGGCAAACCTATTGTGGTCAAAGACAAGCCAGAAAACTGGTCTTAGGTCCATGGAACACTCTTTCCTCATCTTTCCAGAGACTGGATAGAACAGTAATAAGGAAATTAGTTGCATTAATTTCTGAACATGGCACTTAAGGAAATATCTACATAAAGTAGGACTCTACAAGGATGAACCCATTTGTAGAATATGCAAAGAGGACGAGGAAACTGCCTTACACATCCTCTTTGACTGCCTATTCCTTACTCTTTTCATGAGAAGATTTAGGAAAGGATGCTGACATTCGAACCAATATACTGCAAATTGTTCAGAGAACAGATATTCAGAAACAATGAAAGCATCCTTTCCAATGGGGTTACACAATAAGCCTTTTAGTCCAATTTGCAGGTCAATAAAACTCCAACAAACTGCTCTGCCCCATCATCTATTCTAATGTAATCTCTTATGAGTGTGGAATTATGGTCAGCCGCTTGTGTCAAATTGACCACTATGTGTGTGATAGGAAGGTCCTGTGTTGTAAATGCATAAGAGAAGCTGTTGCCACAAATTCTCCCCAGTTGTGCAGGTACTGCGCATAAGTAGGACAGATTTTATTTTGAATGCCTTTATTGAGTTTTCAGTATATCACAATGGAAGTCTCTGCAGCGACTGAGGAGCAGGCCACCCAACATACTGCTTATATCCATCTGAGCCACTCAGTACACAAAGCAGTTAATTTAAATTGAGTTTTATTTATGGATGCTCTTTAACTAATATGGTCCTTAGCATCCCATTCTATATTGAGTGTGAAACACTATAAAGTTTGCTCAGAGGCCTTTTTATCAGGCTTGAGGTTCTTTTATGTGCCATCAGTTTATGATACAGGATAAAGGCTTTACTTCCCTTCTGAAGGAATCATACTAAAGACTTTTACACCCAAAAATATCCATCACCCTCTGCCAGGTTTGAACCCACGACCTTGGGAACTAGAGGCTAACATGCTGCCCCCAGACCATGGAGGATGACATAACAACTCACTGCCTAGGTATTTAGAGGCAAACAACAACTTTTAAGAGAATAGGTTTCACAGGTACAGCAGTTATTTTCATCTCTGGTACAGGTAAAGGAACTAATGTCTTGTGCCAGTAAGGCATTAACTACTGAGCAATATGTAGGGTGGCAACCATCTTCTTTTGCAGCTAGTTCCAATGCAGTGAGCAATCAAAGTTATAATAGTAAAACAAGCTTCATAACATCTCCCTTATAAAACTTTCAGTTTAGAGATGAAACAATGAAGATATGCAATATATAACCTCATCTCTGAGGAACCTGGTAATGAAAATAATATTTCATGATAATCCGCCTCCTGCACTCTCAAGGCTGTCTATGCTCCTGCCACAACAGCAGCAAGAGTAAGGGTAACCAGACTTACAGCAATTGTCTTGCTGCAGAATGTGTTAACAACAACCTCCTTTTGCATAACATGTTAAAATAGAGATGTGTAACAACTTTAATGCTGAAAATAAGCTCAAAATTAGGGTAATAATATGACTTGAGTACTATACATTAAAAAGGATCCATTCCTTGCTATTAGTTAAGTTGTCATTTCTAATGCTCTCCATATGGTCTTTGGGGGATACCTCATTCCACCAAGCAATGACTGGATCCATTACTGAAGTAGAGGCACCCAGCGGGTGGAATCCATTGCCTCCGATGGTAATATGATGATGGCAGTGGAATGAGAGGACCTACAGCTTTTTCCATGGACTCTGAACCACATTGGGCCTTGGGGATACTTCACATGAGCAAAGTATTAAATTAAATTAAATTGAGTTTTATTTATGGATGCTCTTTAACTACTATGGTTCTTAGCATCCCATTCTATTTTGGGCGTGAAAGACCTGGAATTTTGCTCAGAGGCCTCTTTATCAGGCTTGAGGTTCTTTTATGTGTCATAAATCTATGACATGGGACCACCGGCTTCACTTCCCTTCCGAAGGAAGCCATGCCAAGGATTTTTATGCCCGAAAAAATCCATCGCCCTATGCCGGGTTTGAACCCGCAACCTTGAGAACTAGAGGCTAGCACGGTACCACTTGTCCATGGAGGACGACAGCAAAGTATTAGTTAAGTAATGTGTGACATTACGAATAATGGCTAACTTTGGGTTCAAAAATGAATTTTGTTCTCATTCTTTGTTCATTTTTCATTCTTTCTTCCATTTATCAGCAGACTTATTTTTAAGTGTACTTAATTATGTTTTACATTGTGTAGGTGTATTATACAGTACCTATAACAACTAATTTGTTTTGGAAATGTATATGTGTTATTAAAACTGTCTTGTAAATTTCATGTTTTTGAATAATTTAAAAATGTTGATAGCTTATTTCGTTCAATGAAAACAGAAAATTTCCGGAATAATGAGTGAGGTACTTTAAGACTAAATGCCACTTTAATTCTATTGTTATTGTTAACTTTAAAGTGAAATTATGATCTGAAGGAACCAAAGGTAGAAGTAAAAATAATAAATTCACAACAAACAGGTTAAGTGAGTGCACAATGCTAGAAGACGTGGACACAGGGTGTGAGTTGAAGAAATAGCTTACATAAAAGATGCCATGAACTATGCAAAACAAGTTTGGAAAATTCACTACCACAAAAGCCAGTAATGGGCACAATTTTAATAATCTCTATGTAGATATACCTGTTTCAATCTAACTGTTTCACATTATTCACATAAGCAATTGGTGCTGCTTCAGAAAATATTCAACCACCAGAAAAAGCACTAAGGATCCACCAATTGATTTGCATGCATTACAATAGAGCATATGTTGGTGAAGTTTCTTTCAACTAAATGTGAGAGATGTCCATCCAACACAAGGGTACCAGTATGTTTCAAATATCAAACAAAGGGAAAAATGAATTACTTTTGTTAGAAATTGGGTAGCAGTTTCTCAGTTATACGTACAAAATGTTGTGTTCCTTTCTTCTGTTACATGAGTAGTACCGAAACAATCAGTAATATTATTCGTCCAGGAACTCTCTTTATTCAGTTAGCAGCAAACATAATTGCCAGACATCTTTTAATACCTTTAAGCATCATTTCACAGTTATAACAAGTACCTATTTAACTAGCCTTTGTATAAAAATTGCTAGTCTAGGAATTTAAATCTCTGCCTCTTTGGCTGAACATGAAGATTTGTGAATTCAAAATGTTTTTTAAATCAAAGAGCTTACCAAGCCTACCATTTATCCAAGTTTTGTAGTGAACAAAACCTTGAACTCTGTGCAGATCAGCTAAATGAAAGTAAATTGAATTTAACCATAGTAGCCCTTTATCGATCTCCCTTAGGCAATTTTGAAATATTCAGAAAGCAACTTGAACATCTTGTAAAATTTTTATTCAAACCAAAAAGAGAATTAATAATATGTGGTGATATAAGTGTTGATTATTTGAAACCTAGTCTTCAAAGGGAACAACTGAGCTCTTTACTTACAACATACTACATGACACATACAGTAAACTTTCCAACAAGAATCCAAAACAGCTTTTCTACAGCTATAGATAATATATTTGTAAATCCAGATAGCATTAATTTTTTGCAATATCTCATCAAAAACTAATGGCCTCTCAGATCATGATGCACAAGTTTTACACATAAAAAGTTAAATTTAAAATCCAAACCTAAATATACTACAATATAGGGAAATAAATGAAAATACTCTGAGTGAGTTTAGTAAAAAACTTAAACTTGAATCATGGAATCAAACTTACCAAATGAATGGAACCAACAATAAATATAACAGCTTTCTTCAATGTTTCAAAACCCACTTTGACGCTTGCTTCCCAGTCAAGTTAAACAAAATATCTAACTTCAAAAGAAAGAATGCCTGGATCACTTTAGGAATTAGAACGTCATGCAGATGTAAAAGAGAATTATATGAACAAGTAAGAATTAATAATAACATAGATTTAAAACACTACTTAAAAAAATATTGTAAGCTTCTAAAACAAAATGACTTAATAACACTAAACATTAATAATCAAGTAATTAGTAAACCTCATGAAGATGAAGTTGCAGAAATTTTAACAAATTCTTTTTGGATGTAACAAACAAACAGAGTATTAATTTTGGAAGTAAAGAGCAGCTTTGGAATTTCTAAGATCAAATTTCACTAATGAAGTGCTTGAATTTAAAGTTAATCTGACAACTACCTTCTGAAACAAACAAACCTATTAACTCCTTCAAAACAAAAAATTCTTCTGGTTATGATGAAATAACAATAAAAATCTTAAAATCATACTCATCTCTAATTTTCCCTACCCTTAGATATTTGTGCTATGAGTCACTAAGGTCAGGAATTTTCCCTGACAGAATGAAATTTTCCATTGTTAAACCACTTTTCAAAAAAGGCGAACGCAATAATGTTTAAAATTATAAACCAATATCTCTCATGCCAATTTTTTCAAAAGTTCTTGAAAAGATGATGTTTAATAGACTGTGTAAATACCTTGAATATAGCAACATACTTGTCAGGGATGAGTTCGGGTTCAGAAAAGAAATGTTGATCAATAATGCAACTTATAAACTTACTCATGAAGTGTTAACTGTATTAAACAAAAAAATGCATGTAGGTAGGATTTTCTGTGACTTAGCAAAGGCATTTGACTGTGTTAATCATGATATTCTGATAGGAAAATTGAAGTTCTATGGACTAAAATATTAAACTCTAAGCTGGTTCGTATCATACCTAAATGAAAGAAAACAAAGTGTTGAAGTAGTCAATTATATTGGATTTGGAAAAAATACATAAAAGTGGAACAGAGTAACACATGGAGTGCCCCAAGGTTCAATCCTAGGACCTTTACTATTTTTTATCTATATAAATGACCTATCATTTTATATAAAGGATATTGCAAGTATAATTCTGTTTGCTGATGACACGAGTGTTCTAATGACTAGTAAAAACTTGAATGAGTGTATAATTAAATTGAATTATGTTTTGAACTGTATGTCACACTAGTTTAAAGCTAACAAATTATCTGTAAATCTAGATAAAACAAAAGTTGTTAAATTTATAACCCATCGATAACCACACACTCCAATAGAAATTGGAATTAATGACATGTTATTACAACAAATAGACAACATTAAATTTCTGGGCCTTCAAGTAGAGAGATATTTAGATTGGAAAGTTTGCATTGCGTATATCTTACCCAAACTCAGTTCTGCCTGTTATGCTATCCGAGCACTGGTAAATGTCAGTTCTATAGATACACTTAAATTAGTATACCATGCATATTTTAACTCTATCATTGAATATGAAATATTACTTTGGGGAAACTCGGTAGAAAGTAAACAAATATTCTTCAAGCAAAAGATGGTTATAAGTATAATTTCCAGCACCATTAGCAGACACTCTTGCAAACATATTTTTAGAAGACTGAAGATATTAACGCTACCTTGTATGTACATATTTTCAATCTTAAAATTCTGTGTATGCAATCGAACCACATTTATTACAAACATGGAAATTCAAGAGATAAACACTACAAAAAAGGGTAACATCCATCATCCCAGTGCAAAGCTTTCTTGCTTCCAGAAAGGTGTATAATATGAGACCATAAAACTATTTAATACTCTCCCTTATGATCTTAAGGGAAAAGTTGACAATTTCAATGTCTTTATAAGCTGCTGTTAAAGAGTACCTATGCTCAAAAGCGTATTATTCTGTACAAGATTATCTGAATGACAAATTATCCTGATGATAATACATATATAGCTTTGTAACTAGTATTAGTAAATATTAATGACAATTGCCAGTTACATTTAATGCCTGCTCTAGAATTAATGAAGCTATTTAAATGTATGTATATTAAGAACTGACAGTAAATGCTATACATTACAAATCAAATAGAACAAAATGATGAGATGAACAAAAGGTACAAGCCTAGCGAAAGTTAAAATAATTGTTCCTGTCTATAAATATAATGTTAGCCTTATAATGGTAGAGAGGTATTCGATTTTGTACAAAATTACACCTGATTTATTTCATTTTGTATATAATATGTCTTTATTTTATTTGAAATGTTCTGCATTCTATGTAATATTTATGTATATATGTAACCATATTCTACATTTCCTTGACACACATATAGTATGTCTCTATTTTATTTCAAATGTTCTATATTCTGTGTAATATTTATGTTTATATGTAATTTTTGTACATTTCCTTGACATGTTCTATGTTCACAAGCCTTTATGGCTGCTAGTGAGCTCGTAGAAAGCAATCCAATCTAATCTAATCTACCAACTATGAGGATCTACAAAAATGCACAGTACTGACAAATATCATTGGGGTATGACACAGAATTCCAAGAATGTTATTTAATTTCTGTATTTTCTACATATTTGAAAGGGTGAAATAACTGAGAAGCATTTTTTATTCTTTTTGCATCAATACACATCATATTATAATGGCAAAGATATATCTGCTTATGGAATTCTATAAAACAGTTCTCACACCTTCATACATCTGTGTATGTTATTTCTAGTAATGCTACCAGCCTTGATTACACAAAGAAAAGAAATGTAAGATCCACTTTGTATAAGTATATTCGTAGCAGCAAACTGAAATGAGAAAATAAGAACTGATATTTTGTGAAAATCTCTAGAAGATCCAGATTTGAATTGCATATCTAAACAGTTACTTAGAGACTAACATTTCAAAATTTATTTTCATTTTTTATTGTGGATACTAAGTATTATATGCAAAAGTGTAATGGCTTCACACTTGAATATTCTTTTTCGCTTTAAAATTTTACATTTTGGAAACTCTTTTTCTTAAAAATTTCACTGATTGAAAACATTGTATCAGATGGTTGTTACATCCAGCTCCTCTAAAAATTATGGAGATATATAGGATTATAACAGATAAGCTTTCTGCACTGTGAAATGTTTCTTTTTTTATCTTTCTTTTGATTTCTTGATCTTAAAGTGATAAGAATCTTTAAATCAATATTTATACCATGACACCTGTTTAAAATGTTGTTCTCTTTTGAATTAAAAAAGTAAAGAAAGTATGTGACAGTTTTGTATTTTAGGGTCAAATAAATTGTTACATGAACAATAAAAAATTATGTTTAAAATAATATCAGGTGCAAAATTTTTGATGTAGTAGAAACATTAGTTTTTTAAATGTATTAACTTGAAACTTAAAAGACATCAAAATGAAATTTAAAACCATTCAAGGTTTTATGTATGACAAAACTATGGTTAATTTATCAGACAAACTAAGTGAAAAAATTTTTGGAAAGAGGTAACCACCTAAGGGAATAAATGTCCAGATACCTTGTGCACTATGCTATCAGAAAAGTATATGCTTCATGTATATTCACTTACCCACAACCCAATCATTTGCTTTATTAGTGGAACCCGAGGTCCTGTGGGGTAAATATTCCACAACAAAGTATAGCATTGGGCATCCTCCATCAGGCCAATTATCCAATCTCAGTGCTATTGCTGTTGAATTCACTACAAGAATATCTGATGGAGGTGGAATAGGAGGAATACCACCTCTTGTACGAACTGCTAATGTGGGGCTAGGGGCTCCACTGCCCACATCATTATATGAGGTTATAAAAACTTGATATGCTGTTCCACAACGAAGATTGGTTAAAACATGCGTGTTACGTGTTCCATCTACACGCACTTCTTCCCATTCTCCATGCTCAAGCTTGTAGTGAATTACAAAGCCTCTCACAGGACTTCCTCCATCATCTCCCAGTTTCCATTGCAATTGCAGGGAATGCTGAGTTGCACCAGTCTTCAGCAATAAGGGAGCAGCAGGGGACACTGCAAAATATAACATATGTGCATGTTATATGCTCCAGTAGGGGAATATTACAAAATATAATCATGTGTTACTGGGCTCTATGCATATAATAGGCAGAGCTGTGTTTTTGTTATTAATGATAAACACAAAAAACATTTTACAACTTGACTGGAAGTATCTATGTTTCACAACATATGTGGGCAATTTAAAACTGTAGTTTTTTCAGAAATTTTCATGAATTCATTGCTTTCTTGCAAAACTCTTTATTTGTACAATAAACATGAAAATTGGCATATTTTAAAAATCAATTACAAAGCTTATGTTTATGTTTAAGCAACTACTGAATTTCAGGGTGAACATAATATTATGTTTTATTTAAAGGTGAGTCGGAATTGTTAATATTATGTACTTTTATGTTATATTGAATTCTGCAACTATGTCTGAAATTTGTATCAGGTTAGTAACAAACTAATATACTGCATGCTCTGTTGACATTTATAGCTAAAGGTATGTTTTATAGATTTTGTGAGATATCCATTCAAGCCTTATGACTAACATCAACTGTGGACATTCAAAGATTCTTTTCGCACTATAATTTAGTAGTTACTGATGAGACCTTCAATAGCCTGAAAACATTGTAACTTGTTGTATGCTGCAACTTGGTTTAATAGAGTAAAAAACTAGGCTAAATAATATTTAATTTCATATTTCCCATAAAATATTACCTAATATTCTTTCAAAAACCTGCATCTGTGATAAACTCACATAAACTAGTGGTGGTATTAATAATTCAATTTTGTGAGCAATACAATATTTGTATTGTCTAAGATAAGTTAATATTTTTTCTTCAAATGAATTTCAAAGCCAGTTATTATAAAAACCATGCATATGCTTGTTTTTATTTATTCTTTTTATTTTGCAAAATTATAGCATAATTTTTTCATATTATTAACACAAAAATGTGAAAATTTAAAAATGAAATGCAACATCTTTAAAACATTTTCACCAATAAAACATGGCCCTGCAATGGGGGAGAATACAAAATATGACCATATACTACTGGGTTTTGTAAACTTTATAATTAGTAAATGATTATGTAAACTTGAGAATTTGTGATTATTACAAATACTACATTCTTTTATGTATTTATGACATTATGAGAAACTTGAATAATTATACTGACAGCTAATAACGTGAAAGTAAAAGTATGTGACACTGGGAATACTGTGAAATATGACCACTTATTACTAGGCTCTGTGCACATTATAGGGTACAGCAGGAGACAGTGTAAACTATGGCCTCATGTTACTGGGCTATGTGCATATAATAATGTAAGAAATGAGAACACCAGTTACCCCAAAACACACTTTGTTTATCACTCAGACATTCAGCGTAGCATAAATGTTACACTTGAGTCACTTTTGGCACACTCTCAGAACACAATACCACTGATCTGTGAAATCCAATCACAACTAAACTGCACTGTCACTGTCCACTTTTCACTTCATAAATTCTTAACTCTGAACTGCCCTGTCTGGGTAAGAGCAGCCCCTTGTATAAGACCTGCATGCAAAGCAGAGTGTTCTAGAAAGGGAGGTTACTAGAACCACCCTGAAGCAATCTTCTGAGACAGTAATTACCTAAACTGTAGAGAAGTGGTACATAATGAATTTGTTACGCAACTATTATTCTAAAGGGATTGGTCATTAGTCACAACCCAACCAGCTAGGTAGGCGAGTTGAGATGTGCTCGCACCATTGGCCCATATGTAACTTGCATGCACCACCACCGCCACCACCATAACAATAAGCACATATTATTTATTATTATTATTATTATTATTATTATTATTATTATTATTATTATTATTATTATTATTATTATTATTATTAAGACTAATTGGCAGAAATTACACTAGAAGATATCCAAAATGGAGATATCTTTAGAATAAAGTGCACAGCCAAAGAATGAGAGAACTATGGATTCAAAGGAAAACAAAGAAATGTACTTTGCATAGTCCTACATGGGCTCATTCACAATAAAAAACAAAAGTTGTTTTCAGAGAGCAGTATATACATCTGGAAATGACATTGTCAAAAGAACTTGACTATATATTACATACTTACACATTTACAGATATTCACTTACATTATATTTACACTGCTATTTATAAATTCACCAATTGAATAAAATTGTCTAGTTACCAGCCAATTATAAATACAGTCTTTTAGCCTATTGACAGAAACATTTTTAGCTGCATCAGTTAGTTTGTTGATCATATTAATCCCATTGTGAAAGCAAGTGTTTGAGCTAAGAGCTAATCTGTATCTCTGATAATATAATTTATGCATATTTCTCATGTTGAAGTTATGTAATTCAGCCCTTGGAAAAGGGTGCAGCAGTAGCTGCTGCAAAATACAAGAATATAAATGAATAAATTTTTAAGAAAAGCATAGTGAAATGCACTAACTGTTACAATAATTAGCCAAGTGGATCATTTACTTGAAAACCTTACTGAGTTTGAGTAATTACCTCAAAAACGTTTTGGAGCCATATTACCTTTACCATCAGCTAATGTGGTTCCTGACTTCAGTATACACTGTATTTCTGTGCACTGGAAGCATATGGAGAAAAGGTCTTTTGTAAGCAGGAAGCTAAAATGTAATAGTTGAGCCCTGTTTGTTTTTAGCAGCATATTTTTCCACATAGTCAACTCTAATGGCTTCTTGATTGCCTTTATTAGTCTTACCTCTTCTTGTATTTTGTGATCCATTGTTCAGAAGAGATATAAGAGTGCTGATTTTGCTATTTTCTTATGTTTCATAATCCTTAGAAGTTGAGCCTCATACCAATAGTTCTTTTTGTTTTTCATGTGTAACTTATTTTATAGTCATTGCAGTATATTCAGTAAATGCCTGGTAACTTGCATTTTGAAATTGTTTTTGGTATTTATTTTCATTGTTATTTAGGCTGTTTTTGTCAATTGGTGCTAAATTTATATTTCAGCTTTTAAGAATTTCTTGGAATTATCATGTACCCAGAAGTAGAAAATGAACATTTTAAGTCTGTAATTTTTGTATGCAGAAGTTTGGTTTATTTTCTTCTGGTTTTTAAATTTCCAATATATAGCAGATCTTATTTGTAGATTAGTTCCTTGAAGAAACAATTCTCATTGTTAAGTTTTCATTTTTCTTTCTTTGTTTTAAGTGTTTGAATTAAGCACCTGTTTAGTAAATTTAAGCCCCTATTTCCATACTCACATAGTATTAGGTCATGTATGATATTAATGTCACTGGCTATTCTCTCCAAGAATGTAAAGATTATGACTGTGACCATGAAATGATGAGGACACCTTGCACCTTGACCCAACATGGATCTTTTGTGCTTACCACCCCCAGGAGGAACGGATGAGGTGAAGAAACTGCAGGAGGCTATAGGCTGCAGGCAGGTCAGCTGATACAGATGCGCAGAGGTCCCTAACCATTCCAAGTTTGATGACCCAGTCACACCAGTTGGCTGCTCAGAGAAGGTTTCCCTCTGGCGGAATTGAGGAGAACTTGACCTACCTGAGGTGGCTCAGAGAATACTGCCATCTGACAGAGCAGAGACAAACTCTCCAACGAGCAAGCATCAGTGCCATCTGTCTGATGCCAACTGACACTGCATAGCCCTAAGACTACCTGAAACATGAAAGGGGAAGCAAAATAATAGGAAATTAGTGAAAGGAAATTTGTGGAAGAAGAGAAACCACCCCTATTCACCTTACCAACCCCACGGGAAACCATGAAAAACCCCTGGTCAGAGTGGTCAGCCCCAGGAATTGAACCCAGAACCTTTTGAATGTGAGCCTTGCATGTTACCACAGAGCCAACTTACCCAGTGTGAATGTGAAGAAAGCAGCTGTATTAATGTGGACAGTATGATCAACAAATTCCTCTCAAAGAAATAATGTTTCTTCAGGGAACTGCAATAGAGACCTTTTTTGGCCTCAAATACTATGTTTAGTGAGCATGCCATGATTAATGTAGGAAACAATATTTGCAGGATACCAGAATTGAAGGAATTTCCTGTGGGAGGGCCCCATTCCTAGTGTACAACTTCTGGAACTATAGCATTCATATCTTGCATATAAGAAAGCTGTAGGTTACCTTGCACTAGCAGATGGTACGTAATGAGATCTCTGCCATGTTCATTTGATACAACGCAGGTGTAGTCACCCTGGTCACTACGTTGTGCTGCACTTAGCAAAAGTGCTCCATCATTAGCTACTGACAATCGTGTCTGATGACTTGGCTGCTGACGACTCAAAGGGGTGTCTCTAACAAGCCATTGTCTCTGTGGCTCAGGAATTCCTACTGCTCTGCACTCCAGTCGAACATCACTTCTCCATGCTACTCTACGTAGTCCTCCAAATGATGCAATACCTGCAGGCACTTGGTCCACAAAATATAATTATTGGTTAGAATTCCTAGAAAAGGCATATATTCATAACAATTGTTAATAAAATTTAAATTCAGTGATACAGAATTTGAAAGTAATACAATTTGTATCACCTTCTTTGTTTTTGCTTTTAATCAGGAATACCTAATGAGGTTATTCTGAACTACTATGGTATTTCTTATAAACTTATGTTAACCAGTTCTTCAAATTTGGAACATATACTGCTAATATTCAAACCTTGGTGATAATGATACCTTTGGGAGATGGATTCAGCCTTGCAACAGGTGTACTAGTTCCCTCGCCAACCCGAGTAGATGCAGTGACCCAGAATTCATATGTCTGGCGTCGTTTAAGTCCAGGCAGCTGATATTGTAACTGAGATGTTGAGTAATGGGGAATGGTGCGTGTATCTAGTTGAAGACTATCTTCCATTACACGAACATATACATTGTACTTAACAATCACTCCATTAGGATTTGCAGGTGGTAGCCATGTAAGAAGGGCTGTGTCTGAAGTTTGCAGCAATACTTTAATGCCATCTGGAGCACCAGGAACTGTAACATTCCATTTCCTATTATTTTCATGTACATATAGATAGCAAATGGGCTAAATGTGCAATTGATCAAGTAATACTAAGTCCTTATTTATGGGAATATAAAGTAAGGCTTTTGATACAGCCCTATCGGACCACTGTTGTCAGCTACTGTACTTATTAAATACAAATATGTATAACATATCTGAAAAAACAGTCATACAAAAGCAATTCATAAATATGTAAGAGTAATAAACAGTGAAATTGTAAAGTATTTTAATTATTGCTTCTAAAGAGAAGCATGGAATGCAATTTATCAGGAAAATGTTAATAAAACAAAAAGCAGTACATAACTAAAGGGACTCGCAATCTTGTGAGTGATTAAAATTCCTCTTCAGATACACTAAGAACAATCAAGTTTTAGCTGCTTTTCTTGCTTATTTATGGAAAGATCACAAACTTCAAGAAAACATATAAAGTATATAGTGAGAAAAAAGTACAAACTGGCTCTAAAACACTTTTAATGGAAGACTGTTATTATTCAGTAGAAGAAAGTTTAAATACATAGTTTCCACAGCAGTGCTTCGTAATTTCATAGTACTTTCTAAACATTTACGTACTGTTATTTTGTATTTTCATTTAACTCTAACAGTGTTATTGTTTTGGGTTCAAATATTTTATATTTACAGTCTCTTTCTTTATTTGTAATTTTCTTAATTCATAAGTGTGACAAAGCCTATATCTTGTACATGATTCAAATGGCGAATTAAGTATGATATGATATAATTTTTGATCATTGTAACAAGAGAAATGTTAAAACACCATTCACATAGTTTCAAATCAGAACTGGAAATACAATACAATGAAGTAAAATGATATGCTATTAAGTTAACATTTAAATCAAATAAATGAATAATTATTTCACTAAAACTATTACTTACATATGACATGTTTCACATAGATGTTGTCTTATCTACCACAGTCATTGTTAACCCAGAAGAAAGGATCCAGAATATTGGTCCAGGAGGCAATAATACAGTAGCTTATAGCACACAATAAATGTTTAGGAAACACCTTCTATATAAGTAATGGGTTTAGTGAAGCAATTGGATATTTGTTTGAATCAGATAATAATTAGAAATGTTGCCTATGTGATATTTTATGAAATATTTCTTATTGTTATTACACCTTAAATAAATCCAGAACAATCATAGTGATATTTAAGACTTTCTAGTGCTCCAGGAATAAACCTTGCTGGATTGGTTTTACTAACAATCACTAAAAACACTTATAACTTATTAATGCTGTCCTGTGGTAATTTCTCATGCTAGTTTTAACAAAAATTAGTGAGTTATATGCAAAACAATGTGCAGATTTTGAAAATGGCAACAGTTTTCTCATATCATGTGGTGTTTCTAGGAAATTTGATATTGAGTAAATTATACCATTATATACAGTGTAGAAGGGGTGTAGACATCCTCCTTTAAATTGCTAAGGGAACTCATTGAATGGAACAAAAAATACAAACAACCTTTGGTCTATCTCCAAGAATTTATCCAAAATTTAGTGATTTGCAATGTAATATTTGACAATGGTGTACCAGACTGGTGACTAGCGAAAGTTCAGCGAGTTTTTGTGGTAGGCCATGAACAACAACCTGGCCTTCTGCCAGACAAATCCAACGAGCACATTGGTCAGGGCCATATTTCCATCATTGTCTCTTACTACACAGTACTAACCCACAAACCACATAAGAATACTGTTAAATTTCAAGTTACTGTTTGTTTCATATCACTGTTGTGAAAAAGAAAAACATGAATACACAAAATGAAGGTTTTGGTAGATTGTTCTTGAAGATGCACACATTTTTGATACTCCCATTTTCTTCTTGTCACATAAGTTTGTTTTTAAAAGGATGATAAGTTTTGTAAAATATATAAAAACTGACATATCACCATCACCTCCAAAAGGAACGATCGTCATGAAGAAAAAGTTGGTGAGCAAGAAGTGAATAATGTGGTAGAGGAACTCTATGAGAACAAGTCTGTCATAATAGTGGGTGATTCAATAGTACGTCATGTAGGTATTAATGACCTGCACTCCGAAGGTGCACCAGTAGACATCAGGCAACAAATGCCTCATATGGTAAAAACAGTGAAGAAAATATTTTCATGAGCTAAAATTTGTGTGAGTGGTATTCTGTGGTGCAGAAATCAGGACTTAGGACAAATAAGGGCTGTGAATGACATGCTTGAAGAGGTGTGCAAAGAAAATGACTGTGTTTTGTTGATGGGAATGCGTGGATTAGTGACATAGATCTAGAAAAGATGGTCTCCACCTAAACAGAAGAGGTTCAGTCAAATTTGGTAAGTTATTGAACAGGGTAATAAATTATCTGAAGCCAAAAAATGAGGAACTTTAGAGAGAGGTGATCAAAAAGTTCAGCAGCAAATTGACAATAAAATGGTTAAATTGAGTAATGTGATATGGAGTTATGGGATACTTAGGAAAATGCATTCAAATAATATTGCAATCCTGCATCAAAACATACAATATTTATCAAACAAAGTAGAATCTTTTAGTGAATTTCTGAATGAAACAAATCCTGAAGTAGTGGTAGTGTCTGAACATGGTATGAAAGCTGATCAAGTTAATTTGTATAAAATAAATAATTGTAGTATGGTAAGCAGCTACTGTAGAGCTAAATCAAAAGGTGGTGGTGTGGCTATATATGTACATCTGTCAGTTGATATAAGTAGCATAGAATCAATAAAAACTGTAAGTTTAGAGAAAATAATAGAAATTACAACAATAAAAATTACAACAGTTAACAGCACTGTAGTTATATTGGGAGTTTATCGCTCCCCCTCGGAATCTATTGATCATTTTCTGGACCAACTAGAAATTAATCTGCATGAAATTAGTAAGCATAACGCTTATATAGTAGTAGCAGGTGATTTAAATATTAATAGGGATGATAGGAATACAGAATGTAAGAAAGTAAGGGATATTTTTAATTCGTAGAATATTAGTGCTAGTGTAGTAGCACCCACAAGGGTAACAAAAAACTCTGCAACAAACATTGATTATATTGCTACAAATTATGATACTCAGGAAATATACATAAATGTTATTGATAGCCAACAATCAGATCATTATGCTCAAATGATACAAATTAATAAAATCGCACTAAAGACTACTAAAGGTAGTATTAACATTAAGTACCACTGTATGAATGATGATAACATCAAAGCACTTAAACAATCGCTCAAACAAGAAACCTGGAAGGCAATGTATTCTGTGGAAGGTGTAAACAGAAAATGGAAAAATTTTTATAAAGTTTATAATTATCATTTTAATAATACATGACCATATGTTATGAGAAAGAAAAAGTCTACAACTTAAGCAAAATCAAACTAAATATGGAAGGAATAAATATCAAAAATAAAATGAAGGATGCTTATGAGTTCTATAAATCAACAGGCTGGAAAAACTACAAAGATAAATTAAAAGCTCTAAAAATGATTTTCAAAATTTACTTGTGAATATTAGGGGTACTGAATATAAAGAAAAATTAAATATAATTAAAAGTGCCTGGGATATTATAAACGATGCAAAAACAGAGTGGAAAAAATGTAAACATTGTAATTAATAATCAGAGTAAAGTGGAAACCAAATCCAGATATCATATGCAATATATTTAATGAACTTATTAAGTCCACCACTTATAAAAAAAGGTAATGTAAATCAAGTAATTCAAGAGAAAGATAGTGTACAAGTCACTAATACAATGTTTATGTATCCTACAGATGAAAGGGAAATATTGAATATAGTTAACAGCTTTGAGAACAATCTAGTGGCTGGGTTGATATAACACCAAAATGTTCAAAGCAATGTATATATGAGTTGATTACGCCCCTTGTACACTTGATAGATTATTCTTTGGCATGTGGCAAATTTCCTTCATGCCTAAAAATTAGTATAGTACGTCCAGTTTTTAAAAAAGGCGACAAAACTCAAATAAAAAATTATCGGCCTATTACACTAAGTTCATCACCAGCAAACCTTTTAGAGAAAGCTATACTTGTCAGAATGGATGAATTTTTATCAGCAAATAATATAGTTAGGAATATACAACATGGGTTTAATAGAACTGTTCTACTATAACGGCCACCTCGAATTTCTTGGGGAAAGTATAGCCAAACTTGAGAGCGAGAATAAGATGGCGGATGTATTCCTAGACTTAACAAAAGTGTTTGATTGTGTTGACCATAAAATATTACTTCAAAAACTAAATAGCTATGGAATAAGGAGGCAAGAAGAAAAATTTATTTCATCATATCTAAGTAATCGGATGCAAAGGACAGAAATCCCTTTTTATAATGGATGTTATAAAGAAACACACAAACCAAAAGAAGGAATAGTACAATGTGGAGTTCTGCAAGGCTCAGTATTGGGTCTATTGCTATTTACATTATATATAAATGACAACCTTTCTAGTACAAACTCGAAATTGTTATCATATGCTGATGAATCAGCAGTATTGTGCTGGGATACATCCACACAAGGTCTTGCTGAACAAATTAATACTGTCTCGTTTCAGTTAATAAATTACTTTAATACTAATAAATTAAGATGCAACATAAGCAAGACAAAACTAGTTAATTTTACTGTATTCCATAGACATACTGGAAATCAATTTGTTGCAGAAATATAGTTATTCAAGAAAGTGAACAAATATTGTTTCTGGGAATAGTCTTTGATAAACATTTAACTTGGAATGAACACATCGATAGGGTATGTAGTAAAGTAAGTAAGGGTATATTCCTATTAAGATGTTTCTCAAGATTTAAAAACCTAAAAATTTTAAATACCATCTATTATGGAATTATATATCCACATTTATTATACGGTATAGAACTCTGAGGGGGGTGCTGCTAATGTACATATAAATAGACAACTTGTATTACAAAAGGAATGCTTGAAAATCACATCAAATGTTAGCACGGCACATCCAAGCAAAGAATTGTTTATAAAAAATAAAGCACCTACTGTAATGTTGCTGTATGTTTATAAAGTAATCATTCTATTACAGAACTCCAATGTCTTACTAGACATTGTGAGGTACATGAACATAATACTAGAAGTCAAAATGATGTATATAGGTATGCTCACATTAGGAAATTTGTTGATAAATATCCTTTAAATATAGGAGCAACTCTATACAACAAGCTTCCCAGAGAACTGAAATCTACAAAGGGTAATCTGTTTAAAACAAAATGAAAACAATATCTTGTAAATAGACGTTTGTATAGACTGGACGAATTATGATTATAAAATGATGAAAGATGATGCTGTGTGTATGTGTGTGTAGAGGTGTAATTATGTCTTATTGAAATATACTGCTTATCAAATGTTGCAAATATTAAAAATACATAAACTTTGTATATTGTTTTGTGATTGGCTTACTACGTAATTGTAAATTGACAACTGTATGTGATTAATTTTTTACTTTAATGTACAATTAAAAAATGTATATTATGTTTTGGTAGTGTTATATATGTGACAATGCTTAAAACTTGTGTAGTCAAGTATACAAGCAATAAATTATTATTATTATTATTATTATTATTATTACTATTATTATTATTATTATTATTATTATTATTATTATCATCATCATCATCATATCAGGCACATGTTGTGACATATTACCTGTGGACAAACTCTCTTTAAGGTTCAAAATTTCTTTCACTAAGACCTGAGTTGTAAGTATACATAAAGAGTGGTTGACAACAAATTTATAAAATTATAACAGAACTAAGTGGAAAACTCTTAACAATTTCAACTTCTTTTTTTGTCATTGCTTTCCAGCTGTTATTTCAATGAATGCAGAATACATTTTCCTACTTAAAGAGGATTTTTGGTCCATTTTGGGATCCCTCTCTTGGTACAAGCCATTTCCTTGTATTAACTGCTTAATTGAACAATAGCCACTCAACAATGGAAAGCTGTTGTTTCTAGATTTAGCTCAATAAGATTTGAATTACATTTCTAGTGCTGTATCCTACATCCTAGTAATTTAAAATTGTTTTTAACTTATCCTGATTTGTAAACACTTCCATTGTTGGCTTCTTCACAGGGCTCTCCATCATTCATTGTCACCTCACTACATCTTGTTTATGCAGTGCACTTATCAGTTCAACTGCCCTATGGTTGACCAGCTTGAGGAAGGTCAGAAATGTATTACACGAGGTGAGGCAGCACAGCTTTTGTGTGGTTGTTTAGAAAAAATCTTTTCAGTATATTTTAATCCCCCTCATCAGAGGTAACAGACTCTGCCCTGTGGGTACCTCTAGTTAATAAATGGGATCTATACATCGCTTGGTGGATCAAGGTTTCCCTAGAGGTCATCGACTGTATGGGGAGAGTTTTAAACCAACCAGTTTATTTTAAACCAATTAATAGGTTAAGTGTATTTTCATATTCAATGGCATTACATCATAAAGATGTGTTGAACTTCTGACACAACAAATGTTTATGTAGAATCTAGTGTTTCAAGAAAAAATGTTGCTACTGTGTCTCATTCAGTTCACCATGTAAAATCACTCGTTAAGCTATACCCCTTCCAATTATTTACATTTACAAAACAAACTGCTCTTTCTCTGCTTCCCTATCCATCTACTCCTTATCCTCCTATGTGATTATTTATTTATAGAAAACTTCAGGATGAGGGAACTTGTGTTTATTCATATATGCAATAGAGCTTACAACTGCTTCTTAGTGAAACAGTGCCAGATCAGGTATGTTATGTTTGTTGACAAAACACTCGCCCTTAGATGGGTGTCATAACATAGTAACTCAGAACCTCATTGGTCTTAATTACTTGTGGTGGTCAGTATGGCAGTGTTGGCTAAAAATAAAATCAGTGCTAGTGTTTAGTTTTTGTTTGTGCTGGGTTCATAGTGGTTGATCCACAGTTACAGTGGCTTCTCCCTCTTATAAGAGGAAATGTATGAACCATACAAATATCATTTGTTACATAATACAGTTCTTGCTTCTTAAGAAGATAGAAAAATAATATTATGTCATTTCTTAAGAAACTGTATCTTGTATATTTTAAAGTTAAGCCAGGAGATTAAAATAAAAACTGGTCTCCACATACTATACATAAAACTTGTGCTGAAGGACTATGACAGTGGTGCTATGGAAAACAGAAATCAATTAAAATTTGAAATTTTTGTCATTAACAAAAAAAACATAAACAAAACAAACAAACAAAAGAAAGAAAGACAGTTACTTCTATATGTGTAATAGAACTTCTATTTGTGTAATAAAACAAATACAATATTAAATATTCAGATGGGTTTGAATCACCTACAAGGTCTGTGCCACCTTGAACAAATATCACACTTGCTATTCCACTACCGCAACTAGAGGACACTGACAGTTCAACTTCCTGTGGGTCAAAAGAAGATTCTAATGCACAGGTATAGAGACAAAGAATTTATCAAGTTCTTTAAGATAGAAGAGCAGGTTGTTTACTGTTGTGTCAAAGTTCGTTTAATTGAGTAACTGGAATAACTAGCACTCAATGCTGTTGACTGGCATTTATTTACTAATGTTTCATAAAGAAATCTAAAAGCAGTGTTATTGCACAACGGAAGTGAATCTCTCTCAATACCAGTTGCCATATACCAGATTACCAACATCAGTGCCTATAGCATAGAGATCCAAAGGTTTGCAACATATTACTAGGGCAACAAAAAGGATACACAAAATACCCATTCTTTATGCAAATGGGGCAGTAGAATTAGAGTTGAAAACTGGGCAATAAGGGAATGCCTAAGATAAAAATTATAATTCCTGCCACTTTAGTTGATCCAAGAAAAGACTACTGCTTCCTCCACTGCATGTGAAACAATCAAACAGTAGGTGAAAGCACTGGACAAAAGTATTTACGGCACGCAAAAGAACCTCAAGCCTGATAAAGAGGCCTCTGAGCAAAATTACTGGTCTTTCATGCTCAATATAGAATGGGATGCTAAGAACCACAGCAGTTAAAGAGTGTCCATAAATAAAACTCAATTTGATTAATATTTTGGACAAGAGTGGTTTGTGTTTCAAGTACTTTTCAGTGATATGTTAAGCTGTGATAAAATAGTGAATAAGACAGCTAATGAAGGAGAGTGTATTTTTGGACACTATTAATGATAGAAAACTTCAGGCAGGGTGTGCTTTCAATGAGGTAGTTAATAAGCTTTTTTGAAAATGTAATATAGGTATTTGTGATATGTAGAAATTTTGAAAGGTATACTGCAAAAGCTGCAAGCTCTTAGGTATAATATAAGTTTAAAATTCAACATCTTATACTCTGACCTTGATTAATTTACTACTAATTTGGGATCCCAGAGTGATGAACAATACAGGAAATAACGAGAAGAAGAGATGTCAAGGTCAATGAAAAATTGCAGTGCTAATAAAATACTACTGGTGTACAGAATATAAAATACAATAAAGAATACAATCATACAGTTTACAGAGTAGAATACAATTTCAGTAAAGAACTGTCAAAAAAAGAAACTTAAGAAATTCAGGGGATTTTAAAGATGCAGACGGATAATAGCATTTTTTCCAAATAATATAAACCTACCCTCCCAAAAAAAACCTAAAAAATACAAAACATTTAAATATTGACTTAAAGCTAAGCACCCCTTCCAAACATTTGGTACTGAAACCTATTAAAATACCATAGAGAAGACAAAAATGCCCACCAGGAAAAATTAGCTATTTACTGCATTAATTGTAAATTCTTTTTACATCAGAAAATCAACGTGATATCTGGACATAAGTTTTATAGGGCACCTCAAGTACTTAAAAAAGAAGGAAATTGATAAATCTGCTGTGGCTTAGTACTTCTGGAAGGGTAACCAAAAGATAAAAGGAAAAATTTAAGTGCTAAAAAGTGTTTAGGGAGCAACAGAATTGATTACATTGGAAAACATTTTTTCCCTTTCCTTTTACTAAGGATTTATGTACAGTAGTTTTCCTACAACCCATGCATAATTTTATTTCTCCATAAATCTCTATCCTCTGCATCTTTATCTGTTAGTCTTCTAGATGTCATGCTTCTTTTGACTTCATCCATTCATTGTTCTCTTGGTCTTTCCTATCTTCTGTTTCCTTCAGCTTCCCATCCTCGCATCATTCTCACTATTCTATCATTTCCCATTATTTTCACATGGTCAAACCACTTTAATCTTCTCTCTTCTACTATTTCCAATACGTTCTTTTTCACATCCATTATTTTCCAAATTTTTGTATTTTTAATTTTATCCCTTCTTGAGATTTGAGAAGCCGTCTGCCAAAAATCCATGTCTGTTGTTAATAATTTTATGTCTTGTTACCTATTCATTATCCACATTTCTGCCACATATAACAATATATTTTGTACTGTTGACTTTTAAATGAGTTTTTTAGTTTTATTTGAAAGGTTTCTACTCCATAATATCGAGTTCAATATTCCAATTGGTTTTCTTCCTTCACTTATTGTTTTTCCTATTTCTAATCTACTAATTCCATCTGTAGATATGATTGAACCCAAATTTATTGACCATTTTAGTTTCCTCAATGAAGACCTCTAATTTTTCATGCATGTTCATTGTTGATGATAATAAATTTTCTGTTTTGTCAAAGTTAATAATAAGTCCCCACATTTTATATTCTTCAATTAATCTTCTCTCATGATGAAGCATTCTCAAAAATCTTGTGTTATAATTATTGGTCATCTGCAGGAAGTAATTGTTGTTGGGTGTAATTTTGATTCATTGGAATTCCTATCGTATTACATTTTTTGGACCATTAGAGCAAACAAGCATCTATATTTTATGATAAACCAGAAGTATTATTTATAGTGATGTTATGTAACATTTAAAATTTTAAAAGCATCTATATATTTGTGATAGACAATATCCTTGTAACAGTCCCTTAGTGGTACAAAATTCCTTGGATACCTAATTTCCCAATTTTACTTTGCATTTATTTCTGAAATATACAGCTTTTAATATTTCTATCACATCTCCACTTATGGAACATGTGACGGTAATTTGTATCACAAATTACTCAGATGTGGTTAACGATAATAATATGAATATGTATTTTTATGTAACATTGATTTCAGAGGTTTAATAATTGTAATTATTAATGGTAAATAATAATTTTCGGCTCTACTGAAACTGTTCACAATAACATAATACTTTAGCAAGGGAGTGAGTTGTTTATCGTTACCGGGAACCAGGAAGTTACGTCATGTTTCGCGCCTTTTCAGTAAAAAAAGCTTCCAGAACATTCTATAAAAGTAATATGTATTAGTGGTTTTCATTGGATAGTAAAATAGACGCTAATGTTGGCGCGTTTTATTAGCCAATGGTAATTCATTTATAATCTTTAGGTGTATCTCGAGGCAAGCCTATAAATAAGTCAGGTCGAGTTAGCGGGTCCCCCAGTGTGCAACAAGATTCCCGATACATTACACATCGTCTCCAGTTCGGCATGATTCACGAAGCACTACACATCGTCTCCTGCAGTTATACAAAATTCTCCGTACATTACGCGTTGGCCGCTCAGTTCACCAAGTTACACGCAGTGAAAATCATTAAAGATCTAAAATATTACAAAGTCACTTATATACAAAAATTGAAGTACGTGAGTTAAAAGTGAGAAGTTATTATAAACAGTTTCAGTATGGCGATTATCAAGATAAATTTGTGAAAGTGTTAGTGCACGTGTTCGACAATAAAACATTATAAAACACATTTCTTCACTAGTAATTTTTTGGATAAAAGATTCCTTTTCCGCTTCACACCCTGCAAGAATTAAATGCCTACCTAAATAGCTGGCCGGAAGACAATATACATAACCTTAAAACTAATTCATATAGATTGCTACGCCAGATGGGTTAGCAGGCGACCGACGAATGACGTCACACAAGATGGTTCCACGCGTGAGGTAAGCAACATTACGTGAGAAACATTATCCACCACGTGGTGCTCTGAAGCATATATACAAATTTGTGCTAATACTACTTCAAATTGGCGCATCAACGTGGGGCGACAACTAGGAAAGGAACAAGAATAACCAGAGAGGCGAAAGCAGCAGTGAAACGACCTATAGACGCAGATTCCGAGACAGAAGGGTAATTCAGCTACAAGAAAACATCGAAACGACGTAGATTCATCACGATACAACGCAGAAGCGACATACAAACCTAGGAGAATGGGGCAGAACGCTGGACATCAAAACTGCAGCATCAGACAGCATCAAAAAGGTAATTAAATGAGACTTAGGAGCGGTAGGATAATAAAAACAATGGCTGCTAGGAATACTGAAGAAATAATGATGAAGGGAGATAATGTAACAGTTAGCTGTAATTCAATACAGGATACAGAAAATAGCTTAAACAATGTAGTAGTTGAGGGAGAAAATATTAGTAAACAAAGTCAGAATAGAACAGCAGGAAATGTTAGTGCAAAAAGTAAGAATAGAATAGCAGGAAATATTAATTCTGATACTAGAATGATGATGGAAATGCTGAGAAATATGAGTAGGGAATTAAGGGAAGATATGCAAAAGAATGAGAAAATGAGGGAAGATATGCAAAAGAGTTATGAGAAATTAGGACAAAAATTAACTCAGAGTATAAGGGAAGAAATTTGCAAGAATAATGAGAAATTAGAAAAGAAAATAGATCAAAACAGGGAAGATATTGATAGGAGTTTAGAACAAAAACTAACTCAGAATAATGAGAAATTGAGGGAAGATATTCGTAGGAGCTTTGAACAAAACAGGAAATCAATTGAAAATATTGGTAGGAGTAATGAGAAATTAGAGCAAAAAGTAGATCAAAGCAGTGAAGAAATGGAAAAGAAAGTTATGAAGCTAGATATTAGTGTGTCAAAAATGAGAGATGAAAATGAGGAAGTAATAGTAAGTGAGATAGGAGAAATTTCAAAGAAAATGCTAGACATGAGCAGGGAAATATGTAACAAAGAAAGTGAGGTTAATGTAGAAGGCGCAGAGTTAGGAAGTCAAATGAGTAGTATTTCAAGTGAGTTAAGAGAGATAAAAGAGGTTAGGAATGTAGATGTAAATGAGGCACAAGTTAATTTCAGTGGGGAAATATCAGAAATACAGAAAGAATCAGAAATGCAAGGAAATAAATTGTACCAAGATGTTCAAAATGAAAACTCCAGTCCAGTACAGTTTAGTACAAATTTGTCAGAGTATTCTCAAGTTAGAAAGAAAGTAGATGAATTGAAAATGAAAGTTGTTAAAAGATGTATTGTTCAAGAAACTGTAGATTGTTTTCAAATGTTATCAGGGAACGAAATATCACATGAATACAAGAGGTTATTCATGAACAATAATTTGAAGGTTAGGTTACGGCTACGAGTAATGTTTAGCCACACACAATTTGATCCAGGAGGGTAAATAGCAATGTGATGTAAAGTAAATGCTGGATAGTTGAAGACGACTTGCAGAGAAATGTATTGGAACGTAAGAGGGTTAACTATTTATATATATATCATTTGAAAAGAGAAATAAATTATAAAAAAAAAAAAAAAAAAAAAAGGAGAGAAATGTTTAAAAAAATAAATAAATAAATAAATTTTTAGTATCTGTAACAATATTTGAAAATTAAGAATGCAATGATTGAAACTTAATATGATATTAAAGTAAAAGTACGTAAACACAATTCCAAGATTTAAAAATTGAGAATGCAAAGATTAAACTTCATATGATATTAAATCAAAAGTACGTAAATACAATTCAAAGAGTATTGTTAAAATAAAATTCAGAATAACAAAAATTGGTAAAAATAATTAAAAATAATTGAAACAAATACTTATGTAGCAAACATAGAATGTGAAACATTGTCTAGATTTAAGAGATGTAAATATTTGTGTTGAGGGTGAATATTTTGGTAAATCTGTGTAACAATTACAAAAATCTTAAATGTATAAATTTTTGTCAACAGCTTAAAGTAAACAATTTGGTATTAGTAAATAAATAGTTTAGGGTATAGTATTTGCTATAAAAAAAATTTTGTGATATCAGATTAATATCTAAATTAATTAAACCAGAGCCAGTAAGTAGTGGCGAGATAAAACATATGTCGTGTGTTAAACGCGTGTGAAGTGTAAAGTGAAAGTAATAGCGTGTGTTACAAGATTTAGGAGACTAAAAACAAAATTATAAAATTTCTAAACAGGTTATAAATATTTATAATTATATTTCTAGTGGGGCATATGTGACGGTAATTTGTATCACAAATTACTCAGATGTGGTTAACGATAATAATATGAATATGTATTTTTATGTAACATTGATTTCAGAGGTTTAATAATTGTAATTATTAATGGTAAATAATAATTTTCGGCTCTACTGAAACTGTTCACAATAACATAATACTTTAGCAAGGGAGTGAGTTGTTTATCGTTACCGGGAACCAGGAAGTTACGTCATGTTTCGCGCCTTTTCAGTAAAAAAAGCTTCCAGAACATTCTATAAAAGTAATATGTATTAGTGGTTTTCATTGGATAGTAAAATAGACGCTAATGTTGGCGCGTTTTATTAGCCAATGGTAATTCATTTATAATCTTTAGGTGTATCTCGAGGCAAGCCTATAAATAAGTCAGGTCGAGTTAGCGGGTCCCCCAGTGTGCAACAAGATTCCCGATACATTACACATCGTCTCCAGTTCGGCATGATTCACGAAGCACTACACATCGTCTCCTGCAGTTATACAAAATTCTCCGTACATTACGCGTTGGCCGCTCAGTTCACCAAGTTACACGCAGTGAAAATCATTAAAGATCTAAAATATTACAAAGTCACTTATATACAAAAATTGAAGTACGTGAGTTAAAAGTGAGAAGTTATTATAAACAGTTTCAGTATGGCGATTATCAAGATAAATTTGTGAAAGTGTTAGTGCACGTGTTCGACAATAAAACATTATAAAACACATTTCTTCACTAGTAATTTTTTGGATAAAAGATTCCTTTTCCGCTTCACACCCTGCAAGAATTAAATGCCTACCTAAATAGCTGGCCGGAAGACAATATACATAACCTTAAAACTAATTCATATAGATTGCTACGCCAGATGGGTTAGCAGGCGACCGACGAATGACGTCACACAAGATGGTTCCACGCGTGAGGTAAGCAACATTACGTGAGAAACATTATCCACCACGTGGGAACACAAATTTGCACTAATACTACTTCAAATTGGCTCCCATACGTGGTGCTATAAAGCATATATACAAATTTGTGCTAATACTACTTCAAACACTGTCATCATGCTTGCCATAGTAACTTTCTGGGAACACTATCATATGCTTTTTCTAAGGCAATAAATACCAGTCCTACATCTTTATATTTTTCTCTGCATTTTCAAGGAGGATTCTTAAACTAAAAGTTTGGTCAGCAGTCAATCTTCCAATCGAAAATGGGAAAACATCTTCCCCCCCCCAAAAAAAAAATATATATTTGAGTAGGCTCATGAGTTTTGACATCATATAGGGAGAAACTTCTAGCTTAAGGTTCATAAAACCACTGTGAGATACACCTGGATCATTTCCATAGAGATCTTCAGATCAACATCTGCCAGTCAGTTTTAGCTAATGATGTGAGCAACAGCTCATGAAAAGTTCTAGACAAAGACTAAGCACAAATGGAACTTGACTGCATGACTCATTATTGCCTTAATAACTCATTGACATTGTGGGCTTTATTTACAATTCATGCCCCAGCAGTTAAATGGATAATTTTGGTAAATAGGCATAGTCTTTTCACTGATTCTGAAAGAATAGTTTTCATGGTGTTAAATAACATCTCCAGTAATATTGTTTGGTTATAATGATAACTGTAGTCAGTTTTTACAGTTTATTATGTAATAAATTGCTAAATAATAATAGTTTTTATATTTATTTACTGATGCTGGTAACTACCATGGTCATGTAGGTATGGCCAGTTGTGTACATAGTGAAACTTAGTCCCACAGGAACTTTTTACATGCTAGTAAATCTACCAGTATAACATTGTTGTATTTAAGCATACTTAAACACCATTGATCTGGGCCAGGATTGAACCTGCAAGCTTAGGCATGGAAAGCAAGTGCTTAACCAAATGCTTCACTCAATCTACAATAAACTGCTAAAATGTGAAAGTCTTTTTATTGGCTTTGAAAGTTTTAGGCTAAATCTGCATTTTGGAAATGTTCTTCACAAAACTTCAAATCTGAACTCTCAAGTTCTTCACTTTTAAGTTCTTTGTGCAATAATATATGCTTCATTTCAGTTACAGACTTTCCTAGTCTCTTCATTTTAGGGCAGTTATGATTAACTCTGTTTACATTTACACTGTATTATGCTACTTTAGAATCACCTCAAGCAAATGTTTCAATAGTAGTACAATAGAAAGTGACTTCATAAAATAAGAGAAAAAAAGGTATGTGCATAAATCACACAAATAAAGCTAAACTACAAGCAACCATCAAAGCTTACATTTATTTTGTAGATTAACCATGCTTTCGTTCAGTTTTCTTATTTTCAGCTTTTCTCTTTAACTAAAGCAAACACCTCTCAATTTAAAATGTTACATATGTAGCCATATGCCTTTAGAGTCCCATAAGCTTTGAGTGCATCAATAAACATCAGCATCACTTTGGCTGTTGGATCAGCTACCTCCACTTCTGCATTACTCATGCTTACTATTTTTCATCCTATACATTCTATGCTTAAAGTGAGGTTTGTTTCATATACTTTGCACTTCATGATGATGCCCTTGTCCATATCTTTGTGTATATTAAAACCAAAAGCATTAAATAATATGGCAAAATTGACAGTACCTCTAATTTAAGCTATTTCTCACATGGAACAGCATCATTGTTATCATCATCATCATCATCATCATCATCATCCTGATAAAGGTAAAACAGTACTGTTATCCTTGCTTGTGCTATAGCAGCCAAATGGATCACATGTGGGGAACCAGAATGCAGCTGTTTTGTGCAATTATAGCCAGGATCAGGTAGCTTTCTCTTCCCTTCATGAACAATAGTGCATGACCACCGAGGGGAGTGACCTCTTTGAAAAGGCAAACCAATAAAGTACAAATAGTTAAGTTCAGTTGCCTTTGTGTAGTTTGTATCTCAGTCCACTCTCCACTGTACACATATTAGCAAAATAAATAGTAACCTTAAATCTATGCCAGTGTGTAATTCAACCCTGCTTACCAACCTCTCCTCTGAGATCCTAGACAAAAAGTACAGTGACATACATGCACCTCCTGCAGAAATGGCCTATTGCTTTTTACTGCATTTGTGGTGGATATCTTTGATAGCCAATAACATATAGACTCCAGCTTGTGTGAATGGAGTAATTTAACCAGAACTGTATACAGGGAACAGAACTGTTATTGTCTCCAACATAAAAAACGTGAGAAATTGTACCACCATATTAACGTCAGGCTGCAGGGAGGAATGCTTCGATTATTCGATTCTGGGCGGAACAATGAAGACAAATTGATAATATTTGTAGCCAGAAAGGATCCTGAACACCTTTCCAATTCACCATGCAGATGGAACATTCAAAACATACTTCCCCAACACATGCACAGAATGGTACATAACATTGCATTTTCATTTGTGTGTGCCATTCCTACCTGGAAGTTGGAGGATACTTATATCTCTATATATGAGATTTTGCAAACCGAGAATAAGGTTACTGACTGGAACCAAACTTGGTAATGATGGATTTTGATAATGAGGAAACTATACTGCGCAGCATTCAGATTTGGTAGTTCATTATCAGATGTTGTTAATTTCCCTACTCTCAATGCATTAACAGAAAAATCATTAATTTAGGCTTAAGAGAAACCTATTTGAACATAGAGGAACTGACATATAGGCAGCTTTGCCATTTGTTCCACTAAATGACATTGAAAGAATGTTTCAATATTTGTATGCTGAAAGTCAAAAGGATTTAGTGGATATGGTTGAGTATGTTAGGAATTCATATGTGACTGATCACTGAACACAACGGAATGACAGAGCTGCATCATCACAATTTCCATTTGCTTTGTGGAATTATGAACCATCAGCATAATGATGTAGTTAAAGGCTTCCATACTAAATGTCAAAGACTGGTTTCTGAAGTGCATGTAAACATTTGAAAATTCATAGAGAACAGTATACAAGAACGAAATAAGACAATGAGAACCATTAATCCAAATTTAAAATGGCCACATAAAACCTAAGGTGTCCCATAAATAATTAGTACAGTGTAAATGTTTTATGGCAAGACCACAGATTGCACATATAGGTGCTCTGCACACTGTCTATTATGCTGGGCATTTTTAATTCCATAAGCTATGTTACTTACTCATTAAGTGATAGTAACATGCACTACACTGAGTACTAACCTTGTTATTGGAATGTTGTTATTGGAATTGGAAGTGGTATCTATCTGCATGAAGATATTCCTGGCATCTTCGAATGAAATTTCCATTCACTCACAAGTTCTTCTTGCATAATGTTCATAATTTCTGTTTTTATATTGTCCTTAAGTTCCTTTGTGATGTGGAGATTGTTCCTATAAACTTTTTTTTATGGTTCCCCGCAAATAGATGCACCAAATTTATCAATTTTTTTCTGCATTAGAGCATTTTGTTTTTGCTTTTTAGGTTTCGCATCATTGTCCTAAACTTATTAACCAGATGTCTAACAGTTTCTCTACTTGGAACTGGAATACCAGGAAATTTCTCCTAAAACTGTCTACACGCCTGTTTACATGATTTGGTTTTTACATATGTATCATACATAAAAATTTGTTGTTCAAGGATGAATTTGTCGCCAGGCATTGCAGTGGACTATTAACAAGACATTAACACTCTTAAGCAACACACACAACACGGACATCTTGAATAAACTTTCACCTTTGAGATGTACAATGTCAAACTCTCTTTACAGCATGAACACAGCAGTGACTGAAACACAGCTGATAAAGATAACTTTGAATGTGTCATGTGCCACCAGTTGCACATTAGAATAAGGACAGAAACATGTGAAAGCATATCTGCATCTACTTTTGCATTATATGAAGATCCAAGGCTACCCAGTGCAGAATAGAATTAGCAAACGGAATTGTAGATTGGGCTAACACTTCATTATGAAACTCATAATTATATTTAATAAATATTTGTGGACATTTATGATTCTGGACATTTATGATAATTAACGTTTAATGATTGGGGATAATATTATTATTGGATATGAATGTTTGTGGAAATTTTTATAGTGGCCATTTTGCTATGGACTAATTGAGAGATAATCCATTCATATATCCCTAATTGTCAATATATTATAATATAGATTTTATGAATGCTCTATTGTTATAAATAATTACTAATATATGATATCCTGCCAAGTTAAAGCTCAATCGGATTATACTAGTATGAGACACCACAAGAAATTAAAAGTGTTTCCTGAGTGGAATTTAATCTACTGACTGCTGTGGGAGGAGTCAAAGTTGTCAATAATAGCATTAACATCTACAGTTTTAGTTTCTGAACCTCTCTATTGCTAATGGCAAAATTTCTCTGATGATTATCATCCATGTTGTTTCATAGAAATGTTTTTACAAATCTCCTTTCACACCCATTACTTAATGCAGAAATAGTTAGGGATATTGCTCTCATTTTGAACAATTCATGAAACACCTCAAGAAACCCAGTAAAGCACTAGATATTTTTCACAGAGTGTTTTTGCTCTTCCTCATGTATTTTCATTGTTATTCAAACCAAGTGAACTGGACAATAGTTATAGTTTCTTTTTATAGAATTGAACACTTCATAGAAACTTATTCTTAAAAAGTGCATTATATTTTATGTCATGATGAAGTATTTTAAACAGTTATTTTATCACACAGTTTTCAAATAATATAAATTTCTTCAATTGATTTTGTTTTCATCCAAGGCCTAAAGGGTGGGCTCAAGCTAATTTGGGTGCATTCTAACCCAATAAAGCCTCCAGTTTTATTTTCTCTCATTCACTGGTTATTTAAAGCTGGCTCCCATGCCACACTTCTCTTTCAGAAAAGCCAAATTACTGTTTTACTGCTGCTAACTCTCAAACCCTCAAAGTGCAAAGATTGCATTTTTCTTTCTAGAAATCATCCTTATTCAGCCATTAAAGGGGACATGTCACTCGCATGCAACCATTTAAATCTGTCACATTATGGTATAAGTATGTGCAAAGTTCATTAAATGATAGCAGAATATCAAACTAAATAGATATTGTATGAAAATTAATAACAAACAAATCAACTGATTTTTTTCAGCTCTTTTATTTATTGTGATAAAATTTCACCTATGGGTTACATAAGTTAAAATGTATGACATGCAAATTTCTGGTATTCTGGCTACAAATTTAAAAATATACACATTGTATCCTTCCTCAGCTTAACCCCTTACTTAAAATGTAATGAGAAGAATGCATGAAAATGTAAATGAGACCAACGAGGCCTTAAGTTATTTAGTGTTCAGTTTTAAATGTATGAGAAATTAAGTAAATGAAACAAAATATGCCTTATAAATAAAATAAAACATAAGTTTAGAAGACCATTCCATGGCAATTATATGCCTATTAATGTACATAGCTCTTTAAGCCTTTGTTAGATTTTATGTGCATCATAAACATTCTTTTGCAGAAGAAATTTTGAAATCGATGGATACTGTACACAAAGGCCCAACTCAGAGCAAGCACTATTTGAGATATGCTGTGAAAATTTTAGAAAGCTACATAAAACTGAGAATTATGGTTCTTTGAATATGAATGATGAGAATGAAAATCTGCATTTATTTCTTGCTTACCGTCTTCTTTGGTGCGGCAAAATGTTCTACGTGATTTTACTCCATCTCCAACACGAGTGAAGGCCAGCAGCTCCACACTGTAGTTCGTAAACTTGAGAAGATCATGTAAAACAGTTGTTAGTGCTGTTGTCATTTTTGTTTGTGGCCCTAAAACATCTGAAAGGTACATCAGTTTGTTAGAGTAGTACTATCTGTATTAGTGTTTAATACTGCTGCTACAGATGATAAAGTTTGCTGGCTTGTTTGCGATAATATATTAACAAAAGACATAAAAAGCAAATAGTAGGTACCTTACTAATTTGGCTTAAAGTTAAAATTAAGTATGGTGGACTTTGTGGCAATGATGGGAACTAATCATTTAGATTAATTTCTAAGTTGATTTTGTAACACTTACATCACTTACTATTTAGGAAAGCAAAACATGTTCCTGGAGCTACTTGCTCCCATCATCAGTTCCTGGTCGTCTACCAGCATCACTCTTAAGCGTGGTTGGCTTTGTCCCTGGTGGTAGTTGGATGAACCTGTACATTAGGATATCACCTGATGGAATTTTAAAATTGAAAATGCAGTTCTTGTTTTTCCAAATGTAAATATTTTCCCATCTACAAGTTCTGGTTTTTAGTAGTTTTGGAGCAAAGAGCAATAGAACGCATCAGGAACATAAAGCAAAAAAGGAACAAAAATCAGTGGTAGTTTGGCATTTTAAACATATTACAGGAAAAAAGAACTTTCAGTTTGGGAAAATAGTTACATTTGGAAACACAAGAACCATGTTTTCAATTTTGGAATACCACCAGGTGACATCCTAATGCAAAGGTTTGTCCAACTGTCACCAGGGACAAAGCTAACCACCCTGAGGAGCGATACCAGTAGTTGACCAGGAACTGATGATGGGAGCAAGTAGCTTCAGAAACATATTTTCATTTTTTTAAATAGACAGTGATATAAGCGCTATGTTAAAATACTGTCCACGACGAAATGTTTTAGCTACAGGAATAGTGCCTTCGAACGCAGAAAATCTAGTTTTATGACGTCTCTTTGGTCACAGGGCCATTATTCCTACAGCGAGGGTGTAGCGCCTTTGTCCCTTTATTTGATAATTCGCCGTAACCAAGTGAGAGAGACAGATAGGTTAACGGTAAATTTAGGAAAAGCTGCGATTTATATTAAACTTGGACCAATGAGATCCCTGGAAGTTTATACAGAATAGTGAGACGCATCGAGTTGCGCTAAAAATGGACCAATAGGAAAGGAAGCAGCCGCAGAAGCCTGCGACTATAAATGGATCTGTTTGGAGCAAATTCAGGGCAGTTTAGCAGTTTGGCTTTTCATTTGAGTTTGGCATTTTGTCATGTGTGGTCAGGGAGAGATGCTGCAGGATGTATGAGATATCGCGCCAAAAAGGGAATAAAGACAGTTTTAGAAACACACCTAAGAACCACTACTCGTAAAGAGATAATAAGCATATTTAAACTTCGTGTCATATCCGCGCCGCGTTTTAACAGCGGTGGACAGTATTTTAACGGCGGCAATACCAGTGTTGTATACTACGTGGGTTAGTTAAATAAAAAGAAACGGTAGTGTCATCTTTTCATAACCAAAGCACGTCTATGTCTTCTTATATCACCACCCGAGATCGACGCTTCCTTTACCAAGGATAAGTCCATGCTCCCATATAGTTTAAAGAAAATTACTGCAGCTAGCCGAGGATAAAATTGCAGAGAACCAGCACACTGCGAACTTCTGGAACCAACTTGGAAGATGCATCAAGGTAAGCCTACGAGCAACGGACAGGATGAGGTGACTGCCGCAATATAAATATATATATATATATATATATATATATATATATATATATGAGTTTCTTTTTTTCCATTTTTGATTTGAATGGCATTTTCTGTGAATAACATTTTCTGGTATAAGAGATCTGTTTTTTCAGAAACTATTGAAGACAGCTAAATTAAATTTTAGGATGATAAAGACAACCTCTAAGTGCCCTTTTGAATCTAATTCGACGCTAATAACCTGGTTGGTTACTTTTCAAAGAAATAATTGTTGATAAATTTTATACAGAAGCTGGTATGTAACTGAGCTTCTGGTTTTAGTTTACGATCCATGCATCCAAGTGAAGTTTATAAGTTTAGAATCATCCTATAGTTACCACATTGTAACACTTCACTGTCATAACTTTTCTACTTTGGTTAATTAGTCTTGAAAGAATATATTTGCAGATATATCCACAGAGCCTCTTAGAGCAGTGTAATGACTATATGTAATCTGTCCACAGAGAGTTTACTACAACACTTCCTGATGCTCATTTTCTATTCTGAAGTACAGAACGGTCCTTTTATGACGTGGCCCGGATCGCGTCTATGGGTGTTCCACACGTCTACTACACTGTAGGTTTTCCATTCTAAAACTCCCGCACTACATACTCATGACTATGAGTAATAGTAACATGCACTATAATGACTACTAACCTTGTAATTGGTGGTCTTGAAAGTGTAATTCATGAAACGTTTTATCAGCTGCATGAACAGAGGTTTTTTAAACACCCACTTGCTGTGAAACACATCTTAGAGACTTCTTTGGAGAGTGTTCAAATGATGCACCAATTTTGTAATCTTTTTCTCCATTGGAACATGTATATATATTTTACTTCTTAGGTCTAGCATTGGGGAATGCCATTTATCTGGAACTGGGATACCAGAAAATGTCTCCTGAAATTGTCTACAGACCTGTCTAAATGTTTTACGTATGTATCGTACATAAACATTCTTTGTTCAAGCGTAAATTTTTCGGTAGACATTTCAATGGGCTAATAACAAGACAAGAACAGTAACAATAATAAGAATACTCTAAAGTAATTCACACACAACACAGGTGTTTGAATAAGCTTTCACTTTTGAGATGCACAATGAACAAACTATAGATTTTACGGCATGAACAGAAGGCAACAACTGAAACTTTACATTCACAGCCGATAAGCATAGCCTTGAGCGAGTCCTCGTATACCAGAGTCACTGTAGGCCAAACAAATCACATATACAGGCGATCGTGGCCGGACCACAAAACGACCGCTTGGTACTAGTGAATATGAAACCAGAAGAATGTTCTCAAGGTGCCATAAGAGAAGTGTGCATTTAAGAGAGTCATTTGGTTTGTGTTATCCTTCCCCTCAGTATAAATTCTTACATAACAGAAGCCTGAGAACGAAACTGGATGGACAATAAGGACAATTACTTGTGTTCCCATTGCAAAGGCAGATTAGGTACTGTTTCTGAAGTTATTTCAAATGTTGGTATTGGCATACTAAAGAGTACTGGAGTGCTGAGTCCTTTGATTTCTTGGTGACTTTGCCTACAGGTACCATTCAGTGTCCCTAATTCTAAAAAAACTAAGCTTTTGTATTTGTTCCATAATTTATCTCTATTGAGAATGGGGAAAATTAAATTACATTGAGTTTTATTTATGGACGCTCTTTAACAGCTATGGTCCCTGTCTATATTGGGCGTGAAAGACCGGAAATTTTGCTAAGATACCTCTTTACCAGCCTTGAGGTTCTTTTACGTGCCGTAAATCTATGACACGGGACCACCCTTCCGAAGGAAGCCATGCTAAGAATTTTTATACCTGAAAAAAATCCATCGCCCTCCGCCGGGTTTGAACCCGCGACCTCGGAACCTAGAGGCTAACATGGTAACCACTACCCACGGAGGACGACATTGAGAATGGTGATCTTGATACTAACCACTATTGTGGTTGAAGTATTTTTTTCCATTTCTTTAAGAGGTCATCTTCATGTACCCATGAAAAATGGAAACAACGTTATAACATGCTTATGTCGGTTCTTTTACTTCTCACGTAGGTAATGAATATTGGTTACCTACAATTTACTTTTGAAAATGAAAGACGTGTACTTACTTTATAAGGGTGGCGTTTAACGGATATTTCCTGAGGCGTAAAAGGTAGTAATTAAATATTATTTGTTAAGGAGTGATCGTCAATTTATTCGTGTCAAATTTAACCAATTTTCGTAGCTTTAGCCTTAGAATATCGCGATTTATATAAATGAAAAGCCCTTTAAAAGTGCTAAGAGTTTTTGTCAAGATTACCAAATAAACAGCGCTGCTATCGCCCTTTGTTTTATGCAAGATTTCTGTAAAAGAGGGAAAATTTCCGTTGTGGTTTCATTGTTCAGGCTGAAACGCTTGGGCAGGCAAACACGGTTTTCCCCAAGCATAAGAACCAGCAGCTTTAGCAGCGGACGGAAACTGATGTTGGCCATTCCAAGCATGGGGGAGCAGGAGCCGGAGAAGTGCTGGCAGAGGAGGAACCCCAAACGAGTACGGTGATGTACAAATTTACAAACATCTGTTTTCTTTTACTTCTTCTTCCTTTCGGGGCTTTGGACAGGAAGTACCTATGGTTTAAAGAAACACGTGTTAAGAGTTCCAGAGGAGAACTACAGGGTGCTTCAAACTGCTATGCCTGTAGCCTTGGAGAATTAAGATGGGTAACCTTAAGCACCGATGTACGAGGAAACTACGTGAAAATAAGACGAGATAAGGACCAGGAAGTTCGAGGATAAACCTACAAATGCGACACGTCGAACTCGTCCATGAAGTCAAAATAGATGTGTATCCTTTAGGGGACGAACGACACATCTTTGGTGCTCCTCGGTGGACTGAATGTCAAAAGGAATAATAGTAGTCAGATGTGACTAATATGCATATTTAAATAGAGATGAAGGCAGACACAGGTAGACCCATAATTCCAGGACCGATCACTCAAGATGAAGGACTGCCAATGTTCTTTAGGAAAGTAATTGTGAGGAGGCAATGATAGGAATAGTGAGCCTAAAGTCATAGCGGCTGGACTAGCAGGGTACATCTTCGACCTAGAGGAAAAAATATAAATCAGTAGCTCACAAGACGGCGCAAGTACAATTAAGACCATGCATCCAGCAGAAATAGAAGGGCGACAGAGCCCTGTTATAACGGAAGAGATTAAAGCCACGGTTAAGGGAGGGCCAGAGGACAATACAAATAAATTAAATAGTTTGCCATTTGTTGCAGGTCAGCAGCAGCGCATCTGATGGGCGCAGAGCCAGAAGTGAAACCCAGGATGAGAGCACCAAGAGATTGCGTCCAGCAAAAGCACACCCCAACGCAAAATTGTTGTTACCCCCGAGATAAATAACACTGCTATATTCTGGCCGGCGCCGTGGCCAAATGGTTAGACCGCTCGCCTCCCACCGAGGTGGCCCGGGTTCAATCCCAGGGACCTGCATGTGGGATTTGTGGTGGACGAGGTGGCATCTGGACGGGTTTTCTCCGGGTTCTCCGGTTTCCCCTGCCATTCATTCCACCAACTGCTCCATCATCACCTTTCCTTTCATCCATTTCACCAACAGTTCGTTTCATCTACTTCCTTCACCCCATACCAGGCATCGGGCTGATCACCCATCCTGGATGCTCTGTCTGATCCATGAGTGTCTGCTCCTCGAGGGATCTCTGACCCCAGGCACCCGCTTGTAAGTCCTACATAAGAGGAGGGTAAACAGATAATGAATGAATGTTATATTCTGTATTGTAATTAAGAAAGAGAAACTAAAAAGATAAAAAAGTTATTGTTGCTTTTTTGTGGCAGACATGTCCATAGTGACTTACTGCGGCTTCAATGAAACCCAACGCAGCAGATGGAGACATGAAGCTGGTTGCGCTAAAGGCTCAGTGGATATTCCCCGGGGGCGCGGTGAGGACGCGGCCACGGCTCGCGGACCATAGCATAACTCAGAATTCAGTCTCAGCTAGACTACCGAATGAGCGTGTGTAGAGGAGACGCAACAGGATGCATATTGAACCTTCCACTATACCATAGTGGCACGCTTAGCAACTTTGCTACAAGAATGAAACCTCAGTCAGCTAAGAGACCACCACATAATCTACTTGACACTGTACGTCGTCAGGTCACAAAATACCCAGACTCCACGAGCTACCCCCCCCCATAACACACCCTACGGTCCAAGCTTAAGGCAGGATTGGAAGGTGGACGCAGCACGACTTGGGCGTGTTCTTTTTTCCTCTGCATTGATGTAAGTTTTCTCTTTTTTCTGTCCAAAATGAGACGCACGATTACCTTGAACATACGAAGCCACGAATGTTTATAATTTAATTCCGGGGGCTGGAATTTCTACACCGGGAGGAGATGTAAGAGTCCTGTGCAAAAATCTGAACCAGCTACTAGAAAGTGGGCAACATTCTAGAAGGCGAACTCGGGGCAGACCAGGCATTTGCTATGACATGTTTAAGTGTTTTCAGCTAGCATGAAGAAACAATATCATAATAGCCCTGTACAGGGACCCAGAATAGCTACCTGAAAGGGGGCAGCGTTCCAGAAGACGTTGACCTCAGACCAGGAATTTGCTATAGTACACTGCTGAGGTATCCTTAGTCAGCAAAACGAAGTAATATATGCGACCCCCAAGGAGGTCACAGCAGATTGACGATCAGAAAAGTCTGAATCTTGCTACAGGTCGAACAAAAGTCTGCTGCATTCCGCTACAAAAACACTGCATTATATCATTACTATGAGTCATAGAAAAATGCTATAGTCTCTCTTTTGGTAATTTAGGCCTATTTTAGTGGCGGTAATTTATTTTTAAGTGAACAATCAAGTTAAAATGAATTTAGTCATTGTTTCTTAGTAAAATGCAAATAAATCAATTTTTAATTACCCGAGAAATGTTTGTGCTGTCATTAACTTTTAGATTTTTCATGTGTTTCTGGCTTTCACAGTGTTTCAAAATATCACCTATTTTTGTCCCCAAAACATTACATGCTCTGCACTATCTTCTTTAATCAGTTGTAACAATTTAAAAAAATATTCTTTCAACCACTTATCCGACGACTGTTTTTACACTTTCTTCTCACCTTTCGACAGTTCTCAACGATATTCCTTTTGTTTTTTCTTAGGGGTAGAGTACCCTTATGTCACTTCTTAGTATAATATAACTGGCAGTGGAGTAGCAACCGCCCCCATAACCCCTGCAATGCTGGGGGGTCCTAAGCGAGAGGGGCACCAAAAGCTCGAGATACCGTATTTTCGTACGTTTAGGCCGCACCTGCACCTGTTCTAAGACTAAATTCAGGGAAAAGTTTGCTTTCTTGGAATTTCGGGAGTATTAAGAAATGTGACAACGTGAATTCTCTATCCTGCACTGGCCAAAATAACGGTACCGCGCGGAACAATAGGTTGGAAGGATTATTTCTTCATTGTTACTTGAATTTACTGGTCAAAGGACAATACCAAATTCAAACAGTTCTCCTCTGTTCCTCGTGTTATTCTGATCTATTAGGATAGTGTGCAGTGCGGCGATCACCTCCTCATCCGTTAGTGTTAGGGCTTACCTTGATGTTCACAGTGTGCTGTTTCTCTTCAATTTTCTCCTCGGCTAGCTGCAGTAGTTTTCTTTAAACTATATAGGAGCATGGACTTATCCTCGGTAAAGGAAAGCGTAGATCTCGGGTGGTGATATAGGAAGACATAGACGTGCTTTGTTTATGAAAAGATGACACTGCCGTTTCTTTTTATTTAATTAACACTCGTAGTATACAACACTGGTATTGCCGCCGTAAAATACTGTCCACCGCTGTTAAACTACGGCGCGGATATGACACGAAGTTTAAATATGCTTATTATCTCTTTACGAGCAGCGGATCTTAGGTGTGTTTCTAAAACTGTCTTGATTCCCTTTTTGGCGCGATATCTCACACATCCTGCAGCATCTCTCCCTGACCACACATAACAAAAACTGTCGAACAAACTGCACTGCTAAACTGACATGACAAAACTGTCTTGCTAAAACTGCTGACAAACTGCCCCGAATTTGCTCCAAACAGATCCATTTATAGTCTCAGGCTACTGAGGCTGCTTCCTTTCCTATTGGTCCATTTTTAGCGCCACTCGACGCGTCTAACTATTTTGAATAAACTTCCAGGGATCTCATTGGTCCAAATTTAATATAAATCGCGGCTTTTCCCACATTTACCGTTAGGCTATCTGTCTCGCTCACTTGGTCACGGCGAATTATCAAATAAAGGGACAAAGGCGTTACACCCTCGCTGTAGGAATAATGGCACTGCGACCGAAGAGATGTCATAAACCTAGGTTTTCTGCCTTCGAAAGCACTATTCCTGTAGCTAAAACATTTCGTCGTGGACAGTATTTTAACATAGGGCTTAAATTATTTACATTAAACCATTTATAACTCTACTAATATTAGTAACCTAGATAGATACATAACGTTAAATCACCCTTCTTAAAATATACAAGCAGTATGAGAAAAAGATATTTACATAGTACGATTTAACATCAATAAAAGTTAATTAATAAATTATCTATAATTACAGTTCTCGGGCCCGGCCTAGAGTTGCCGTTTCAAATTGCCGTTCTGGAAAAGAATAAATTTTTCAACACTTGATACAATTTTCTTTTCCAGAATAATTCCTCTGATTATGGTCTTTGTTGGTTTTCTTTGCTTACATAGACCCTTCGCTATACCTGTTCCTTCACAAGGGTTCTGCCAAACCAGTGGTGTTTACACTTGGGTCATTCACTCTTACACTTTGCTATGGTTGATCCCTCTCTCCTTTTAAAAACAGGTTTTCCGAGAGACATTCTTATGCACAATACACTTCACGCACACGAATAACTTGTGGTGGAGAGAAATACGCTAATACCCAAATTAAGTTCTAAAAATTGAATCTATTTACATACATACTGTTACATAATAATTATTACGTATTTAGTTATTATCTTACATCTTTATTCATCGGGTGTATCACCTTTACTACTTGTTCATAGGGTTGCTACCTCATTTCGAGTAAAACTAATCTGATTATTTTCATTATATTCTTCACCCTTCTCATTCTCTAAACATTTGTACGGTTTGAGCAACTGTTTATATCTCCCTACGATCTTGGAATTCTTTATTTCTTGTAACTCAAATGTATCCGAGCCAAAAATGTTAATCACCCGGTATGGACCTTTAAATAAATTTTCCATTCTATGATACCTTTTGTTCAGAATGCTAGACTTTTTCTTGTCCCGTACTAATACTAAGTCTCCCAATTCGATCAACCAGTGTTTTCGTTTCTTTTTCTTAAACTTTTCTTTTCTTTTCTGCGCCTTATTTGCCATTCTTTCAAAAGCTTTCTTAAACATCTCTTCTTCCGTTAGTGTTTTCGGATCTTTAGCTTCTAGTGTCTGTGGTAATTCCCCTTCAAGTGTTTCCATTAATTTCCCCTTCATCAGCTCGATGGGCTTATAACCGGTAGTAGGGCTCACACTTTCATTTAAAATACTTTCGATGCGCTGGTAGTGATTTGCCCAGTCACTGTGTTTTTATTGGCCAAAATTCTCAAATAAACCGAAATGTCCCGTATTATTCTTTCGCAGGGATTGCTTTGTGGGTGGTATTTTGAGCAATGATACAACGTGATTTCGTTTTCTTTTAAGGTGTCTACAAATTTTCTGCTGGTAAATATTGAAGCATTATCACATAAAATTGCCTTCATCTTTCCAAATTGTGGAACTTACGACTTCATTATCTTCCTTATGCATGTTTCACTTGTAATCTTCCTGACTGGGTAAATTTTCACGAATTTTGAAAATACATCTATTAACACTACTATATACCTAAATCCAAATCTACTACAAGGCATCTCACCATGACAGTCCAAGGTCACTAACATGCCTGGTTTTTCTCTTAGTATGGAGTTGTCTCGTATTCGTATTGTATATTCAGTGGCTTTGCTTTTTGACATTGTAAGCATGTCGAAATTATTCTCCTTACTTTATGGTGTAATATTGGAATATACAGATTTTCTTGGATCATTAAAGCGGTGCGTTCTGAGCCAGAATGTGCTAGAGCTTGATGGAACGTGTTTATGAGTTCATTCTCCATGTTCTTAGGTATATACGTCTTCCATTTCTGTATTTCACTGCCCTGTAGTTTATACAACACGCCCCCTTTTACCCCTATGTTTCCCTTGATATTTTCATCTATTTCTGGGGCCTTTTTTATTAATTTATTTAACTTCTCATCTTGTAGCTGCTGGTCCCCTATTCCTTTTAATTCTTTTATCAATCTTTTACTCAAGGGTATTTCAATACTCATTAAGGTTACTTCATTTTTAGGGCGTTCTATTCTCTCCGGTATTTCACTGTTGTTATGTAACCTAGACAGCAAATCGCTAAAGACATTTGTTTTTCCTGGAATGTGTTTCACCTCAACATCATACGAAAGAATCTCATGGATGTACCTAGATAATTTAGTACTCGTAAGCCGACAACGTTTCATAAATGAAAGACTCACATGGTCTGTGTAGATAGTAACCTTCTGTAGATATATATATATAATATATATATATGATCTGAATTTCTGTAGTGCGTAATACACAGCACAGATCTCTAATTCGGTGACCGAAGCATTTTTCTCTATTTGACTTAAACCTCATGAAGCGGTACTTATCACGTGCAGTTGATTTTCCTCATCTGATTGGGCTAGGACACACCCATATCCGTGACCTGAAGCATCCACGTAAATTACATATGGTAGGTTGTCCTTGGGTCTCTCTAGTACAATTGATTTCGCAAATAGTTCTTTTATCTTTTCAAAAGCTTTCTGGTGTACCTCGTCCCATTTCCATCGCACTTTCTTTCTAAGTAATTCGCGCAAAGGTGCTATTTCTGCGGCGTACCTCAGGATAAATTTGCTTTGATAATTTAGCACTCCAAGAAACGACCTAACCTGCTTAACACTCTTGGGCGCCGGTATTCTTCTCACAGCCGCTACTCTTTCTTCGTTTGGCTTTATTCCTGTATCATTAATTACATAACCTAGAAATTCCACCTCACGGATGCAAAATTTGGATTTATTAATGTTTACCGTCATACCGTTCTCTCTCAGCTTTCTAAGCACATAATCCACATGTTTAATATGCTCATCAAAGTTTTCATCAACTATTAGAAAATCGTCGATATATTGGATCAAAAATTCGTCGGCTGAGTCGCCAAATATTTTATCGATGGCTCTTAATAGTCCACTACATGACGTAAGCATACCAAAAGGCATTCTCAAAAATTCGAACTGTTTCCCAAAAAATAAAAAAGAAGTATACTTTCTAACATCCTCGTGAAGCTCAATCTGCCAGTATGACGCAGTTAAATCAATAGTGGAGAAATACTTGCCTTTGGTTATTTTTGACAGCAATTTTTCTACACTTTCGCTCCGAAATCTGTCTGGTTGTGTATGTTTATTTATCCTTCGACCATCTATCGTCATCCTAAGTTCGCCATTGCGTTTCATCACCCAACATAATGGACTGCTGTACGGAGAATTTGACTTTTGTATTATTCGGTCTCTCAACATCTTATCGATCACCTGTTTGGCTCTTTCCCTTAATGCAATCGGAATATCCCGATACTTATGTGTGAAAGGTGCAATATTTTGTACTGTAAAGTTGTGTTTGTATGCTTTGCACTTGCCTGGGACGTCCGAAAATACCGTTTTGTTTTCTTGTAACATTCGCCTTAATAGATGCCTTTGTGTGTCTGTGAGGTTCTCGGCAAGGGTCACTTTCCCCTCCACTGCTTCTACCTGGCTGCCGGTATCTTGGAATTCTTTATTTCGGGCGTAACCATCATCTTTCTCATTGTGCTCCGTATACCCGTTGTAAAACCTGTCAGCGAACGCATGCATCTCATCGGTTTCTTCCCCTTGTACTATAGCAATTAGTTTCTCACTCCTACCTGTTTGTACTAATTGTACGTAAAATCTTTCTTCGGCGATATCTTCTTCTCCTTGGGTTTTGTTATAATTATCTTGCTTCATACCCTCTACAAAAGGGATTTCTACTAGTTTTCTGTTCTTCTCTATTTTCAAAACTTTATCAGCAAAATCAACCCTAGCTCTTAATTCAAACAAAACGTCACACCCAATCAAAATGTCACAAATCAAATTATTAATTACCAGAAAAATAAACTCAAAATTTTCTTCTCCTATTTTCATGTTCAACATTACTTGCATTTTTATTCGGGTAACCTCTTTGTTAACTGCATAGGTAATGTCATTAGCTTAATTCCTTTATTTACCAGGTTCTGATATAACCTCAGGCTGCATACACTCACATTGGCTCCAGAGTCTATTAAAGCGTTATATTCTTCATCCAATAATACTACTTTTATGCTAGGGGAATCTGTCAGATCCTTTTCCGAGTGATTTTGAATAGTAGTTATCAGTTCTCCCAGTATAAAGTCATTTTTGAGCCCTGTTTCACACTTTCTGTTTATTTGAGAATTTTGCGCGCTTAGAATCCGCTCCGAGCTCTTGATTGGATCCCGTCTTAGTTTTCCGGGTTATCGACACTACTTGGTGCTCCGCTATTCTCTTCCACATTTCCCTCTCTCTGAATTTGCCTATAGTTTCCTCTGCTTCCTCTAAAATGTCCCCGGGAAGGTCTCTCTCTCCTTTCGTTTCTTTCTGGGTAATTTTCGTCATACCTCTCTCCTACATCGCTTTCCCCTCGGTCAGAAAAATAATGTTCCCTGGATCTGTTTTCATTGTTCCTGCCTCTCCTATAGTTAAAACGGCCCCTATATCTTGGTCTGGTTTGTATAGCATTTATGTGATATTGGTTATCACCTTCCCTCCTGAAACGGTTATTTTGACAGTTTCTGTTCCCGGATTGAGGCACATCGTTCCAGTATCTCTCTCTGGGGTTATAGTTCCCTCTCGCGTTTCCTCTCCAATTCGCATTCCTTGCATTATCCGGTATTGGTCGAACTGTATGGTTTTGTCCGTAGTTCCTACTACTTGTCTCGAATGATGATACCACCTCAATCAATTCGGGAATAGAATTTGGTTTCGCAATGAGTAGGTAATGGTGAATGCGTTCTGGATAATGGGGTACAATCATGTTGATGAAATCCCTCTCACTTATGGGTGGCTCGATTAGTCTACTACTCTGTGCTTTAGTTAGTAAATAATTTACCATGCTTAGGTTTCCGCGTTCATCGTATTTGCCATTAACTAGGATAGATCTCACTTGGTTCTGAGTATTAGTACTCCAATACTTATTCAAAAATGCCCTTCTGAAATATTCAAAATTATTATTCTCTCCCAAAGTCAATCTTACCCATTGGAGAACCCTTTGACGTAAACCTTTACGAACGATTAACATCTTTAGCTCGTCCGGAATCTGCTTCAAACGGAAATACTCCTCAAGGTCATTCAGATATTGTTTAGGATTATCAGCCGAGTTTTCCTCGAAAGTAGGTACCCCTATCTCATTTAGCAAATGGTAGTTTGCATTACTTGCATGGTTAGATGTACATTGGTGCCCTGAATTGAAATTATATGGGTCGGCAGCTGGACTTTGACCTCCATTTGCCTCCCTAAAAGTGGTGCTAGTTTCACTGGGTGAGCTATCATCACTCTGTCTCACACTTATCCCTAGTCTACCAATAGAGCGTTTTAACTCCTTTACACAATTTTCATGCTCTTCAACCCTCTTCACAATTTCATGATGATTTGAGAGCTGTTCCGTTATTTTTGACGAAAGTTCATTTATCTTTCCCTGATCCTTTTCTACCACTGTTCTAAATTCTCTGAACTCCCTTTGAATGTTAGATTCTAAGGTACTTTGTTTTATTTCTAAAGAAACATTTACAGCTCTTAAGTCATCATCCAATTGCTTCTTTATGGCTAAGCTGGTAACACTTAATTCTGTTTCTACATCCTTCCTTAGTTTTTCTACATCGTTTCTTAGACATAGTTGTCCTGCCTGAATTTCTTGCACTACCTTCCCTTGTTTACTGAATTTAGAGTCCAACTGACTTTGTAATCGGGCGACCTGTTCACCTAAATATTCCCTCATCTCCTGAGCTAATTCCCCTCTCATCTTCCTGTTTTCCTCTCTGACATATTCGCCTATCTGTATACTCTGCTCATTTAATTTCCCTTCTAAATTTGTATTTTGTTCACTCAAATTTCTTTCTAATTCCTTACTCTGCTCATTTAATTTCCCTTCTAAATTCTTACTTTGTTCACTTAATTTTTATAAGTTTTTACTCTGCTCACCTAATTTCCCCTCTAAATTCTTACTTTGTTCACTTAATTTTTCTGAGTTTTTACTCTGCTCACCTAATTTCCCCTCTAAATTATTATTTTGTTCCCTTAAGTCCTTCCTCTGCTCGTCTATCTTTGTGCTCAAATGTTGGAGGAATATCATCAGCTGGTTCTGACCTGCGTCAATGACCTGCTCAATCGGTGGTTGCCTTTCCAGCCTAACTTCTACCTCTGCTGCACCCATATTTTCTCCATCTGGTGTTATGCTGACAATAGCCTCCCCATTCAGTTCTTTCAAATCTTTCTTTGACCTACTCATGGTTCCGTTAGCAAGTGCTACCTCCCTAGTAATGACTTTACCCCCTCTCAATAACATGTGTTCACAAAACTGAGTCACTACTCTGCATGCCTTTTTGCTTGTTTTTGTATAAATGTTCTAACCTGTATTTTCTCCTACGTTAATTGATGGTTCCGGGTTCGAATCCTGGTGAATTTCTAGAAGCGATGTTCTCAGCTGTTTTGTTGTCCCACGTAGGTAGACTAGAAGTTCGCGTTGTAATTATGTTCTGCTGTGCCCCTTTCCTCTGAAGATTCTTCCTCTATTCGTTGTTTCCTAGTCCTCCGTTTGTGCTGGTCTTCCCTTCGAGCTCCACGTTATGGCGCCAGTTTGCGGCGATCACCTCCTCATCCGTTAGTGTTAGGGCTTACCTTGTTGTTCACAGTGTGCTGTTTCTCTTCAATTTTCTCCTCGGCTAGCTGCAGTAGTTTTCTTTAAACTATATAGGAGCATGGACTTATCCTCGGTAAAGGAAAGCGTAGATCTCGGGTGGTGATATAGGAAGACATAGACGTGCTTTGTTTATGAAAAGATGACACTGCCGTTTCTTTTTATTTAATTAACACTCGTAGTATACAACACTGGTATTGCCGCCGTAAAATACTGTCCACCGCTGTTAAACTACGGCGCGGATATGACACGAAGTTTAAATATGCTTATTATCTCTTTACGAGCAGCGGATCTTAGGTGTGTTTCTAAAACTGTCTTGATTCCCTTTTTGGCGCGATATCTCACACATCCTGCAGCATCTCTCCCTGACCACACATAACAAAAACTGTCGAACAAACTGCACTGCTAAACTGACATGACAAAACTGTCTTGCTAAAACTGCTGACAAACTGCCCCGAATTTGCTCCAAACAGATCCATTTATAGTCTCAGGCTACTGAGGCTGCTTCCTTTCCTATTGGTCCATTTTTAGCGCCACTCGACGCGTCTAACTATTTTGAATAAACTTCCAGGGATCTCATTGGTCCAAATTTAATATAAATCGCGGCTTTTCCCACATTTACCGTTAGGCTATCTGTCTCGCTCACTTGGTCACGGCGAATTATCAAATAAAGGGACAAAGGCGTTACACCCTCGCTGTAGGAATAATGGCACTGCGACCGAAGAGATGTCATAAACCTAGGTTTTCTGCCTTCGAAAGCACTATTCCTGTAGCTAAAACATTTCGTCGTGGACAGTATTTTAACATAGCGCTTAAATTATTTACATTAAACCATTTATAACTCTACTAATATTAGTAACCTAGATAGATACATAACGTTAAATCACCCTTCTTAAAATATACAAGCAGTATGAGAAAAAGATATTTACATAGTACGATTTAACATCAATAAAACTTAATTAATAAATTATCTATAATTACAGTTCTCGGGCCCGGCCTAGAGTTGCCGTTTCAGCAGGAGTGACTTAGGACTGCTACCTCAACAATATTGTGAAAAGTGTGGAAAGTTTGAGAAAATTAATTATATGTACCGGCAAAAGATTTTAATTTCAGAAGTGGAGTACTTTTTATTGGTATTACGTCGATTGAGCGTGTGTACTAGTCGGTCAAAATATGAGTGCGTGCGGTGGGAAGAGGAACTAAACAGTTAGGGAAAGTTGGCGGGGCATTTGACGGACAGTCAGGTAAAGAAAACATCTGCAATTCCGAGAGAGAGGCTGAGACCTGTAAATGTAGTACTGCTTTCATTAAGCTACTATACATTCCTCTATCGCCTGGGCCCTCACTCCCCTCTGAACCCTAGTCTTGTTGGCACACTGTTAACAAAACGGTAGCGCCCTCCTCCAAGCGCACTCATATCGTGGCCACATCTGTGCCCCGCATTCGGGAAGTCCCGAGTTCGATTCCCGGCGACCACCCACTCTGGTTCATGGGTTTTTCGTGGTTTCCCCGGGTCGCCAACCGAATGCTGGGGTAGTTCATCTTCTACCACGACTCTCCTTCCTCTCATTCACTATACCAGCTTCTTCCTTGTCATCTGTTGTAGGGTTGTAGGACCAGGTGGCGGCGTTCGGCCGGTTGCGGCTGGACGGGCTTCCGCTCTGTAAAGTTTTATTCCCAGGTGTCGCTGCGGTACCGCTCAGTTAGGCCTCTCCTCAGCATGAGGCTCCGCCACCGCGGGATCCTGGAGGTTGGTGGCTTGTGGGCAAGGACTGGGCGGTGTCGGATGCGTTCTATCTGGGAACGTTAAGGACTCGGTCTATGCTTGCGCCCGTCGGATCTCTCCCCACATCCCTCCCTCCCAGGAGCCACGTTGGAAGCATAAAGCCGACTGGCCTGCGTGCGGTGCTCTGCCCCGGTTCCGGGGGCCCCTCCCTGATACGTACCTTTATCTTTACCTTCACCTTCACCATGTCATAGTCGACTAGTACTTTAATGGAGTGACAAAATGAGAACAGAAAACAAATTAAGAAAGGGATGCCTTGGTAACGAATCTCCAAAGAAAAAGTTCGCATTTTTCACTGATAAAAAGGAGATGGACAAAGTGTTCGACATTTCTGAAATAGATGATTCCGCTAACGTAAAATGTGAACATAGCACTTGTTTCTCACAGTTCTAATAATAATGAAAATGAGTTAGTAAATTGTGAAAGTAGCACTCATTTTCCTTCGACTTTGCGGCGGTATTTCTCCTCTTTGCAGGGGTACTGGCTATTTGGCGGCACGGGATTTGCAGGAATGGTTCTGGGTTCGGTACTAGCTCAGGGATTTGCATGGATCTTGGATCTCGGGTTAGTGGTGAATACGACTGTATTATTTTCCTGCTCATTTATTTCCCGTCACCGCTTTAAAATCTGATTCCTGCTATTGCGCCGACACACACACGCGCATTTCCTTATTGCTACGCTTCATATCCTCGCACCTATCCGCCGACACATTTTCTAAGAACCATCTCCAAGGAACTACCACGACCAACTGTGTCTTCTAAACTCTCCTGTTTCTCTATTTCAAATTTCCTATCTCCCCATTCCATTATCACCTGATTTCTAGCTTCTTTCATTGGATGCCTATAGCTATCTGGCTTTTGCGAACAATGACCCTTTTCTACGCATCTGCGTACCAGGCAACCTAACGGGACACTTAACAATAGAGGGAAAAACCACCTGTTTCCGGCCGCTGATGGCACTGTCTATTCAACCCTTGTTAACATTTACAGTAACATTCGCTTCCCAGGCTTTTTCAATACTATTCCTACTGTTATTAATATTTATTTTCCCTATGATTATAATTTTATTTAGCTACTCAAAACATACTGCTTCAACTTTCATTTCTCAAACAAATGTAGGGAAACTATACAAATTTATCTCACAAGAATCCCACTCATCGGAGTAATTTTAATAAAGAAATCACACATAATTAAAAGAAGCATATAGTAAGAATTAGTGAGAAGAGTAATTGATGTGTCGCTGGCCTTAGCAATGTCTTTCGAGGCCATAGAAAAACACTAGGTGAATCACACAGTGGTAATTTCCTTGCTGTTATTGAACATCATAGCAAATATGATTCCATTGTATCTCGATTAATGAATGAGAAGGCAAAAAGCAAAATCACCTACTTAAGTGCCCAAATAAAAAATGAACTCATTCAGACGCTGTCTGCACAAATAGAAATGGAGGTAATTGCAGAAATGCATGACGATGGTTCTATTCCCTAATATTGCATACTACCCAAGACGTAACTAAGCATGGCCAGTTAAGTCTAATTTTGCGATACGTCTTAGTAAAGGAAAATATAAATAACACACCTATTGAGATCACGATACTGGGAAGTTTTCTAGGATTCTTTTTTAGAGTTGGGGATAGAAGTGCACAAGTATTAGTTACTACAGTTTCAGAATTCATTGAAAATAATGGAATTTCCATACAACAATGCAGAACTAAAAACTTCAATGGAGCAAAAGCGATGAGTGGAGTATATTCGGAAGTGCAAGAGCGGATGAAAAGACTGGAGCCGACTGACGATCATGTACATTGTGTTGCCACAACTTGCTTCATTCAATCGCAGAAAAACTTGTAGTGAGCTATCCAAATGATATTTACCATAATTTCCTCACTCATGGTCCGTAATGAGCTTCAGAGCGATGCCAAAGGTACTAAAAGTGGATTAGTGAAACACTTAATAGATCTAATCCTTATAAAAAAAATCACACAACTATTTCTAGTGTCCCTGATGTCTCAGTGGCGTTAAATTTATTTCTAACTTTCCTTGTGACAAGTAAGCAGTAAGGACTTTCTCAAAATTAAAATTGATTAATCAGGGGCCGTATTCATAGATTTCACATTGATCTGGACTATCTCCAGACTCATTTGGTCTGGACCAAAGGCCGACCAAGTTTTTTATATTCATAGACGATAAAAAGTCTTGGAACAAGAAAGGTCGCGGATCAGCAAGAAGAAAATGTTACACGATGAAGAAAGTAGTTCTGCGCATGCGCGACTACCATAGATTAGTAAACTCACCACTGTTACTCCCTAGTTTTTAACTTTCTATGGTCCTTTATAAGCTGTTTTTTCATCAGTTCACTGCTCACTCCTCGCCCTCAGCAAAAAATGGAGATAACCAAGAAGCGTGCATTAAAACGGTCGGAGGAAAATGCCTGTTTTCCTTAATAGAAAAAATAATTGATATTACTGAAAAGAATTTGGTTTCAACAAATGCAAACGCAAAAAACGAGGTGGCATGGAGGGAGATAATACATATATAGGCAGTTTTGTGCATAATACTAACCTATTGCTACCCCTCCCTTTTTGGAAACGTTTTAACCACCAGATAGGCAGTTTCAGGCATTGTTAATCATTTCAATAAAAATTTAGCTTGCTGGAATATTAACTTTTAACCTTAAAATTACAGAATGAAATCGTATTTAAATAGGAAGGAACGTTTCTTTATTAAAATCTCACCCTGAATCTTAACCAAATAATTAAATAGGTACTGCGTGAGAGTAATTATACAAAAATAATTACCTGGGGAAATTGATATATCATAAACCTTCCGGGAGTTGTAATCCTCCTCTCCTCACCGGGAAAACATAAGTAAAGCCTGAATTACTTCGAACTTAACCCAAGTGACTTAACTCAATGCGACATAACGTGAAGGTCTTATACGTTGTATTAAAAGGAGCTATTTAGGGTTGTCTTAACGTGGCTTACTTTAAAGACGTAACTTAAAGAATTTGGCAGTGTCAGACTTTTCCTTCCCGTTACATCAAGTTTAACGTGGCATGGCAATTAGAACCAATCAGCGTGAAGCAGTAGCATGAAGTAATAAAAGAACAATAAATCAAGATACATTCCCGTTACGTTAAGTGCATCCTAATTAGACCTTTACTTTAGCAGAATTTCTTAACTTTGCATTACATCCCACCATGTTACTTTAAGTGCATTGTAATCCCGGTTTAACGAAGGTAAATCTAGCAATGGCACATGAGACATTAGTTATAATGCGGCTTACTGACGCCTTACTAAAGTCAGTAGTGTTTTCTTGATATCCTCTTGCATAATATGGAAGTGATATTAGCATCGTATCAATTGAGATACTCAAGCCTGGGTTATCGTCTCAGTCATATAGGTTAGGATGAATCCGTTTTATGAGCCTAGAACCTTTGCTTTACTAAACCTGTATTTGTTTTGAAGTTTAGGTCACCATACTTTCCAATTATGTCTAATTTTGGTAGATAGTTTTACTCCACCGTCTCATTTCGCAAATTCTACGCAAGCAGACACACCCATCACTTCAAAGTCATCCATTTTATAAGGATGGTCTGCCTTTAATCTACCCCTCCGAGGTAGATCAAAATTTGGTCCCGACCAAGGCATTTAATCTCCGGACCAACACAAGTCCCGGTCTATGAATAAGAATATCGATGGTCCACTGTAAATTCACCGGAAGTAGAAACTTGGACCAAAATCGACTATGAATACCGCCCCATGTGTGCAGTTCGATGACGCAGGAGCGTTAGGGTGCACCCCACTTGGCTCCCGGTTGACACTTTTATTGACGTAAACACCACAGGTGGCTCCTGGGTCACATAAAAATGTACCCTAGTTAACGCCCGGTTCAATCTACAGGGGTTGTCCATGCATATTTTAATTACTGTTATGGCTGGCACTGTCATTATCGATTGTCGTTGTTTAGCTGGTGAGTTATGAGTTGCCAGTACAATTGGTAACGTGATACTCAATTATTCGTTGTTTACCTGATGAGTTCGACTGACCAGTGCTGTTAGTTGTAAAAGGGAAAGAGGTTATAGTGATGCACAGATTTCACAAAGATTTAAGCGATGGTAGAAAACGGTGGAAATGAACAGAGAGATTTTGTAGAGCACATTTAGTATTTAATTCTGAAAATGAAATGAGTTTTAGTGAATTAAATTATAACCATGAAAAGAAATCAGAAGCTTCACTTAACCGACATAAGGTTAGTAATTCAGTGAAAATGAATGCAGTCAAAGTTTCTTATGAACGACTTTCAAAATTCTTACGCAAGGAACTGGAACATCATAGTGAATTCTAGCGGTACCAGTGATTATCATCACAAGAGACACACACACTTTTATAGTGCAAAAAACGGCATATAGTCATGTCGCGGTATTCTAGACTTAGCCTGAAAAGCATACAGTTGTTGTTTCTTGCCAATCAAATTTAGAATTTGTTTGTACTTGTGTAATATATTTCTCGACAGAACATTCAAAACTTCCACCAAACTATTTTATCAAAATTTTATTGTTCATGGTATGAAACATGATTGTTATGTTGAAGTTCCTTCCTACCTTTCTTTTTTGCTGCCGGACAAGGCTAATAAAAGTTATTCTACTGTTCTTCAATCGATAACTGAGGAGTGTGATAAATATGTCCTCCTTGCGTGTACACAGACTTTGAGCAAACGATCCATTATGGCGTTACATCCACATAGACAAGCATATCTTTAAATTTTGCAAATTTCACATATGTCAAACTTGTTTTAAGAAGATACATGCTTTGGGACTAAAAAGCGAATATCGAAATCCTAACTCCGGGATAGGAAAATATTTAGATTATTCTTTGGTTTGCCCTATCTAAATCCGGAATCACTAGATTATGAGAGATCACTAGAGATGTAATAATGGCAATGCAACAACAAGACGATCGCGTGCGACAATAGTTACTGATTATGTGTTTGATACATACAGCTGTGCCTAGAGGTATCTATCAACTTCAATGACTAGAATGACAAACAGTTGTGAGTCCTTATGCTCAAAACTAAATGCAATGATGCATCACCTTTTGTAATTGTGAATATGCTACAGGAAATACAGATGAACGCATATATCAAGATGCGCGTTAATAAAACTGCGAGAAGGAAATAGACGGTTACAAAAGAATACTGTTTCTCAAACAACAACTGATAAAATACGAATCGGGTGTTACGAGATTTACACTTTACAGTTCCTTAAAATGTTTGCCTGTCAGCCTTTGAACAGATATATTTAGTGTTATTTATAACATTTTACTGTACTTATAGTGACAATTGAACGGATGTATTTTAATGTTATTTACACTATTTTATGTATTGTGTTGTTAATACTATTTTGTTCACCTTTAGATTTAGGTCAACACAAAAATTTCGCACGGGAGCTAACTGGGTTAGAGCCTAATATGACCGCGGATAAAAGTGGGTTGGGGACTTGACCGCGGGAGCCAACTGTCTAGCACCGAGCATTTGTCTCCCTTAGTGTGATAGGCTGTTGTTCATCATTGGCACTGATCTGCATCATTTTCCCTCTGGTTTCCCTATATAATGTCTGTAAGTTATCACTTTTAAGGCCTTAGGGGAACTACGTAGTCCGCCTCCACGTGATGTTCCCTGGTTAACGCTAAATGGACTGCAACACAGGCATGCATTGAAGTGGAAAGAGCATGCACATTAAATCTTGATATGTTAGTGAACGAATTCGCTAGGATGAATCCTGCAAGAAAACGGCGATTAACATCCAAGATTAACTGTGAGAAGAGCATGTTTAATATTGTTATTATTATTATTATTATTATTATTATTATTATTATTATTATTATTATTATTATTATTATTATTATTATTATTATTATTTATCATAGACTTTTAATATTTGGGTCTCTACTTGATTCTGCAGGGGGCCCCTAGAATAGTCCGCTACGCCACTGATAATTGATAATACTTAATATGAACTAAATTAACTTTTTAGAATATAATTGAAACTTTTTACATGTTTATTTTAGTAAAAACCATAAATTTATTTTTTAAAATTAAAATTGACAAAAGCTGCTACATTTTCCCACTGTTTCTTTTTCGCAGCAATTTCTCCTGAAGGCTCAAATTTCGCTACGCGTACGGTTGACAACACTGGATCACAGGTCTCTTTTATGCTTTGACTCTCTCAGTAGTATTCTACATCACGTCGCGAATCGTCCAGCTTTTATTATTTCTGTGTACCACAAGACCAGTCACAACTTGTCCGGTTCGCTGAAGTGGTTAGAATGAACAGGATTCTGCCCTTCTACCTCCTCTCCCTACAGCCTTTAGAGAGTAGTCTCTATCCTGATTACCCCTCCTGCATGCTTTGCTCCAGGGGATCCTGGAGGCTGGTGGCTTGTGGGCAGGGACCGTGCAGCATCAGATGAGTTCTATCTAGAAACATTAGGGAGCCCGTCCATGCTTGCATCCGTCGGCATCTGGATCTGGTTCACCTTTCGGGTCTCTTCCCTCATCCTTCCCTCTGAGAGGTCATATTGGAAGCACAATGGGCCAATTGGCCTCCATGAGGTGCTCTGCCCCGGTTTCAGGGGTTCCTTCGTGATATGTACCTTTACCTTCTACCCCTCCTGCATAGGATCTGGACCTAAAGAACTTAAGTGGCTATAATAATATAAGTATTTTTAAGTGGTGTTATTATTCCGAAGTTCTGATTCAAGATTAATGCATATTACTGTTAAGAACTTATAACTCAGGCCAAAGATAAATTCCTGTTAGAGAACAAATATAAAATTATAAATTAAATTTCCTAGATTGCAAGGAAGTGTTAATTGGTGAAACTAGGTGAAAATTAAAAATGAGCCAAATAGCAGTATTAAATACAAGCTTGTGGAATATTGTGCTGTAGAAAAACTGTTGCCAATAGAGAGGCATAGATTGGTCATATTCTGGTGCAAAAAACTTTCAACTTTGGAAAATAATGAACAAATTATTAACAACAGATGATATTACATATTTTCAAAAATTCAGAAAGGATTGATACTTCATAGTAACAGCATAACTATCAACACATGCTGCTTTAAATTCAAAGTAAAAGATGTATCAATTAAAAGGTCTTACTCACTAAAATACAAAGTTGTTACAGCAGTGATGGTTGAATCAGATTTGAAAAAAATCAATGCTCTGACCAGGATCCAAACCAAGGATCTTTGTATTTATGCATTGGTATAGTACCATTGAGCTACTGTAACTAAATTTGTAAACCTACCCTAAACCTCGCTCATCTAATTCATGTATTCCAGTAAGTCTCCTGGTTAAACTCAGTTATTGCAAGTTTTCCAATCTTAAAGGTGATATTAAGCATTGCAGCTATATTTTACTCTGGCTTTTAGCTAATCACATTAACAACCAATTTATGTGTGTCATGAATTCTTCAATACTGGCCACATGAAACTAATGTTTGAAGGCTGAATCAGATTTGAAAATTTCTCTGCTGTGACCCAACTTGTGGATTTTTTGTTTTCCATGTTAAGAAATTAAACAGTAGTATAAAAGATATGTGAAAATAGGGAAGTATGTAATTTTAACATATCAATTTTTCACTGAAACATCCAGAGTATGAGAAACAAAAAATGTAATAATGAAGTGCAATAAACATCTACTCTAAAAAAATTTGGTGTAATATGTTTAACTGAACATTGGTTGGGAGAAAACGAAACTGAGTACTTCAATTTACCAAACTATGTACTAGCTAGTAAATTCTGTAGATCAAATAAGAGAAATGGTGGATCATGTGTGTGTGTGTGTGTATATATATATATAATCAGTACTTAAATTTAAGGAGATTGATAAATTTAAATACTTAAATCAGGAGGAACATTTTGAAGCCAGCATATGTGAACTAATTGATAAAAAAATAATTATCTGTGTGTACAGAAATCCTACAAGCAACACTAAATTTGTTTAAAAAATTTGGAAATTATTTTGGACTTTTTTAAAAAAGTAAAAAAGTATGTAATAATAGTAGGGGATATGAACATAAATAATTTAACTGAAAGTCCATATAAAAACAGTTACAAAACTTTTAAATATGCATAGCATGCAAAATGTAGTAAGTGAACCATCCATGGTGTCTGATTTAACCTATTCTGATCAAGTAATATTGGAAACGAATGTGTGGAAATATGAAATTTGGGTATTTGATACAATTATCTCAGATCATTATGCTCAGGTGCTTAAACTGGATCTTCTAGTAGGATATTCTGCCCCAAGACAGAATGAAAATATACAAAATGGTTAGGCTTGTTAGTGATGTTAATTTAAGTTACTTAAATTTTTTATTAAGTAAAGAAACACAAGAAAATGTGTATCTATCTAAATCCCTCAATGAAGCCACAAATGCATTCTTGCATATAGTTGATTTTTACTTTAAAGCAGCAATACCAATTTTTAAAGTAACAATAAATAAGCTAGATAATAAATGGATCATAGCTGGAATACGTAAATCAAGTGATTGGTTAAGGTTCTTGAGCAAATTTATGGTGGAAAGTAAGGTTACAGCAGAATTTAGGGCCCATTACTTGAAATATAAAAGGATATATAATAAGGTTGTTAAAGAGGCCAAAATGTTACACCTGATAAAACTATACAAAGGGCAATAAATGAATAAAAATCCATGTGGCAAATAATTAGAGGTGAAATAAAATCTGAGGATAGCATAAAAAAGGAACTATTGTTTGGAAAATAACAGCCAACATATAAGTGATCCTAAAGATATTCCTGAATTATTTAATAAGGTCTATATAAGCGTTGCAGAGAAAATGCAAAAAGATCATTCACAAGGAAGTAAAGAAAGGTTAAACATAAAGCAGAATGAGCACACAATATTTTTAACTCCAGTAACAGCAAATGAAATAAAAAATGTTATAACAAAATTGAAGAATAAAAAGTCAGTGACTTTAGATGGATATTCAAACTGTGTTATAAAAAAATGTTTTTCATTTCTAAAGAACCACTGACATAATAAATCTTTCACTGGTGAATGGATTATTCCCTGAGAGGTTAAAAGAGGCAAAAGTGAAACCTATTTATAAAAAGGGTAACAAAGGAGAGGTTGAGAATTATAGCCCAATATCAATAAGTTCATCTTTTGCAAAGATACTTGAACAAATTATGTATAGAAGAACAGTAAGCTTCCTGGATAGATTTGAAATAATAAACAAGAAACCAAAATAGTTTTAGGAAAAAGTTTACCGGAAAGTATACGATTGCACTAAACAATAAACAGTTAGGAATAGGTATGTTCTGAGCTTACAATGCCTTTAATTTAGTTGATTATGCATTGTTATTAGAGAAATTATCCACATATGGTGTAAGAGGAGTAGCATTAATGTGGTTTGAATCATATCTAGATAGCAGGAAACAATCAGTTGAAACTGAACATTTTAATAAACTGGCAAAGTCAAAACTTGGCTTTCAAGTAGTAGTATAATAAAATATGGGGTACCTCAAGGGTCGGTACTGGGACCTCTTTTATTTATCTTATACATAAATGACTAGGCAGATAATGTAAATAATATGACAGGTGTAAATATAACACTTTTTGCTGATATTAGTATTTTTATAAAGGGGGAGAGTAAGAGCAATCCAAACCTGCATATAGATAACAGTTTGAAATACATTTTTAACGGGTTCAATGCAAATATGCTGGTATAAAGTAAAGAGGAAACAGCAGCTCTGTGCTTCCAAAATAAGATAAATAAAAACCAAATATGTATTGAAGATTAACTTTGGGACAATGCCAAATAAACTATGCAAAAACAAATGCAGAGCAGTATATTTTGCATATATCCATAGCGAACTAGTGTATGATATTATTTTATTATTATTAGTGTGAACGTATTCAAAATACAAAAGAAAATAATTAGAACTATGGCAGATCTCTCAACTGCAATTAGTTGTAAACCATACTTTAAACAATTAAGCATTTTGCCTTTGACAAGTATCTACATATATGAAACACTTGTTTAGGTGAAAGCTCACTTAAATAATTTTAAAACAAATTCAGAAGTTCATATATATTATACTAGAGCAAAGCATAATCTATTTGTAAATTCACATAGGATTAAACACTACAAAAACAGCTTTGAAAGTGCTGGCTTACATCTATATAACAAGCTACCTGAATACATAAAAATGTTGATTCACAACAAAAATGTAAAAGAAAACAAATATTTCTAAAAATATCACAGCTTTTATACAATAGATGAGTTTCTAAATCTGCAATTATTATAACGTTTCACCTAGTTAAATAGTATATAGGGTCATTCCATACAAAAGTGGACACATAACCAAAAGTTTTAAAAATATTGTGGATGATTTTATGTTCTATTTCTAGTTACGTAAGTATTGAATTTAATATTTTTATATAGAAATGTAACATTTTGATTTTAAGTTTGTAGTTTCTAATGGTAAAGAAAACTCTGCATACAGGAGAGATGTCATTTGCATACAGGAGACATTTGGATCTGTTTGGTTGACATACTTGTAGTTTCCCTCCAAAAATCTCTTAAGTCATAAGTAAGGCAGTGCCCTTAGTATCAAGACTTACAGTAAAGGAAATTCAACAAATATAGTCTACAGGTGAGTTAAATTTGTATATATATATAGCTATTTTGTGACTAGCTATATATCTGTCATAACCATAACAAAATAAAGGCAAAAGTTTACTTACTTCATTAAATAGAGAGCTGAACATGATTTCCACATATGAATGTATGGTTAAGCGTGACACATTAATTGTGGCCATAGATTAATTGGTTGTAATATTCTTTAGTGTCACAAAAATTAATGCTAAAGTCAGTCATGCCCATAACACCAATCTACATTTATATTTCTTAGTTTTTCAACTGAAGAATAGTTTGAGAAGTAAATAATAGGTTTGTTTGAACATACGGTTCTGAACAGGTTCCGAACTAATTCCAACACATGCTAATGCACATGCGCCAGTCCGGTACGCTCACAGAACTAATTCGGAATTTTGTGATATACACACACATACATACATCGTAAGCGTTTCTTTCATACTGATTCCAGTCCTAATATTCGAGCAAAAATAAATCGCGTTCGTTTATCGGCTTAAAGCCATTGATACTGAGTTATTGCGAATAACAATTGTAATATATAGATATTATATTTAAACCAGAACCCGGAAAAAGTAATTTAACACAATTCCAATTTAACATTAGGTTTCCTGGTACAGAAACTTCTAAACACAATGTTTAATTTAAAACTCCAATACTCTGAGGCAATGACACCCCACATAAATTCTATTCCAAACGTAATGCAAATAATACAAAACTACATAGTACCAATGTATGCTTATGATCAGGGTTAGGATTTTTAGTTGCAAATTTCAGATGAAAAAAGGAAGGGAAAAGGTGCTCAAATAAGGTGAAAAAAGGCACAATAAGGTGCTAGTTTATTTAAGGGGATGCACAACTGAAATTCATATTTTCTAAACTATCCATTCAATTGGGCTGAAATTTTTATTTCTTTATATATAATTGTTTTGTGAATTATAACCCAGTCTTAATAATTCCTGGAACTGCGCGGTTGAGGTTATTGTCTCTGCCTGCCCAGGTTTCGTCTCCACGCAAACAGATGACGTCTCTCACAGCAACAAACTCACATTCACGAACAGCAGGCTACTGATTCTGGTGGGATAGAATCACTCATTGTCAATTGCATTATTGCGGGCTACTTTATAGCAGTAAAGTGAGAGAAAGAGGTTTTCGTCGAACACACAATTATTTTCCATTGTTGCGGGTGTGCTTTCAATTCCCGCGTGGTGTTTACTGAAAGAGGTAGACTTACTATTCGCACGTACACAGCAAGCTGAGGAGACGTTAATTGAAATTTAATGAATAAATTGGAATGAAACTTAAATGAAAAAATGGGATTATGGGCACGGTTGGGGGAAAATGGTATAAAGGTGCCAAAAAGAGGTAAAGGTCCCAAAATAACGGAATGATGTTTAAATGGAAATAATCCTCTTCTTCGTAAGTCGACGCATCATTAAAAAGATCACTGTCACCTTCTAAATCACTCTTTATTGTTATCTTTGAACGCTGTTTTGCTCACTGGCTTTGTTAGACTTTGTTCTTTTCCTCAAGTATGTCGCCATACTACTCAACAGCGAGCAACTGGTTACCAAACACCTTTGCTATTCCATATTGAGAAATAAACACGAATGGAGGAATAAATTACATATTTAAATTTATTTTCTACTGAATACAGAGAGTATGTCGCTTTTTCAATACTCTCTGTCGGGTTTGTTCCAAGCGATTAGAATCGATTCTGAATTAACTGAGTATGCGCTGTAGACCATACAATCTGCGCATGTCTGGAATTTTCAGTTCCTAATCTTAATCACGAACCGATTTCACTCGCTCCGAACTAGTTCCCAAATACGTTAGAACAGCAAACTGGAAATTCAGAATTGGTTTGAACTGATTCTCTGTCGTGTTGGAATGCCACTTAGCTACTGCGCACACTCAGATAATTCGGAATCGATTCTGAATCGTGTGGGAACAAACCTAATGTTAAAACATGCAAGACCTACAAGCTTTGCATGATATCTGTGATTTTTAAAGATTTGTTTGTTTATTTGTTTATTTATTTTTAACAGATGGAGGTAGGTAACACCAAAGAATATGTTAGTAAATGGAAAAAGTGGTTGAAAGATGATCCAGAAAAATGGAAGGAATGCCTAAATAAAGAACGAGAGTGAGATAGGTTAAGAAGAATGAAACGTAGAGCTTAAAAAAACCAAAAGGAAATTGAAATTAAAATGTGCAAAGGGTGCCAAACGGCAAAGCAAACTCAGACAAAAGATAAAAGAGAAGAAAGTGCAGGATAATAGGCATAGTCTACAGTCATCACCTCTAGACTCATACAAATGTCCACAAACATTAGGCAAAGCTGTCCAGAGGGTAAAGAAGTCACTTCCAAAATGTCCAACAAAACAAAAGACTGTATTGAACAATATAATTCAAGATTTTCCTATTTTGGTTTCAAATGAATGAAAAAATAAAGCAAAAACAATACCCTCAAGATGATACTCAACAAAAGGTTGTTTCACTTTATTTGAAAGATATTAACTGGCAGTCACCAGGTAAGAAAGACACCAAGTTCTGTAAAGGACCTAATTACTGGAAAATGCATTATTCTTCAGAAGCATTTAATGATTATCACAATCAAGGAAGCGTATGGGATTTTTGTGAATGAAAATCCTTGGAATGTCCAAGTTTTACGAGTTAAGACCACAGTATGTTCTTTCTTCAACAAATCTGCCTGATAATGTTTGCATCTGTTGCTACCATGCAAACTTAAATTTCCTTTTAGAATCACGGAAATGCTTCGATGATTTACTGGTGATTTACTAAATATAATTTGTTGTGATGTTGAAAAGGAGACATGTATGACAGGATACTGCAGTGTATGTACAGATAGTATTGAACATCTTTTCATCCAGAAACTAATTTACAAACAACCATTCGTTTAAGCAGTGGGGTGATGTTAATGGCTACCCAAAAGTCATTGAAAGTGAAGGTTTAATTGAGGGTGTACTGAATCATATTTTGATGCAGATTTCTGCATTTAAGTACCACTATTTCGTGAATAAGAATCAATCCAGATTCTTTGAAGAACAAAAGCAGAATCTGCCTGAAGATACGTGGTAATACAAGTGAATTTTGCAGAGTACTATGGTGCAGCCTACCAAAATGGAATTCAGAGTGCCAACTTGAGTCACCAGCAAATTACAACTTTTACTTATTGTGTTTGGCTAAGTAATGATGAAGTGCGATCTTTTGCTGTAATCAGTGAAGAACTTTCGCACAATAAATTATCGGTGTATGTTTTTCTAAACAAAATAATAAATTGCCTCAAAGATGAATTCAAGAAAATGAAAAATGTAAAAATTCTCTCAGATGGTTCTCGGGCAATTCAAGAACAAGTACAATTCATGTTTTTTCATGGATGACTTAGGACTCAATGGGGAGTGGCATTTCTTTGCCACTTCTCATGTCAAAGAAGCTGTAGATGTGGTGGGGGGATTGATGAAACATAAAGTGTGGAATGAGGTGAAATCCCACTGTATCATGGCCAGTACCCCACAGGAGTTTCTTCATTGTGCCTCAAAGGTCACTTCTTCAATAAGACTCCTCTTAGTAAGTCTGAAGAAATTCACAAGTACAATGAGTGGAATGATGTACAGGCTGTTCCAGTTTTTCAGACAAAACACTGCTTTAAATTGTCAAATAAATTCTGTCTCTTTGTGGGATGTACTTCTTTCTTTCTCCCAGTTGAAGAAATGGAGTATGTCAAAGAAAAAGTTTCATACAATGCTGTTTACTCAGAAACAGAATCAAGTGATGATACTGGAAATGAAACCATTGCTGCAATTTCTAAGGATGATCTCAGAGCAGGAAAATTTGTGTTATTAGAGTATCAAGGGAAAAGGTGTAAATATAAGCATGTAGGAATGTGACAAAGTGAACCTGATGGAGAAGAAATTGAACTGATATTTTTGAAACTTAATGATAAGAATAATAAGAGACTGTTTACAATGAATGAAAAGACACATGCTTTGTAAAGCATCTTCCGGAACCATCAATGAAGGTAGTTGGTAACAGAGTGCACTATGAATTTCAGAAACACTTTATTGTTCTGTGACCTTATAGTTCTACAAATAGCTTGCCTGATAACACTAAAATAAATTAAGTTATATTCTGTAGGAACCATAAATTTATTGTATTGCTTATTACATCTACTTCTAATAATAAACTAATAACCCATGTGTTTAATGTCTTGAGAGTGTACAGAGTCACACCCGAGTCACACCCGTAATGCCTCATCCTCCGTGGTGTAGTGGTTACCATGTTAGCCTCTAATTCTCGAGGTCATGGGTTCAAACCCAGCAGAGAGCAATGGATTTTTTTTGGAGCATAAAAATTCTTAGCATGGCTTCCTTCAGAAGGGAAGTAAAGCTGGTCGTCCTGTGTTTGTGGATTTATGGCACGTAAAAGAACCTCAAGCCTGATAAAGAGGCCACTGAGCAAAATTACCAGTCTTTCACATCCAATACAGAATGGGATGCTAACAGCCACAGCAGTTAAAGAACGTCCATAAATAAAACTCAATTTAATTTTTACATCCGTAACGTATGCTGTCACACCTGTAAGATTATACAATAATTTATTGTAAAATATAAAACATCTTCTTTAAAACATACACCCAGCAGAGAGATCAGTGCTCCTTCCATTCATCATCCACTATTTAATTTTGCAGAATTTCTTTAGGATTTTACAGTGAATTCAACATAAAGAGGCAATTATGAATTGATATATACAAAAATTGTCACACCTGTAACATATTTTTAAAGGCCTGCAAAACATAATACCTACATTCTTCTTTTAAAAAAATCAAAGTACAGCGTGATAGACCAACTGTAGCAGTGGTTATACACATACACTTAAATGAAAATTATCATATTTTAACATGCATAAATAATGTTTTTCCATTGAAAATGTTATCCAAATGTCACACCTGCATACATAGAATGGCCCTATATTATATTTCAGGTATCCTACAGCATGTACATGTTTTAATGGATGAATAATAAATGAAATGAAATTGCCATTTTCACAAGATATCCAAAGGGGCACTAAGTCTCTCTTATTTGATCACTACACAAGAACAATATAGAGGAACGAATAACAATTTATTATTATGTTGCAGGAACAAGAGAAAGAAAAATTCCTGCCTAATAATTATTCCATCATAAAAACATAGAATACATTAGTTGTGTCCTGTCAAAAAGAGATGAAAACATTGTAGGAAAACACTGTGAGTACATAGGGGTGTCACCGTGGGTAGTTATAGCAGCTTGTTTCCTTGTATGAGCAACTGCATATTTAGCACTGAAATGTCTGATGATTTTTACATACTAGAATGCCTGAAGGGGGTCAATTTGACCCTTGCAATAAAACACGTGTGAATATTATAATCACTTTATTATAAATGAGTTATCGTCAATAAGGCTCATTAGTTCTGTAAGTATTTCTTATAAGGGCTGCCTATTATAATTTTTCACCTTACAAGTTTTTACTTCTTTTCACTACAACTTCCTACTTACAAGTGAGATGAATGAGGAATGGATTGTCTGGTGAGTGGCACTGTTGCTGTGATTTTTAAACACAGCATTGTTGTACAAGCATCATTATTATCATTTGTAACTGTTGATATAAATATACTTGCAATTGATATCATATGAAATACATTTAGCTTGTCCTGTATGAAGAAAGCATAGTTTTACATAAAGGGTTCAATGTGACCTCTCCAGTTATTTAAGGTAAATTACATCATAGGCCACTACTGAATGTCAGTAAAGAATTCACCTTTTGGTGATTGTAGTGACCACATAAAATGAATAAAGGCCACAAAAGGGAATTGTATGAAATTTGTTTCTTTTACCAAACGTAGAGATTAAAATCTACTTAAGGGTCAAATTGATCCCTCCCAGCTTTCTTGTGTTAAAAAACTTTTGCATCCCAAAACTATTAGAATGACTTCTGTCTTTGACTCAATCATTGCAACACACAGTATTGCAAGCTGCAAAATAATAAGAAAAAAGTTGGTCTTACCATGTCGATCTAATGAAAGAGTAGGTGCAGGAATAGGTTCATACATCAGTCTGTAGCCTTGAATCACTCCATGAACTAGAGATTCAGGAGGAGGCTGCCAGCTTACTTGAAGTTTATCTGAAGATAATGCTGTGCAACGAACATCTCGGGGTGAGGCTTCTGGAACTGTAAAGGAAAGTAAAGAAGTTTTTCATGCTCAATGCCACAAAACTATCTGGCCAGTATAGCAAAATATCCACACCAAAACATGAAAACATAAGGTACAAGAAAACAACATGATCAAGCATTATTATAAGAGTAATTATGAAGATGATGATATGAAATAATCAGAGGTGCTGCAAGGATTTTGTTCTGTGTGGCAGTGGAGTTTCAGCATTTTAAAGTACATTCACTACTGCAGAGCGCCCATGAGCACTGTTTTGTCCATGCTTCTGCATGTATAAGGCCACTCGTGTACCACTGTATGTGCAGAGATGAAATTTCATATATAAGAATTTTAAAAATATATATCCAGATTATTTAGAAAAACTGAGTTGGAGTTGAAACATTTAACATCACTTACATATTTTTCATCTTGACCGGCTTCAAGAGCTATTGCTCCCATCCTCGGAAGTGGCCGACTAGTTCCTCATGGTGTTTTCTGATGTGTATTTGTGTGTGGTGACATCTGGTGGTGGAGCGTTGAATTTCCATAGTGAGTTTGGTGGTAGAAATTCAAAATTCATTACATGGTGTTTATGTTTTGTGATTAATAACTTTTCCCAAGTAACTAACTCCTCTGCATATTTTACTGGTTTTAGGAGTTCTATGTTTGGTGTGATGTGATTTTTCATCCAAAAGTGATGCACAACTGCAGATTTATCCATCTGTTTATATTTGATGTGTCTCATATGCTCTTTTAATCTGGTCTCTTAATTTCTTTTTCTTTTACTTATGTAGACTTGGTCACATTCTGGGCAATTAATTTGATAGATTCCTGCTTTTTTGTTCTGAGGTATTTGGTCCTTTGATTTGTTGCAGTGTAATTTCTCTAGACTGAATCTATTTTGGGGAGCTAGACAGATGTGCTTTTTAAAGATGTTGTGGAATTTTTAGCAATCTTTGTGTAGAAAGGGAACTTTTTGAAAATCATTTTGCTGTTTTGTTGAGTGAGATTTGTGGTGCCCTTAATATGTTTCTGTTTCTTGAAATGTGCTATTTTGTTGTCAATGATTTGTTTGGTGAAGGGATTGTTTATAGCTGTGTTAACTATGTGTTTGTGTTCTGTTTCTATTAATGGCATGTAAACCAATCTATGGGTCAAACTGTTTAGGATTGCATGTTTGAGTGGGACTGGGTTGAAACTATTGTTCTTTATGTAGTTTTCAGAATGTGTAGACTTCCTGTGGATACCAAAATTGATCTTGTTCTGGTTTTTAATTACCTTTAAATCTAGGAAAGATAATGTGCATTTAAATGTGAGTGCCTTCCAGGTTGAGAAATTATTTGAGGCTGCAGCCATTAAGTTGGAAGTTCACAAACAGTGTATTTTAATCCTAGGGATTTATAGGTCTCCTAACTAGTAAGTAGATCTATTTATTACACATTTAAATGAATTGTTATCAAATTTATCAGTAAAATACAAAAAATCTGATAATCGCAGGTGATCTTAATATAAATTATTCTGACAATTCTTACAAAAAACTACTAGATATATTTAATAGTTATAATATTGACCATCTAATACACAGACTGATTAGAGAAACTGCATTATCATCCTCCACCATTGATCATGCCACATCCAATGTAAATAATGTTAAGATTAGTGCTTGTAATATTAATACTTGTATCTCAGTTCATTATGCTCAGTGTGTTGATTTCATAGGTATAAGTGGGAATGAAAAACAAAAGGAATTGAAAACATTTCGTGATTTAAACGAAAGTTGCATTACTCAACTAATTCAGAAACTAAATGAAGAGACATGGGGCACTATATACTCAGCTAACAACATGAATGAAAAGTAGGATGAATTTTATTGTGTCTTCAGAATGCATTTTAATATCTGGTTTCCTATAAAAACCAAATTTTACATGGGATCAAAACTGCAAGAGTTAAATTTGATTCAGAAATCATTAAGCTGAAAGATGAGATAAAGCATTTTAATTAACTATATAAAACAACAGGAAATGAGTATTACAAAAATAAGTATAAGCAGGCAAAAATGTTATTTGATAGCTCTCAATAATCTCAAAGCCAATGTACGAGTATATAAAGAAAAAAATCAACAATTCAGGGAATATTTGTAAAACAACTTGTGGTATAGTTAATGAAGCTAGACAAAACATACCAAACTCAAAAGATCTTGAACTGAACATAAATGTCTCAGTACTAAATGATCCCATTAAATTATGTGACCATTTTAGCAAACTTTTTCTAAATGTTGCAACTCAATCAAGTAACCAAATTTCTGCATACAATTTTTGCTTTAAAGAAACATATCCATCCTTTTTTTATCAATCCTGTAACAATAACTGAAATAATAAATATAATAATTAAGTTACCAAACAAATCTACTAGTGGGTGGGATAAAATTAATACAATAACGTATATATTGTAATGAAAAGAAGCTAGAAACAGTGATGTGTATTGAATTTATTTAAAGGTGAGTCGGAATTGTTACACTAACATCACTTAAGTTTACTCACTTAACATGTTTCAGGAAACGGTTGTTCAGAATGGGAACAACCGTTTCCCGAAACGTGTTAAGTGAGTAAACTTAAGTGATGTTAGTGTAACAATTCCGACTCACCTTTAAATAAATTTAATACAATAAATTTAAAGGAATGCAAATATGTTCTTGCAAGTTCTCTTGAGTATCTCATTAACTACTCCATATCAAGAGGGAGTTTCCAGCTTGTCTGAAAATGTCTATTGTCAGACCTGTACATAAAAAAGATGATACTAAGTTCATAAACAACTACAGGCCAATTACAATAACTTTGGAATTAGCCAAAATTTTAGAAAGGGTTATACTGCAGTGACTAATACACTTCTTTGAAAAAAATTACATCATTATGAATTCATAACATGGCTTTAAGAAACATTTCTCAACAATTTCAGCAATCATGAGTGCCAAAATAATATAGTAACGTACTTAGAAAATAAAGAGAAAACTGCAACACTATTTTTTGATTACATCACTTCAAAGAGAATCTCTGGAAGTTTTGTATTGCATGGTTGGCAATATTGTTTGGTTTTGTTATGCACAGTTAAAATGGCGACAGTGCAAGAGCAGTTTCAGTTTGTTTTGTGGCTGGCAGAGTTGCAATCTGTTACATTTGTACAACGACAATTTAGAACCAGATATGGGCATCAACCGCCTACAAGGAAAAGCATTCAATTCTGGGACAAGAAACTGAGAACCACAAGTAGTCTGTTACGTGTAAATTCTCCTGGAAAGCCACGGACCTCCGAAGAAAATGTCAATCGCATTAGAGAAGCATTCCAACGAAGCCCGTGTAAATCTGTTCATGCTGCTAGCTTATAGTTACAGATTCCACATTCAACAGTGCATGATGTGTTGCACAAAAGACTCCATCTATGAGCATACAAGATTCAAATGCTTCATGCAATAAAACCATATCACAAAGTTGTACGAATGAACTTCGCATTAGAAATGCTACAAAGGATTGATGAGTCACCCACCTATCTCCAACATGTGTTTTTCTCCGAAAAAGTGATGTTTCATGTTAGTGGAGTTGTAAACAGACACAACTGTAGAATATGGGGCAATGTAAATCCACATGCCACTTGCGAACTGGAGAGGGACGCCTCGAAAGTCAACGTGTGTGCCGGCTTAATGCATAACATGGTGATTGGACTGTTCTTCTTAGAACTGACTGGAAGTTCATACCTGGATATGCTGGAACAGTATGCTCTCCCACAACTACCATATGAAACTATCTTGCAGCAGGACAGAGCTCCACCACATTTCAGCTTCATCGTCAGGGAATTTCTGAATAGAGAAATGCTTGGGAGGTGATTGGCAGGGATGGACAACTGCTTGGCCTCCTAGGTCTCCAGACTTAACCCCATTAGATTTTCTCCTATGGAGTTATGTGAAAAACATAGTGTACCAGGTTAAGATCAATGATCTTCAGCATCTAAAAGGCCACATAAACCATGCTATGGCAACAGTTACATCAAACATGCTCCAGGCTATGTGGAACGAGGTGAAATATTGTCTGAATATTTGCCGTGCCACCAAGGGGTCCCATATTGAAATCTATTGAGGATGTGACAGTCAGGAAAAAAAACTTTGACAGTTTCCTTTTGCAACATTTTAAGCTATAAATGAGACTAACAGAAGACTAACAGAACATGAGTGCAAAAAATGTAAATGTGCACTTTGTATGTCACATACAAATCCCGTATGTGATATGTGTTATGATATTTGTTGTACCAATGAGAATACGTAGAATGAATAATTGTTTGCATTATTGTACTAAAACTCATTGCCATAGCCCTTTTTAATCTTTCTGAGAGAGTTACGTGTGATCATAATGAAGTTATTGTGTTAGCCAATGAAATATGAAGAATTAATAGTGAGTAACAGACATTTTCCAGAAATAACTATTTCTCAATATAATCACCTTTCTTTTGATAATATTCATTTAAGCATAAGTCAAATGTATAATATAAGAAGCAATTAATAAAGTAATACAATATTTGACTCCAACAAATTCACTAAATTATTTTAAAAAGCTAATTTTTAAAGTATGCCTGTCAGGCTCATTGTGCCCTTTGATGCTATACTTAACATTGCGCCCGACAGAACCCTAATTGGGAATTGAATGCACTTGGTGATGTTGCTGTTTTCGTTCTGTTTCCTACTTCTGTTGGGGTTTTACCTTGCCTATTAGGGTGTGTATCGCCTAGCATGGCTGGGTAGTTTAATGTAATGTAGGTTAAGCAATGTAATTTACACGAGTAGTGGCCCATGACATAGTGAAACTTTGCCCCAGCCTAGGTTTGCTGTTCAATGGAAGCATGTTGGGTCTGTAACCACAGGTTTGTGGATCAAAAACATACTCTGCTACCAATTATAAAACCAGGCTGGGGCAAAGAAATATTTAAATATATATCAGAGGTCACTATTCATGTAAGCTGCAGTACATAGCACCTACTCAGCCAGCACTAGTCAACACACACTATGATAGGCAATGCAAAATCCCAAGGCTAGAAGTAGGAAACTGAAGGAAAACAGGAACATCACCAAGTGTATTTAGCTCCCAATTAAATGGGGTCTATTACAAAAACCCTTTACTATTACAATATTGTAACTATAATTCAACAGTATGTAACACAACCAGCTGATACCCGCACAGCTGGCACGTGCCCGCAATATCCCTCAGGAATTTAAAGATAATAAAAAATCACATATAAATCTTTGGCACACAAAACAAGTCAATATTTACACCAAAGAATTTTAACATCCTAAAATTCTAAGGATATATTAGATACAAGTAACATTTAACAATCCTCATGTATTTATCTTATTTAGTCCCACTGGATTGTGTTAGCATAGTTCTGGAACAAATGGGGTTTCTTTCCTCCTGAGTTTCAAACAAGTATTAGGCCAGGTTATTAAACATGTCAGATAAATTGACCAGCAAACTGCATTCAACCAAACCCATAAGAAAGATCTCCACTGGCAAGGAAACAGAACATCTCATCTAGTATGAGGAGGAAAAACACTCAGCTCAAGGCCAGCCATACGCTGGCTTGCTGAAAACCAAACCCAACTTGATACTACTAGGTAAGTAATGACTTGAGCAAGTATTCCTCTGCGATCAAAATCCAGAAGGAAAGAAAACCTCACAAATACAACTTGCAGTAAGTAGTGGGAACTGTTACAACTGTAGTATGTAATTTAAAAGGGAATATTTAGTGAGCACTAACCATCTTCTAATGTTTGTGCAACAACTTCCTGTGACATTGGTCCTGAACCACGACCATTAAACGCTTGCACCACTACACCATATTTGCAGAATTTCTTCAATCCATCGAGACGAAACTGCTCTTTTCCATCACCCTGCCATGGAACTTCAGAGAAGTTGTAACCCCTTTTCCCTTCAATGTCTCTGAAATTTAAGAAACATACGAATTAATTCTGAATTTTGTTTTGATTAAACAGTTCAGTAAAATATGAATCCCCTATACTTAAAAATATGGCCATGACTATACATGTTAATTAGGAGATTATATATGAAACATTTACAAAGATTTACTGTATTTTTCAAAGTGAAGTTCCCAGTGCAACCTTACATATACAGGGTGTATCTTTATTGGTGTCATATATTTGGGGGACGTGTTCCTGACATCATAACAGTAAAAAAAGTTCATATGCACAAGGGTCTGAAAATCAATCATTTTGTTGTTATAGGTAAAAGAAGATGTATTCCATGAGTGAAGAGATGGATATGCACTACACATATGGCCGTGAGATGACAATGCAGCACGAGCAGGTCAACTTTATGCAGAGAGGTACCCTGACAGGCAGGTACCGTGTGTAACAACATTCCCACTGATTCACCAATGCTTGAGAGAATGGCGCATCTGAGAGTACTAGAGATGTTGGGAGACCAAGAGTGGTACGAGGCATTGAGCTTCAAGAGCGAGTTCTTCGTGCTGTGGATGCAGATCCATCACAAAGCACAAGACGTATGGCTGTAGGGGAAAGAGTTAGTCACATGACTATCTGGAGAATTCTGCATGAAAATCTTCTGCACCCATATCACCTTCATGTGCAAGGATTAAATGAGGTGGACTTTGAGCAAAGAAGACGTTTCTATCAATGCATGTTACAGCAGTGCACTATGTTCATCACTTTCCTAGCCTGCATCTTATTCACGGATGAGGCTGGTTTTACTCACGATGGCATCTTCAATTTTCATAACACTCATAATTGGGCATTTGAAAATCGTAACGAAGTACAACAGGACAACCATCAACAGAGGTTCTCTTTCAACGTTTGGGGTGGAATCATTCATGATCACCTTATTGGTCCCTTCTTCTTCCCTCCACATCTGAATAGACAAACCTATCTACGGTTTCTCAGAAATGAGTTACATTGCTTAACTGATAATGTGCCTCTGGACATCATCCAACAAATATGGTTTTTACATGAGGGTGCTCCAGCTCATTTCAGTATGATAGTTCATAAATTTTTGAGTGATCGATTTCCGCAAAGATGTATTGGTCGAGGGGGACCCATTGCATGGCCTGTTCCGTCGCCTGATTTGAATCCAATGGATTTCTTTGTCTGGGGACATTTGAAGTCCTTGGTTTATGCAACTCCTGACCTGATGTTGACATTTTGAGAGGACGTATTCAAACTGGATTTGACCGAATATGAAACACACCAGGAATTTTCAACAGAGTATACCAGAGCATGAAACACAGGCTTACAGCATGCATCAAAGCAAGAGGAAGCCACTTCAAGCAATTTTTGTAACTTTTGATTTTGTGTTGTAACTCTGAAATAAATGACTTTCTGACCTATGTTCATATGAACTTTTTTACTGTTTTGATGTCAGGAACACGTCCCTCAAATATATGGCACCAATAAAGATACACTCTGTAAACATGCAAAGGCATGCCCAAAAATAAATTTGATCTGCTTAATGTTATTGGCAACAGAAATTAGGTAGTCTGAACATATATCCAATGTATATAGGGAGGAAGAGAGATTGATTTCTATGTTTCAACTGCCAAGAGAAGTTCATGACAGAGCAAGAAGTCTCCAACAATCTTTGGTCCACCTCAAAGCATAAATATAAAAATAAACACTTTGCATTGGGACATTTGACAATACTGCCACAGCTCTTGCAATTAAAGGTACCATAGTCATGCTATAAATCAGCTTATTCCAGGGTTAACATTGTCTGTACACTCATCACCTCTTAGGAGACATAAATAGTCTGTGTATAGAATAGTTTATATTTCACTTGCACTGGTGAATGAGAGTTTTGTTGCAAGATGTGTATGGTAATAAAAACCAACCTTCATGTTTGATATTAACGAAAACTTCACAAGTGAAAATAAAACTTTAGCCCAAAATAAAATTTTTTATAAACTTTGTGATAAAGTGCTTGCTTGGTGTTTAGATATTCACATCCTTCTTTGCCTACACATGCATATTGTGAAAACAGAAAGTAACACATTTTGTAAAACACACATAAACTACCATTGGCATCTGATTTAGGGATTCTGAGAGCTGATGCAGCAGCCACAGAAAAAATTCTTATTACTGAGATACCAAATAAACTTGTGGTAATAAGAGATTTGGTCAAACAAGTTAGTGATATTAGAATTAACATTTTGAGTCAATTTGTAACACCTCTACAACACTTACTTCACATTCATTCAGAGAAGTTTCAAAAACCATCGCTTTCATTGTCAGGTTTTTGCTGACTGCCAGTATTGCTCGAAGTGGACGCACTTCTTCCTGGTGGTGAATGGATGAATCTTCTTAGCAGGATGTCACCAGGTAAGATATCAAAGATCATAATTCCATCTTTGTTCTTCTATTGTGTATATTTTCCTATGTTGCTAATTCTGTTGCACTTGTTATGTTTTAGTAACTTCTAGTTCACAAGAAAGTGCATAAAGCCTAAATAAGTAAGGTAATCAAAGCGACCAGCACCCTCACCACAATTAAAGAAAAAAATAATAGGTATGTTCACAAAATTCACATACCACCCCACAGCTTTCATCAGATTAAAATAAAATTTAAAGGAACATATCATCATCCTGGCACCAAAGTACAATCATTTTGTAAAAAATCCAATAAACTCAAAACTAAAAGATGAAATTGCACCAGTTAACAGATCAGGAATATACTAGACTCAATGCAAGGACTATAAGAAGATTTACATTGGAAGCACACAGGAAATCTAGAAACAAAAACAAAGGAACATTTCAGAAATATAAGAATGAAACAAGAAGACAAACTGGCAATGGCATGGCATTCTTGAAAGGAACATAATGACATTCAAGAAAATCAAAGCTATTAAAACATACAACAGGTGCAAGAGAACTAGCAACATGGGAAAATATACAAATCTGGAAGAACCAAGACAGAATTATGAACTTTGAAATTGCACCTGGTGATGTCCTACTAAGAACATTTGTCAATCCACCAGCAGGGAGAAGTACGTCCATTTCAAGATATACCAGAAATCGACAAAAAACTGATGATGAAAGTGATGGATTTTGAAACATGTTCTGAATGAATGTGAAGTAAATGATGTAGAAGTGTTGCAAATAGACTCAAAATGTTAATTCTGTTGTTAGTGACATCATTGACATCAATCCCTCCACACAATCCAAATTTATGATACAATTGGAATTGTTTTTGTTAGTAAAACAACTCAGTGCAAAAAACCTATAAACCTACCTATTTATCCATTACTGCTTTCCACAATTTATCGCATCAACTATAAAATCTGTTCTTTGGATTTGATGGTGCTGTCTCTCTCTCTTGGTGTAAGTCATTGTACTTTCTGTGTCTCTGTTTAATAGTAACAATGATCATCCAGTAATCTGAAGATCTTTGCTAGCAAATTAGCTAGTTATAGTTGCATTTCCAACCATTGTATCCAAGTTTCCAGTAAATTTAAATATTTTCTAACCAATCTCAATTTTCATGGGCTCTATAATTGACTTGTTTATGTGATGTTTGTGATTTCACCTTATTGCAACTCAATGGAATCTGTTATTTATTTACTTGCTGCTTACTTACTTTAAGGTGAACTGCCTGACTAATAGATAGTTACTTTATTCATCACATACATTTACATAATTTAGGCAAAAGCCCAGTAAACTGGTGACTCATCAATTTTACAGAATTTTGTCTAACTAAAACATTACAGATACTATGATAAAAAATTACAAAAGCAATTATACATACAAACTTATGTGCAGAAAAGTTTACATTATTGGTCTACGTTGAACTATAACCAGAATTATTTATGTCTAAGTAGTTTGTATGGTCCTAGAGGCTGTCTTCCATGTTCTTTTACTGAATAGTTTGCTTTTACTGTGAGGATCCTTTTCAATGTATTGAGAAATACATTTTTGCCTTTTATTGTTGTATTGTATTTTTGTGGCAATTTATTATAAGTTTTTATTCCGGAATAGAAAGGACTCTTTTCAAATAATGAGAGTCTTTGGGCAGGTCTTTTAGGCAATTTTGAGTTCTACTTTCATGGTTATATGTATTCTATTTATTACAGTATTTATCAAAGTTTTCATGTATATGTTTGGTTAATTCTCAGAGATATTGTGAAGGCAGGGTAAGTATGTTTTGTTTTCTAAATAAATTTCTGCAAGAATTTTTGGAACTGACATATGTCATAATAATGAATTATTCTTTTCTGTATCTTAAATATTTTCTCCCAGCCTGTCACTGCTCCCCATAATATAACACCATATGCCATTTTGGAATAAAAATAGGTGTACTACACTCTATTTAGTTTCTAAGTTTGTAATTTTTGTTAGATAATGCATATTAAAACAGGCACTGTTTAGTCTTTTATTGATATATTGAAAGTGTTCTTCCCATTTTAAATGTGATTTTAAATCTTCCTCTATATAATATAATACAATACAATACCCTAAGATTTTTCCTGTAGATATAGGGCTTATTGTAGTGATATTTGCATTATTTATGGTATTATTAATTCTTGTATGTGTTTTGAATTGAATTAAAGCAGTTTTGACATATTTAATTTTAGCCCACTATTATCAAACCAATTTTTCAGTAGCATTAATGTTTCATTTGTGTTTTGAATTAAATTGTGATAGTACCATTTAATAAGATGGAAGTATTGTCTGCATGCATTATTATTTTATCCTTTATATTGTTTGGGAGGTCGTTTGTATACAGTATGTATAGGAGGGTTCCTAAAATGCTTCCCTGTGGAATCTCTGATTTTATATTTCTTTAGTTTGATTTAATAATTTTTTTACCATCATTTAGGATTACTCTTTGTTTACGATCCATTAGTTAGGAATGGAACCAGGGTAATGATTTATTCTTTATAACATAGAAATTTGATTTTCTTTGCAATATGTCATGGTTTTCACACTCAAATGCCTTTGAATTATCGCATATTAATATTGGCGTCTGTTGGCTTTCATCAAACATTTGAGAAATTTCATTTATAAGATTTATTAATGTCAAGTGGCTTTTCTAAAATCATGTTCTGGGTCTGTTAATTTGCCAAAATGTTCCAGGTAAAAAATTAGTTGTGAGTTTACAATTTTTATATCATAGATGTGTGGAAAATGCATTGCTAAAGGCATTACAACCATTATGATTCAGAGAAAAGACCTTTTTTCTTTTATGTTCCGTTTCTTTTAAACTGTTCATAGCCATAAGTGTGCTTTGATACTGATAAGTATGAATGCTTGATTAAATCTGGATGCAAATCAATGTTTTATGATGAATCTAGTGCTTAAAGGAAAAACAAGTTAGCTACCAAAGTTGGTATGTCTTTTGGTGTATCATCCTCTAAGCTATGGACATATAAGAATGCATTGTGTTCACAGAATAACCAGACAAGATACCTTTGTTTTATGTCAAACTGTTATTTTTGCAAAATGTTTTGCTGCTAAACAAAGTGTATTGTGGTTATTAGAAAATACCATACAGTACCAATAGAGAAAACTCAGATAGTTTAACATGGAAATGCTGGTGACATGCAACAGTGTCATCATTTCTATTAAAAGGGGATAAATACATCAATATATGCATTTTCTTTTCAATGCACATCACAAATAGGGATGCAAGCCTTTATATTTCAAGTGCAGATTTAGTTAACCTTTATTACAGGCCACACAATATAATTGTTAATATTTCCCTTCATTTAGGTCTACATTAGTGTGAAGAGTAAGAAAATTCCAATAGTTATAAGTTATGCTTTGAAACTCAATGTATGATCATTTAAGCGTTTTGCAGTGTTGTGGAATAAAATCTAATTTTAGCATAGGTGTTTTGCATTGAAAATACAAACATCAAGAGCCACTGAGGCATATTTTGAAGAATATTATGACCCAGAGAATCTGTCAAAACTAAGAAAAGCTGAACTTGAACATGTGTGTACTATTCAGACCATGCTGAAGACATAAGACTTTGAGATTTTACTTTACTGTGCTCCTCAGCAGTCTGCAGGAGCTCCTGAATGAAATGCTGTTAGGCTTTCATTCCATATTCAATGTGACAGAATGCACAGAAAAAGAAATTGCAACTTGCATTTTACAATTACCTGTAAACTAAAATAAATGTTGGAGGCAAAGGCATAATATGACTATAATCATATACAAACATTTATTTGAGAGAACAGCTATAATTTTCCATATACAGTCCCTTGCAAATTAATCGGAACAAGGTAAATTTTGCTGCATTTTCCCAAACAATTGTCAGCACTGTGCTTATAATAAATCAAATGCTCTCTGACCAGAGTTGCTTGTTGTTTCACATGTTCAATTGTTGTGTGGCAGTTGGTTTTTGTCAATTGTTGTGTGGCAGTTCAAATGTGCATTTATTTGGATGTGATCGAGTTTTATAGTTCTCTTGTAATATTTGTAAATTCAGTCTTCAATGGATATGACTCCCAGGAAGCGACGTGCGATTCTGGCATTAGCATAAAATATTTCTATGATGCAAAGAGAGATAGCTACAAAGTTTGGTGTTGATGCAGCCACTGTACATAGACTTATTCATTAGTACAAAGAGACTGGCTCCATTACACTAAAGAAAAAGGGGAAATGTGGTTGGAAAAGAAAAACTTCCCCAACTGATGACTGCTTTCTGCTTAGAAAAAGCAAAACAAACCCTAGGCTCACTGCTATGGACTTGGCTCATGACATGAAGGATAGGGGAGTGAATCTAGATGCATCTAATGTCCATCGTAGACTTTTAGTAGTTGAAAGAAAAGCCCAAAAACCTGTGAAGAAGCAACTTCTTATACAAGTAATGCATAAGAAATTCCTCTTATGGGCGTATGCTCATTGGAATTGGACACTGCAAGACTGGAAGAATTCTTTTCTCTGATAGAATCATTTCGAAGTGCAAGGTCAGAGGGTTCAGTATGTACACTGAGCAAATAATGAATCAGCAAATTCAGCACATTTTCAACAAACTGTAAAACACCCTGAGAAGAAAATGTTTTGGACTATTTCACCTATGAAGGACTAGGACCTTTAATTCCAGTTGAAGGCATGATGAAAAGTGATCAGTACATCACAATAGTGAGAGTTGTTCGTGAAATCTAGAAAAGGTTTCTGGAAGGTGACAGAATGTTTCAGCAAGATTTAGCTACCTGCCACACTTCTAAGAAAGTGAACAAAATTCTTCAAAGATAACAATGTTCGTTTGATTGACTGGCCAGGGAATTCACCGGACATTAACCCCATTGAAAATTTGTGGGCTATTTGCAAAAAGAGACTTGCAAACTTTGACTGTTCCACAAAAGAATGTTTGATATTAGCTTTAATTCAAGTGTGGCTTCATGATCTCAAAAATGTGTGTTCCAATCTTGCAGAGTCAATGCCTAATGGAAATTATAAAACAGAAAGGAGGACATATTATGTATTAAGAAATGTAAATTGCAAGTAATTTATGATTAAATTCATGAAAGCATGTAAAATGTGTTATTGTTCTGATTAATTGACATAGGACTGTAGCACTTAATTGGTTTTAATTATAAATTTGATTGCAAAATATGTTAAAGATACAATTCTCTACCACTTCTGTAAAGCATTCAAGTATTGTTTCAGATTCATGCACTGATTGAGTTTGTGGTGCAGCACTCATTTCTTTTTAAGTATGACTGTTGGAAATTATTTCAGTAATAATTCAGAAATTACTTAAAAAGCACTAGCTCTTGTTTAATGGAGGTACAAAGAGCAGTTTTATGGCAAATATTGTTTTAGGCAAACATAATAAATGGCTAAGGTTTTCACAATACATTCTAGTTATTATATGTTACTACATTTTATAGGGCACAAATTCCTCCGGATTAATTTCCTTGCATAAAGAAACTTCTAATTTTGACAATTGTGAAAGAGGCCTGGTCGTTTCCCATTATATCTTATACTTTCTCTCACACTTATGAATATTAAAGTTCACAACAAAAATTAGTTCCAACGAATCTAGAAATGGATTGCTGGAGAACACTGAAGCTGAATCAATGAAATCAAGTGGGGTGAAAGAATGAAGGAACCTATAAATAACTTGCCTGATGATTGATCTTCAGTTCCCTTTAGTTTAGAATAAATGATTTTTCTTTACCTTTATTGTGCAGAATCTGTTTTGATATTTGCATTGTTTTAGCTCCAGCAGCCATTAAAATAAGTTTCCAAGTACAGAAAAAAAAATAATTTGTTCTTCAGTTGTGTATGGTACCCTATGAAATAGAAGAAAGATGATTCTCTTGGAAAAAATGAAAGAAAGAAAAAGAAAGCTATATGCTCTAAACTAGCATATTAAACATATAATATAAATTGCTTGAATACACAAAGAAAGAAAGAAAGAAAGAAAGAAAAAAAGAAAGAAGCGGTACTTATTTACCAGCTATAGTTCTGGCAATAGAATGTTGCACACACTTGGCAGTCATTGCTTAAAGCTCAATAAAAGCAGACCTGAATATCCAATTCTCTATGCTCTCTATAGAGCTGAACAAAAACTCGGGACTGCTGCGCTAGGAGTGCTAGTGTTCCCCATCTATGCTTTTTAGGCTGAGTTTTTGTATTGGTAATGTATGGTATTGATTGTTAGGATCTTACAACTGTAACATCCACAGGATGGGAGGAGTACAAGATGTACATAGCTTAGTGATGATTCTACATGGGGTACTGAATGATAGATTACACTAGTTCATTCTTTTCTGAGCAGTAGATTCACCACAAAACCCTATTTCTAAAGATGTAACACAATAAATCATTAGATACTGCACAATCCATATTTTACAGTTCACTAGTAGGAACAGGGCACAATACAGTTAGAGTTAAATTATCCTATTCTGTGTACCCATTGAGTATTCAGTCCAGGACATAGGTATGTATACCTTATAGGAGATTTCAATATGCAAACTAGACACTGGATGTGCACTGATTTGTTGTCCAAAGCTAACACCTATCTTTGTTATTAATTAAATAAATGATAGGCATTTGGAAGGAATTGAATTAAAATTATTTTTCTGTAGCTCTCAACTAACCCCAGTTCACGATGGCCAACATAATGTCCTAAGAGTACTCCATTCCAGTGATCTTCAGGAGGAGGGTCCCAAGATATTGCCAGCTGAGTAGAGCTCATTGCTTCAATGGAAATGCGCCGTGGAGGTGCTGCTGGGGCCTCCTCATCAGTTCGTACATGTAACTCTGAACTTGCGGCTCCTGGTCCCAAAGTGTTTACTGCCACAACATGAACACTGTATGTTGTGGCAGGTCTTAAGTCTTCTAGCACAGCATTGCTCTCACTGCCATCCACAGTCAGTTCCTGACTTGGACCTTGCCAAGCATCTGAGTGAATGAATAAACAGTAAGTAACTTTAGTTTGCCATATGGTCGCAAAAAGAAGGTTACTTTCAATGTACATCTTTATCTATACTTTGAAAGCAAGGAAAGTAAGATACACTTTTACTTAACTTGATAATTAAGTTAAAGGTAAACTTGTCAAACATATAAATAGTTTTGCTACTGCAGAAATCAAAATGATATATTTATTTATCACACATGCACTTGCTTTAATATTAGTTTACTATTAAAATAATTTTATTCTGAAATATTTATAATGCTCAATTTTCTTCTCAATATATTATAAGCAAAGCTTTCAAAACTGCTGCCAAATAATTCATGTTCTAAAGATCTATTGCTCTTTGATGATTAAATTAAGAACATTCCATAATCTTTGTGCATTATAAGCTGGATGGATTTGGAATAGACATCACCACTAAGGGAATTCATTCTGTAAAAAGCAAAAATGAAAAATTTATTATACCATTTTAAAGTTTAAACCCTTATTTTTTAGAAAAAGAAACGTTTTACACACTTTTAATTGCATTATAACTCACAGTAGAAATTATTCTTTTCATGTATGAATGAATGGAGAGAATGGAGGGGACACCTTTCGTCTTGACCCAAAATGGATCTTTTGTGCTTACCATTCCCAGGGGGAATTAATGAGGTGAAGGTTCTGCAGGAAGCTATAGGGCACAGGCTGCTATAGGGCCAGCTGACAGGGATGTACAGAGGTTTCTAACAATTCCAAGCTTGATGACCTGGTCACACCAGCAGATCGCTCAGAGAAGGCTTCCATCTGGTGGAACTAAGGAGAACTTGAAACTACTGGAGGTGGCTCAGAGAAGGTTACCATCTGGCAAGGGCTAGAAGAACTTTCCAACAAGCAAGCGTCTGCGCCATCTGTCCGACACTGACTGACATTGCACAGCTCCTAAGACTACCTGAAACACAAAAGGGGAAGTGAAATGATAGGAAATGGGGGAAAGGAAATTTGTGGTAGAAGAGAAACCACCCCAGCATTTGCATTGCCAACCAGGAAAAACCACAAAGAACCCAAGGTCAGAGTGGCCAGTCCTGGGAATAAAACCTGAGACCTCCCGAATGTGAACCTAGCATGTTACCATGGAGACATCTTGCTTGGTTTTTTCATGCATTTATATTTTCTTTTGTATTTAAAATTATCCAAAGCACCTAGTCATGTGCTAAGTGGATTTAAGTGTTACAGTTAAGATGTTTATTTTATTTCCTATAAACTTAAAAGAAATATGTTTGGGTTTTAGGTATTTTCATTAAATCTTAAAAACTGTTATTTGCTGCAAATACACAAATGAACTGTCCTGGGAACTAATATTATTTGCATAATGTATAACACATTCATGACCAACTTCAAAAACTCAGCATGTGTTATTGTGGGGTGACTTACTGCTCAACTATGATTTGTCTCACGCATCTCCAAGGGAATCAAGCGTATCTACTTTTCAAAGTATTTTGCTACAAATCTATGAAGAATAGCAGAAGAATGCTAATAATGTTTTCAATGTGCCATGGAGATCACTCCTCTGTTTAAAGTTGGCATCTATACTCCATCCACTTGGTACAAACTACTGATTTCAAAACAGGAGAAAAGCCATGAGAGGAATGTGTCAGTTAAACCTTCTTGTCCTCTGTCTTTTACCTGGTGCTTGATGGTTTTAATCAAAGAAGTAGATATTACCATATAATGTGCAGTTGTTCTTTTGCAATTCTCCATCACACACTACTGAGCAACAGCAATAATATTGATATAGTAAAGCAACAAGTGCACTTATTCTGTAAAAATGCAAAAATGTTATTCTCCCTAAACAATTTAACATTAAATTCGTCCAAAACTGAAAATATAATATTTATACTGTAACATAATGATATTCACAGTTCAGTTAATTTACTTGGACTAATTTGAACATCAGACTAACATGGGAAACACATACATTTCACCCTTGTAAAAAGCTTGCTAGAATCTGGTGTCTTTTAAAGAAGTTGAAATGTGTAAATCAAGATATTATGCTAGCCACATCTTACTATGCCTTCTTTCATCCACACATATTGAATGGGGTTAGGCTTTGGGGGAATTGTGCAACCTCAAAAAATGTGTTTATATACCAAAAGAAAATGCTTAGACTAATTTTAGGAATAAGACAACTGGATACATGTAAGCCTAGCTTTATAAATCTCAATATAATTATACTACCCTCAATATATATATATATATATATATATATATATATATATATACACTAATATTATACATGTTAAGGAAAATCAACATTTATTCACAAATCACTCTTCAGTACATAGTTATAATACCAGGTGTAAATATGACCTAGATACACCCCATAATTGGCTGAACAAGACCATCAACAGCCATTGTTATAAACAGTTAAAATTATTTAGCAAGCTTCCTCTAGAGGTAAAAGAACTGCCCCTAAACAGATTTGTTAAAAAGTTAGAAAAGTGGTTTAAACAGAAAGCATTTTACTCTGTACAAGAATATATAGAATATAATATTCATGCTATTGAATTCATGTGAATGTATTGTAAAATATAGTAATAGTTAGATAATTAATATGATTAATTAAGTATATTGTTATCTTATGCCTTATGTTTGTATATATTACTTGGAAATATAATTAATATAATAGCTAACCTAGTGTATCCTAGAAGCCGTATAAGTACATTAAACTTGAAGGTAAGATATAAATATGTTAAACTTGATTTCACACAATCACCTTAGATTATATTATGTAAACAAATTTGTAAATTCTTTGTACCTGTATATACATTTGTAAACACCTGTTTATAACTGACTGATGAAACCTATTGCTTTTGTAGCTTAATGGTGAATAAAGAGTCATATCATAATGTTTGCTGTAACTTCTCATGCATCACTTTGAACAGTTTTAGCTTGTTTACATAGATAAGCCATTATCACATTCTCACAGAAATACCTCCAAAACCAACTCACAGGAGTACTAAAACATTATTAAATTCAAATAGCTGTATGCCCTTAAAAATATGACAGCACTTTGCAGTTGTGCAGTGCAAGGATACGTAAATTCACATTACCAAACCCTCCCCCCTTCCCTTAAGTCCCAGGAGACTTACTCATGGTTGAGATACAGTAAATAAGGCATCATTGTATGAATTGGACCTATTCATCATTGTAACTCTTTTTGAATTTATCAGCTTCCAAAAATCAAGTCTCATTGCTGTTGCACGGAATGCTGAAAAACAATGTGAAGGGTGGCTCCTGAGTATGAGTGCTTTTATTGGCACTATTCATCACTAAAACATGAGATGCTTACATATGTAATTTAAATGCAATGATATTGAGATGAGAACTATATAAGAAAGGTGTTCAAGTTATTGCATTTAGCAGTCTATATTTATGCCCTTAAATGTTTCATTAAAGTCAAAGAGAATTAGAGCAACACAAAGACCATTTCTATATTTTATTATGATCGGACTTATTTTTAACAATTCTTTCTTCCCATTTTACAATTCTATAGAGGTTATTATAAACAACCTTTGAGGAGGTTTCTAGTAGTTAATGAAATATAAAATAACGTCAGATGAAATGAATCATTTTAACACTAAATTAGATACTTTCTTGTGCATGATATAAATCAATGGCTTTCTCTTAAAGAATAATTAGTTAAAATTACTTTAACTTTGATCACTAATTATAATTCCAGTAATTAAAATGAATCTTAAAACGGCAAGAAAACCTAAAGTAACCTGGGTTCTGAGCAGTAAAAGCTTTCAAAGTATGATGTAACTCAGATATAGACAATTACAAATTATAATATTTTCAAAACTTAAATAACCTTAAAAAATGTATCATGAGTGTTAAATGACATAGCATTTTAATTTCATGGACCATACCTTGTGAAGGGCTATATCGAATAAGATAATGCACAATAGGGCTATTTCCATCCTGCACTGGAGGTACCCAAGCAATACTAATGCGACGACTGCCTCTTTCCAGAACACGTACATCTGTTGGGGGAGCTGGAGCATCTGCATAGAAACATAATTTTTATATATATTAAGTTTAAGAGTGTATGAATGTTAAAGTTAATAACTCTGCTACTATTACAGAAATATCTCTAATTTACCTAACACTTTATCAGCTTCAAGCTTTGTTTATGTAACTCATCATTAAGTATTCTGAAACTGTTTTTCCTTGTTTATATTTTTAGTAGTAGTAAGTTTAAACTAATTAATCCTCCAAGACATCATGGGAATATCATTTTTGCAAATAATGTAGACAATGCAGCTCATTAACTGCGGATTTGTTTATCATTAGGGCTATAATCTTGGGAACCGAAAATAGAACTTGGCCGGAGTACAGTATATACAAATTGGTTCACTCCTGCCTGCTGGCCTGTGCACCAACATACACACTCTTTCACTCTCACTCACTCGCTCACTGTTGAGGTAACCTGAAAGCATTGCATTCCACTCTATGAGTTCTGAAGATTACAAGCCTATTTATCACAGCTCTTCAGCTAACACAATTATTATAATATTATATTCATTACCTTGCTGCTACAATAATGTTTAGAAGTAAGAGCAGTATTACTATGTCTTACAGAGTGCTAAATAGTTAAATATAATTTCATAACAGTATTGAGAGTCAGTTTATTGACACCATATCACTTACTTTTTATAAAAATGGGATATGTTTTAAGAGCTCAACTGCGCCCATCATCAACCTGTTGCTGACTCGCGAAACATGGTATCCTTTTGCTGAAGGTTGCTGTGTTGTTGTCATCCTCTGGTGGCTCCTCAAGAATTTTACTGCTGAGGTTGTTGCTTGGTGGTAACTCAAAATTGAGGACTCTGTCTTTGGTTTTCCAAATGAATATGCTCTCCCAGACTGTTAATTGTTTTTCATTTAAAATGCTTTTAAACTGCTTTGGCAAGAAAACCATGAAATTGATCTGGAACTGGTACTTTTTCAAATGAAAAACAACTACCATTGTACAATGATTCGGTCTTCAATTTTAGTTACCACCAAGTGATAACCTCAGCAGAAAATTCCTCAAGAATGCACCAGAGAATGACAATAGCACAGCAACCTTCAGCAAAAGGACACTAAATTCCTGTAGACAGCAACAGGATGGTGATGGGAGTAGTTAAGCTCTCAAACATGTCCCATTTTTGTGAAAAGTAAGTGATGTGGCTTCAATAAATTGACTCACAATAGTGTTATTAATTTGTTTAATACATCATTCTATATAAACTGTCATTCAAATTCCCATAACCATGTTGAAACAAAGAACATTTAAAATAATTATTTCCTGATGTAAGTTAGACTTTAATTCAATTTCTCTGAATTTATGTCTGAGTTGAGCAGTTCAGACAAATTACAACCTGATGCTCAAGCTTTCAGAATTACAGCTCTTTCCTTTAAGTGATTAATTTGGTTCTTCTACATTCCAAAAGTGATTGCACGTTTGTAACAGCTATAAGCAGATACTGTACATCATGGTATGCAATATTTATTGGTAAATTTATATTTTCCTAGGCAAAACTCAAGCAAATGACATATATTATTGAACTGCAACAAATGTAACTTCACATGAAACATATTACACCATTTGTTTCAGTTTCATTTTGACTGACATGCCAACTTGTAATTTTATGACTACTATACTACATTAATTTGATAAGATCCTTATTTATAACACTTTATAACAGAGAGGCAGGATATTACTTGTAGTTATAAATAAATTCAATTATCATTGTTTTATAAGTTTAAAGTTTTACTTTATAAATAAGCATATAAGGATTGCAAGAATAAATGCATGAATAACTTAAATCAGCAGATTATATGGTCAGAAGGGCTAAATTGTAGCATGTTTACCTTGAACTAATAGATGCATAGCTGTTTGATCATGACCAAATTCATTGCGTGCAAAGCAGGTGTAAATGCCCCCATCTTCAATGCGCACTGATCCAATTGTTAGCTCTGATAGTAGCCCTTCTGGCACTGATGTATTCTTAATGCTGAACAGTAAAAACAGATATTATTTTAAATGATAAATAGACTTGGAAATCTTAAATGAGCAGTAAAGCAAAAACAAGACAAACTTAATATAAAGTATATTAGTTATTTACATATAGATTACCTAATTCGTCCCTGTAGTTCTACAAAGCTTCCTTCTTTTCTCCAAGTAAGACTAATAGGGAGATCACCAAGTGCTTGGCATCGCAGGACAGCTGCACTACCACGGCGTACAAGCTCCTTACGAGACCTCACTTTAAAATGCACTGGAGCTAGATAAATGCAAAACAAGTAACACAATGAATATTCAATTCAATAACCGAATATAAGCTAAAGGTACATATGCATAAGCACCTAATTGTTTTAATGTGAAACCTTTTGTTACATATTAATAGGTAACAACATTTCCCTGTGTAGACCTGTACATAAACACATCTTCTAGTACAGACATAGTAATGTGTCTTTAAGATAATTTTCACATTGGAAGCACAAAATTTGAATAGCAAGCTCAAAAGTTTATGATTTGAACAATTAAGTCCACTGTAAATAATATTAACAAGATACAGAATATAGGTGGTTATTTGAAAGTTATTCGAACAAAAATAGTCAAAATAAAGAAGCATGATCACCTTCTTCCATGGTCATTATAATCTTCATTCAGAAATTCCAATAGCTTTAAGCTACTTGATCTTTATCAGCATAATACTCAGCAATGAATTCTAAAGTGCTAGAATAATTACACCTGAACCCTCTACTCATCACCATTTGATTATTATTTGTCTAACCCTTCTTTTAGGATGAGGTCTGTTATAATTTAAGCCATTTAACTTGAAACAATAAAATAACCCACCTTTAATTTTCTGCATCCTCTGGCACTTATCAGTGTTGAGATTTTTTCCATTCCTCTTTCATTTAACTAATATTTTACAACAGTTACATTTCTCATATTGTAAGTTAATTCCTGTGTAGGATCATTCTTTAGTATTATCAGCTAGCATGTAAGTATACTAAGTTATGCTTTTGGATTATTAAGCAATAATTTTATTATACTGGTAAGCCTTTTCTTCCCTCCAAGCACATGTAAACTAATTCAAATAAATATTGAGACTTTATGTATCCGGGAAATTTCTGTGGATTACCATGAGATGTTTTTGCCACACTTGGGGCTTTATTTTCTTTGTTTCCCCTTTCTTCCTTACTTCATTAATTTTATGATCTTGAGGGAAACCAAAAGACTATTCTCATTGCCTAATGCCAAGCTTTCAACCATCTTCGCTCCATGCTTTTTCTTAGGGTAATAATCAAATGTCTTTTAAATTCGCTCATTTTGAACAGTTTTCTTCAATTATAGATACTTTGTTGCAATTCTAACTTCAAGCATCCATGTTTGCTTATCCTTATTCAGTTATAGGACAAAATCTGTTTTCCCCTAATTCACCTTCTATCCTTATGTTATTCTTGATGAGCTTTATTTTCATAAAGGACTGCTTTGGTTCTAGAGTATCTAAATGGTCTTCCAGAAACAACAGAACACATCTGTTTGAAAACATACCATCCAATTGCGTGACTTAAAATTATTTATCATAAGACTTATTTTAGCAAAACATGTTTATTTGGTAAGACTGAGTTAGCATAGGTAATGTAATCGATTCCAATGTGCCAACAATGCAGATATAGTGCTCAGTCACAGATTCAGAATTGTATGCATAAGTTTTAACAGTACATACAAATATTTTCATTTGAGAACCTATAGATACATAACATTTTGTATGAGTGCCACTAGTATTTCTATACTGAAATGCATTGTTATTCAATTGTGGACAACATTTCTGGAATTACCCAGGAAGAAACCTTCTTATCATGAAGTTTTGAAAATTGTATGTAGTACAAATTGGATCAAAATATTCAAAATAAAACTCATCCTTTAAAAAAGGATTTTCCTGTATACCACTAGTTTTCTATGTACGGCCAATTTCTTATTTAAGTTATTTGCCATAGACTGCTTATTGCATTGGGCATTAAGTTCAGAAATATTGTATTTGTATATTAGTATTCCAAATCCATGAATTACAAAATATAATTTGTTTATTTAATATCCATTATTTACTCACATATGTGGCAAAATTGAGATATAATTGGTAATATACTGATCACTTAATTCCATAGAAATATGTAGTACATTTCTGTATTTTGCATATAGGTAAAAAGATCAATAGCAGCTGGTTGCTCATCACAACATTAAGAATCACCTATTTCAGTTGAACAGTTAGTTAATTACCATTTGTAAAGTTACAACTTGCTTTCAGTATGATTTACTGTTTGGTAGACAACTTTCCTTCATACAGTATTAAAAGGAGAACTCAAGGAAGTAACAATGGCATAATATCTTGCAGTTTATAATATTTGATGTTCCATTTCTGAATATTTCTCAGCTAATCATAGTTCTTGCATAGAATTTCCAAATATCCTATATATCTTACTTCTCCATTAATATGTTGTAACTGACTGAATATACTGCATATATTGGACTTCAATTATACCATTTTCACATTTATTATCTTTCCCAAGATTTCCAAAATGAATGTTAATTAGACTTTCAAAATGTTTTGTTCTATTCTCCAATGCTGAATGGACCACACTGTTACCTTAAATTTCAATTTATTTTAGGTTTTCTGTATTTTGCCAAAACAGGCTGAAATGAATATTGAGATATCTTAATTTGTACCAGTATTTTAGCTTACTATTCTTGAGATTCTGCAATTTTACTGTAAATTCACAGAAGCAGCCTTATCCAAGATTTACATTATAATAAATTTTAATCTTGAAGCACTACCTTTTCAAGTATATAGGCTGAAGACCGACATTTTGCTCACATTTAGTTACCAGTATTGCACAAGTATTCACATTCCATTCATTTACTATATAATTTGTACATAGGGCACTACATTTCATGACATATTACTTTCTAACTTATAATTTTTATTGTGTCGTTAGAACTATACACTGAAATGCTAACCCTACAGCTATAGCATCCAATTACCATAGTAAGCTCTGTTGTTCCTCCACTGATTCTATAGTTGTACTTTTGTGAGACTATTGTGTTTCCTTTATGCTACAGCAGTAATATGCCTATTAACTCTGACAAACATTGCAAAATGACAGTTTTATTTTAGAAATACATTCACTTCCTCATTCCTTACCATGGAGGTTAGAAAATCTTCAAATGAAATAAAACAGTGGTACATTTTCTAAATGAATTGTTCCTTTATTTAGGTACATATAAAAAGACATTTTTTATATACACCTGACCATTGTAACTTAATGGTGGAAATGATGTGATGCCTTTGAAACCTATCTATGGCCTTTATATTCAGCATGACTATATTAAATTATCTCCATCAAGTCAAAGCAGTTTTCTTGAATTAAAACATACATCACTTCTGTTTTTGTAACTTGAATAAGCTTCATATTTGATCTTAATTTGTGTAATCATATTTACTTCATCTGCAAAGGCATCAGCTTGGCAAAACTAAAGTGAAAATCAGCTTAATTAGGTGTGCTATTCTGTCTTCATACTTGTTCCTTAAATAAGGTCTGAAATTAACAGCTTCAATTAAGTATGAAAATGATGCAAGGCACATTATCAGAAAAAGCCTTCTGCTAAGATATGAAGTTGTTATAATTTTCTTTCTATACTCTCTGCATAGTAGAATAATCCCCTTTTCTACTCTTAAAACTGCTGAAACATAAATGCATCGAAATTTTGATACTTGTCAGTTTGCTCAGACTATTCTGCTTTACAGAAATATTTCAAGGTCAGGCTTCCATCTAATCACTACAGAGAGTGTTAGTGCTTATTTCTTCATTAACTTCTTAGTTTAGTCACCATTAGTTCTGGATCAGTAATTAAATATTTTGCAATCTTGACTGAAAATGCTGTGAGTTCTTTATTAACATTGAAAGTGCCATTATTTGATCATCTGCTGATCCATTTCTATTTGCCCAGCATTTGGAAAGAATAATATTGTTTATTCTAGGTGAGTAGGCTAGTGGTGCTTTGGCATTTATACCTAGATGATAATCTTTCCTTCCAATCAGATTTTGGTATTGCAGGCTTATATTCCTTAATTTGTTGTCTTATTGGGTTTTGGGCTTGATACATTTCTTAAATCTGTTACAGATTCAGTTTCATATATGTTTTATTTATTATTTGATAAATGTACTCAGGCAAACAAGATTGCTACAGCCAAACACAAGGCAGTACCAATATTACATATTTATAACTTGAAACCCAATTTTTTTTTATTTGCTTTTTTCTAAATATTCTTCACTTGCCTACTTATGCCATGTTTATACTTTTAGATTTTATAAGACAGTTATGGTAAGCTTTGATTAGATATCCACCTTTTGTTTTTATTTTTTCTTTGCTTTTTTCCCTTTAATTCTTGTATTCTATGTCTCACTCTTTTAAATTTGGCATCTAATATTTCAAGCCACACATTATAAGCATAATAATCTCAACATATATCTATTGGCAACTCTTCTATTTTGAGATATCTTCAGAAGTTTGTTTTCCTTTACTTTTTGTTTAGGTTAGTTCCTTAAAGATTCTTGTAGCATAACAATTACATGAAGTAGTGCATCTGAAAATAAAGTAAATATCATTCCTCTGTGGAGGTATCTAAGGTCATTACGTACATTATTTTCATGTTATTCAATGGTGAAAATACTTGTAGAATTCAGAGTTATAATTTTTGAGTAAGCATAGCACAAACCAGTGTTTTATAATCAGCTAATATGCAAGTACTATCTTGTTTAGGTGTGTAATTGCTTCAGTTTACTGAATTCCAAGAATGATTTGAAGTTTGATCTAGGAGCTCCAAAAAAAAGTAAAGCTGGTGATGTCAACCACATACATACATACATTAATGGTTACAACAAATGGTAGTAATTCTATTAGTTTTGATGTCTATCCTATGATGTTAAGCTTTGATCCTCCAAGCTAATGTAGCTGTGTGCAAAAGCTTTATTGTCTTTGGTTATATTTGTCAAATTATAGGTTTTAAGTATAATTCCATGGACTCCAAGAACTGCCTTATAAGAGTGATCTACTTGCTCAGTTGTTGTTGTTGTGGTATTTTTTATAAGCTGGCATGAATGCTTGTAGGGATAATAATTATTTTGCACGTTTCCATTTTCTTCTTCCTTGTTGTTGCTGCTGTTGCAGTTGTATTGTGGTTTTGTTTTTCACTTATTCAACTGTTCTTGGTTGTCTGAAAATAAAAGACTTGATATCACATATGGTGTATAACTGTAAGTGAAAATAATTTTATACAGTCATTATTTAAAATGATGAGATTTATACAAAGTCCTCCTTAGGTTGAAACACATGCAGCTCACACAGAGGAAATATTAACTCTAATTTATACATACCAAAGTAAGGCAGTCCTTTTTTCTCATGGAGCTATGATTCATTTTAATTGTTGATGGGACGTGTTTTGTACTGTTTCAAAAATAACTCATTTTGCAACTGTTTTTTTATAAACAATTAGTTTTAGAATGACCCCAAAGTAATTCTTTCTTGATTTGTACCTGATGAGGACACTTACTTTATGTGACAGGCTCTTCATAATCAAGAAACACATAGGCAATATAGGTTGTGTATAAAGTTATGCACATTTTAATCAATTTAGGTTCTTTATAATTAGCACCACATTGTTTATCTAGCAATATATGCATAAAATATGATGAAGGTGCAAGGCTAACGCCAAGTTTCTGTGTATTACATTTTTTCACTATTCATAGGTACTTTACTTAAGCATAGAAACAGATAATTTAGCACACTCCCTAATATTTGGGCTTCTTTCAAAATTTGAAGTACCACTTTAATTTAAAGGAGGACAGCTGTATTTGACTGCTGATAGTGCTCTTTTACCACCAAGTTTTAATTCATATGCAACCATTTCCTAAAAACTGCTTCATACACCTGCAACTTTGACAGCATATTGGACATCTTTATGTAATTTTCATCTAAATGGAAGTAGTAGGTACACCGTAGCAGAAGTAGTAGCAGCAGCCGCAGGAACCACAATGCCATGCATTCAGAAAGTAGTCAGATATACAGACTGTTTCCTTTTATAGCATCTCAACATAATAACTTATGTTTGTAAGTTTCTAAATTAGAAAAAAACCCAAAACATATTTGTGTATGAAACTGATATATACATCAATCATCTTGTAGGAGAAAATATGAATCATTCCAGAACGTAAGTCTCTGCTATGAAATATGCAAAGGAATGCCCATTTAGGGTTTACAGCTGAAAGAGTAAAGCACATATAAGAATGTTCTCAATTTGACTAATCAGTGTAATCCCAGTGAAGTACTACTCATCAAAAAAGAGACAGAATAAAACCATTAGTGATTATGGTTATTTTCTATTTTTTCATGACTGTACCACATAAGAGTTATAATACAATATTATTATAACAGACTTAAATATGAAAAACCCAAACTGAATACAATGATAAACATGAATGAACAGGAAATGCATTACGATATTGGTAATGAGATGTGTGTATGACCTACATCAAATTACATTAACCCAAGACAACAGTTTTAATCCTGCTGCTCTGTTCATATTTACTGTACACATATAATGTTTGGATCATTATGAACCAATAGAGATTGTAGGTATTTAACCCTCTGAGTATCAGAAGGGACTTAGCACTGCTCCAGTGAGGATATTGTATCTATGTCCCACAAGGGGGTGCCCCCGGGAAGGAGGAGGAGATGAAAAGGGACGCTGGGCGGCCGGAACCAGGAGCGACGGCACAGCAATGACAGGGTCCCTACAGTTTCCAGATTGAGATGCCCCGACAGTCGGACAGGCAGACTGGGGACTCGCACCCCAAACAGAGGGCCCAACATTCCACTCCAAAGGGGCAATCTGTTTACCCCCGGCAACCAGCTGAAAGCCTGAGATGGAAAAGTTCCATAGAGCATTCTTTTTCCCTGCCATGCCACACCAAAACACTATTGCCAACACTTCCAACCCTGAAACAGATTTAACTGGGACAAGAATGAATGAAATGATGAATGGAAGAAAATGGAGGGACAGGAAATTTGGAGGCGGAAATAAAGCACTCCAGCATTTGCCTAATAACCTGGGAAAACCCCAAAAATACCCATAGATTAGGGTAGGCAGGTCACCAGGGATTCAACCCAGGACATCTTAAATGTGGCCCACTGACATTACCACCTGAGTCATCCTACTCGGTCAAGTTGTGGTTACTAATGGTTGTTATAGAGCACTACTAATTTTTATATAGGTTGAATTAAAATTTGATAACATATTTTGGAACTTGTTGCACCTTAGTCATATATTTTCGAGAAGTTATGAAAGTAGTGACTTGTAATTTTCCTAATTAGTCAAGGAATAACCTCTTTTTGTCAACTGTTTTTCATTCCAATGTGGATATATAGTGCAATAAATTATAAAAGTATTATAGGCAGAAATGTCCAGCATAAAATTATCATTCACCAGCCTTTCGCTTGCAGGTGTATGTGGCTACATGCTGATCCAATGTGTCTGCAGCTCCTTTAGTTGCATTTTAATTATCTTCTCTGGCTTTTTGTCATCATCTCTAGTCCTGATGATTTTGTCATGAGGTTACTTTTCTTTTTGGTACATAGTTTGCGACTGTTGTATTCTTGGCCAAGTAAAATTTTGAAGTGTGAGCTTCCTTGTTGGCCAATTGTTCACATATTTTGGGCCTGTTTTTCCTTATAGTGCCAAGCAGAGTCAGTTTTGGTTTGAGGAGAAGTTGTCATCAATCTATGACATAAAGAAACCACAAGTAACATAATCTTCATAAATTCAGTGGTTAGATTGGGCAACAGCTGCATTCCCTGATTTTTCCCTGGTTTTGCATCTGGTTTCTTTACAGTGTATATCCATATTTTTGAAACTGGATCTTTTGTATCATGAATCTATATTACTCAATTTCCCTCCATACATATCTTGAGCTTCAATGTTTGTCATTTTTAAAGTTATGTTTGAATTAAGCTGAAGAACTGAATGATGTAAGGTGATCAGATGTCCTGTATTAGATGGGACAGACCCTTTCTTTGAGTCTCTGTACCATCTTTTTTTATGGTAGAAACAGGACGCCAAACTGTCCCTTTTTTTGTGGCAATGACTTATCGGCATAAACGCTGTTGACTATAGTCCTTAAAAATTCAAAATGTCCTGTTTAGCATCATTTTGATGAAAAATTTAAACATACTAACAATTGACAAAGCAAAGCCCTGTTTATATTATGGGTCTACAATACATATACACCTGAAACCGTGTGGGGACTTCGCTTACAAAAGTATAGTTGTGGACAACAATTGAACTGCGCCAGTCTGTGCTATCAACAAACAAATCCTAATCACTTGCGTTTGATGTGAATTCTGCCAACAATAACAAAAACTGCAAATGCGTATACTTGAGTCAAAAGAATTCATTACAGTTGTGACTTTGGCAGAAGGCAATACCGTGGTCTGTATTTATGAAATAATAAAATACAGTGAAATTTTGTAAACTGCGAGTGCTAAAACACTTGAAATTAATAATATACCACTGCCAAAAGGGAAGTGTGTTTTTAATAGTGACCTACAAAAGAATATCCATACACTAAAAAAAACAACTTCTGTCTCAGATGTTTGATACAATAAGTGTGCACCTACTTTCAGTATAAGCCATGGGAGGGGTGATCAGATATATCACAACATAAACAGTGAAAAACATAAAAGAATGGTGTTGGCAAGTGCTTCTTCTAGAACTGCATTGACTAATTTTTTTTAAAAGTGAAAGTCTTGGTGATAAAGGTATGAAATTAGCAGCTGCTGAAGGAGCATTCTCACTTACCATACTGTCCACCACAACCAATCTTTCAGATCAATGGACTGTACTTCTAAGCCTATCCAATGTATGAGAAATGACTCCTACACTAATAATTCTACAGGATTGTTTGACTGGAGTGAATTTAGAGCTACTATAAAAGTTACACATTATTTATTATTAGTTTTGAAATCTTTGTATTTATGATGAAACAATTTTACACATTCTATTTTGTCCCTTGTTGCATTGAGAAAAATTTAAAATGTCCTCAACACATCCCTTATCCTAGTGATTGCATACCACATAAAACTTGGAGGAAAATATCCTATTATGTTAAAAAGGATCTGTCCTAAGTTCTATTTATCTTTTTCTACTCAATAGGGACATCATCATAGTTTATAGGAATGATACTCTCATATTCAGAATATGACATATCCTCACTTCATCAGTGTATGATTTTGAATATCTTATTAGTAACAGAAGTACTATTTCACTTTCTATTACACTTTTATAATACATCATGTTGACTATGCTGTGCACATATTGATATTAAAAATTGCACTGAAACTGGTAGAATAAGCAAGCAGAATAATTTAGAATGTGCTGCAACAATATAAACAACTCGTTATTATCAAGAGTAGCATGCAGCCAAAAATGAATTTGCATTATTAGCATTAATTTATTATAGATATATTAAAAATAAGCATTTTATCACATGACCACAGCCGTTTATTTATAACTTATTTAATAACTCTTAAAAACATTAATACAAAATAAAATGCTTTTGCTTGGTGAATGATAAAGTGTTAATTTACAAAGTCATGAACTCTTATAGCTTTAGTTCAATTAATTAACATTTTATAATAAATTTAATTTAATTTCAGGTCAAATACACTCAAACATAATAGCAGGCTTAACCTGGCTAAGAAATATCTATGTAACTGCTTGGTTTGAACCAAAAGAATGATAATGGTCAAGAATTTTTGGTTATGTTATCAATTTATTCAGTTGCAGTTATTTTATTCCTAGCAAGTGAGTGAGTATTACTTTTTGGATTTGATCTGGAAAGGAATCTCTCCGGTCTCAAGAAGACATATGTAGAAATGTCTGATATGACATGCTGCAGAAACTTTCCATTTAAGTCAAACTGAGGTTCCATAGATGATATTGTGCTGACCACGTGATCACAATAATAGTTCAGCAGTTTGAATAACATCAGTTTCTGTACGGTTAGAAGTGATAATTATACAGAGTGGTCATTTTGTGGCCCAGCCATTATCACATGTGAGTGTGATTTGCTTACACTGCAGTGGCCGCAATATCTTCCACTAGCATACTAGTGGTGAATACCTGCTCAAGGCTATGCTTTATTGGTTGTGAATGTCAAATGTCAGATCCTACCTATTCGTGCTGTAAAGACTAGAGTTTTTTCATTGTGCATCTCAAAAGTGAAGCTTTATTCAAATATCTGTGTTGTGCTTGAATTACTTTAGAGTGTTCTTATTATTGTTGCTGTTCTTATCTTGTCATTAATCCACTGAAATGCCTACCAAAAAATTCACACTTGAGCAAAGAATTTTTATGTGACACATACGTAATAACTAAATCATATAGATAGGTGTGTATACAAAGTTAAGAGACATCTCCTTGTATTCCAGTTCCAAGTAGAGATACTGTAAAATGTCTGGTTAATAACTTTATGGCAGTGGGATTGCTAAACACTAAACCTAAGAAATGAAAAAGACATATTCTAATGGAAGAAAAAATGGACAAAATTGGTGTATCATTCAAATGCTCTTCAAAGAAGTCTCTAAGGCATGTTGCATAGTAAGTGGGTGCTTCAAAAACCTCTGTTCATACCTGGTAAACATTTAAAATTGAAACCCTACAGAGTGACTATTGTTCATGAATTACAACCTCGTGATGGCGAGGAATGCCAGGAATGTCTCATTGCAGAGGGGCATAACTTTCAATGCCATTTATACCAAGGTTAGTACTCATTATAGTCCATGTTACTATTACTCATGAGATGTAATGCAGGAGATTTAGATTAGAAAACCCCCCAGTGCAGTAGACAGCATGCACAATCTGGACCAGGCCATAAAACAGCTGCTCTGTAGATTAAGGCACTTACAAACTTTAATAAATATCTAATATACAAGAATAGGTAGACCGTGAGAATTAACATAAGAAATCAAAGTTCAGGGAGGAATATCTTTCAGAGATCGCACTGCCCAAGAACATACCCTACCGTATCGCATTCTTTTACAGTGAAGTTATTTGCAGTTGGTTGTATCCTGGTTTCTTCAAATTACAGCTCTAACTGATATAATGTTAGTGGACGTTTTGAGGTCTCCTCAAAAGTCTCAATCATTAAGATTGTAACAGGTTTTTGGAGGTTCTGTGTTACCATATGCATAGTATCTAGGAGGTGTATAGCTTCTATCTCACCAATAAGAGTAAATTGGTGGTCAAAAATGTTTAGTTACTCACTAATTTTGCTACACCTTTGAGTGCATTGCAATAGCTCCCCCAAGTTTAGAAGTGTTCTAGCTCAAAATATTGATCGTTGGAATAATTTTATCACTTGGGTCCATTGATGCGTCTACACATAAGTTGACAGATACTGCTTATCATGAATTCCTTTTCAGATATTTGTACACTTTACATCCTTTCTCTTTTTTGGGAAGATGACGCCAAGGTTCAAACATTCAATTTTTTAATTTATTTTAATATTTTGTTTAAGGTTTTCTTCATTACCCTCCACATCTAAGTACAATGCTTCCTTTATTTCTGCTTCCAAGTCACCAGGAAAATACTGCATTTAACTGTTGTATAGGCACTTCCTCACATACTATGATCAATATTAAAGCACAAAACGTTTACAATGAATAACTCATGTGATGGCATAATTATAGTCATTCAATTACTTCAATTACTATGTTGAGATATCTATCACATCTTTTAGAAAATTGAAATGTTAATATAATGATACAGAAAAGAGTTTGATGTTAGGTACCAATTTGACAATTAATTTATGCAGTACAAAAACAAAATATTAAAAACAGTAATATTCACAACTATTATACTAGACATAACAATGATTATTTTAGGCAGGGTTTCAACAAGAATATATCTTATAAAGATCCAAATGTCATGGGCATGCTGCTACATACAAAACTACCTTAATATATAAAATGTTATAAGGGTAAGAAGTTTGAGATAGTTTCGAAGAAGTATTTGGTGACGAGGCCTCTGTATAGTATAGATGAGTTATACTAGATAGTGCTTATGCAAACTAGAGCTGAATGTTCAATATCTATGTATATATCACAATTGAAACATGTAATAATTTTAAGCAGTATATGTATCCATGTACGATTTTATTACTTGTAATGATTTATTTGTTGTTGTTTTAATAATTGCATTGTAATTGACAATGTCAGAAACTGAAAAGTCTATTGACGATAAACAAAATCAGTCAATGAATCAATCTCCACATTTAAAAAGAACCTGCACATTCCATTTTATATACTTCCAGGCAATTTTTTGAAGTTAAAGATAGCATTTGCTTCTAAGTATGACATTTTAAAAGTGTAAAATTCCTTCAGATTTCTAATAATGGAATTTCTGTACTGTAGAAATGTAGCTTTATATTTATAATGGTAAACGTACAACAAGTAAAAACTCATGTTGACAACCAACAGGTTATGAATATAAATACATATAGAACTTATAAAGCAATCATGAATGAAACACTATATGAATATTTGAAAATGAAACAATTACAAGATGAATATCTGAAGATGAAACAAGCCACAATAATCAATAATTGCATAAATTAAACCTCCAGTAAAACAAATTTTCACATATGCATTTTTCTTTTACCTTTGGTAACACTGAACAGCACTTTTATTCACTTTAGGACAGTTAGGTGTAGGAGGGGAAAGTTGTGTTGTGGGTATTGTGGTATCAAATAGGGTATGGAGTTTGAAGTTGAGGTGACTGTTCAATAAGGAATTAGGAGATAGTCTTGTGTGCCTGTAAATTTCAAACTGTTCCAAGGTGTTTAGTTTCTCTGTGTGATGTATAGTATTTCCCTGTCTGTGTTTATGTTTTAGTAGGTATGATCTTCTGCAAAATGCAAAATTAGGTTTCTTCTCTGCTTGATGGATGGCTTTTATGTTCTTTGTATCTGATTTTGAATGAACTCCCTGTTTGGCCAATGAAAAAGTTGCAGCAGTCTTGGAATTTAAGTTTTTACACTCTTGTTTGATTGTATTTGCTTGTGTTTATTTTCCGAGTGTGTTGTTTGTTTTGTATGCTATTTTGTATTGGACTTTCTTTAATGCTGAGGCACTTTTGTGAATGTTTTGGTTGCATAGTTGAGTGTAATGAGCCTATTTTCTTCTTGTTTGCATAGTGGAATAGTGGTTTTCCTGGTTAGTTTCTTCATGGCTTTGTTCAGTATCATATTTATTATTTCTGGGCCATATCCATTTTCTTGGGCCAAATATTTTATGGTGTTCAGTCATTGCCATAGTCTACTTTGTCCATTTGTATGTTTATACACTTCTGGACAAAGCAGACTGCAGTGATGAACTTTGCAAATAAAGCTCTTTTATTTGCAAATGCTTTGTTTTAAAATTAAAGTAGGTACTGAATAATTATTGGAAATACATATTTTATATTTCCACAATTCCCGCCATATCTAGAGAGGCCATACAAGATAGTGGTTTACTTCACTCACACAATTTTTCATAGAACGTGGTCCATTCCCACCATTAATTATAGCTTTTGACTTAGTTCATGCACATGCTATATTTCTTCCTAAATTTCACAGTCTGGAAATATTTTATACAGCAGCTTTAACACAAGGTCCATATTCTTGTAAATACTATGATGCACAGTACAATAAGAGACTAAAGTTATTTCTGCTGCATAATTTGGCAGTGAATGGTAAAGTTATTTTAAAGAACTAACTCAATATTTAGAAGATGATGCGTTTTACACATAAGTTTATGTTTAACTGTGGAAATATGAAGTTTCTAGATCCAGTGATTCCTGTTTAGCAATGGAAACATACATCTGTGTTTTGCATACCAAACATTCCACTTCTTCATCACTAGGCCCTTTTCTGAAGCACCTTCTCTCCATTCCTGCAGCAAATTTGCATTTGCTGTTTTCCTATAGCTCACTTTTATGCACAGAATATATATAAGTTGAATGTGGAATGGAGTGCATTACCACCTGTAATTTTTTTTTCTCATGTGACACTTTTCTCCTTGACTGCCATAAGAGATTATTGGAGCTATACAGTAATCTTTAATCTCTGAATAAAACTTACTGAAGAAAAACTAAAGCTTCAATTGCAAATTATTGCTAAAAAGAGAATTGTTAGGATATTTTTTCAAAAATAAATACGAATGGCAGAGCAAACCTTCAAATCATGGCCATGTCCTGTTAAAAACAGATATATGGTAACCCTAGCCTTTCCTCAAGTTAGTGTTGCTGCAATACCCATCTTCTGAAGATGTTGGTTGTTTGGTTGGTTTGCAATGCTTCCCATACAGTTGATGACCTCTGGGGAAACCTTGATCCCCCCAAGCAATGTATGGACCAATTTATTAACTGGAGGCACCCAGAGGGTAGAATCCATTACCTCCAATGAAGGGGTGATAATGATGATGGCAATGGAATTAAAGGATCTACAGCTTTTAAAATAGATCCCAAACCACGTTGGGCCTTGGGGATACTTCCCCTGAGCTAATCAGAGGTGCAGGTTTGGATAAGGTCAACTTAAAATCGCCACACCAAAGCCGGGAATTGAACCACTGACCCTCAGCACGAGAGCTGCTAACAAAACCACTAAGCTACTCTGGTGCCCCTCTTCTTATGAAAATGTTTATAATTGTGCAGTAAAAAGTCTTATAAGTTGTCTATGATAGAAATCCAGTTAATCAATTGATTGTAATGTATGGAACCTGTTCTCCCAATGGAAAGAAAATAAAGAAGGGATATTCTGGCAACTGGACATCCTTCTCAGCTCTTGACTATTAACATGATTTAGGAAAGACAGGTAAAGTCCTATAGTATTCATTTCAGATCATCTTGGTTTTATTCATTTACATGGGGATGCAGTGGTTCTTTAGAATTTATTATATTGATGAAACTGAATGGATGTGATTCAGAATAAAGGACAAAGGGAAAACTGAAAAACTAAAGTATCCAACAAGTATGAAGTTGGAAAAAATCACAAAGAAAGTAATAAGTCAAATTATATTTTAAGATAAACTAGGAAGATAATGGAGCATGAAAGCAACAAGTATGTTAGGCTCTCATGCATTCACACCTAATATACAGGCTTACGTTATGAAGAGAATTTTAGAAAACTAGCATATATAAATTATTTTAGTTATAAAAAGCCAAAAGGATATTAAAAGCACTAATAAAAGTGAAACATCTAAAAAGGCTTTCAAAAGCCTAAATATTCCTACAAACCCTTGTTTACAAATAAATCAATATGGTAAATATGTAGCTAAAAGCCACAAAGATGAAAAATAAATTTAAATGTACAGCGCAGTGCAAAAAAATGTTGTGATGCTTTTGGTTTGCTATAGTATTTTTCTTTATTTAATGTTGACAGAATCCCCTTATTAATTCTGTTCCACATCTACCTGGTTATGCTAATCTCCTATTGATTTGGGAAACATTTTACTTGAGTGGTTGGAAGATACCAGAAACTTGCCAGAACTGTCCGTCTGTTATTGGTTTGATGTCAAAAGACTGGCATTTAAACTCTAACCATGAACAGAGGTCAGGTTTCTGGCTCAGGAATGAAGGAAGCAGTGGGAAGGGAGTAAGACAAACATTATATGGAGTGGTTGGATGAACATGCCCTTTAAAGTTGGTCCTGTTTACTATACATGTCATTTGAAAGGAACAAAGGATCATGACAACAAATTGGAAATTACTACCTTTATTAAGCAAGGTTATTAAGCACTGCGAGTGCCATGGAGCTATATTGGGTATCTCCAAGAACAGCATCAAACTGCCGGAAGAAATACCAGGAACATGGCTACTGGACATGCAAACCGGGTAGCATATTTAATTATGAATGCATAATGAAGTCCACATGGCACAAGAAACCTCAAAAACATATCACAATGGTGTACAAAGCAAAATTAAAGGACATGTGAAAAAAGAATAGTTTAATAAATAAACTTTACAGGAAAGATAAAAAAGTATTTTACTTTGAATAATTCATTTAATAGAATAGGGCATGATGGGGTTGTTATTATTATTATTATTATTATTATTATTATTATTATTATTATTATTATTATTATTATTATTATTATTATTATTATTATTATTATTACTACCTTGTAATCATTGTTTGCAAAGCAGCAAGAGCAATAGAAGTATTAATTTTGAATTATAAAATAACATAAACAAGATTGGCATTACAAACAAAAGTAAAAAAGCATGATGAGTTACTGAGTTATACACAAATAAACCACATAAAACAAAAAAGTATTACAAAAACGTTGCAAAGCATAGCAGTTTTGCTTTAATTGAAAAGGGTTGTCAACGTTATTTATATTCCTTTTCTTATACAACTCTGATAATACATTTAAGATAATATTAACTATGGAAAGGTAGAATCAGAATAAAAACTTCAAGGCCATGGTTGGGATTCGAACTAGCACCTTCAGCTTCCCATGTTGATGATTGCCATCTAAGCTATGGCATCAACATGACATCATATCATGAAATTCTCTATGTGACTCAAAATTTTCCCAGTAATACACAAGGAGTCCTCAACTTCGCTTAAGATAACATACCCCAATGCCGACTTACATACCTTTTCATTCTGATTCTGCCTTACCAGACCATGGAAGAACAATTAATAAAACTGAATTGATTATGTTTACTCAACGAATCTAAAACTGCCTTGGATCCTAGCCTCTGGTGGACATTTGCCATCCGAAAAAAGGCTATGCAAAGGCCACCAATCAAATTGGCTTGGTAGAACCAGGTAAGGTGTGGGGACTGTGTGGTGCAGCTATGGTTGTGGGAGGAGCTGTTTTACTAATTCCTTACCACCTTAAAACACAGTTCATTATATTGCCACTGTGTTTGCATCTGACTGTACATGAAAGAGCTTTGAAATTTTGGTTCAGAAGTTTAAATCTAGGAAAAAGTAATGTGTTAAGACAATGTATTGAATACCAAGAGAAGAGCTTAATGAATAATGGATGGGTAAGTAAATTACGGAATATTTTGGAGAAAAATGGGTTGGGAGATATATGGAGAAGGAGAGAAAATAACGTAAAACATTTTTGGAAAAAGGCAAGGAAAAGACTGGAAGATATAGAAATACAAATCATGTTCAGTGATATTGCCGAAAAGAGCTCATTAGTTTATTATAGGACAATGAAAAATACATGGGGTAGGGAAAAATATATAGATATAGTAAATAAAGAAGAGAGAGAATCTATTGCATGGTTTAGAACCGGAGCATGGAGGCTAAAAGGGCTAAGACAGGGTATTCCTCAGAACCAATGTCCGATATGTGGTGGTAATGAAGACATTGAACACATAGTATTTAAGTGCCAAGGAACAGAAAATTGGAGAAAAGAATTTTTTAATAAGAAGTGGTTGAAGGGGGATAGAAATACACTTATAATTGAAATGATATGCAAGGACGCTAGAAGCATTGGACAGTTTTTGTGTAAAGTAAAAAATAAATGGCTTTGGACAGTGGAAAGAGAAAAGTAAGAGGTAGTGCATCTTACTTTGAATGGAAAACTATAGTGAATGTGTGATGGTTAAGTAATCAATAAATGGAGAGTGAAAAAAAAAAAAGTGGAAATGGGACATGAAAAAAAAAACAAAAAAAACTGAAAAAAAAAGAGCAAGATAATTTAGTGACAAGAGATTGTAAAATGTAAATAAACTGTAGTGATTGTCTACTGAATAAGTGACCAGGGTCAAAATGCAGTAGACAATCAAATTTGTAAAACTATTAGCAATAACACCAGAATGAGAACAAATTATTTTAAGGATAGGTGAGAGCCCTCATTTAAAATAAATGTATAGAGGCTGATTCTAAGGATCTGTACTATTTGTCTTGCAGAATAAAGGAAATGGAAGATGAAATAAAATTTTACTTAACAGATAATGGATTTTACTCCATGGAAGAATTTAAAAACTTGTCATTTACAGAATGTGTCCTAATTATTGTTGTTGTCTGCTTTACTTCACATTACAATAATTTGTACAAAGTATAGATGAACTTGATGAAGTCTTGTAATAGTTTTGAAAAAGGTTGAAATGAAAAGGAAATATTATTTGGATGAAGTGACTTGTATTTAACAACAAATATTTATTATTATTGTTTCTTTTAGGTACATTGGATGTATGTAATCTAAAATTGGAAGGTTGAATAAAATTTGGAAAATTAAACCTTCCAACAAATATATCTAGCACTAGAACAAGAAAGGGCTTTCAAATTTCAGAGAGTTTACAAATAAACATACCACTGTCCTGCTAATAGACTTATTATGAATATATGGATGGTTATTTAATGCTTACTTCATAACTGTAACTCCAAAACATGGTAATACCTATTCTGAGTAATTAGTAATATGCTTCTATGAAAAGACTGTGAGTCAAATTATCTATACTACGAATTTGTTTGGAAAGATGGAAATACAGACATTTTAAAAAGGAAGAAGAAAAATAATCTTGGTTGATCTAATGATTTTACAAAGTTGTGCTAAAGATAAATGCCATCTTCTATGAACCACCAATATACCCTCTAAAACTGTGTGTTCAATAAAGATATGAACTACAAAAATCACCCATCTTCTGATTCTTTATCCCGGAGCTGCTGGTCCAGAGTATGACGAAAGTCTTGCTTGTTTCTGAGAAGCTCATATTTAATTTAAAATGTTTGAAAATGATTGCAAGAACACAGATTTACATTGCATGAATTGCTAAGCAACTTTTATTATCATTTAAATTGCAAGTTATATAAATAAAATAGTAAATGGCCTTACAACAACCACTAAATCTAGCAGTTATTACTTTGCACATACTTCATATCTGTTCAGCCACAGAAGTTCAGTTACTTGTGCATCTTTAAAATCCAAAGAGTAAATACATCTCATTTCCAGTTTGAGTGGTGTTTAGGATGATTATTTGTCAGCTTTTTACAACATGTTATAAATGTAAAGTATCTATATTATGTTTAAATAAATGTGTTGGGAGTAAAGCAGGATCATTTGGGTACTTGTCAATTATCAGTGCTGACAAAAAGACTATACATGTGTGAAAAGTTAAATATTTTAACTGACCTTGAACTGTAAGCTGTACAACAGCACTAAGGCCAACACCAATTCCATTGCTAGCTTCGCACATGTAACTGCCTTCATCCTCCTGAGAAACAGCCTCAATGAGAAGAGAGCCATTGGGAAGAAGTCTTGCTAGTTGATGTCCTAGTACCTCTTGGTATTGTCCTGGTTTCTGTCCTATAAGTACAAAAATTAATTTTGACCTGTCTCAATATGCAGCTGAGTTAGTACTGCTTTAATACCAATATTTTACAGAAATTTAAACTGGTTTCATGATCAGTATTTGTTGAAATGCAGAATAACCTACAAATACTGTAAAGTACCCTTAATTTGTTTTTAATTCCTTTTTAACATATCTGCCATTAACTTTTTATGTAATTACTTATAACCGTTAATAAAACGGGTTTCTAAAATTTTATTCACAGTGCTAATTGCTGTCCAAGACTGATACGAAGAGCTATAAGCGCTCAATTACTATTCTTTTATATCATCACCAACATTTTGGTCCATTTGAAATAATATTACTTTATTTGTGGAGGTGAGAAAAGTAGTTGCCTTTCAGTAACAGTGAGTGCCATTCTCATTCCAAAAAATACTAGGTTCATTCCAAAATAACAGTTAAGTACCTCCATGAATGCATCACCATAACAACAAAATACTCTTGGTTCAATGTCACATTATTTGTCTTACTTGGGTTCTTCCATATCAAGTCATGATTATTCATTGTGGTATCAGAAGATAATGATCTCCTGCCTTCATCTCTCCCTTCCACCATGCACACTTGAATTTGTAATATATTCTTTATAATAATACATCTATATACTTAGTATGATTACTGCTGCCAAGTGAGATGGCTCTACAGTAAGTGTGAGGCTTACACTCTGGAGGGTGCAGGTTTGATTCCCATCAAATGCCCACTCTGACCTTGGGTTTTTTGTGGTTTTCCTCAGCTGGTAGGTGAATACTGTGGTGGTTTCTCATCTACCATGATTTTCTTTCCAAATTTCCCATTTCCTTGTCATCTTGCTCCTAGGTTTCATGGCATATGATGGTGCTGGTCAGATGGCACAGATGCCGTGGACACTAGAGGGCTGCTTATTTGACGAGTCATTCAGTAGAGAGATGGGTCTTTGACCCTGGAACTATTATGGACTTCCATGTATCTCTGTGGCCTGTCAGTTTGCAGCCTGTAACCTCCTGTGGTTCCTTCACTTCATGTGGTAGCCACAATAGGTCTCTCATAGGTCACAGTGCACAAGGTGTCCCCCCCCCCCCCCCGATGTATCCTATACCTTATGAGTACTGCTCACTTAACTCACGTTAAAGGAATTCACATCCATCATCTAGTAATAAACATAACATATTGGTTTACACAATGCTAGTGACTGCATGTTCCAGAACAGCATCTCAGGTAACTGCCTTTTGCATGTGTATTGCAAGAGCTCATAAACTTAATTAAATTTGTTTGGTCCAAAGATTTCTAGTGGGCATTGCCTTCTCTTGGAACTTAAAGGAGGACTAAACTAAAAGTTCACATGTCTATTTTATTTAATATTCTATAAGATCTTTGGTTGTGCTAAATAATGGTGAAAATGATCAATGTATGACCTACTGTTCAGGATCTCCAGGGTATTTACCACACTGGCAGCACACTGTGGTGATGTACATGGCTAGCCAGCATTCTTGAAGCACGTATCTCCTGCCAGAGCAGTTGGTCAGTCACAATGTTAAGTTTCACAGGAAAGTGTAGTCACTGTAGTACCTTGAATATCCCTCTTTGAACTCCTTTCCTTTATTTACATATTTTATTCCTTTTTTTCTGCACCATTTTCTCAGAAAGGTAATCCAAATCGAGAGAAGTACTGGCCTTCCATTTCCTGCTTATTAGGTTTAATTTTATGGAGTGAGCCAATATGACAAGATATATCACTATGGTCAGTAACTCCTGGTACAACATACTCGTATTGAGACTTGTGCTTATTTACCTCACTCACTATTTGTGTTACAAGATTTTGTCTCCAACCGTAAGTATTTTTCCTCATATTTATTCTTAAACACCCAGTCTCCAGCCATTTTAGAATATTCCATGGAACTGCCAACTCTTTTTCCCTTGGTTAAAATTATGATCTGGAGCAGCTGTCATTGATCTACAATACATGCCCGGAAATGAAAAATATGTTTGTTTTGGGACATATTTCAAGGCTCATTGTGATAGGATTCAAGGCTTCCTGTATAGAAAAAATAATTGATATGCGCAATGTCACTAAAAAATGTTGCATTCTTTATGATAGTGCACAAGCCATTGTATTCTGTGGAATTCTTGCATAGCCAGTTTGTGTTTTTACCTTTTTCTTCACTAAACACATCATGAACACATGAATGAAATTTTTCGAAACCTACCAAACTACATTAGTAGCATGATTCAGAATTACATAAACTTTTCCTTTAGGATTGCACTATCACTTTCACAAGTAGCAGATGCCCACCACAGATGATTATAAACAGGAAGCTTCCATTCATGAAGGACCAATGATTTTGAAATCTTATTAAACATTTTCATAAGGGACTTAGTAAGATGTCATAGATCAAATTCATGGTGTATATGTGGATATTTCTTTTTCATGAAAGCTATGATACCTGTGTGCCTATCTGTCAGGCGGGCAGGTTATCAATAATGGAAGTCAGTATATTTTTGCAAGCAGCTTTCTCAATATCACAGTTACAGTTCCTCTATGTGCAATTATGAAGTCTAATGTTTTACTTGTAGTCAAATTCATGATACAACATGTCACATATTTAGTAGAAAATCCTGGGGAGTAGTACTGTCCATCCCCACATAAACATAAATTTGAATCATTCCTGGGAATTGCAAAATTACTTTCTTTTTCTCTTAACCAGGCTTTGCATATACAAAGGGTAAAAAGATTTTAAAAAGTCTATAAAACTTTGATCTAGAAAAACATAATAGTTTTATTGCTTTTGAGGATATCAAGAAACAGTTGAACGTCATTCAGCAAAGACACATTGATGAAGCTATGCACACATTACTTTTCAGTATTCCACTTTCACCTCCAGAGCACCACCCATAAGTGCACCCATTCACATAATGAGTTATAATTCACATTAATGCCCCTCGTGTGCTATATTTTCTTTCAGTGAGAGGCTCACCACATATATGAGAAATAGTGAATAGCACAAGGAGAGCATTTACACATACAAAAACAAAATAATATTCCCTGGATATACCCACATCTTCTGCTTCATGTTTTTTCTGCATCTTCACTGACTCACACACATTTTCATTCAGTTTTACAGCTGAAGATTCGTCTTCCTCATCAGTCAAACTTTGGTTCAGATTAGTGCTATTTGTAGTACTAATAATTTTGCTCCCAATTCGAGCTGAATTTCAGCATCAATCTTCAACTCTAGACTGTAAAGACTTACATACAAATTAATTTAGATTCTATTCTTGCTGATAATTGCTTACTAAATTATCAACTAGCTGTAGCAATTGCTTTCTTTTAAGAAAATTTGAGTTTCTTTTTTGGTTTTCTTCTAGTCCTCCTAAAAAATTTGAAGTTACCACATAAGTTTTCGGTCTAGGGCTGTTGAATTACTTGTTCTTCATTATTCTTATTTTTATAACTTCCAGCTCATTAAAACCACTTTCTTTGAAACAAATTTTAAATACGTTAGCATGTTTCATTGGCATGAATTTTTGCATTTCATAGCAGCAACCCATTTGTTGTATACTTGTGTATTCTTCTGTCTATCAGGGAATGAGTAATAACCACCATTTCTGTTTACGCCAGAATTATTTGCACAACCATAAGTACTGCTTGCAGGCATTCTTGAACTTACACCTCACAGAATACTAGGAGAGGAAAACTGTCCTACAATCATAAAATAACTGAAATTAAATGCAACACAAGGCATGCAAGTGACAATGAGTAGCGTGGTGCGGTGCTAGCCTTATCACATGACAGCAGTGTGCATTAAACACAAAAGTGCTTCTAGAATGAAAACGACTGATCAAAGAATGATGCGGTTTTCAATAATGTACTCAGAGCTGTTTATATTTGATTATTACAAGGCTTTCAAAATTTAGTTCAGTCCTTTAAGATATAGGATTTGTTCCAAGGTATTGCAAAATGAATATGCTTGTAATGTTTTAAATTTAAATCATTGGAACTTTGGCACAGTGAAACAAATAATTAAATTAATGAAACTGAAATGATGTTAAGCACTCATATTGCTCCACAGTAATTTGGTAAGTGGAGCAGTGTGAATGCTTAACATCAATTCAGCTTCTATAATTTAATACTTGTAACTGTTGAACTGTAATGCAATATACTTACTCTACAATCAGAGAATTGCTTTTTGAACCAGTTACAGCTCCCAGAACTATTCCAAAAATAACTGTTATGTTATTTTTTTCCTACCTCTACTTACTGGGATATATACAAAACAGAATAACACTTACATATAAAATAAATGTCTTGAGAAATGCGTATTGCAATAGAATGGTAAAAAACAATGCTTAGTGTGAAAAAGGTAACACACTCCGAGGTGACAGGGATTACTATAAAAATATGGAGAAGAGGAGATGATGTGTGATAGCAGTACTATACTTTCTGAATAATGAACGATCTGTGTGTTTGTGCTATGAATAATTTGTGAACTAGCATTAAAGGCTAACATGCTATTTGCACTATCACCTCCATCACTGTGAATCCTGCAACTGCCACAAGAACATTAATCATATTCACCACTGATTGCAACTACCAATTTATTGACTATTTGTCATCATAAAATGCTTTACTTCCTATGCATCAATTTTTACGACCTTAATGAGTTGACACATCATAATGATTGTCTAGGAATAATTCATTTATTTATAATTAAAATATATTCTCAAATTTAAATAAAACACATACATAATAATAGGTTTAAGAATAATAAATAATAATTCTGTTTGAAGAGTAAATATTTAAAACAGTTTTCCTCCCCTGAAAAGTTGCACCAACAATAATGAACTTTTAAAACTTTTCCTTTCTGTAATTCTTTTACTGCCAACTTTAGAAAATATATTTTTATTTATTGAATAAAAGGACTATAAGCATAAGAATCTCAAAGCAGAGCTAAAAGTAACAGATATAGGGTAAAATAGCAACCAATTTAATTTTAGCATTTTGCATATTTTATATTTGAAAAAACTACTAGCCTTTTCGAAACCTGTTCCTGATGCCATTAGGAATTTTCCCATTCCTGAACAGAATATTGTTTGATTAGTGATATAAATTATCCATGTTTTTTATTCTACACCAATTGAGATGGCTCTGTGGTAACATGCAAGGCTTGCATTCAGGAGGTCCTGGTTTTGATTCCTGGTCACTCAGATCCTGAGTTTTTTGTGGTTTTCCCTGGTCAGCAAGGCGAATGCTGGGGTTGTTTATCTTCAACCATGAATTGTATTTCCCTTCCCCTTTCAAGTTTTAGGTGGGCTTAGAGGCTGTGCAGTGCTGGTCAGTGTTGGACAGATGGTGCAGATACTTGCTCATTGGAAAGTTCTTCTTGGCCCTCTCGCCTCAGGTGGATAAAGTTTTCTCTGATTTCATCAGAGGGAAACCTTCTCTGAGCAGCTTGCTGGTGTGACTGAGTGAATAAACTTGGAATCATTGGGACCTCTGTCAGCCTCCATGCAGCCAATAGCCTCCTACAGTTCCTTCACTTCATCCTTTCCTCCTGGGGGTTGTAAGCACAAAACATCCACATTCGGTCAAGATTTGAGGTGTCCCCTCCATTTCCTGGTCACTGTCATTCATCCTACACTTCCTTAAATTTAGGTTTATCCATTTTGCTTCTGCTATCATCACTTTCAGCATTTGAACTTTAGTGACCATTTACTTACCTAACAGAACACCGGCACAATCATACTGTATCAATGAAAACTTCAAACTAAGATCATCTTATAAAATGTTGCAGTCTAATTAGCTTTCATGAACTTTATAGGCTGGGGTATATTGCCATGAGATACATATAATCCAAATAAATATCAAATCTTGTTATGGCAGCATGCCTCTGGCTGGTTATAGCATAATTACCTTGCTGTGGAGTGTTAACAACTCTGCTTCAGGTTACATTGAAATGCTTTTCATTCAATCCATTTATTAGTTTCAAAACAGCATGTGTTATCAAAGAGAACCTCTATCTTAATATATTTACTTGCCTGGTTAAGATAAGATTTGTTATTGTCACATATGTTTACATTACAATCTGAGCAAAAGCTCCCTAACCCGGTGACTTGGCAAATAGATTAAAAGTACATATATAAAGCAGGTATCTGAAGAAGAGGCAGTAACACACTGCAGCCTTTTTGATTGTTTCATTAATTGATTTTCATGTATATAAATATTACATGGTTTTAGATATGTTAAAGTTTGTTGATTTACAATGCTCCCCCTACGGTCGATGGCCTCTGGGGAAATTTCATTCCAGCAAGCAATGTATGGATCCCATTTATTAAGTGGAGGCTCCCAGAGGGCCTAGTCTGCTTCCTCAATGAGGAGGTGATAATGGTAAATGGCAATGGAATGAGAGAACTTACAGCTCTTACTGTGAACTCTCAACCACATTGTGCCTTGGGGACAGTTCGCATGAGCTTGGATAGGGCTGACAAATTGCCACCCCAAAGCCAGGAATCAAACCACAGACCCTCAGCAAAAGAGCCGTGAACAAAATTACTGAGCTACTCCATCATCCTAGACATTTTGTGGTAAAATTTAATAATTTTAGTGCATACAGAATTATACATAATACAATGAGATTTCTTAATACTAACTGTACAAAAGAAATGTTACATTTCTATTTAACCATCGTCTGTTACATAATCTGTTTACACTAACTAAAGTCTTAAGACTAAATCTGTACAAATATATTTACATTTATCCAAAAAGCTTTCAGCAAGTCCTATTCATATGGCCTTTTCATGAGTTTAAATATTCATCCTATGAATAAAACTCACTATCTATATAGAATTTCTTAATAGTATTCAGTAGGTACTGAAAATGCTAATTTCTACCAGTTTCAACCAATTTAGTTAAAATTCTTATAACAAATTTGTTCAACGTAATTATAGTAGAAAATTTAATGATATATGAAGTACAATATGTGATGAAAATCTGAAAACTTTTGAAGTTATAAATGTTATGTGCTATTTATTCCACTAGAATATTTCTTTAGAATCAAATATTAAATCCTGTATAATACTAAAGCTTTTCCTGGATAAAAAATAAATTAAAAAGGTGTTTAAGCTTTTAACTTCCAAAAATGAATCATGTATTAAATTATTAAAACCCTAAATCCAAAACTATACTTTGTATCAATAAAAGCCTCTACAAATCTCCTCATCCACCTTCAAATAATGTGTATTGAAGTTTGAAAGAAACTCATCAAAAATACACTGGCGTTTGTGAAAATTGCAACACCAAGAAGGAAATGCATGAATTCAATGAATTTAATTTCACAGGTTAGGTACATGATAAGTAACAAATGATAAACTTTTCAAATCTATACATGACCTTTGAGCCCTAATATTCAGCATTTGGTGTGGCCTCAATGCGCTTCAATTAGAGCTGCTATATGCCATGGCATTGAATCTAAAAGGTTCTGAATAAGTTCCTGAGGCATTTCCCTCCACGCAGTTTGTATTCAAGCCCACAAATTCATGACACTGGTTACTGGAATACCGTGATGCACCAGGTGCCGACCAACCATATTCCATACATGTTCAATGGGCGACATGTCAGGCGAACGTGCAGTTAGGGAAACAATGGTACCTGTCACTCTTCGAAGAAGGCTAGTACATTACTCGCAATATGTGGCCGGGCATTGTCCTGTTGAAGTGTGGCCTGTGGAGATGCCTGAAGCAGGGGGAGTACCTCAGGCTCTGCAACCACCGTTAGGTACCGGTTGCTGTTCAAAGTGCCCTCAATTCGTGGGAGGCGAGATCGGTTGTTGTAACCAATGGCGCCCCAAACCATCACACCTGATGTTTGTCCGCTATGCCGCTCAACAATGCAGCCCTCCAGGTTGCGCTCACCAAGGTACCGCTGGACACGTATGCGGCCATCACTGTAGCACATGTTGAAGCAGGACTCTTCCGAAACGACTACATTTTGCCACTCAGCACCCCAGTGACGGTGTTCACGTGCCCATTGCAGTCGGAGGAGCTTGGGGTTTCTGGACAATGGAAGCCAACGTAATGACATGCATGCAACCAGTCCAACTTGCAGCAGACGGCGACGAACCATTGATGCAGACAAGTTCACACCTGTTGCAGTGCTCCAGCATCGAGCCAACACTGTGGATGAAGCTGTACGGTCCGTTATGGCCATGCAGACAAGATGACGGTCATCCCGTGCTGTGGTCATGTTTCGTGGTCCAGTACCCGCTCTTCGCTGCCTATGATCTTCATCTATCCACTGCTTCCACACACGCATCACTGTCGTAGCAGCATGCCCTGTATGAGCTGAAATGTCACGGTATGACAAACCCGCCTCCTGGAGACTGATCATTCTGCCCCGTTCGAACTCACTCACTCACATGCCGATATGGCTCCCTTTGACGTCGATGAGACATAGTGGCAATCACTTTATTGTTTCCACCTTGTTTGACAGCTCTGCTCTGACACTGGGCGCAACACTGACCTTGTCGGACCGACATGAGAGGCCTCTGCTCGGCCTACATGTACCCTCTCTCTCTGCAAACCTAATCACTTATTGCTTGCACACTCTTCTACACTTCCACGAAGTTTGGAGCTATTCTGGAAATTCTTTCTTGGTGTTGCAATTTTCACAAATGGCAGTGTAGTATAATGAGAAGCATTACTGTGGCAAAAATCTAAGAAGACAGCAATACAAGAAAATCAAGTCTCAAAACTTCACATACTATTTGTACATCTTGCACACATCCATTTAAACATCATATTTTGGCATTTAAATTACCAGAAGGGCACAACTGCAATTGGATCCTGATTCTACAATGTTTGTGGATTTGTTCTATGAACATCTTCAAAAACAATTTTTATAGGTTGTAAAAATTCAGAATCAAGTATCCTTACACTATTCTTTCAACTCCATTGATATCCTGTATATTCTTTATCATGTGTTCTGGCAGTTTGTTGCAAAGAAACCATGGTGCAAAAGTGGGTTTGGTCTTGTACAGTTCAGTCCTATAGATCTGTGAATGAAAGCTATTGGTTACTCTAATTTGGTATTATGTATTTGCTTGTTTGTTTTGCAGTTTGTAGATTTAGTTCTTGAAAGCATTATTACCTCACATATACAAGGTGAATATAGATTAAAATCTTAAGTTGTCTGAAGACTTCTCTACAAGAGTCAGTTTATTTTGGGCCCAAAATTATTTTAATTGATATTTTCTGTAAAATGAAAACTCTTGTTGTATATTTGGCTGCTCTGTCTCTCCAAATTGTTACACCATCTGACAAGTGAGGGCAAATTAAGCCCTAATAACAGTCTTAAAATGTGTCCTTCACTGTAATATCAGTAGCATAGTGAAAGCATTAAGTACTCATAAAACTCCTGTCCACAAGAAATGGCATGTAAAGTCAGCATATTACAAAGTCTCTCAAATGATAAGTGCAGTGAAATTGATCACATACACATCAAGATACAAGTAATACAAATAACTTACCTGAAGCCTTTTTCCATGCAACTGTTGGCTGAGGAAAACCTTCAACTTTGCAGTCCAAAATAGCCTGATGACCAAGTTTAGCAGCTCTACTTTGTGGCTCCACAACCCAAGTAGGGGGCACTGTAAAAACAGCAAAATATTTTAGAAAAACCTGTCCTCTCATTATAATTTATGCTTATTACTCTGAAATAATAGTTGGTGATATTAAAGCTTTGAAAGTGCACCTAAGCTGTTGCTATTTGTATTACTGAATGTTTTTCCCCCTATTAAGAGGCACCAAAGAGAACACCATTTTGTTTCCTCTTGGTCTATAAAATTGTGCCACTGCCTGTGTAACCAAGAGAGCCAACAAACAATTTGAGAGTTCCTTCACATAGGACAATCTACTCATATTATTTATTGCTTCTTTTCCCCTTCATTCAGCAGACTTCGTAGTTAATTTAGATTATTTTATGTAGTCTGTTTCACAAGCAAGAGGCTACAGAACATACTGTGAGTCGCTGCTTCACTGATCATTTCACTGGCAACTATGCTATTGTTGTAAATACTATAGGTGAGAAGAATGCAAGTACATATGATTAGAGCTAAAGGTTTGAAGCTTTAAACCTATTCTTTCCATTTCCTTCCTTAGAGGGTGTCTCACTCAGCTGTGATCTAAAAGCCTGTAACTATTTTGCACTAAACATACTGCTGGCAATGAATGTATGTATTTGCCACTGTCTGCTGTTATGTTAAACTGAGGATTGCTGAAGTTATACTTGGTCTGTTTTAACCATGGAAGTTTTGAAATTTTCTGAGAACTTATTTGGTGTTTTCAAAGAGTTAATAAATTATTGGATACTTTTGATAAGATAATGATCTACAACCTTTTTAGATTTTACTGACTAATTTTTTATGATGCTTACTTTTTTACAATTTAGAAATGCATTATGTTATACTAAGAGTGCTTTAAAGAAGTTGGGAAACAAACACATTTGTGCCAGTCAAGCTCACAACTTTATGCAACCCAACAATTTTGACATTTTAAGTGTATGTTATTGTTGTGATTATAGCCCTCTGTCACCTATTGATTCATTAGTTATGGCTAAAAATTGTGCCAAATGGAATACCTGGTCATATTATTTATGTAATAATGTACAAAAAGTAAATCAGATACAATTAAGTATTTAAGTGTGGGTATCTGCCCTTAGTGTATACTGACAATTTTGGTTATTTTTGTTTTTTTATTACTTTTAAGGCATTATGCATTTACTCAGATTTTGCGATGTGGTTTACGAATTTTAAGTTATTTTGTTTCTTTCCTTGTGTTGTCTATAATTATGTGAAACTTCACAAATATGAAAACTATTAGGATTAAGAAAAATGAAAGGGCTTATCTGTATTAGATAAAACAGCTGGAAGACTGAAAATAATGAAAAGAAAATAATATTCAAGCCAGTTCTAAAAAAAGTCAGAACTGGCAGGAAAATCCTGTATGCACTTTTGCTAGCAGCACAATATAGTCTGTGTGTAGGTGAATCCTAAATTGTTTGGGCAGATAACATTCAGAGTAAGGGTTTATTTACCATTAGTATAAGATTAATTTTAGGTTTATAAGAAACACAAGGTATCAGTGCTGTGGTTATACATGTTACAGTTTATTCTCTATGGCTATTTAATGAAGCTTTCATGTAAACACTGACAATATTAAAGGAATGTTGGATAGAATGGGACAACAAGTAATATGAGATAAGCATAGGGCTCAGTACGTTGTTTTGGCAAAATGACCATAATGTTAAAGGTAAAGGTACGTATCATGGAGGGGCCCCTGGAACCAGGGCTGAGCACCGCACGCAGGCCAGTCAGCCCTTTATGCTTCCAATATGACACCTGGGAAGGAAGGATGAGAGGAGAGACCTGATGCCGATGGGTACAAGCATGGACAGGGTCTCTAAAGATAGACCTAACTAAGTGGTGCTGCAGTAACTCCAGGGAAGAAACCTTTACAGAGTGCAAGCCACCGCCCAGCCACAACCTGCTGAACACCGTCGCCTGGTCCTACAACCCTGAAACTGATGACAAGGAAGATGATGGGTACAGGAAATGAGAGTTGTGGTAGAAGATGAACCACCCAGCATTCGCCAGGGGTCGGTCCCAGGACCTCTCGAATATGGGCATCCCGCTCGGTCAGTCTGGCAAGGGTAAACTTCCCTTTCACTATAACTGAAATTGTGATTTTTGAGCTTTGTTACTTTATATGGATTAAAGTTTGCTGAGTCATTATACAAAAGCTATAAAGTAATATTTTTATTGCCATTCAGTATAGTTTAGTTGCAATACTAAATATTGCTTCTGAAGTTTTTTTTAGGTTTCATTCTCACATCTCACTCTAAATCTGTTAGTATGGGAGAGTAAGTTGTCCGATATTATGAGAAACTTGTAAATTAAGGTTTTAAACATTTCCCTTGTTATAGACAGAAACTTCATTCATACAGGTTTTTGTTTAAAATTTATTACATCAATAATATACCATTTAAACAGTGGGTTTGAAACCTTGCCATATTAACATATGTACTGTATGTATAGCCTGACCTTATGTGTAGGGTTGCCATAATGTAATAATCCAAAACCACGACATTCTTTACCCTTAGTTTAATCAATTTAAGGAAATGAAATTTTGAGGAATAAGGAGCCCTAATATAGAAGAAATGTGCATTTAGTTAATAATCAGAGTTTCGGAAGGACTGATTTATTGTATTTTACCTCAAGAAGGTACTTATTATCAAAAATGTATTAAATGTATTCAGTACAACTTAATGCATTCAGTATCAACATTTAAGTCCTTTATATACCAATCATATTTCTCAGAACCTGGAACAGAAGAAAGGAACTTGATATTGTTCACAATAAGTTCACAAAACTCCCTATAACTTATATTTTTCATATAGTATTGTATTTGCAGCATTCCATTAACTGACTTTACTGTTGACCTACTCCTTTCTTCTGTCTACTACCACTCATGATGGAATAACTCTCTCTACATTGGCATTATGACCAGGAATGGAGAAATAATATCCCACAATTTTTAGCAACTCTGAATACTGCTCACTAGAAACTCAATTATGAATGATGGCAACCCGTTTCTTATGTGACAACAAACTTTCAAAACTATCATCCTTGGCCTCCCCCCCAAAAATATTAAATTTGTTGAAGTTTAATTAAAATATAGTAAAATTTTAGACTTTTCTCTTTTAGGCCTGGACATTTTCATTTACCATAAAATGGCACACAGTCTGTGAAATCCATGGCATATGGCAACCCTATTTGTGTGTCTTTTCTGTCTCTTTTGAACAAATGTCACTGGTTATTTTTTGGTGTTAAGAAAAGCAAAACTTAAATAACAAAGCAAACAAATTTCACCAAGCACTGCAAGGACTTTTGCAAGTAAAGAATTTATACTACAATAAACACAGAGAGGACAAAAATCAAGAGAAAACAAATGAATTAATTTGTTTTGAAACATTCCAATAAGAATTAATTGTTCTTCCAGACAAGCTGTGTGTTGGACAAAGTTGGAAAGGTAGAATCAGATGACCGAAAAATTCAATGCCATTGCCAGATTTGAACCATGGATCTTCCGGTTTCCATCTGGTTCTACCTTTCCATTCCAATAAGACTCAAATAAATGCAGTAAGTTTTATCAGCGCTTAACTTATCAGTGTTATATCAATATTGAAATTAGTAACACATATTGCAAATATGATTAAGAAAATAATGTACAACTCCAGAAATTATTTTCTTTCCTTCTGTTGTTTCACTTTAGATTCTGTCCTGTATTAACCAGCAATATTTGCTTTAGTTATTTGTTTTCTTCAGATACCTATTATCTGCTTGATATATAATAATTTTGAGGGGATATGCATTCCAAATACCACTTAGTACTATAATAAAGTATTAGCGCATACTGGCATAAGCATTCTCTTAACTTATGGTATTTTAGACTATTATGACAAAGGCTATTTCTTTATATGTAACCCATACCATTCATCTGTCCTCTATCTATTATTATATGGGGGTGATCTAAGAAATAATGCACATTACATATGAAGACTGTTGTGTTATTCATATCAGTAATTTTGAACAAGTCTGCAAATATCATCAAATACTGGAAGTTGATGGCAGTGTTGAAATAATTTAAGAGTAAAAATGAGACAATTAATGACAAAAAACCTGTTCTATGTTGGCAATTCTTGCTTTCCTGTAGTGTGTTATAATAGTTTTTGGTTCTGGATGAATGGAGTTTTTAAAAGAATTACAAAAATTAGCAGTTGCTGCCCAGTTTTGGAAGTCTTCAATTTCGATATTCCCCAGAGCAATCCATTGTACAAGTTCATAGAATTGCCACCAAAGCAGTCTACAGATGGATCAGTTTCAGCACCCAAGATCAATATTCAGTTGACAATGGAGGAAACTAGCCTCCTTTCTGAGGTCGTGGGTTCAAACCCGGAGGAGGGCGATGGATTTTTTCTGGGCGAAAAATCCTTAGCATGGCTTCCTTCGGAAGGGAAGTAAAGCCGGTGGTCCCATGTCATAGATTCATGGCACGTAAAGGAACCTCAAACCTGATAAGATGCTCTGAGCAAAATTTTGGTCTTTCATGCCCAATTTAGAATGGGACGACGCTAAGGACCATAGTAGTTAAAGAGCATCCATAAATAAAACTCAATTTAATTTAATTTAACTGGCCTTCAAAACATGTTTTGGGAAGTGAGTATTGTTTTGTGTCATTAATCAACTCAGATTTTACTCTTTCTGTGAATATTTAACACAATTGGTAAACAACTTCTCTGTGTATTGAAATCAGGATGAAAACCAGGGGCATCATTTAAGGGTGCAATGGGGCTATTTCCCCCTAGTTACGAGAAACAATTAGGCTACTGGTTATTATTGCTCTACCAAAAGAAAAAGCATGATAACTGTACTTTTAATATCAATATTTCACATTGGAGAAGTAAGAGATGATTTTCTTTAGGCTAAATGTGTCACTAAAACTCATATGAACATTTGGGAAACTGCTACAGGAACAGTCTTAGCTCCCTTCCAAGCAGAAACTGAAATCACACTCCTAATGAAAACAGTCAGGTTATGTTAGTTCTTAGATAAAAGATCTTTCATTAAAATTGAAACTTTACAAGCACATACACTACGTGATCAAAAGTATCTGGACACCTGGCTGAAAATGACGTACAAGTTCATGGTGCCTGCCATCGGTAATGCTGGAAGTCAATATGGTGTTGGCCCACCCTTAGCCTTGATGACAGCATTCACTCTCGCAGGCATACTTTCAATCAGGTGCTGGAAAGTTTCTTGGAGAATGGCAGCCCATTCTTTACAGAGTGTGGAATTGAGAAGAGGTATCGATGTAGGTCGGTGAGGCCTGGCACGAAGTCGGTGTTCCAAAACATCCCTAAGGTGTTCTATAGGATTCAGGTCAGGACTCTGTGCAGGTCACTCCATTACAGGGATGTTATTGTCGTGTAATCACTCTGCCACAGCCCGTGCAGTATGAACAGGTGCTTGATCGTGTTGAAAGATGCAATTGCCATCCCCGAATTGCTCTTCAACAATGGGAAGCAATAAGGTGCTTAAAATATCAATGTAGGTCTGCGCTGTAATCGTGCCACGCAAAACAACAAGGGGTGCAAGCCCCCTCCAGGAAAAACACGACCACACCATAACACCACCACCTCCAAATTTCACTGTTGGCACTACACACGCTGGCAGATGACGTTCACTGGACATTCGCCATACCCACACCCTGCCATCGGATCGCCACATTGTGTACCGTGAATCGTCACTCCACACAACGTTTTGCCACTGTTCAATCGTGTAATGTTGACGCTCCTTACACCAAGCGTGGCGTCGTTTGGCATTTTCCTGCGTGATGTGTGGCTCATGAGCAGCCGCTCGACCATGGAATCCAAGGTTTCTCATCTCACGCTTAACTGTCATAGTACTTGGAGTGGATCCTGATGCAGTTTGGAATTCCTGTTGATGGTCTGGATAGATGTCTGCCTATTACTCTTTACGATCCTCTTCAAATGTCGGCGGTCTCTGGCAGTCAACAGACGAGGTTGGCCTGTAGGTTTTGTGCTGTACATGTCCCTTCACGTTTCCACTTCACTGTCAAATCAGAAACAGTGGACCTAGGGATGTTTAGGAGTGTGGAAAGCTTGCATACAGACTTCTGACACAAGTGACACCCAATCACCTGACCACATTCGAAGTCCTTGAGTTCCAAGGAGTGTCTCATTCTGCTGTTTCATGATGTCTATTGACTACTAAGGACACGGATAATGAGTACCAGGCAGTAGGTGGCAGCACAATGCATCAGATGAAAAACGTATGTTTGTGGGGTGTCCAGATACTTTTGATCACATAGTGTACCTACACTGAAAGAAATTTGTGAATTGCTTTAAGATGTATATGGTATCTCTACAGTGAACTGTAGCACTACTTCAATTGGTCTGTAGTTTTCATAAAGGTTGCAATACTTGGAAGGCAGTCAACATTCCAGAATTTGATGCAAGAGGACTGAAAACATAAGAGTTTAGTAATATTAAGTAACTCTGTGCTGTATTTCTAAGACCGCCCTCATAATATAAAGCAACAGCAGTTAAATATTGTCCTTAATTCAGACTTTTTGTCATATTTAAATACAATTAATTCTGCTTAACTAACTCAAAAGCAAAAATACAACTAATGCTTCTTAGTTTTACAGCTGTTATAAATCCTTGTGTGTAACACTAAAAGTATAATAAATGTGGATAAATTTGGATTATACCAATTCTCAGTTCAATACTGAAGAGAAAAAAATGAGTAGTTGGATAGAAAGTCATATAGCATAGTTACCAAGGCTATGTTACAATGTATTGAGTTTAAAACCTAAGGTCACATTCAGTAAGTTTAAAATATGCTAACTTAAAATTCAGAAAAATGATTCCAATAGGAGAAATACCATGTAAAATGGTATTGTTATTGTGCTTTGATGTTATGTTTGTAAGGATGGAAGTGTGGCTGGAGTGTTGGAGAGAAGTTTGTGCAGTCATGCCATCAGTGTATTGCATCATGCTTGCTCAGCACTGCGTGGCTTGTCCTGTGCCCACTGCTGCTGTTACTGCTGCTTGTGCTGCAATCTTCGGCTTATGACTCAACCTTTGCATCAAGCCAAGCTCATGTTCTGCATATCAGACAGACGTAAATGTAGGGCCAAAGTTGTTAATTTTCATTTTCACATCACAGCCAAAGAAAGAAAAATATAAACAAATCATTCCTACAGCCTAAAGCAAGCAGCACATAGAATGTAAAGCACTTGTAGCCACTTTCTGACTCTGTATGATAGATTAATGCCTCCCTTTTCACTACTAACAAGACTGTTATGGCTAAACCGACAGTGGCAGAATAAGCCATGCAAGGCTCCAAACGAGATGGAAGTCTGTCAACATTTCACATAACATCTTCCACATTTCTGTGACTTCATTCCCTAAGGTGCTTCCATTATCCCTTTAAATTCCTACACTATAGAAAGAAATTATTATGGAAGTTAAAAAAAGCTTTAGTTGCATTTGCCATCAATGACAGGTTATCCTATCATGAGCTAAATTCTAGGTAAAAACATTAGACAGAAAAACAGTAACAAAAAATGTGAGCATGACAATTAGACTGACATGAAACTGGCTGAAAAATGCTTAGGACTGGATAATACATTTTATGTCTTGGCATCACAAGAAAGCAAATGATAATTCATACAGTCTGCACATTTATCACATATTATAATAACAAAGACAGAAGGAAATAAAGTGGTACAATTATTAACAGCGCAACGTCACATATATTTCTTCAGATATTTATATCTTTAAGATATGACATACTAAACAATTCCCCAATTCCTCATTCATGGATTTTTGCATGTATTCCCTATTATAATAATAATAAATAATAATAATAACAATAATAATAACAAAAGAAATATCTGAAGCCATAATGAAACACAGATATTTTAGACTGACAGTGCAAACGCAATCAACAGCTGTATATTTTGTGAACAACTTGCTGTGTTAATTCACCAAATTATTGTGCAGGAAAATGTTGTTGCTGGCCTTGTAATGTGAGGTTTTAACAACTCAAAGTCTTGTAGCTGCAAGATGAATTACAACATCAAACAACAAACTCACACAAAGCAGTCCAAACATCAATAACAAAGTGAAAACATACTAATAAAAGATACAGCATGCCAATAAGCATTAGGTTACCTGCATTGCTTGAAGAAGTAGGAGGCTTATGTCAACCGCAAGTCATCCAAGGCGGTGATAGTCAAGTAATGAACAGCTATCTCATTCCCGGACTGCGAAAGCAACACGAGACAGGTGAGAAGTTGAGTCAATGCATGCAAGCGAGAAGGGATTTGTCAGGAAATGGAAGATTGGACAGTGGTTCCATGGAATTAGCCAGAAGGGCTGTTCAGCTCGCAGGACTGCCAAATGTTGCCTTATGTCATTGGTCAGCACTGCTAGCTTTAAGAATTAGGTGCAAGTTTTAAGTCCTTAATAACAACATGCTTTAAAGCCTTGCACATTAATGAAGTATGTTGTGGCAGTCCTACGAGCATGGCTTCATGCCATAGCCACAATAATAGTTACCAGTGACCAGTAGCTGGGCTGTGTACGTCACTGTCCGGGCTGGATTGCTCGCCTCACAAGTGTAGTTGCCGCTATGTCTAGAGCTAACGCTACGAATTGCCAGGACACTAGAGTAATCTTCATATTCTTGAATCGTGAGGTCAAGGTCATCATGCGGGCCTAAGTTTTGGAGAGATCGGGCATCCTTGAACCACTTGATGCTGAGTGGCTGATCTCCGCGCTTGATGCTGCATGTCACCTTCACTCTTTCCCCTGCTGATAACTCGCCGAACGAGAATGGAGTGATAGCAGGAGGCACTGAAACACATCCATATGCACACACTCAAGCCACAACACAGTTCTACTTTCCTTCCCTGGCTTGGTGGGGAATCTGGTCTTCATAAGAGCCTGCTTCATTGACAAACAAAATGTCTCCTACATTGCAACCACAAATGTTCTTCATGTCAGAGGGAATGGCATGATGTTATTTTGATATGTTCAGTTTCATTTAAGTTACACAATTACAGCTAGTTTTTCTTAAACTACTTTCCTTTATATGAATTTAATTTGACTTTCACCATTTGTAATTCTTTAGAAGGCACTAGTAATATGTCAGGTAATCGATGGAAGAATTCCAAGAGTATGAGAATAATCACAGTTGTGCATGGAATGTTTTTCGAGGAAAATATCAAATGCTGCCACAGTCATGTTCCTTAGATAATGCACAAGTCCACGTTTTTATTTTACAGTTAAATCGTTAATTCTAGCATTAGCTCCTGTAGAAAGACAATCCATTCATCTCATTTATTTTAATTGATACTATGCCTCTGCTAGTGAGCATTCACTCTTTAGTATGGTTTTTTTTTTGCATGAAAAGAAAAAGTTATTTCTAAGCATATCTTATGAAGGAATCATACTTTTCCCTCAGGCAAGAAAGAACCTGGAGGTCTTATCTATGGGCCATGCCAACTGTACTCTGTGAATGAGACTTGAGTAGTAAAGTATGTAACCATGTAGAAATGGAAGTTACATTAAAACTATTTGCTGATATGAATTAAAAATATGTATTGAGGTATACTCCTAAAGTAAAATGTTTAGATAACAGACAAATATAAGTAAATGTTTTATACACTAGAGATAAGAACAGTAAACTGCAGATACTATGTCAACTCCAGCAGCTAGTACTTCAGTTGCAGTGCAGTGCTACTTAAAATCATCACCAATTAATTTAAACAATTTTTACATTTCTAGCATTATTACTTTTTGGAATAATTTACTTTATTTGTTTATAATAATATGAAGATAGCTTGTTACAAAGATGTGATAAATACAGCTACCAGCATACAACACCCCACTGGCAGTAAGTGGGATTTGAGGTGGATGTGGAAGTGCTGGTTATTTTCCTTTCTGCTTCCATTCATTCTATCAAACATTTTATCTTCATTTTTCTCCCTATCATTTAAGATAACTTCACTTGCTGATGGGTACACAAGTTGAAAACACTGCCTTTAATCTCCTCTTTAGCAGGGAACTCCAATGCCATGTGGGCAAGTGAGATGGCGCTAAAGCACTGCTGTGTTTTTTAAAGTATGAAGGACTTGTCACAGACGAGTGTTGGCTGACATGACATATAGATAATACTCTGCAATTAGATTGAAGAAGTCCAAATTGCAGACCCTTTAGTAGATCCTGGGTTACCCACCAAGCACCAGGAGGCTTGCGAGTCTGATTCACCGTACCATTAACGGAGAGTGGGGCTGAATAAGCCGCACGCGCTGCGGCATTATGGGCCACACAAGTGTAGTTTCCCCCATGCTGCGGGGCAAGGGCTCCAATGCTGAGCACACTCGTAAACTCATCCAGTGTTCGAAGCACCAGCCCTTCACCTTGTGCAAGTTCTTGTCCATCCTTAAGCCAGTGAACATGAAGGGGGGCATCACCTTTGCTCACAACACATTGTACTCCTACGCGTTCACCCAGGTGAAGGTCTGAACGGAAGCTGAAAGGAGTGATCTTAGGGGGGACTGCAACAAAAGATACTCCAAGTTCATAAAAACACTAAGAAATTTTCTTTTTCCTTCAAGGAGCCCACCACTTTTTTAATATATGATGTAGTATACAAACACTGGGTATTGTTTCTTTGATTTTATTTTCTTCTCAAAGATATAAATGAAATTGAAGTAATACAAAAAATCCTTTGTTATTCGGAAGACAGTGAAATTATTACTTAAAGGTTTTAGAAATGGTTGCACATGCACAAATTTCATGAATTAGGTATTTATCACAAACTAGTTTTGAGGAATGTCTTCCTTATCATCAGCTGACTACAACTGGATGGCTCGCACCTGATGATCACGGTTTACTACTTGTCCTTCTCTTGGTGGATCTATGGATATTGTGATGAGAATTTGGTCCATGGGATCTTGAAATTCATTAACTTTGGTCAATGTTTGCATAAAAATAGTTTTTCCCAAATATTCAGTTCAGTAGATTTTAAAGTATGCTTGATTAGACTGAGTTAACAATGATGTGTCCTTTTGTCCAAAAATGTGCTGCTACTGCTAATTTTTCCTGTTCTCTGGATTTAATGTTTTTAAAGTGTTCAAAACATAGGAACAAGACTTAAGGAACACTTTAGAAACTTTAAATACAGAGAAGAGGTCAAACCAGCAAAAGTGGCACATTTTTCAACAAAAAGGCACAAATTTGTTAACTTAGTGACACTAATTAAGCCTACACTAAAATTAACTGAACTGCATATTTGGAAAAAAATATTTTTATGGAAATATTACTCCAAGATCCCAATAGATCAAAATCTTATCAGTCATCACAAAATTCATAGAAACACCAACATAGGGACAAGTAGTAATCCGTGACCATCAGATGCAAGCCATTCAGTTGTAGTCGGCTGATGATAAGGAAAACATTACTCAGAACTAGTTTGAGGTAAATACCTAATTTAGTGAAATTTGTATATGTGCAACCAGATCTAAAACGTTAACACCAAAATTATTTATTAGTAAGGGTGTACAAGGTGAAGAAATAAATTTGGAACTTATCACAAATCTATCTCAATGAATTAAGTATTGTTAATTGGTACACATTGTGTTAAACCTGCTACACTGCTCACATTTACTATATATATAGTGTTTGGGTCAATATGACCCGATCTACTCTTATTGATACAAAACATACCCAACCATATTCCAAATATACAAATGAGTGTCATATAATACAATTATGTATTAGTATTTGTGTTTATTTACCAACATACCTTTTTTATTATTTATTGTCATATAACACAATTATTAGCATTTGTATTTATTTACTAGCATATTTTTTTTTAGTATTCAGTGTCATATAACACAATAATTAGTATTTGTATTTATTTACCAACATATTTTTTATTGTTTATTTGCTCTTATTTTGTTGTCGATATTTTCATTCTTACTATAAGGAACATTTATTTGCTTTAGGAGTTTATATTATTACAATAATTTTGCCCAATGTATATAAACTATCACTTTAAGAAGCCGTACTCAAATAATCATTATATTCAGAAACACTCTCTCCATTGTTGGATACATTAGCAAGTGCATCTCTCTCAGTTCCATTCAATGGCCTTTTTGCCATTGTCTGCACTCAAACTGAGCAACAACAACAGAGCCAATGAAATTCAAAGAGAATAAAATGAATTTAGCACCAACCAGCACTTCATGCCACGATAATAGGGAATAGGCTCATTGTTGTTACAATCGGTTTATTACAATATAAAATGAACAACAGAAAAATAAATGTCATAAGTCATAATATAACAGCCATAAACACCAACACCATATGTAAGAATACTAAAGCTTCCTGCTGGGTCATATTGACCTGAACACAATGTATGTACTTATTACGGCTTAAGACTAAACGATCTAAATAATGGAGATTTTTTTAAAACAGAAAATTGATTTTGTAATGATAAATAAAGTTACAAAGTTTCATTAGTACATCTTACTTTATTTAAAAGAAAATCAGAAATCAATACATTATGGGTCATATGACTCGAACAGAACAGCAGGGTTAAAGAGTTTATGATGTTAAAAAAATTAACATCTTTTGAAAATACTATGTAGTAGGTGGTTCATAGTATAACTTGATCAAGTTTTAAATATAAAATATCTGTGAAAGTTGTGTACTGTTCCATTCTGTGTACAACTGGCTAATTAATTTAAGTCACTTTTAAGTCACTTCTATGTAAAGCTGGTTGTACTACTGAAGAGAACAGGAGCTGCATTTGTACTTGCATGATTGTGGGGAAGTACATCTTCAAAACATATTTCATAAAAACTGGCATTGGTGAACTATAACTTGTTAACATTTTGGCTCATATGAGTACTTTCACAATTGCATTATTGATTAGCTGATGGAAAAATTGCCTTGAAATATGATTCTTTATATCCCCAAGAAATCTATCATACTACCCAGTTGGCTACGTGCAAATAACCCAGAGTATCTTTATTATCCACCAATGAGGAAACTTTAGAATGAAAATATTATGGAGTTAGTCTGGGCCAGCTATATAAGGACAGTTTTGGGGGTTATTGCAGTATTGAATCACGTTCAGTTCAGTGAGTTTCTCAGAGATTATAGCAAAGGTAAAGGTACATATCATGGAGTGGCCCCTGGAACTGAGACAAAGCACTGCAAGTAGGCCATGACCCCTGGGAGCGAAGGACGATGGGGGAGACCTGAAAGGCGATCAGATCCGGATGCCGACGGGCGCAAACTTGGACGGGGTCCCTAACATTTCCAGATATAATGCATCCAAAGCCGCCCTGTCCCTGCCCACAAGCCACCAACCTCCAGGGTCCCGGGGCAGAGCCCACTCAGAGGAGAGACCTAACTGAACGATACCACAGTGACGCCAGGGAAGAAACATTTACAGAGTGCAAGCCGCAATTTGCTGAACACCATCGCCTGATCCTACAACCCTAAAACAGATGACAAGGAAGATGATGGGCACAGGAAATGAGAGGGAGGAGAGTCATGGTAGAAGATGAATCACCCCAACATTCGCCTGTCGACCCGATGAAACCACAAAAAAACCCGGGCATCGATCACGGGACCTCCCAAATGTGGACCACAGAAGCTGCCGCCTGAGCCATCCTGCTCGGTCAGAGAGTACAGTACAGAAGAGAGGAAAGGGAATAAATGCTGTTCTACATTAAAGTAGTTTGAAAAGTATTTTAATAAATATATGTTTCTTGTAATTTTTTTACCCACTTTGTTTACATGAGTTTCATATGATAGATGTTTGTCAAGATATATTCCTAAGAAATTATGGTTAGACACTTATTCTACTTTAGCATTATCTAGTTTTACATTTATGTATCTTAGTTCTTCACTTCTGTTTTGCTGGTGCCGAAAATGAATCAATTTGGTTTTTTTAATATTTAATTTGAGAGAATTAACAGTAAGATAATTTGAAATTTGTGATAAATTTTGAATAATTTTATTTTCTAGTTGCAGCAAGATTTTTCCTTTGCAAACGAGTGAAGTGTCATTTGCATATGATATAAGTTTACTCCCAGTTGATTCCACTAACTCATTTACACATATAATGAAAAGCGATGGTCCTAAGACGGATGCTTGGGGAACCCCAAATTTTACACTTTGAGTGTCCGATTGAACCAATTTTAGATTGATACTCCCAACACAGTTCACAACGTTGATTACGATTTACCAAATAAGAGTGTAGTATCTTATTTATTTTTCCTCTTAGTCTATAAGTTGCTAATTTTGTTAGCAACATTTCATGTGACACACAGTCAAAGACCTTAGACAAATCTAAAAACAGCCCTATGGTATTTTCACCTTTATAAATATTTGTCAAAACTTCATGAATTAATTCTACAGAAGCACTTAATAGTTGAATATCCCTTTCAAAATCCATGTTTGGAATTTACTATAATGCTATTAGCATTTAAGTAACTTTTTCGTTTTCCAGTACTTTTTCATATAATTTAGCAAAAACCGATGTCAAGGTAATAGGCCTGTAGTTTGTCTTGCCCATTGTATTACCATTTTTGTATATAGGCTGCACTGTACTGATCTTAAGTTTTTCACGGAAGGTACCTTCATTATTCGAATAATTTATCAAATACACCAATATATCTATTAGGGCATGTTTGCATTGTTTAAGCATAACAGGTGAAAAATCATCCCATCCACAAGATCTCTTGCTCTTAAAGCCATTTATTAATGTGTTTAATTTGCTAGTATTTGTTTCATTTGCATACATAGATTTCTATTTCTATTGCCATTTTCCATTTTATTTTGGGCAGTAATATTTCCAATATTTACTAAATAATTGCTAAAAATACTGCTAATGTTGACAGGGTTTGTTATTATTTCCCCACCTCTATCTTGGTAAACATTTTTTTGCTGTTTTACTTCTAAGCATTTTTCTTTATTTATAATTTTCCACATTGCTTTAGTTTAGTTTTCTGAATTAGCAATTATGTCCAAATATAAGTTGGCTTTATTTGCTTTTAGTGCTGATCTATAGTACTTTTATACAGTACATGATTTTTTATATATGTCTAACTTAGTAGCACTAAAACAATCATACATCTGTTTAACTTTATTTTGCAGTAGGCTCGCCTCATAGCTAAGTGTTTGTTTAGGGTTTAATTTACTACTATCTTTTATAGATTTTTTAGTTATGGGATGTACTATATTTAGGTAATAACTGAGAGTATTAAAGAATTGGTTCCATTTTTCCTCAATATTATCTGCACTATATACATTATTCCAATCTTCTTGTAGCATCATTTTATTAAGTTCATTAATTTAATTCTCACTTGTGTCCCTTGTAAAATAAAGTATTGCCCAAATGTTTTAGGTTGACAATTAAAAATGTCTATTGTTTGTGAGGTGTGATCCGAGATTTGAGGCTCATTATTAATGGTTGTATATTTACTTTCTTTTAGATTAGTTATAATATAGTCCAACGTGGCACTCGATTATGAAATGGTAAATTCTGTATTTGTTTTGCTTTCTCCAGAAAAAATTTTAATTTCCCTGCTTGATCAAACCAACTACTTTCATTCAATTTGAAAGTACTCTGCTCACTCAACCATTTAAAACGTTTTCCAATGTCAGCACATACAACTTGCTTCTTCAAACGTATTCAATAAAACGGTTGAGTTTAGTGAGAGGCTCACTCTATTTCAATAGATAATGAATGACAAAATAATAGAAAGACATAATTCGTTATGAAATTTTGCATTCTGTGATTCTGTCAGACCTATCAATAAATCGGTAACCTTAGTACTAACAAAGCCAGCAATCTCTATCCTTGCAATGGGCTTTTGGAACAAGCACATCTCTGCCATAAGAATCCAGAAATAGCCCTCTCTACATCACTAGGGAAAAAGGACTTCAAAAGAACAGGACATTTGTCTTGTGACATGAAATATGACTTCTATGTCTGAAACATATGTAAAAATCTCTCAAGTGCTGGGAAGAGATGTAGCAATCTAGTTTTACATGATTTAGAAGATCCTCATATTATGTTACAGTTACAAATTCACAATATTCCATAAGTGATACTACTCTGACAGTACCTATGTATTGAAAAGTAATTACACATTTTCACAATTATATCTGAGCTTCTACAGAGAGACTGTCAGCACCAGCCTGTAAGGAATTGTGCAAATATAGGGGATGGATCCTTTGTTTTTTCCTTCCTTTTCAATTTGTTTAAATAAAAATTTTATTTAATTTTTAAATAAATTACCCTTTAATATTGCTAATCAATACTATAATGTTAGCTCATGAACTACTTTTGTTATGAGATGAAACGGTTTACATATCTGGATTAAAAAAAGGAATGTGAAACAAACAATATTAAAGCATCCGAATAGTTTGGAACCAATAGCATGCTTTTAAAATAAAGAACAATATCTCTTCTTAATTAGTTTGAAACAGCTTTTGGCAGATTCAACATATTTATATCAGACTAGATTAAGTATTTCTATGATAGCAGCACACGGCACAGAGCGCCGAGTACGGGGACAGGAAAACACCGCGCAGGCAGTTCGGAGTCTTTTGGCTCACTCTGTAGATACAAAGTGGAAAGTGGTATTCAAATGTTTAAGAACTGGATGGTATATGCAGAGAGGCAAATTACCTATAGGCCACTAGGCATGGGTCTAAGGGTGAGAGTTTAGGGGCAGCATTTTGTACCATACTTCTATGAATACTTTACTTTAATTACTGTGCTTAAAAGTTGACAATAATTGTTAGATTACTTACACATATGGGCAACAATTGCCAAACCATAATTTGAGGCTGAATCCAAAATCTCCTTCTGCTTCTAAGTTCTTCAACTTTAATTTTGTTAAAACAATTTATTATTGCAGTGGTTTGATGGCAACTTTTCACTTGAATAACACATACCAATGCATTGTTGTAATTATCAACTTTGTTACCTATGGTTATTGCATAGGGCGTCTAGGTAGCAAGCAGTCATGAAATTGTGATATTTTATTTTACAGTTTGGAAAAATAATCCAAGTTTCAGCAATAGTGATCTAGTGTTTTTATTTACAGTTGAAGGCTTTCTGCTAGTGAGACAATTGAAAACCTTCTGCTAGTGTCACAGCAGTAGTGCAGTGTGGTTTTGTTGGTCAGTGGTAGTTAACTAGTGACTGTGTGTTACACTTGAAGGCTTTCTGCTAGTGTCACACCAGTAGGGGTACGGTATTGTTGGCAGTGGTGCTGAACCAGTGGCTGTGTGTTACAGTTGAAGGCTTTTTGCCAGTGTCACACCAGTAAGTGGTACTGTTTTGTTGGTCAGTGGTTGTAAACCAGTGATTTGTGTTACAGTTGAAGGCTTTTTGCCAGTGTCACACCAGTAAGTGATATGGTTTTGTTGGTCAGTGGTAGTGAACTAGTGATTGCGTGTTACAGTTGAAGGCTTTCTACTAGTGTCACAGCAGTAGGTGGTACAGTTTTGTTGGTCAGTGGTTGTAAACCAGTGATTGTGTGTTATAGTTGAAGGCTTTCTACCAGTATCACAGCAGTAGGTGGTACGGTTTTGTTGGTCAGTGGTTGTAAACCAGTGATTGTGTGTTACAGTTGAAGGCTTTCTGCTAGTGTCACAGTAGTAGGTGGTACGCTTTTGTTGGTCAGTGGTTGTAAACCAGTGATTGTGTGTTACAGTTGAAGGCTTTCTGCTAGTGTCACAGCAGTAGGTGGTACGGTTTTGTTGGTCAGTGGTTGTAAACCGGTAATTTGTGTTACAGTTGAAGGCTTTTTGCCAGTGTCACACCAGTAGGTGGTACGGTTTTGTTGGTCAGTGGTTGTAAACCAGTGATTGTGAGTTACAGTTGAAGGCTTTCCGCTAGTGTCAAACGAGTATTGCAGTATGGTTTTGTTAGTCAGCGGTAGCGGACTAGTGATTGTGTGTTACAGTTGAAGGCTTTCTGCTACTGTTACAGCAGTATTGCGTTTTGGATTTTTTAGTCAGTGGTGGTTGAACAGTGATTGTGTGTTATAATTAAGGCTTTCTACAAGCGCCATACCAGTAATGTGTTAGGGTTATTTGGTCAGTGTTAGATAAATCGTGATTGTGTTACTGTTTAGCTGTATGATTTCTTTCGTAGTTAACAATGATGTAAGTGACTGTAGCGGCAACCCGCCACAATACCGCCAAGTTCACCACGGATTGTACATAGTAAACAATCTTTTGACACACGCCACAAACGCACTATATCTTTTTCGCTATAAGTTGAAAGGAGAAGTAAACAAAACTTGTACCACTCCGCTGAGCACATGGCAGCACCCGTGAGAGGAAATTGCTTCCGACAGAATACGAACACAGCATATTACGCAGATTTGGGATCGTTAGCTTTTAAACATTCTATGTCTTATTCCTATATTTTGCCTTGCATTCTATTCTAACACATAATGCTAAAAACAGACAAATAAAAGTTGTACCTCAACAGTTCTGCACTTGTGGTTAAAAGTACTGGATTAAACGACTCTTAACTTGAGACTTTAGAAATCATTCCTGCAATGACTAATATCAGTATACCATTTTTGCTTTAACCTTTTATGAGTCAACAAGTTAAGAAAATGATTAGCACTAAAGGATAGAAAACCACAGACAACAAACGCACCCCAAGCAATCCGAGCAACAATTCTGCATCAATAACAAAGAATTTCAGTTGTTGCTAAATAATGGCCGACAATATTCATTGTCGATTAAAGGTGGGTACGTTTCACAGACTTTGTTAAAATCATTGAACGCAATTGTCTTCTTTCCATTTCCCGCGTTTATGTTTTCCACAGTGGCAGAGGATTGTCAGCCATGACACTCATTTCCTCAACACGTTGCAAAAGAACACTGGCGGCTTATCCGGAAACCGGAAATGAACTGCAGCGCCTGCGCATAGCCTCTGAAACCCTCTGCTATAACGGTTCATTTATTTGTACCTGAATCTGAACAAACACATTTTATTTCATAAATTGAACCGTTACAATAACGCGTTTTTAAAATTTCTCTGCACGAGAATAACCACAAAATGCTACGATTGAACCGAACTGTTTTATGAAGAGGAAGAGACGACATGCTAAGCAGGAAAAGTTGTAGTTTGCCCACCAGCCAATGAGGTGCTTTCTTGACACGTGGTTTTGTTTACAACTCCTTTAAACTTAAAGTGAAACCACTTTGGTATATAAGCAACCAGCATATGTAAGTAGTAGTTAGTTAAGGTACGCGCCACAACAGCACTAAGGGTTAAGTAGTTCAAGCTCAATAAACCAGATGGCGCTACGTGTACTTGCCGCAGGGAACTATGCCTTAATGACAACGGATGTGAAATGAATAGGCTCAAGAGTTCCCGCGCTCCATCCTAGCAGGGGTCCCCCAGGGCAGTTTGCTCGGACCGGCGCTGTTTAACATCTATATGAACGACATACCCAGCTCACCGTTCACTATGAAACTCCTCTATGCAGACGATACTGCCTTCCTGACTCACTCTACAAAACCGCAGTTCATCCGCCGCTACCTGCAGCATGCACTAGATACACTCACAGCCTGGCTCATAAACTGGCGCATCAAAGTCAATCCCTCAAAGACACAAGCGATAATTTTCACTCGCCGCATTACTCACCGCTACCCCGGACACCAACTTGCACCGCTCACAATGTTTGGCGAGAACATTCCGTGGACTCCCACAGTTACCTACCTGGGACTTACCCTCGACCAAGGACTTACATGGAAGGACAACATTCGCCTAGCGCGCAACAAGGCAATTGCAATCCTATGGAAACTCCCTACAATTGGACACCGGCCTTACACTATACAAATCCCTTATCCGCCCAATCCTGACCTACGCAGCCCCCGTGTGGGGGTATGCCGCGGCCAGTCATATTACATCCCTCCAGACGCTACAAAATAAAACACTACGCAAGATCGCCAAGGTTCCTCGAACAGCCCCTGCCGACAGGCTCCACACCGAACTTAGGATCCATTCCATCGAAGAATTTATCAAGAAACTAACAGCCGACCTGTATGCCAAAATACCGTATAATACCAATCCGCTCATACACGAACTAGGGTCATATGACCACACCCACGACAAACACAACCGCCCCCTCTCACTTTTTGACCGAACTATCACACCCAGCACTGACGCCATTGACGCACGCGTACATCTGGCGCGCATCACTGGCTACATACCTTAAGAACTAACTACTCTCTAGTTTCAGGAACTCCAGCCACCCTGCAAGGCCGCACGAATCAGCAGAGAGCCAACCACCCACATCACGAACGGTAAGCCTTGACGACGCCTGCCCCCACCCTGTACATACGTTGAAGCATGAATAGTTATTAACCTCTAGATCCCCACAAACTAACATTAACCTAACCACGGACACCGACCTTCTCTTCACTACGCATACTCACGCCACCTTTCATTTACTCCCAGCGATCCACACAGGGCTTCGGTCATGTGTGGACCCCTGGAAACATCACTGACGCGCTCGCATCCTTGCATGCCAGCATTTCATTCACCGGTACTAACCGGGGTGCTTCCGCGGAACCCGACTAACACCTTGCAACTACACTAACAAAGCACCCCCTGCATCCTGCATGATTAGTTTACTAACGGCATGTGCATGGGGAGACGATGTAGCCTCAGGGGATGATCGTCACCGGGGGCGGCGGGTGTGGGGCCGCCCCCCCCAAAAAAAAGGATTCACTGGCAGCGCTCCGAGAGATAACATCGAGCTCCAAGAAGCAGCAGCCCCGAGAACCAGCGAGCCTTCAAACAGCAGCATAGGCGAGTAGGATAGCACGGCCACAGCCAACAGTCACCTGACTGGAACCAAGGCGCCCTATAGGGTCCGGCCCGTTGCTATCCGAGCTTTTTAGCGCTCGCTAACTGCTCTTTTCTCTTACTATCTCTCTTTCATCTTTCTGTCTAGTTTGTAAGTCCCCGGTTGGGCCCCCCAACTAGGCTTTCATAAAACACTTTTTCTTCTTTCTTCAAACAGATACCTAGTATATAAGACCGCCTAAGCCAGGCATAACTTGAGAACAGTAGGCCAAACTCCCCTAGCACTACACAGCCTAGCAGACGCCTTTGTAAAGGACATCTGTAGGCACAAGTACACAAAAGCAGTCTTTATTAAGGCAGCTTAGTGGCCTTTCATTACAAATAAAGACACCCAAGCACTAAAAAGAAAATGACCAAAACAGGCAGGTACCACATCCGCTCCAACCCGCCGGACCCTGAGAGAGAGCCCGAGCCATTACCCATTGAAGACGATGCGGCGAGTTGCAGCAGCCTGGACAGCGACGCGCTCCATATCGTAGAAGAGCCCGTGCAGCCAACGGAAGAAGCAACAGTGAATGCACAACCTGGAGGCAGCGGAGACGTGCGCCCACGCACACCTAACACCAGCACCAATGCAGAAAACCCTACTACAAGCACCACGAGGCAGAGCAACGCCCAAGCTGAAACGCCAGCCACCCGGGAGTACATGACTAGAATCAGGCACGGCTTGTTCAAAATCCACATCCCGGACTACTACCGGAACAGCCTCAGCGCTCACATCCGCAAATTTGACGAGCTTTACCGCCCAAAAGAGTACCAAAGCCACTACAGGGAAGGCTACCATGGCTTTAAGTTCACCACGCTGCAAGACTACCACAACTTCCTGCAGCACTGCCGCAGGAACAGAGTCCCGTTCCATGTAACCACGCTACCAGAAAACAGAACATAAAGGTAGTAATTAAAGGGCTATATGGCAGCACAACAAATGAGGAGCTGCAAAACGAACTTAGACGCCTGGGCTTCGAGGTTCAAAAATGCAGCCAACTGTACTCTAGAAGAGCAAGACGCCGGATACCGACCTTCTTAACAGAGCTTACAAACGAGACCTGCGCCACGGCAATCAAGTCCATAAAAGACATTATGCACTGCAAGGTAATAATTGAGGACTACGTCCCCCCACAAGGGCCCCCACAATGTGGCAGGTGCCAAAGATTTAAACATCTCACCAGGAACTTTGAAGCGCCGCAAATATGTCCCAAATGCGCAGGCGCGCACACTGGCAGGACCTGCACTGCGCAACAATACAAATGCATACTATGCAACAGCAACGAGCACGGCGCCAGATGGAGAGGCTGCCCGTACTATAGAAGAATGGTAGACCCACCAGCCAGATACATTCGCCCGGGCAACCGTCACGGCCGAGCGCGGAACCTACGCGGAGCAGCTGAGACCGCAACAAGACAGGCCGCACATCACAACGAACCCCCCGCACAGGAGCGGAGCAAACCTACAAATCCAGGGCCCAAGCACACAGCCGAGAGAACCTGTAACACCGCCGCCACCGACGGCACCGCCAGCAGCGCCCACGACACCAAGAAAAAGCTCCGCTCGAGCAGCAGCAGCGAGCACACCCGCCAATAAGACGGCAAAGCAGACGACGCTGCCAAATGTGCCGGACAGCCCAGAAAAACGGATGCTGGCACGGCTAGCTTCACCACTGCCAAGAACAACTGAAAAGGAAATCCAATACAAGCAGCATCACTTCAGAACAAACTTTTTACCTTCACACATACTCAAATTGCTCCGCAATATGGGCGACGAAAGCCTGAGCGCAGGACTACAAGCCATTGGAGCAGTGGTTGAGAAATTGGCACTAACATACAGCATAGAAAGCAACATGCCCTTCTTCGACATACTCGAGGCGATTGCCGCAACGCTTTTCACCTTGGAGAAAGGAAGAAGGCTTTAAAGCAAAAGAAAAAAAAGCAAGAGAGAAATAAATATACAAACAAAGAGAGGAAAAAAAAGTAAGAAAGAAGAAGAAGAAAAAAAGCACAAACACAACACACTCTTAAAATGGCAGGACACACCAACATCCAACACTCTTACAGTCCTCTACTGGAACTGCAGGGGGGCCCGGTCTAAACTACAAGAACTCCGACACTACCTGAACACCAACAATACAGACATAGCGCTACTAGGCGAAACACTCCTAAACGCCAAAGCCCGATTCTCAGTACCAGGTTACAGAGTACTGATCGGACCGGCCCAACCGCGCCCCAACAGGAGGAACCGCCATCTTAATCAAGAACAACATGCAGCATAGCCAGAAACACATACCGACACTAAAACAGATGGACGCTACAGCAATCACAATACCCATAGGCCTACAAGACATCACAGTGGTAGCGGCTTACAGCTCACCGCGAACGCTAAACACCGATGACTTAGACGCCATCACCTCACTCAGCGACCAAGTAGTAGCCATGGCAGACCTGAACGCCATACACGAAATCTGGGGCGGCGACAAGAACAACCACGAGGGGAACCTTTTACACAACCACATGCTGGAAAACAACTACATCATAGCCCACACAGATGAACCCACCTTCCTGCCCCACAGGCCCGAACACGTGCCACATATCCTAGACCTAGCCATCCTGAAAAATACCCTCTTTCAATACAAGCTCAACCGAGTCGAAACACTAGCCTCCGACCACTACGCAATCAAGCTCACCATCACCCACTTCCCCACCCTACGCCCAGAACCACCCCGTTGCAACTTCAACAAAACAAACTGGCCGCTATTTACCCAGATACTGGATGCCAACCTCCCAACAGCGACGGAACTGACGAACCCAGAAGACACAGAAACAGCCGTAACAGCGCTAGAAACCGCAACACAACTAGCAATCGCAGCAGCCACGCCTTTTAAACCACCCCCTAAACGAGAAATAAATCTACCACCAGAAGTCCTATACCTTATGAACGAAAGAGACCATGAACGGAGAAAATGGCAACGAACGAGAAACATCGTGCACAAAGTTAATATGGAAGTCCTAAACAGCGACATCAAAACACGCGTAAACCAACAGATCCAACAGCAGTGGGACCAGACCCTAGCAGACATGCAACCCGGCAACTCACTAAACGCCTCATAAAAGAAACGATCAATATACCACCCCTCCGTAACACCGACAACCCAGGACAGATGGCAGAACCGCCGGAGGAACAGGCGAACACCCTAGCGGTCACCCTTGAAAAAGCCTGCTCACCAAACGAGCCGCCACCCCCTGATGGCTTCTCTACCGTGATCGACGATTGCACTAGAAATTTAACGACCACACCCACGCACAACAAACTCAGAAAAACGCACCCGTCCGAAGTTAAATGGCTAATAGCCCATCTGAGAGACCACGAAGCCCCAGGACCAGACCAGATACCAAACTTGGTACTCAAACACTGGACACCCGCAGCAATAAACCACTTTACGGAAATATGCAATTACTGCCTGCAGCATGGATACTTTCCAAAACAATGGAAACATGCACTAGTATTAATGTTCCCCAAACCCGGAAAAGACAGGCACGACCCAAATAACTACAGGCCGATTAGCCTTTTAAACACGATGAGCAAACTAGCAGAAAAAATAATATTAAAGAGACTGAACGCCTATTTCATACGAGACTCCACGATAATACCAGAGCAATTTGGCTTTAGAGCAAAACACTCCACCACTCACCAATTACTTCGCTGCACAGAGTGCATAACCCAAGGATTCAATCAAAAACAAAGTACAGGAATACTCTTTCTGGACATACAGCGCGCATTTGACTCCGTCCACCACCCGAGCCTACTATACAAACTAAAGCAATTAAATCTCACGGACACCTTTGTTAAACTAGCTGCGCACTACCTCAGCGGCCGTACCTTTGCGGTCAAAACCTCAACAGCAACGTCGGAGCCCAGGCAACTCCATGCTGGGGTCCCACAAGGAAGTATACTCTCGCCGGTTCTATTCACGATATACGTAAATGACATCCCAAAAACACCCAACACAACACTACACATGTATGCCGACGACACTGCCATATCAGCACGATCCGTTCAACCGAGGCTAATCCACTCCAGGCTACAAACGGCACTTCAAGACCTGGAACACTGGCTCCGGCAATGGCGCATTAAAGTCAATCCCACAAAATCACAACTAATGCTCTTCACAAAAAGAACCTCCCGCAAGAAACCCTTAACTCCACTGAAACTTCAACAAAGCGACATCCACTGGACCAACAAGGTGAAATACCTAGGCGTGACACTGGACACCGGACTAACCTTTGGACCACACGTCAAACAAGTTAAGAGACTAGCATACGCACAACTGACGCGCATTTACCCATTAATTAACCGAAAGACGGAACTAAGCACGGCCCTTAGCATCACACTGTACAAGAGCCTAATCAGACTGATAATGACATACGCGGCACCGGTCTGGGGACACTGTGCCCCTTCGCACATACGCACGCTGCAGACGATACAAAACAAAATAATCAGAATGGCCTCAAAAGTACCAAAGAGCACACCCGCAGACATACTGCACGACGAACTCAAACTACACACAATAGAGGAATTTATTAAGAAACTCGCCTACGATCTATACACACGATCCAACCCACCATAACCCTCTGATACAAGGCCTAGGCCAGTACACTACAGAAGCAGACAAGCACAAACGACCCCTGTCTCTTTTTGACAGATCTCTCCCCATCACCAAGCAGACTGGCCCCGACCCTGTCACACAGTACCTAATGCATCTTATCCCACCATGAGGACTGAACGCCCCTATGACGACCACCGCGCTAACATGGAACACGAATAGGTAACTGAAACTTACATTCTATGCTTCCTTTCAGGACGAACCCACACCAACAGAGACGACGGCACCGACCCGACACGTAAGCAAGCATGGTCACTTCTACTCTATCACTAAGCACGACACCTAACCCAAAATTCCACCTGCATGAGCATGAATACCTCACTAACATACACCAGGCACCAGCACTGGGCCACGAGCCAAGTGATGGCCCTGGATCCACCTCTGCCTTTCTACCTCCTGGTAGGCCGGCGTCTTTCGTAGAGTTACCCACTAACCCCAGGTTGCGCAAGCGGTACCTGGCACCACTAGCACCACTCCCTCTCCCATCCATTAGCTGTAGTTAGTGCATGGTAGGGGAGGCGATGTAGATCCCTTTCGGATGATCGTCACCTGGTGTGGCGGAGGAGGGGCCACACCATTAAAAAAAATTACCTCTCACACTTCGCTTCGAGACTCCGCAGAGGCAACATCTCTACATTCGCCGAAATGGGGAAGAGGAGGAAACGCCGTGCCGCTGAAGGTCTCACAGCTGAGGAGCCCAGCGCTCTCCGGCCGCAAACACCGCCGTCTCGCCGGCAGCTTCACCGGCATCCGCCGGGAAGGCTGCTTCACCGCCACCGCTGACCGGGCGCAGCTACGCTTCTGCCGCTGCTTCACCCGGTCGCAGCATTGCAACGCCGGAACCTGAACCTGTTGCCCAGGGCTGTACGACACCACCGACTGCCGCCGGCTTACCACCTTTGGTGAGCCCGATGTCACCGCCGACGCACCCTCCGGCAGATGGCCGCCACAGTGCTGTCATCTGTGGAGTACCGAGGGACCTTCCGGTGCACTTCGTGCTGGATGCTGCAAGGCAGCACTGGCGCTCTGCGATTCGGGCCTCCCGAATTTCTTCAAACAGAGGGCCAACACCGCTGGTTCGTCTCCACTTGGGTTCCGCCTCGGAAGCTCAGGCAGCCTTGGGGTCAAACCTGCCTCTGCTAGGGCAGTGTTTGCGCGTCGAGGCCAGCAGGAGTCAACGTCTGGTACCCTGCCACCGCTGTTGTGTCTTCGGTCACACAGCGGAGGCATGCATCGCTGCACCTCGGTGCCACTACTGCGGAGCAGGTTGCCTCACCGCAAACTGCACCGCCCATTCTGCGCCACCTGTTCCGGGCGCACACACTACACAGGGCAGGCGCAGTGCCCCCTGTACCCCCGGAAACAACCAACAACCAACTGGGTCAGCTACACTGACGTCAACTCTACAGCCTCCGCAGACGCCCCCCCCCCCCGTGGGGCTGAGCCTCCACGGACGGTTCCTGACTCCTCACATCCACAAGCAGAATTACAGGCCACTCTGTCTGCTATGCAGGCCACACTTCAGGACTTCAAGACCACCTTCAACGATTTAAACTCTCGCCTGGCTGAGCTACGCTGCGCAACCAACACACGCCTTGCGGCAGTTGAGGCCAAGCAGCGGACCTCGGCCAGGGCAATCTTAGCCCTCTCAAGACAGATCACGGGCCTCCAAGGTGATGACGGGATCCTCGCATCGGTCCAGCGCAAGCTGGAACGCATCGAGAGCCACCTCGTCGAGCCGGACGACGCCGACACTGAACCCGATGACCAGCCGACACGTCTTGGAGCACTTCAGGCACAATTGATGGAGCTTCGAAATCTTCAAAACGAATCAAATGGATTCATCCACACCTGCAAGGTACAACTGAACACCACTCTAAAGTTTGGGGACTACATGTCCAATCTGGACAGACTCCGCACCTCAATACAGCGAATGATCAGGGACGAGCACCACTTCGGCAGGGAGCTTCAACAGCCAGTCACAGATTCATCGGACTGGCCGGACGCAGCAACCAGAGGCCGCAACAGACACAGAAAGAACTTCTAAGCAGGACTGCACTCTACTTCGCGGGGGCATACTGGCCATCGTCTAGCTTGCCTACCGCCACACCTTACAATTCCTAATTTTCGTTTATATCTCACCCTTGAATTTCCATGGCCGCAACCTGGGAACTGCGACAACTCTTCACTCCTGAATTCCCAAGGGCGCAAGCAGGGCCTTGGTCATGCTTGCGTCCTGGCACCTTACCTCCTGGCTTAGGCCCTAGTGGCCGGCCAATATATCCTTACCATGAATCCGCCGGTGTAACAGCGGTACGGCCGCATTATCACTCCGAATTCCTCTTTTTTTCTTCTTCCATATTTTCCTTCCGGTGGAGGAGTTTTTAGTGGGTATGCCGACTATTGGTGAGTCCCACACTCTCAGTCCCGACTCCCATCGGGGCTGGGGTAAGTGATTAAATCATTTTCTCCTCCACTCGAAAAAAAATTACCCCTCGGGACTCGAGTAAAGATGGGTAGGAAGAAGACAGCCGCAGCCTCCAAACTTCCTCCGCGTGAGGAAGCCGCCACCAATCGAAGCGCCCAGTGCCATCTCTCCAGCCAGCGCAGCCAGTCACACGCCGCTGAACAGCGTGCCTGCACGCTACTCCGCTGTTGTCCGGGGAGTGCACCGTCAGTTCCCTGACACGCTATTGCGCACCGCCGCTCAACGCTTTTGGCCGTCTGCGGCCAAGGCGTCTCGAATTCGAAACGACAGAGGTCCAACACCGCTAGTCCGTCTCACATTTTTGGACAAGGGCGAATACTCGCTGGCCCTCGGCGCAGGACTGCTGTTGTTAGGGCAAACCCTGTCGCTCGAGGCCAGTCGCAGTGTGCGCCCGACTCAATGCCGACGCTACTGCCTATACGGTCGTACTGCCGCGTCATGTGACGCCGCACCCCGCTGCCACTACTGTGGTAATGGGACCCTCACCTCCGACTGCAGGGCACACGACCTGACACACCGTCGCCGCTTCTGCGCCTCCTGCGGGGGCAAGCGGCACTACACTGGCCAGGCCGTATGCCCACTCTACCCACGTAGAGCTACGCCGCACATCACAGAACTTCACTTCATCGAACGACTCATCGCAGATCCAGGCACAGATAGCAGCTACGAACCAGCCCATCATCGATGCCATTCAGGACCTCCATGCTGAGGTGTTAAACCTAGCTGGCAAGCTCAGCGCACTGGAGGAGCAACTCAGCGTGTAGTTTACTGGAGTCACCGACACCATTGACAAGTCACACGACGTGACCAAGAAACACATTCTCAACATCAGGAATCACTTCACTGAGCGCCAAGAATGCTTGGATCAAATAAACACCAAATGCACAACCTTGGAACATATCCAGTTTTACTTCAAAGTGGTCCACGACACCATGGAGAGCTATTACGAAGATCTGAACACACGCATCGACAGACTACACCAGCCACCTCATCCAGTACGTCATCATCAACGAGCCAACTCCCGGAGGTAACAGGCCCGGGATTGGAGCATGCATCTCCTGTAAGACAGTTAAGTCACCACCGTTCACAGGTCCCTGCCAGGGCTTCGGCCATGGGAGATACCTACTCACCACAGCGGAGAATTCCGCACCATTAGTTAATCACCCACAATCCGCCGGTTTGCTTAGGCGGTATCGGCCACCATGAACACCATTATGCCCCCAATAAATAGCGCCACAACAGAAACAAATCCTTCTTTTCCTCTTCCTTTTTTCCTTTCTACTACCTATATATTTTTCTGTTTTTCCTTCAGACCTTTATTCCTGTTTACCCCCCCCCCCAAAAAAAAAATCCTACCCCTAGGTGCAGTGCGGAAACGCACGAAACAGGGTGGCTCATCAGGGAAAGAGAATACTGACTAAATCAAGCACGGTCGTGGGCAAACTCATGCATCTGATTGGCAGGCCCAAAAGCTCTATTCCCGTGGCTTTCCTTGAGGGACAGATAGACGGGCTCGAAAACTTTTTCAAACAAGGAACTGACACACTGCAGACGCTACACTTCCTCACGGAACTCCTCACCAATCTTCACAACCACTGCCATGGCTAGTTCAGATAAGATTCGCACTATACTGGAATTGCCGAGGAGCTAGCAGAAAACGTAAGGATTTAGCAGACTTCCTCCAAAGTAATTCAATACAAATCGCGTTACTTACCGAAACCGACTTAGGGGACATAGACCGTTTTGCGATCCCTGGGTACTCGGTTTATAGGACTGACAGAGATCGTAGGGGTGGGGGACAGCAATAGTCGCCCAAACCAACATAAGACATCACCAAATGCATGTTCTAGAATTAAATCGTCTGGAAGCTACAGCAGTTAATATATTCTCGTTTAACACAGAAATAACACTGGCATCAGTTTACAACCCTCCGGGAGATGTAGACACCTCGGACATAGACAAAATTATGAATTTAGGGGCGACGGTCATAGCGGCCGGGGACTATAACTACAAGCATCAGCTATGGCATAGCATAAACCCGAACCCGCAAGGGACCAAATTACTAAACTATATTAATAATACCAATTTTCTCATATCCAGCCCAGAAGAGCCTACTCACATCCCGTATAACAACAATCATATGCCAGACGTTCTTGACATTGCCATAATGAAAAACATTTCATTTAATATAGAATTTCACGTTTTAAATGAATTGACGTCAGATCACTTACCGGTACTAATGAAATTACACTTCCGGTAGCTTTTGAGGCGGAGCCACTTAAGCTAAATTACAATAAAGTAGATGGGAGGAGTTCAAGTTCACCGTTGATCACTATCTCCCCGATTTAGAAATAAACTCGCCACAATCGCAAGTTAGACTTAGCAATAAAACTAGCAACACTTAATTGCGTACCGATAAAATATAAACCTACAATTAACGCCCAATACCCGACAGACATTAAATCATTGAATCAGAATCGCAATAGGGCAAGGCGCAAATGGCAAAGAACTGGGAATCCAATTCATCAACAAGAATACATCGAGCTCAGGAACGAGACAAAAGCCCGTTCTAGGGATTATGTGGGTAACCAATGGAATCAAACCCTTGAAAAACTAAATCCGCAAACAAACTCAGTTTGGCTCATAGCAAAATGCCTCACGCGTTCTAAAACAAACATACCTCCACTAATCAATCAAATTAATAACACGATGGCTGAAACCCCTGAGGCCAAGGTGGAGGTCTTTGTATCGAGTCTTGAAGACACCTTCAAGCCCAACCTCCTGGGGGGGGGGCAAGCTAATCAAATACAAGAAATTGAGAACGAAATAAATCAAACAGACTATTCGATCACACATAAGTAGTAATAGTCCCGGATGAGCCAATTGTTTTAACGATAATCCTGCCGCTAGGGGCGCTAGTGTCGCTAGTGTCGCTGCGTGCGACGGCGGCGGCGGTAAGTTTGAAAAGCGCCCTGAGCGTTAGGATTATCGTTAAATCGGTTGGCTCATCCGGGACGAGTTGAAAGAATTGAGGAAGTGACGTGGAGTGTTTTGATTGGTTCGTTAATTTGGGGTGGGAGATGGAGGAAGGAAGATGGAGGAGTATGGAGGTCGCGTGATGCAGAGGAATTGGGTGGCGAGGTGTTGTCTGTGCGGAGGTCGGTACTGAAAGAGGGGTAAAGATGGGTAGCGAGGGATAAAAAGTGTAACAGAAAGTGACGTGTGAAGTTGTGATTGGTGGGAATAAGAAGTGATTTTATTGGTGGAAAGGAGCAAATGAAGGTTGTTGATTGGTAAGAATAAGAGGGATTATGATTGGTGGAAAAGAAAAAGTTGTGGGAGTGGGGTATGTTGGAGGTGATGGGAAAGGTGAGTTTTGCTAGCAGCAAGATTTGCAAAAGCCTGTCTTGAACTGATCAGCAATTTTTGAACGTCGGATGGTAGTTTTCTTGAGTGGATAGAGAGATGGGGGCGATATGAGATGCGGTGGCGAAAATGGGAACTAGACAAGGTTGTTGAGACAAGAGGTTTAAGGACGAGGAAATTTGGAGGTTAGTGGTGAACACGGCGGTCGCAAGAGGTGGGGGTAAGGAGACGCAGTGGTGAGAATGGGAACTAAAAGAAGATGGGGGTAGCAAGAGTTTTAGAAGAGTAGATTTTGAGGTTAAAATAGTGGGAACTAAAAATGGCGGAGGGTCTGCGACAAGGAGATGCGGTGAGAACTAAACAAGATGGCGGTCGCAAGAGGAGGGTAAGGAGATTTGAGGTTACAGTACGAAAACACGAAAGGATATATTCCTACGCCAAGCAGGTGCGAAAAATAATTATGCGTGTGGTACTTACCTGTTACCGGTGTGGATGCGTCACCAAAAGCGCGGCACGCGAGGCGGAAAAATAAAAGCAAACTGTTTTTGAAAATGCTTAACCAGCTTTAAGATCAACCAACATCACTACGCACTGATATACCTAGGTTTTTAAAGCGGTACAGACACCCTTTGCAGAGGCGTAATTTAACTATACCAAAAACCTGGTACTGGACCATCGTGATGGTCGCTAGCGTACGTAGGAGCAGGGTTCTCATAGCCGGTCGAAAGCGGTCAAAAACGTGTACGACGTAGGTGTTGACAGTAGCTGCTGTCGAGTCAACGGTCGAGGTGTGAATAAACAAGATCTGTTCTCGCCGGCAATTTGGTTCGGAGATGTGAGCAGCGGCGAGGTGTTGTCTGTGCGGAGGTCGGGACTGAAAGAGGGAAAAGATGGGGAGCGAGGGATAAAAAGTGTAACAGAAAGTGACGTGTGAAGTTGTGATTGGTGGGAATAAGAAGTGATTTTATTGGTGGAAAGGAGCAAATGAAAGTTGTTGATTGGTAAGAATAAGAGAGGTTATGATTGGTGGAAAGAAAAAGGAGTGGGGTATGTTGGAGGTGATGGGAAAGGTAAGTTTTGCTAGCAACAAGATTTGCAAAAGCCTGTCGTGAACTGATCAGCAATTTTTTGAACGTTGGATGGTAGTTTTCTTGAGTGGATAGAGAGATGGGGCGATATGAGATGCGGTGGCGAAAATGGGAACTAAACAAGGTGGTTGAGACAAGAGGTTTAAGGACGAGGAAATTTGGAGGTTAGTGGTGAACATGGCGGTCGCAAGAGGTGGGGGTAAGGAGACGCGGTGGTGAGAATGGGAACTAAAAGAAGATGGCGGTAGCAAGAGGTTAGAAGAGTAGATTTTGAGGTTAAAATAGCGGGAACTAAAAATGGCGGAGGGTCTGCGACAAGGAGATGCGGTGAGAACTAAACAAGATGGCGGACGCAAGAGGTGGGTAAGGAGGTTTGAGGTTACAGTACCAAAACACGAAAGGATATATTCCTACGCCAAGCAGGTCCGAAAAATAATTATGCGTGTGTTACTTACCTGTTACCGGTGTGGATGCGTCACCAAAAGCGCGGCACGCGAGACGGAAAAATAAAAGCAAACTGTTTTTGAAAATGCTTAACCAGCTTTAAGATCAACCAACATCACTACGCACTGATATACCTAGGTTTTTAAAGCGGTACAGACACCCTTTGCAGAGGCGTAATTTAACTATACCAAAAACCTGGTACTGGACCATCGTGATGGTCGCTAGCGTACGTAGGAGCAGGGTTCTCATAGCCGGTCGAAAGCGGTCAAAAACGTGTACGACGTAGGTGTTGGCAGTAGCTGCTGCCGAGGCAACCGTCGAGGTGCGAATGAACGAGATCTGTTCTTGCAGGCAATCTGGTTGAGAGATGAGAGGCGCGGTGGTAAAAATGTGAACTAAATAAGATGGCGGAGGCACGAAGTTGAGGTTAAGGAGCGGCGAGGTGTTGACTGTGCGGCGGTTGGGGTCTGAAAGAGGGGGAAAGATGGCGAACGAGGGATAAAAAGTATAACAGAAAGTGACGTGTGAAGTTGTCATTGGTGGGAATAAGAAGTGATGTTATTGGTGGAAAGGAACAAATGAAAGTTGCTGATTGGCGAGAATAAGAGAGATTATGATTGGTGGAAAGAAAAAAAGGTGTGGGAGTGGGGTATGTTGGAGGTGATGGAAAAGGCAAGTTTTGCTACCAACAACATTTGCAAAAGCCTATCCAGAACTCATCAGCAATTTTAAATAACTAGTGTTTCGGGGGTTTTCTCTGGTTGGTAGACGAATGCAAGCTGTTTCTACCATACTTATATTATTCGTCTTTTTCCTTTTTTTTTTTTAAAATGACTAGTTTTTTTTTTTTTTTTTTTTTTTGGGAGTTTTCTGCGGATGGTAAACAAATGCAAGCTCTTTCTGCTTTTTCATAGGTTTTCCCTGGTTGGTAGGCGTTTTCTGTACTGGTTGACGAAGGCGTTTCTAATTTTGGAGGTTTTCTCAGGTTTTTAGCGGTTGTCCCTGCCCGGTGGGCAAATGATGAAGTTTTACCTTGTCGGCGCACGGATACTAGGCACGTACTGGCGCGCGCACACACACACACACACACACAGAGAGACAGACAGACACACAGACAGGCACACACACACGGACATGTTTCCAAAAATGCTTTTTTTTTTTTTTTTTTTTTTTGATTCAGGAGGTCTCAAAACGTGTATTTCCGGTGAAATCTCGGTATCGAATTTTTGGGCGGAATGCAATACTTCCCCTACTTACTATACGTAGTAGAGAAAGTAAAAAAGTATTGAAAAATTTAAGGAAATAACAAGCAATATCTCAAAAGTGTACTATCTTGTTTTCAAGGGTTTTCCAGATCGGTAAGCGTTAGAATACTCTTAGAGCTTTTTTCAGGTTTTTTAGCGGTTGTCCCTGGCCGGTAGGCAATTGATAAAGTTTTTCTATAACGTCGTCGTTTTGGCTTGTGGCGCACGGTTCCTAGGCACGTACTCGCGCGCGCGCGCACACACACACACACACACACTAAAATAGTAGCGTATAAAAAAAACTGATTTGTTACACTCACATGACTTTCTCTACTCTTGTACAATCTAATTGGTAGCTTTTAAGCGATAGTCAAATATTTTAACGCTGGTTGCTATGTGGCGAATTCCATTCTGTTTGCATGTTCAGGACATAAAAAAAATGAATAAACGAATTTGAGAAAAAGTATAAGTATTGGAAAATTTAAGGAAATAACAAGCAATATCTCGAAAACGGTTCACTCAACAAAAGAAACGTATATGACATAAGTTGTGTATTTTAACGCGATCTACATTTTTTGTGTAGTAAAATTTTGTCTATCTCTTATGGTTTACCAGTTATGCAAAAAAGTCGTTCACAATGAAGAATATTTTTGGAGACATTCCCAGAAAATTCGAGATATACATTTTATTTGACATGACAATATCTTAAACATATGATGTTTTAATCAAAATCGTTAGAGCCGTTTTTGAGAAAATTAAAATTTTCGAAAAATGTTCCATGTAAAGGGTAGTCTGGGGTGGGGGGGATTTTCTTGAAAACCTTCGTGTCGCATCTCTGGAAGATACTGAACCTAAATACCAAGTTTGGTGTTTATCCGACTGTTCGTTTTTGAGTTATGCTGTTCACAGACACACAGACACACAGACACACAGACAGACACACACACGGACATGTTTCCAAAAATGCTTTTTTTTTTTGGATTCAGAGATTCTCAAAACATGTATTTCCAGTGAAATCTCGGTAACGAATTTTTGGGTGGAATGCAATACTTCCCCTACTTACTATACGTAGTAGAGAAAGTAAAAATGAATAACGCATTTGAGAAAAAGTATAAGTATTGGAAAATTTAAGGAAATAACAAGCAATATCTCGAAAATGGTTCACTCAACTAAAAAAAAATGTATATGACATAAATTGTGTATTTTAACGCGATCTACATTTTTTGTGTAGTAAAATTTTGGCTATCTCTTATGGTTTACCAGTTATGCATACTGAACCTAAATACCAAGTTTGGTGTTTATCCGACTGTTCGTTTTTGAGTTATGCTGTTCACAGACACACAGACGCACAGACAGACAGACACACAGACACACAGACACACAGACAGACACACACACGGACATGTTTCCAAAAATGCTTTTTTTTTTCTGGATTCAGTGATTCTCAAAACATGTATTTCCAGTGAAATCTCGGTATCGAATTTTTGGGTGGAATGCAATACTTCCCCTACTTACTATACGTAGTAGAGAAAGTAAAAATGAATAACGCATTTGAGAAAAAGTATAAGTATTGGAAAATTTAAAGGAAATAACAAGCAATATCTCGAAAAACGGTTCACTCAACAAAATAAATGTATATGGCATAAGTTGTGTATTTTAACGCGATCTACATTTTTTGTGTAGCAAACTTTTGTCTATCTCTTACGGTTTATCAGTTATGAAAAAGTCGTTCACAATGAAGAATTCTTTTGGAGACATTCCCAGAAAATTCGAGATATACATTTCATTTCTCTCGACATTATCTTAAATATATGATATTTTCATCAAAATCGTTAGAGCCATTTTTTAATACAAAGAGAACGGGATTTCACAAGTGAAATAGTACTGTGATAACGATACCACTGAAACAAAAAAAAAAATCTGATGTGTAACACTCACATGACTTTCTCAACTCTTGTACAAAGTATTTTTACAAACGCTTATTCCCCATCTAGTTCATGTTAATCGAGATAAACATTTGCAAAATCTATTTTATTGCTAATTTTCTTGTATAAAAAAAAAATCTGATGTGTAACACTCACATGACGTTCTCTACTCTTGTACAAAGTATTTTTACAAACGCTTATGCTCCATCTAGTTCATGTTAATCGAGATAAACATTTGCAAACTCTATTTTATTGCTAATTTTCTTGTAGATGTAGGGGAAAATATATTTACAAGGGGAATATAGAAAAACAGTAGCCTTTAAGCACATACATATCTCTTAATAGCTGGTTGCTATGTGCAACACCATTCTTTTTGCCACAGATTAATACTGTTTGCATATCAAAGACAAAAAAAAATGAATAACGAAGTCCCATTTGAGAAAATAAATATTGGAAAATTAACAAACAATATCTCGAAAACGGTTCACTCAACAACAAAAATGTATATTACATAAGATGTGTATTTTAACGCGATCTACATTTTTTGTGTAGTAAAATTTTGTCTATCTCTTACGGTTTTTCAGTTATGAAAAAGACGTTCACAATGAAGAATACTTTTGGAGACATTCCCAGAAAATTCGAGATATACATTTCATTTCTCACGACATTATATTAAACATACGATATTTTTCATCAAAATCGTTAGAGCCATTTTTTTTAATACAAAGAGAACGGGATTTCACAAGTGAAACAGTACTGTGATAACGATACCAACAAAACTAATTATTATTCACCCACTGAAACACATAAAAAAAATCTGATGTGTAACACTCACATGACTTTTCTCATCTCTTGTACAAAGTATTTTTACAAACGCTTATTCCCCATCTAGTTCATGTTAATCGAGATAAACATTTGCAAACTCTGTTTTATTGCTAATTTTGTTGTAGATGTAGGGAAAATATATTTACAAGGGGAATATAGAAAAACAGTAGCCTTTAAGCACATACATATCTCTTAATAGCTGGTTGCTATGTGCAGTACCATTCTTTTTGCCACAGATTAATACTCTTTGCATATCAAAGACAAAAAAAAAATGAATAACGAATTCCCATTTGAGAAAATAACTATTGGAAAATTTAAGTAAATAACAAGCAATATCTCGAAAACGGTTCACTCAACAATAAAGATGTATATGACATAAGTTGTGTATTTTAACGCGATCTACATACTTTCGTACTCACCTATAAGATATAGAGGGTAGAGGTCGTACGAACGTAGCACTTTGAGAATCTATATTCAACAGTTGGTGTTACTCCTTAGAAAGGAAGTATCTGCTGATTTTTATTTAATTCTTTACATTTTACATAACACGTATGCACTGGCACAACACAAAAGCACTACACACGATACTCAGTTTTAATATTTGCACTAATAACATCAGGAATAACTGAAGTCTGCAAACAGTCATTTCCCATGTGCAGCCTTACGTACAGAGAACGTGTGTGGCTGATCTATGTGTAAAAAGAGCCTGAGAGCGGATGTACGTCAGCGGTAAAATCTTTTAAATGCATTTTTATTGGCGATGGTAGAAATCGTGCAGTGGTGGATCGTGAAAATTCATATAAATGGATGTATCACCTCATAATAAGCCTCTATATACCAAGAATATTGAGTTTTTAAAAAGTCAGCAACTGTACCTGTGTTTCTATACGTGAACGTCAGATGGCAGCTTCGATACGTGTCCACGGAGACCTTAGTGCTAGGCAACTGTACCTCTGTTTCTATACGTGAACGGCAGATTGCAGCTTCGATACGTGTCCACGGAGACCTTAGTGCTAGGCAACTGTACCTCTGTTTCTATACGTGAACGGCAGATTGCAGCTTCGATACGTGTCCACGGAGACCTTAGTGCTAGGCAACTGCACCTCTGTTTCTATACGTGAACGGCAGATTGCAGCTTCGATACGTGTCCACGGAGACCTTAGCGCTAGGCAACTGCACCTCTGTTTCTATACGTGAACGGCAGATTGCAGCTTCGATACGTGTCCACGGAGACCTTAGTGCTAGGCAACTGTACCTCTGTTTCTATACGTGAACGGCAGATTGCAGCTTCGATACGTGTCCACGGAGACCTTAGTGCTAGGCAACTGTACCTCTGTTTCTATACGTGAACGGCAGATTGCAGCTTCGATACGTGTCCACGGAGACCTTAGTGCTAGGCAACTGCACCTCTGTTTCTATACGTGAACGGCAGATTGCAGCTTCGATACGTATCCACGGAGACCTTAGTGCTAGGCAACTGCACCTCTGTTTCTATACGTGAACGGCAGATTGCAGCTTCAATACGTGTCCACGGAGACCTTAGTGCTAGGCAACTGTACCTCTGTTTCTATACGTGAACGGGAGATTGCAGCTTCGATACGTGTCCACGGAGACCTTAGTGCTAGGCAACTGCACCTCTGTTTCTATACGTGAACGTCAGATTGCAGCTTCGATACGTGTCCACGGAGACCTTAGTGCTAGGCAACTGCACCTCTGTTTCTATACGTGAACGGCAGATTGCAGCTTCGATACGTATCCACGGGGACCTTAGTGCTAGGGAACTGCACCTCTGTTTCTATACGTGAACGGCAGATTGCAGCTTCAATACGTGTCCACGGAGACCTTAGTGCTAGGCAACTGTACCTGTGTTTCTATACGTGAACGTCAGATGGCAGCTTCGATACGTGTCCACGGAGACCTTAGTGTTAGGCAACTGTACCTCTGTTTCTATACGTGAACGGCAGATTGCAGCTTCGATACGTGTCCACGGAGACCTTTCGCTTCAGGTGACAAAATAACACTAGGCACTTGTGTGCCGTGGTGTAAGCCGCAATCACGGTATTGGTAGCGTGGATCTCCTTGGGGCTCTCCTCGGAGTTACCTCAACACCACGTACATGACCTGGTTCGTCACGGGTACGCAGGTCTGCACTACCACTTCCTCGGCGTTGAGCAGGCCCAGGAGGCGATCGTACCGGTACACCAGCTAGCACGTGGACATGTTATCGCGCTGTGGTGTTGCGTGTGCGAGGTATGGAAACTCAAGGACGCAAAACATGCACGACCGAGGGTTAAAAAGCAGAACAAGTAGTGACGTGGAGCGTTGTGATTGGTGTAAATAAGACGATCTCTGATAGGTGGACAAATTGAAATAACGTGATGTGATAGGCGAAAATAAAATCAAAGGTGATTGGATGAAAAATGACGAGAAGGAATTAGCGGTGAATTTGTGAACTAAGATGGCGAAGATTTTTTTTTTAAAAAAAAAGGATAATATAAGTACGGCAACTGTAACGGTTTACGGCAAACGCGCGCCGCGCAATGCGTCACGCCCGGGCAATAAAACAAAAATCATATTGAGCAAGATGCCCGGCGTGACGCATTGCGCGGCGCGCGTTTGCCGTAAACCGTTACAGTTGCCGTACTTATATTATCCTTTTTTTTAAAAAAAAAAATCTTCGCCATCTTAGTTCACAAATTCACCGCTAATTCCTTCTCGTCATTTTTCATCCAATCACCTTTGATTTTATTTTCGCCTATCACATCACGTTATTTCAATTTGTCCACCTATCAGAGATCGTCTTATTTACACCAATCACAACGCTCCACGTCACTACTTGTTCTGCTTTTTAACCCTCGGTCGTGCATGTTTTGCGTCCTTGAGTTTCCATACCTCGCACACGCAACACCACAGCGCGATAACATGTCCACGTGCTAGCTGGTGTACCGGTACGATCGCCTCCTGGGCCTGCTCAACGCCGAGGAAGTGGTAGTGCAGACCTGCGTACCCGTGACGAACCAGGTCATGTACGTGGTGTTGAGGTAACTCCGAGGAGAGCCCCAAGGAGATCCACGCTACCAATACCGTGATTGCGGCTTACACCACGGCACACAAGTGCCTAGTGTTATTTTGTCACCTGAAGCGAAAGGTCTCCGTGGACACGTATCGAAGCTGCAATCTGCCGTTCACGTATAGAAACAGAGGTGCAGTTGCCTAGCACTAAGGTCTCCGTGGATACGTATCGAAGCTGCAATCTGCCGTTCACGTATAGAAACAGAGGTGCAGTTGCCTAGCACTAAGGTCTCCGTGGACACGTATCGAAGCTGCAATCTGCCGTTCACGTATAGAAACAGAGGTACAGTTGCCTAGCACTAAGGTCTCCGTGGACACGTATCGAAGCTGCAATCTGCCGTTCACGTATAGAAACAGAGGTACAGTTGCCTAGCACTAAGGTCTCCGTGGACACGTATCGAAGCTGCAATCTGCCGTTCACGTATAGAAACAGAGGTGCAGTTGCCTAGCGCTAAGGTCTCCGTGGACACGTATCGAAGCTGCAATCTGCCGTTCACGTATAGAAACAGAGGTGCAGTTGCCTAGCACTAAGGTCTCCGTGGACACGTATCGAAGCTGCAATCTGCCGTTCACGTATAGAAACAGAGGTACAGTTGCCTAGCACTAAGGTCTCCGTGGACACGTATCGAAGCTGCAATCTGCCGTTCACGTATAGAAACAGAGGTACAGTTGCCTAGCACTAAGGTCTCCGTGGACACGTATCGAAGCTGCCATCTGACGTTCACGTATAGAAACACAGGTACAGTTGCTGACTTTTTAAAAACTCAATATTCTTGGTATATAGAGGCTTATTATGAGGTGATACATCCATTTATATGAATTTTCACGATCCACCACTGCACGATTTCTACCATCGCCAATAAAAATGCATTTAAAAGATTTTACCGCTGACGTACATCCGCTCTCAGGCTCTTTTTACACATAGATCAGCCACACACGTTCTCTGTACGTAAGGCTGCACATGGGAAATGACTGTTTGCAGACTTCAGTTATTCCTGATGTTATTAGTGCAAATATTAAAACTGAGTATCGTGTGTAGTGCTTTTGTGTTGTGCCAGTGCATACGTGTTATGTAAAATGTAAAGAATTAAATAAAAATCAGCAGATACTTCCTTTCTAAGGAGTAACACCAACTGTTGAATATAGATTCTCAAAGTGCTACGTTCGTACGACCTCTACCCTCTATATCTTATAGGTGAGTACGAAAGTATGTAGATCGCGTTAAAATACACAACTTATGTCATATACATCTTTATTGTTGAGTGAACCGTTTTCGAGATATTGCTTGTTATTTACTTAAATTTTCCAATAGTTATTTTCTCAAATGGGAATTCGTTATTCATTTTTTTTTTGTCTTTGATATGCAAAGAGTATTAATCTGTGGCAAAAAGAATGGTACTGCACATAGCAACCAGCTATTAAGAGATATGTATGTGCTTAAAGGCTACTGTTTTTCTATATTCCCCTTGTAAATATATTTTCCCTACATCTACAACAAAATTAGCAATAAAACAGAGTTTGCAAATGTTTATCTCGATTAACATGAACTAGATGGGGAATAAGCGTTTGTAAAAATACTTTGTACAAGAGATGAGAAAAGTCATGTGAGTGTTACACATCAGATTTTTTTTATGTGTTTCAGTGGGTGAATAATAATTAGTTTTGTTGGTATCGTTATCACAGTACTGTTTCACTTGTGAAATCCCGTTCTCTTTGTATTAAAAAAAATGGCTCTAACGATTTTGATGAAAAATATCGTATGTTTAATATAATGTCGTGAGAAATGAAATGTATATCTCGAATTTTCTGGGAATGTCTCCAAAAGTATTCTTCATTGTGAACGTCTTTTTCATAACTGAAAAACCGTAAGAGATAGACAAAATTTTACTACACAAAAAATGTAGATCGCGTTAAAATACACATCTTATGTAATATACATTTTTGTTGTTGAGTGAACCGTTTTCGAGATATTGTTTGTTAATTTTCCAATATTTATTTTCTCAAATGGGACTTCGTTATTCATTTTTTTTTGTCTTTGATATGCAAACAGTATTAATCTGTGGCAAAAAGAATGGTGTTGCACATAGCAACCAGCTATTAAGAGATATGTATGTGCTTAAAGGCTACTGTTTTTCTATATTCCCCTTGTAAATATATTTTCCCCTACATCTACAAGAAAATTAGCAATAAAATAGAGTTTGCAAATGTTTATCTCGATTAACATGAACTAGATGGAGCATAAGCGTTTGTAAAAATACTTTGTACAAGAGTAGAGAACGTCATGTGAGTGTTACACATCAGATTTTTTTTTTATACAAGAAAATTAGCAATAAAATAGATTTTGCAAATGTTTATCTCGATTAACATGAACTAGATGGGGAATAAGCGTTTGTAAAAATACTTTGTACAAGAGTTGAGAAAGTCATGTGAGTGTTACACATCAGATTTTTTTTTTTGTTTCAGTGGTATCGTTATCACAGTACTGTTTCACTTGTGAAATCCCGTTCTCTTTGTATTAAAAAATGGCTCTAACGATTTTGATGAAAATATCATATATTTAAGATAATGTCGAGAGAAATGAAATGTATATCTCGAATTTTCTGGGAATGTCTCCAAAAGAATTCTTCATTGTGAACGACTTTTTCATAACTGATAAACCGTAAGAGATAGACAAAAGTTTGCTACACAAAAAATGTAGATCGCGTTAAAATACACAACTTATGCCATATACATTTATTTTGTTGAGTGAACCGTTTTTCGAGATATTGCTTGTTATTTCCTTTAAATTTTCCAATACTTATACTTTTTCTCAAATGCGTTATTCATTTTTACTTTCTCTACTACGTATAGTAAGTAGGGGAAGTATTGCATTCCACCCAAAAATTCGATACCGAGATTTCACTGGAAATACATGTTTTGAGAATCACTGAATCCAGAAAAAAAAAGCATTTTTGGAAACATGTCCGTGTGTGTGTCTGTCTGTGTGTCTGTGTGTCTGTGTGTCTGTCTGTCTGTGCGTCTGTGTGTCTGTGAACAGCATAACTCAAAAACGAACAGTCGGATAAACACCAAACTTGGTATTTAGGTTCAGTATGCATAACTGGTAAACCATAAGAGATAGCCAAAATTTTACTACACAAAAAATGTAGATCGCGTTAAAATACACAATTTATGTCATATACATTTTTTTTTAGTTGAGTGAACCATTTTCGAGATATTGCTTGTTATTTCCTTAAATTTTCCAATACTTATACTTTTTCTCAAATGCGTTATTCATTTTTACTTTCTCTACTACGTATAGTAAGTAGGGGAAGTATTGCATTCCACCCAAAAATTCGTTACCGAGATTTCACTGGAAATACATGTTTTGAGAATCTCTGAATCCAAAAAAAAAAAGCATTTTTGGAAACATGTCCGTGTGTGTGTCTGTCTGTGTGTCTGTGTGTCTGTGTGTCTGTGAACAGCATAACTCAAAAACGAACAGTCGGATAAACACCAAACTTGGTATTTAGGTTCAGTATCTTCCAGAGATGCGACACGAAGGTTTTCAAGAAAATCCCCCCCACCCCAGACTACCCTTTACATGGAACATTTTTCGAAAATTTTAATTTTCTCAAAAACGGCTCTAACGATTTTGATTAAAACATCATATGTTTAAGATATTGTCATGTCAAATAAAATGTATATCTCGAATTTTCTGGGAATGTCTCCAAAAATATTCTTCATTGTGAACGACTTTTTTGCATAACTGGTAAACCATAAGAGATAGACAAAATTTTACTACACAAAAAATGTAGATCGCGTTAAAATACACAACTTATGTCATATACGTTTCTTTTGTTGAGTGAACCGTTTTCGAGATATTGCTTGTTATTTCCTTAAATTTTCCAATACTTATACTTTTTCTCAAATTCGTTTATTCATTTTTTTTATGTCCTGAACATGCAAACAGAATGGAATTCGCCACATAGCAACCAGCGTTAAAATATTTGACTATCGCTTAAAAGCTACCAATTAGATTGTACAAGAGTAGAGAAAGTCATGTGAGTGTAACAAATCAGTTTTTTTTTATACGCTACTATTTTAGTGTGTGTGTGTGTGTGTGTGCGCGCGCGCGCGAGTACGTGCCTAGGAACCGTGCGCCACAAGCCAAAACGACGACGTTATAGAAAAACTTTATCAATTGCCTACCGGCCAGGGACAACCGCTAAAAAACCTGAAAAAAGCTCTAAGAGTATTCTAACGCTTACCGATCTGGAAAACCCTTGAAAACAAGATAGTACACTTTTGAGATATTGCTTGTTATTTCCTTAAATTTTTCAATACTTTTTTACTTTCTCTACTACGTATAGTAAGTAGGGGAAGTATTGCATTCCGCCCAAAAATTCGATACCGAGATTTCACCGGAAATACACGTTTTGAGACCTCCTGAATCAAAAAAAAAAAAAAAAAAAAAAAGCATTTTTGGAAACATGTCCGTGTGTGTGTGCCTGTCTGTGTGTCTGTCTGTCTCTCTGTGTGTGTGTGTGTGTGTGTGTGTGCGCGCCAGTACGTGCCTAGTATCCGTGCGCCGACAAGGTAAAACTTCATCATTTGCCCACCGGGCAGGGACAACCGCTAAAAACCTGAGAAAACCTCCAAAATTAGAAACGCCTTCGTCAACCAGTACAGAAAACGCCTACCAACCAGGGAAAACCTATGAAAAAGCAGAAAGAGCTTGCATTTGTTTACCATCCGCAGAAAACTCCCAAAAAAAAAAAAAAAAAAAAACTAGTCATTTTAAAAAAAAAAAAGGAAAAAGACGAATAATATAAGTATGGTAGAAACAGCTTGCATTCGTCTACCAACCAGAGAAAACCCCCGAAACACTAGTTATTTAAAATTGCTGATGAGTTCTGGATAGGCTTTTGCAAATGTTGTTGGTAGCAAAACTTGCCTTTTCCATCACCTCCAACATACCCCACTCCCACACCTTTTTTTCTTTCCACCAATCATAATCTCTCTTATTCTCGCCAATCAGCAACTTTCATTTGTTCCTTTCCACCAATAACATCACTTCTTATTCCCACCAATGACAACTTCACACGTCACTTTCTGTTATACTTTTTATCCCTCGTTCGCCATCTTTCCCCCTCTTTCAGACCCCAACCGCCGCACAGTCAACACCTCGCCGCTCCTTAACCTCAACTTCGTGCCTCCGCCATCTTATTTAGTTCACATTTTTACCACCGCGCCTCTCATCTCTCAACCAGATTGCCTGCAAGAACAGATCTCGTTCATTCGCACCTCGACGGTTGCCTCGGCAGCAGCTACTGCCAACACCTACGTCGTACACGTTTTTGACCGCTTTCGACCGGCTATGAGAACCCTGCTCCTACGTACGCTAGCGACCATCACGATGGTCCAGTACCAGGTTTTTGGTATAGTTAAATTACGCCTCTGCAAAGGGTGTCTGTACCGCTTTAAAAACCTAGGTATATCAGTGCGTAGTGATGTTGGTTGATCTTAAAGCTGGTTAAGCATTTTCAAAAACAGTTTGCTTTTATTTTTCCGTCTCGCGTGCCGCGCTTTTGGTGACGCATCCACACCGGTAACAGGTAAGTAACACACGCATAATTATTTTTCGGACCTGCTTGGCGTAGGAATATATCCTTTCGTGTTTTGGTACTGTAACCTCAAACCTCCTTACCCACCTCTTGCGTCCGCCATCTTGTTTAGTTCTCACCGCATCTCCTTGTCGCAGACCCTCCGCCATTTTTAGTTCCCGCTATTTTAACCTCAAAATCTACTCTTCTAACCTCTTGCTACCGCCATCTTCTTTTAGTTCCCATTCTCACCACCGCGTCTCCTTACCCCCACCTCTTGCGACCGCCATGTTCACCACTAACCTCCAAATTTCCTCGCCCTTAAACCTCTTGTCTCAACCACCTTGTTTAGTTCCCATTTTCGCCACCGCATCTCATATCGCCCCATCTCTCTATCCACTCAAGAAAACTACCATCCAACGTTCAAAAAATTGCTGATCAGTTCACGACAGGCTTTTGCAAATCTTGTTGCTAGCAAAACTTACCTTTCCCATCACCTCCAACATACCCCACTCCTTTTTCTTTCCACCAATCATAACCTCTCTTATTCTTACCAATCAACAACTTTCATTTGCTCCTTTCCACCAATAAAATCACTTCTTATTCCCACCAATCACAACTTCACACGTCACTTTCTGTTACACTTTTTATCCCTCGCTCCCCATCTTTTCCCTCTTTCAGTCCCGACCTCCGCACAGACAACACCTCGCCGCTGCTCACATCTCCGAACCAAATTGCCGGCGAGAACAGATCTTGTTTATTCACACCTCGACCGTTGACTCGACAGCAGCTACTGTCAACACCTACGTCGTACACGTTTTTGACCGCTTTCGACCGGCTATGAGAACCCTGCTCCTACGTACGCTAGCGACCATCACGATGGTCCAGTACCAGGTTTTTGGTATAGTTAAATTACGCCTCTGCAAAGGGTGTCTGTACCGCTTTAAAAACCTAGGTATATCAGTGCGTAGTGATGTTGGTTGATCTTAAAGCTGGTTAAGCATTTTCAAAAACAGTTTGCTTTTATTTTTCCGCCTCGCGTGCCGCGCTTTTGGTGACGCATCCACACCGGTAACAGGTAAGTACCACACGCATAATTATTTTTCGCACCTGCTTGGCGTAGGAATATATCCTTTCGTGTTTTCGTACTGTAACCTCAAATCTCCTTACCCTCCTCTTGCGACCGCCATCTTGTTTAGTTCTCACCGCATCTCCTTGTCGCAGACCCTCCGCCATTTTTAGTTCCCACTATTTTAACCTCAAAATCTACTCTTCTAAAACTCTTGCTACCCCCATCTTCTTTTAGTTCCCATTCTCACCACTGCGTCTCCTTACCCCCACCTCTTGCGACCGCCGTGTTCACCACTAACCTCCAAATTTCCTCGTCCTTAAACCTCTTGTCTCAACAACCTTGTCTAGTTCCCATTTTCGCCACCGCATCTCATATCGCCCCCATCTCTCTATCCACTCAAGAAAACTACCATCCGACGTTCAAAAATTGCTGATCAGTTCAAGACAGGCTTTTGCAAATCTTGCTGCTAGCAAAACTCACCTTTCCCATCACCTCCAACATACCCCACTCCCACAACTTTTTCTTTTCCACCAATCATAATCCCTCTTATTCTTACCAATCAACAACCTTCATTTGCTCCTTTCCACCAATAAAATCACTTCTTATTCCCACCAATCACAACTTCACACGTCACTTTCTGTTACACTTTTTATCCCTCGCTACCCATCTTTACCCCTCTTTCAGTACCGACCTCCGCACAGACAACACCTCGCCACCCAATTCCTCTCCATCACGCGACCTCCATACTCCTCCATCTTCCTTCCTCCATCTCCCACCCCAAATTAACGAACCAATCAAAACACTCCACGTCACTTCCTCAATTCTTTCAACTCGTCCCGGATGAGCCAACCGATTTAACGATAATCCTAACGCTCAGGGCGCTTTTCAAACTTACCGCCGCCGCCGTCGCACGCAGCGACACTAGCGACACTAGCGCCCCTAGCGGCAGGATTATCGTTAAAACAATTGGCTCATCCGGGACTATTACTACTCACATAATAAAATGCGAAAAACAAATGCAGGTGAAATAGGGTGGATCATCGCCCACCTGCCCAACAGGAAGGCTCCCGGGCCTGACGAAGTACCCAATGTGGTTCTAAAGAATCTCCCGCGGGGAGCGCTACTACTCTTAGCCAAAATATTTAATTACACCCTCGACAAAGGTAGATTTCCGCCACAATGGAAAGTGGCAAAAACTATAATGCTCCCGAAGCAAAACAAAGATCTAAAGTTACCCTCAAGCTACAGGCCAATTAGCCTAGTATGCACAATTGGGAAAGTTTTAGAAAAAGTAATTCTAAAACGATTGAATTCACACACTCTGAAAAACAACCTTCTAGTCCCAGAAGAATTTGGTTTTAGGTCTCAGCACTCGACGACGCTCCATCTCTTAAGATTAACCGAATTAATTACCAAAGGTTTCAATACCAATAAATCAACGGGTGCCATATTCTTAGACATAGAGCGTGCTTTTGATAAAGTATGGCATGCGGGCCTCATTCATAAACTCAGGGCACTCAACTTTACCGACTCCATGATAGCCCTTATCAGAGGTTACCTTAGCGAACGACAGTTCCGAGCATCGGTGGAGAATTCCTCCTCCTCCCTTAGGCCTATCAGGGCAGGAGTTCCACAAGGAAGTTTGCTCGGACCGACACTCTTTAATCTATATATTAATGACATGCCAGAACTCACGCGTACTAAAAAATACATATACGCCGACGACAAGGCACTAGTAACGCAGTCCACACAGCCCAAGATATTACACCTACGGCTACAGAATGCCCTAAATGAGTTAGAGCCATGGTACACAAAATGGCGAATTAAAATAAATATCAACAAATGCCAGTCAATAATATTTACCAAGAGAGTACAACACAGACTACCGAGACATGCGCAGCCGCCCTTGGCATACAATGGCGAAAGAACAGAGTGGAAGAACCAGGTAACCTATTTAGGCGTTACTATGGACCAAGGTCTAACCTGGAAACAACGCTTAATGGCGTAAGGACAAAGGCCAATGGCCAACTAAACAAACTTTACCCTATCATAAACATCGACAGCCAACTTCAATTAAACATGGGTCTCACGATATACAAAACACTAATAAGACCCATAATAACTTATGCTGCACCAGTTTGGGGATATGCTGCAAAGTTACACCTACATAGGCTACAAACACTTCAAAACAGAATCATTAGAGTTATAGCAAAACTCCCACCGGTCGCTCCGGCTTATCTGGTTCACGAGGAGCTAAAGCTTCACTCCACAGAAGAATTCATTAAGCTACAAAGCTACAACTTATACAACAGAAAGAACAAGAATTTCAACCCTCTAATCCGTGATTTGGGTAACTATAACAACGACAGAAATAAACACAAAATACCTCTTTCACTATTTGATAGAAACATTGGCCTGGGGAACCAGAGATCAATATCCAAGACTTCCTAGACGCGCTAATACGAACGTAATTTAGACACACTAGCCATGGCATGGTCACTTTCTAACTTGACAGAGTGGCCCATGAAGTCCTTGCTCTTTGAGTCAAGACGGTCCCGGGGGGAGGGGCACCCCCACCAGAGTGACGTCTGAGTGCAGCTGCTCCATGAGTGGGTAGGCTGTGTTGTAGGCACTCAATATTCGACCAAGGCAAATCAACTGGATATGAGTGGAAAACACTAACTTAGCATAACTTAGTATAATTGAAACACAAATTTAATGACCCGGCTTATCGCCAAGACAATTACCAATTAATATCAGTGACGAGGCTAACAGCCGAATCCTAGCAAGTATACTCATCCTAAGCAATCAATTGTTTCAGGTGGACTACAGATCTTGAGGCCCTGGCAGAACGAGACACCCGAAGGGTGACATCTTAGCATGTGTTCCAACACTGCCTGAAGTCTAAGCAGCAAACTAACTTCACTTAGTAATTAACACTAATGACTATGTCCATCTATGTTTCAGGACAGCAAACAAATTACGACCAGTAATGACGGGGTCTCCATCCGGAGACGCATCACCCTAATTTAATTCATTCCTCACTCCGAATTCCCAAGGGCGTAAGCAGGGCTTAGGTCATGCTTACGTCCTGGCGCCTCATCTTCTCCTGGCTTTGGCCCCAGTGGCCGGCCAATGTATCCTTACCTTGAATACGCTGGTGCAACAGCGGTACAGCCGAACTATCACACTGAATTCCTTTTTTTCCTTCTTCCATATTTTCCTTCCAGTGGAGGAGTTTTTAGTGGGTATGCCGACTATTGGTGAGTCCCACACTCTCAGTCCCGACTCCCATCGGGGCTGGGGTTGTGATTAAATCATTTTCTCCTCCACTCGAAAAAAATACTACCCCATGCACCCCCTTACAATAGCGCAGAGCACCAACGCGCCCCCCCCCCGTCACCTGTACGATGAACACCCAGGACATGCTCCACTGCCCAGCCCGGACTTTACCGCTCTACTTACACTCACTCAGATTGCAACATCTTTCGACGAATTCAAGATCACCGCCGCAGACCTACAATCTGAAATAGGCAAGCTCAATATCAGTCGCCAAGCGTCTCGCAGCCACCACATTTACGCTATTTCTGATCGAATGTATATTTTTTTGTAATATTGGCATTTTCTATTAACTTCAGTGAAATTCGTAGAATGAGGTAGAAACCTTTGATAGGTTATTGTGTGTTACAACATTTTTATATAACGAATTAATTTTCAGATACATTGAGCCGTCCAGACAGAGTGGGATATGCGTACGATTTACATTCCTTCCAGCGTTGTGGCTCGAGTTCTGAATGGTGATTTAGAATCTGAAGGTATGTTATTAAGTTTGAGCAACATAAAATGCTAATGCTGGATGAAAGGTTAAGTTTTTAAGAGCTTCTTATGCTGAATTTTATATTGTCCTGATTTAATTTTTAGATACAGTGAGTCATTAAGACAGTGGAATATACGATTAATTTTCTTGTTTGCACTACAATAATTGATGGGTGGGGATCACAGCCAAAGTGGGTAAGGTAAAAATCAACCTTTAATGCAAATTAAATAGCATGTTAGAGTACCAATATTCAAACACGTAGATACAGATCATGCGAGTGATACTCGTGTATAATTTTAAAATGTAGGGTTATTGGTGGACTGAAACTAATTGTCAAATATAGCATGCCAATGGTACTATAATTATCTTAAGGCAGTGCCCAACTGAAATTTTCTAATACAGAAGGAAGAAAGATATTTGATATCATTCATATATATTTCAGTAATTCACTTGGTTTTGGGCATTTTTATCTACCTGCCATTATGTCCTTTTTTGAACTGGGCATGGTGTATGAAAATAGAAACTCAGGTAACTTTTTTGACAATTAGTGTCCTTGTAATCTGTGAGTACAAGTGCTCAAAAGCATTTGTTTCCAAGAAAAAACTTGAAGTGTTTGTTTTGAGTGAAATTAGCAGCTTCAATATGTGTTCTGAGGCTTTGAAATTCCAAAGTGGTTTCAATCTTTTGCATCTGTTTTCTACTATTTAAACTTTGTAGCAATTTTGATGATACAAAAACCTTCCCTTAGAAGATACATTGTGCAACAGTAATTAAGTTGCAGGATGTTATATGAAATGCAAAGGCATTTAAATAATGTGTTGTTTTTTGTGCAACAACCAAAGGTTTTGAAGTAATGGGCATGTAACATTTTTTAAATGTATTGAAGCCTTTTAAATTAACGCATATGATAAGCATGAAGTTAATCACGATATATGATGAATCATTTGTAGAATACTTATGAAAATAACTTACTGTGAGTAGAGAAAGTCTTAGATGGCAGAGCAGTGTTATGGCAAATCAAAGATATGTGGTTTGAATCCCAGGCATGGCATTGAATTTTTTGTGTGATTGTATATACTCTTCCCTTATTCTGTATATGCGAATAATCCATGGATCTTTTCAGTGAAGGTTCCATGAATCTTTTCAAGGAATTGGATCTTTTGTATGACCCTTTGATCTGTTATTAATAGTGAACACTTTAACACACTTTAAGGATTTTAAACGCTTTTCATATACAATGCATTGCATCCGAGGTACTATGGGAGGTAAGATTTATATATATATATATATATATATATATACAATATAAGCTTAGTTTTCTGAATTCACGGAAGGTTAGCATTAGTTGTTTTTTATTATTATTGTTATTATTATTATTATTATTATTATGAAAAGTGTTTAAAATTTCACTATAAATAACATATCGAAGGACCATTCAAAAGATCCGATTTATTGAAGCTTCAATGAAAAGATCCATGGATCCTTTGCGTATACTGAATTTTGTCCAAGTAACAAAGTGGTGGTGGTTTTACAATAAAAGTGTTATTTCCTTCTCATTTAACACTTTATCAACCAAACACGAGCACAGAATTCCAATTTTCTCATTTAATTCCTGTTTCTTTACGCTTCGGGTATTTCTAGTGTGTTTCACTTCATTAACTGACTAGTTAATTCACTCATATCAATATTTGCACATTGAAACTTATATGTGTTTTTTTTAAATGTAAGCAGGAAATGGCCTAGCCTCTCTTCGTCCCAAAGCACTTTCATTACTTAAGCTGTTGGTTGCATAAAAATGCTGCTAGACATTAGTAATTACTAACTGATATGTTAAAATTCCGCTAGGTATAGTAGCAATAGTGGACCTACTTTCCATTCCAAACTAGAGTGCCTCTCACTATAAACAAACTCTTTGTATTATCCATGTAAAAATAGTTTGCAATCCTTGCTCCTTACGACTGCTTCTTCCTCTCACGCTAACTTGCTACATATTACAGCTGAACATTGTTTAAGCCTGTAAAAAGGCGCCCTGTGTGAAAATCATAATTAAAAATTCAACCTGAAGTAACAATTCATTTTATAAGCACGTGGAAAATGTACATTTTACTTATATTAATTGAACTCCTCAGGCAAAGGTACAGTACCCTAATCCAAATCCTCCAAAGATTACTTAGCTGCCATATTGGAATCATAACTATCCTCGAAGTTAATGACAAGCTTATCCACAACACTGTTGTATACAAAATAGGTTCCTGCATTTTAGTCTCCTATTATGTCTGTTTATATTCCCTGCGTGCTTTGGTTACACTTTTTTTTTGCTGAAACGCCTGTAAACTCAGATGTTAGTGTCGTAATATCTACTATTGCAAGTGTCAGGTGTTTTTATAATAGTGGGTTGAACACAATAAGTATTTCTTTTTTGCCACTTTTTTTAACGGTTTCCCAATTTTGTGTTAAAACAGCTTATTCACACTACAGACTTCTTCCTCTGTCATGGAAACTCAAACACTAACTGATAAAATCACAAGATTTGATTTGAGCTGAGCATATCAGTGCTAGCGTATTATGAATGACTGTTCACTTATTATATTTCCTGTGTTATGCAAAAAGTTTATTTGGTACTCAGATAGCACCCCTGTGAATTCATGGCTGCATTTATCATATAGGCAAGAGAATAGCAGTCATCCATAGAGTTGGTAATTAACAAACAGATGCTCTTTGAGTGTTAGCGCAATAGCAGTTAGAATTAAGGAAAGCATATTTTGTAATCTTTTAACAATATATCCATTACCTTTAACAATGAGCTCTTACGATAACCGCAATAAAATGTATAGTTCTATACCTTTCCAATATTTCATGATACAATACATTTATAAAGGAACTATTCACATTGGCATAAGCGTAATGCTTAATTTCATGACAAGCAGAAGCATATGCTTTGGTTTGCATCAGAGAGCACTCTGGTTTAGAATGGATAGTATGTAATATAATCACAAGGTGTTTGTAGCCACAAATGTTTCCTTAATGTAAGCAATTTCTCTTTTCAGGAACCTACTTTTAAGGGTAGTTTAAACATGTATTTCTATTTACTTCTAGGATATACACAATGGAAAGTTGGAGTTAAGTTGTGCCTATTTGTGTCCAGTGATGTTGCTTCAAGTCAGAGCACAGAGAGTGACAATGACATTAATAGTGTTAAATGGTGTGGTGAAACTGTTGCTAATGATATTTATTGCACTGCTAATAGCGATTTAGTGAATGAAAAACAATAGCTACACTATTGCATATAATGTGTGCAGAAGATTCTTTGTAGGAAATGGAATTAAGTTATTCATGTTACGTAAATATGCCAAATTGTGTTGCGTTATCTAGATAGTAGAATAAAATAACAAGTGTCGTACATGTGTTATTCTTCCAATTTTCATGTCAAATTCCACATCCTACTGTTGGTTGGTTGCAAGTTCAAGCAAAACTTGGAGGCTAAGTGCAAAAGATTTTACTATGAAGCATGCAGAAGAAATTATTGCAAGGTACTTGATCTTCTCATTCAGCCTCAAAAATTTAAATGTGACCATTATGTATTATGGCACAGAAACATTCCACAACCACTATTAACTCCAATAATATTATATAAAAGTAATGTATGTACCGACTACTGGATAACTTAAATAAAAAGAGTTATACAGGAATAAACAGTTGTGTTTTTCATATTAGCCTAGCTATCTGGTGTTCAGCAATTATGTTCTATATTGTATTGCTACATATGACAAGTTATTTTATGTGAGCTTTAATCGATTCCTTTAAAAAGAAATTTGAATAACCCAAAGTGCAATCACGATTACTGAAGCTCACGTAATTGACTTTGTACGTCGTCAGTAGCGATACAGTATTAGAACGTATGATCAGCTGAGCCAGACAGCTAGGAAGGTATGAAAAATACAACTGTAGTAGCTACGAGTGACGTCATCATCCGAGAGCGCGATTTTTCAGAGTTTAGTTCCATCCCAGATCACTACGCATGCTGCGATTGCCTTCGTGTTTCCACCGTTTAACACTAGAGTTGCACTTCTAATACTTTGGTGTTCTGTGCATACCACCATCCAACACATCGAAGCCGAAGCTAACCCAGAGGTTCTCTCATCCATCCAGCGGAAGCTGTACCGAATAGAGAAGTACCTGGAGGACACCGAGGCCCAAGCACCAGCATCACACTCGCTGAAACTCCGCTCTCAATAGTATCAGCAAGCCAAGCACCAGCCGCCGACATTACACCCTTAGAGGCCGGACTACTCTCACTTACAGCCCAGGTCAACTCACTCCAAGAAGCCCAGCAAAAACTCCACACTAACACTTCCATTGGAATCTAGAAGCTACTGCCCAGCAATGACACCCTCAACCGAGGATATCAACAATTACGTGAATTCAAGGCCCAGATGTTCTACACTCCTGGCAGCACCAGATACTGACCACCAAACGATGAATAAAAATTGAACCTTTTTCTCCCTCTCTCCCTTCTCTTCCCTTTGATTTTTCCAAAACACTTCGCTACGGCTATAGCCAGGGACTTGTGTTATGGCTATAGCCTAGCCGCCAACATTTACCGCTTGCTGCTGCGCTTCAGGCGCAACAAATAACTCCCCGATAGTAACGGAGGTGCAATCAGCGGTACTCCTCAAACTCCCGTGACTTCATGTTTTCCTTCTTCTCCTGTTATTTCCTGTCTTGTATCCCTTGTCCACCCAAAAACTAAGAAAGAAAAAAAAACGATACGGTCACTGTTACTAACTAGCGTGGCGGACTATTGAAAAGAAATACAGTCTATCATTAATCAAAGAAGAGCCTTCCTACCCGAACTATCTCCCGACTCCAACCAAACCTTCCGTAGGGACCTCGCTTCGGCAGCTTGACGATTCCGGGCGGTGATCGAGCTCGATGAGTTAATATCAGCGTGCCTTGCACCCGCCAAGTAGAGACTTTATCGCCCTAGCAGGCCACTTACGCTCGATCGTACGGAGATGACGAACCCGGCTCGATTACTTTCAGCCACCTCACTTGAGGAAGCGCTTGGTGTGAGCAGGTGGTGCCTTCTCTGCCCGATGGAGTAAAACATCCTCTGGCCTTACCCTCCAGTAGACACAACACGCAACCATAGACACATCACAGTCACAACAGTGACATTACCATGAATCATAATGTCACGAGTGACCAAACCAAAATGCAAAATTAAGTGAGATGGCATTTAAAAAATTAGTTATGGAAAAGCAAGAAAGGAAAGCTAAAGCACTAAAAATGCCTTGTACAGTAGACGCTGTGATAGTATTATTGACCTCACAGGCATAATTAATTAATAACTGCCCTAGCATATATCCATTGATGTGTCATATTAATCATGTATCTTAATATCAAGATATTATTTCAAAAAGGGCTAAAGGATAATCATACATATATATTTTGTGTAGGTATGCAACATTTAATCATGTGTAACACTGCCAGTAGTATCTAGGATAAGCATGACAAAGCAAGCATATTTTCTGAAAAATGCTGCACAAGGCTTTCAGAGAAAGCAACCACAATAGAAGCACCCTTAGGGAAGGTCATGTCATAAAACGTATAACAAAGAAGGAAGCTGCTAGAAGCTTCAATGAAGGTTTGGAAGCCAACAGTAATTTGTAAATGTTCTTGAAACAAGCTATGCTGTGCTAGGTTATTCTAAACAAAATGGCACATTAAAGGCCGATAGAAGGCGAGTATGTTGTATAAACTTAAAGGCAGAAGCGACTCTCAGATACACTTGCCAAGTTTCTTATTCTTCACTAGCAAGACTCATAAGATATAGACATGTTAGTGGTGCGTAAATGAAGTACAAAAAATGCATTATAAAAGTGTAACACACAAATTATTTACTATTAGTAACAATCAGCACAATGATAGCTGTGTCCTAATATATTTGAGATATACATATTTGATAATGTTAAGAGAGCTAAACAACACTTAGCAATATTGCTGATACATATGTGAAACACATACTGGACTGTTTTCTTAAACACTTGTATTCATTATAGCATTACTATTCAGTGTGTTATAATATAAATTGGTACAATATACATGTAATACAAACCTAGTGTGTTTACTAAAGTCATGCTTCTGTCGTCATCACACATCCTGCAAGACCAAAGTGCTGTGCAATAAAAAGCTAGCCTAGGCCCACAATTCAAACAACACATAACACACCAGTAACATACAGCAAAGTAGCAGTCATCATCTGTGAGAGAGGAGCATCACCAGTAGCCACTTGGAGGAAATCTCAACATGCATCAATCAGAACTTCTAGCAGTTCCAACAATAAATAGATACGTCAAAGTCAGTGCAACCTACTCCATAGCGGTGTCCCAACCACTGCCCAACCATCACCATTACAACACATTTTTCATGAGAAATTTGCTGGTTTGAATTCAGGTTGTACTGATAGGACTATGTACTACAACAGCGCAGCCATATTGGAAGAGGTAAATGCAAATGGAACAGTGATTGAAAATGAAATTCTAAAGATTCCCAAAGGCTGACAGCTGTTATAACCAGAAATTCCAACAAAAATGTGTTTAATCGTAAACCTTTAAATGATGAATCAGCTTTGGGTAAATACTTAGTATATTCCTGTAGCACTGGTTCTGTTTACTGTGCGCCCTGTAAATTGTTTGGAGGTAAGACCCCAATTGCCATTCTTGGCACATCAGATTGGAAAAAGATTTAGAGTATTATATCTCTCCATGAAAATTCACTTGAACACAAAAATTGTGAACTGTAGCTTTTAACAAGGAAAAAGTCCCTTGACACCATAGACAGTCATTTTGAGTCATAATATGCTGAGGCAGAAAAATATTTCTGGTGCAATGTCCTAAAAGGGATATAGTGAAAAAGCTAATAAATCTTAATTTCCTCTACTTGGGCATGTTGCAAAATTCCATTCATTACATAACTGTCAGTTTATGATGTCTCTTAAACTTAAAGGTAAGTTAGATCTTTCCTCGTAGAGCACACTCAACAATATGGAAATTTGGAGCAGAGACACATAAGCTATCTATCATCAAACATTTGTGATGAAATAAAAGAACTACTTTCTGAATGAGTGAAGAGAATTATCTTCAGCGATATCAAACAGGCCAGAAAAGCTCTCTACAATAGTAAATTCTATGCAGACATTTCACATATCAATTATCTTTCATATTATGGTATGTTAACAAAAATGGGGAGCCTGTCGAACATTTCAACTTATTTCTGCCAAACCCAGGACACAAGACAGAAAACCTAGCTGAAGCCATACTGAAAGTCATGCCTACATATTCCATTGACTGTAGAGGCTAAGCTTATGACAGTGCAAGCAATATGTCAGGAGCCTACACAGGTTTCCAGGCACACATTGTGAAATCCAAAAGCACATTATATGTCTTGTGCTGCACATTCTTTAAATTTAGTTGGCAGTAGTGTTGTCAGCAAGCTGTCATCAGGAAGCATGCTCATTCTGCAACCTAGTGCTAAACATTTACAATTTTTTCTTTGATTCTGCAATATGCAGGGAACTACTTTCTTCTTTCATGGAACCAGGAAGCAAAACAGTAAAATGTTTATCCAAAATCCATTGGTCAGCAAGACTGGAAGCATGTATAAGTGAAAACTGGAGATAGTGTTCATGCTGGCAGTTTGGAATTATACACTCCAGGGATTTAATTGTGTAAATGTTAAATTGCAAAGCATAAACATAGATATTGAAATAGTTCATGGATTATATCAATCACTTACATGGCTCATCAGCTCTATTTGTGTTGTCTTCTATGGTGTAGTGCTTACCAAGTCAGCCCCTAGTTTCCGAGATCGCGGGTTCAAACCCAGCAGGGGGTGATGGATTTTTTTCAGGTGTAAAAATCCTTAGCATGGCTTCCTTTGGAAGGAAAGTAAAGCTGGTGGTTCCATGTGATAGATTCATGGCATATAAAAGAACCTCAAGCCTGATAAAGAGGCCTCTGAGCAAAAGTTTTGGTCTTTCATGTCCAATATAGAATGAGACGCTAAGGACCACAGCAGTTCATAACTGTCCATAAATAAAACTCATGTAATTTTCAGCTCTATTCGTGGCATGTTCAAGTATTACAGACAAAAGTCAGTGGAGATAACCAATACAGACTATGAATGAACTTATAAAATATCAAGGAAATGCAGACTTCATGCTGTTGAAAAAACATACAGCAAAGTTCTTCCAACTGGTAGGGAGAAATTTAGAGTCAAAACGTTTTTCTCAGTACTCGACAAGTTACACCTGAAATAGCTAGAAGAAAGGAAAGTTATAGTATACTCTCAGAATCCTTCATAGATTTTAGTAAACTTAAGGATTGTTCACCAAACATTATTTCTGAATCCACAGCAAAACTCCAAGCATCATATGAAATAGATTTGAAACCAACCCTCCCAAGTGTACACTTCTGGACACTTTTGAAGTCTAATGGGATTAGTGATGTACCAATCAAAATGAGTAAATTTCTATGAAATGAGCACCAGCAGTCCATGTTTCCAAACATTGACATTGCATTTGGAATATTTTTGTGTATGCCATTCACAAATTGTTCAGTAGAATGATCATTTTCAGCTCTTAAAAGGCTGAAGGTATACCTGCACTCTACTTTGTCTGAAAAGAGACTGAATGCCTGCCCACTCTTCATATGAAAGCCAACCTCCTGACTGATGACTTTTTCAACTAGGGAGATATGATCTATGAGATTGCTGCTGTCAAAGATAGATGGAAACTTCTGTGAGTGGTGAGTTTTTTCTTTCATCTTTGCTTTAAAGTTTTCTTATTCAAATAGTATATAGGTTTCTGTCTTTTATTAAAATCTTATTGTAAAATCACACCTCATAGCTATTTTAAAGCTATATATATATATATATATATATATATAGGTATTAAAACATATGTTTGGAGAGGGAGTGTATATTACACATTGTGCCAAGGGGTGCAAAAATGCTAAATCACCACTGGCCATATGCTGACCTTGAAATGCCATACTCTTTCCATGTAATTGTGAGGAACAGCTGAATATTGACAGAACTTTAAAAGAATGACAAAGGTATTGAACAATTCAAACCATTAATAATGGATATCTCAGAAATGGCTTATGCCACAAAAAGTTATTTAAAGTAAAGTATGTGTTTTAAAGAGATCTACATTTTTTGTGCAGTACTTTCTCATCTGTCATTTAATGTTTACCAGTAATACAAGATTATACAAAATTCCTTCTGAATGAAGAGTACTTTACAGGCCATTTCCAGAAACTTCAAGATAATTATGCATTTCATTTGTCCTGTCAATATCTTTACTATATGGTATTTTAATCAAAATTGTTAGGACCATTTTTGAGAATAATTTAGAAAAATTTTCCATGTAAAGTGTACTTTGGGGTTGGGGGATTTTCTTCAAACTTTTTGTGTTGCATCTTTGTAAGATACTGAACTTAAATACCAAGTTTGGCATTTAACTGACATTTTGTTTTTTGAGTTCTGGTGTTCTCAGACACACACACATATGGACCTTTTTCTATAAATGATTTTTTTTTTAATTCAGGAGTCTCATTTCTGGTGACATCTCAATATTGAATTTTTGGGTGGAATGCAATACCTTCTCTACCTATTAGGTATGTGGCAGAGAAAATAAAAATTAGCCAATATAGTAATTTTAGTTATGAGTTTAAGAGAATACATTCCTCTTAAGTATGTGAAAAGCATGTATCTTGCATGCTGCTGTATCTGTGTCAGATACAGGATATGGCTAAATTCTGTAAGAGATTTTTCTTCTATATAAAAAAAGGAAAAAAGAAAAGGTGCTGTTATTCAGCATCTTAAAGATCTTTTCTTCATTTCATTGTTCTTCTTTTTTAGTGCTTTATTTAAGTAATTTAATCATTTACAACTTTTATATTATAGATTCTTTAGAAATTGTAAATGATTCTTCTGAAAGTTTTTATTTAGGAAATGATTATAGCACAAGGTTAAATTCCAATGCAAATTTCCCTTATTTTAAATTATCAGCAACTCACAATGGTTATATGTGCTAATTTGTATAGTAAGTTGCCTGATAATGTTATATGTATGCCTAGAAAACATCCAATTATATTCATGGTCAGTAGAATGCTCCTTATATTCCATAATGGAATTTTTTAACTTCAAGGTTTATGATGATACTCATGTAAATTTCTCTTTGTCAAAGTTCATATTTACATAGTGCTATGAGTTCCTTGTATAGTGCTTCAAGGTAGAATAAACTACCACTACCACTGCTGCTCTTATTGGTTTGCATATGGAACGTACTTAAGATAGATATTCTTTAGGGAGAATTTACATACCTAAGGCTAACAAGCCAAGAACTTGAACCAGAATTTTGAAGTGATGTAGCGTTTGCATAGATGTATGCCTGTAGGAACAGTTAATCATTTAGGAACTCAATCACATATGCTTAATATTCTGCAGCTAAGTATTCCTCAGAACCATTAATACTTTCAAATAATTCGGAGATTTAATAAGATTGGTTAGTGTTGGGTTGCCATGAACTTGACACATATATGGAAGATATTGGATGAAATGTCACTGAAGGTGGAAAGGATGGTCAATCTATTCAACAAATGTTCTAGTCTAGCATTTATCTTTGATAAAAATGCTCTGCAGAAAACATGGTGAACTTGGAAGTTGAAGTTATTATTTGCAAATCATAACTTCCGACATATCAGTGTCATTCATTACTCTCTAAGTAGTATGCACAAGTCTTTCTTTTTCTGTTTTGCTTTGTTTTCTGTTTGGTTTGTTTTATTTAAGCTGAAATACACAAATTCCTCTGAAAGGTATAAGGTATTATAACATGCTGTTACCTATCCATACATTTAATCATCTCATATAATGTAGAATTGCTACTGTACATTGTAAAACACAGTTTGAATTATTTCATCATTTATATCTGCAGCAACATTATTACATTTGGTTGAAGTAAGCACTATTTAGCATAGGCAATATGTATTTAAAACTTAAACTCACCCATTACATTAACTTGTGTGGAGCCGCTGGCTGTGTCACCCTGTTTGTTACTGGCTTCACATCGATAGGCTCCACCATCTTCACTTGACTGAACTTTTTCAATCACCAATGTACCATTTGGAAACACCAACTGCCTTCTGTTCACAGGAAGTAATCGATCTCCTGTAAGAGAAATGGTTTCTCTTTAAGGTGAATTACAAGTTATAGAGTTTTCTATGGCATATTATGTGCTTTATGCTTTTAACTAACATTAGGTTAAAAGAAAATAAAATGGTTTTTAAAAAACCAGAAATAACAGAAGACCATGTTTTCCTAATTATATGACTTATAATGCATAATTACAGCTGCTATTACTAATTCATCTTCTCCATACAATAATGCAAACACACAATTTTCCTATAATCATACCCATACAGCTGCACTTTCTTTTCCAATTTTCCATTGCATTTGGAATATACATTTAAATAAATTAGGTAATGGATAACAACCTTGACGTAAACCTTTAGTAATATAAATATCATCAGTTGAAGCCTTATTTCAATTTTATAATAGATCAAGAATATAATTTCTTAATACTGTAAATAAGTTGTTTTTTATTGTTGTATTATGTAGTACTTTACATAGCTTCTTTAATGCCACATTATCAAATGCTTTTTAAAAATTAATAAATGAATCTGTGAAAGTTAGTTTCTTGTAAATTCCTTTTCAAAAGACTGCTTGTTCTTCATTTTCTGTATGTTTAAATTCTAATATTATTGTAACTGTGCAGGGTTCTATGGCTGCTGTCCAGTGTGCTTGCTTCTATTTTGGGTATTAGTCATGTTATCTTTCAGAACAACCTAATATTGTCAGTTCATCAGGTGATGAGAGAGAAGGGGACAGTAATCTCTTAAGTAGAAATACTGGAATGAAACCCAGAGACAATGGCTCTCACCCATAGAAAAAGCTCAACACAGGTAGGACAAAATGCCAGCAGAAGCAGATCTAGGGAGGGGTTTTCAGGATTGGACCCCCCCCCCCCTTGCTAAAATAAATGTAAAAATTCATAGCAAAATTAGCTTCATTAAGACAATAGCAGCTTTCTATTTTGGGGGAACAAGATACTTCCTAATGGTATCACCGTAGCACTATGTCTATGCCATATGTCTTACTGTTAGACAATCTTGCCAAAGGTGACAGAAACAGAAACTGTACTTTAGATGGTGTTGATACAACCATGTTAAGTTATCGAGGGCATGTTTTCATTCCTGTGATAAATTTGAGTGGTTGCCAACTGAGTGCACTATCTCCCAGTTTTGTAGTGAAATAGAGTGACCTGCAGCGGTTATATACAATACTTCACAGTGGTCACTAATTCTCATGTCACAACATATTTGCCACTTAGAATACCCAAAACATCCTATCCAATTTGCACCTTAATCTGTGAATACAAAATCAGTAATTAGTAATTATTGAGTCGATTGTAACACTACATCACTTGTTTTTATAACGAATACATGTTTCAGGAGCTAATTGCCCCCATCCTCAGTTCCCTGATGACTGCCCGCATCCTTTGTCTTGGTTGTTAGCTTGATCTCTGGTGGCGGTTGGAAGAACTTCTTCAAAAGTAAGTCTCCTGGCGGGGTTTCAAAATTATAAGTGCGGTTTCTGTTCTTCCAAATATAAATGTTTTCCCAAGTTGTAAGTTCTGCTTTTCCTGAGATGTTTTTTTAGTATTTTTGAGTTTCTGTCTATGGTGTGTTTGTCTCTCCAAAAATGCCAAGCTACTGCTGATTTATCTTCTTGTTTTTGCTTAATGTAACTGAAGTGTTCTTTTGTTCCTGTTTTTATATTTCTCTTGGTTTGCCCAATGTATATTTTTTTGCAGTCATTGCAGCTGATCTGGAATATTCCTGGTTTGTTCTCCTCTGGGATGTCATGTTTTAGTTTGGAGTTTAGTAGGTTTTTTATGGTATAATTGTTTTTTGGGGCCAAAGAGATGTTGTGTTGGTTAAAGATTCTCTGGAATTTGTAGAAAGCTGTTGGGTGGTATGTGAATATTTTGAAGATCATCTTTTCTTTTTCAGTAGGGATGAGTGTGGTAACTTCTTTTTTGTTTTTGTTTTTGCTCACGGCTCTGTTTATTTTCTTGTACATTGTTTCTGGCCTGAATCCGTTTTCTGTAGCTATGTCCAATATGTTGTTTAGCTCAAGTGTGTATTCCTCTTTGTTCATAGGGACGTTGATCAGTCGGTGTGTCAGACTGTTGAGTGCTGCATGCTGGTGGGGAACGGGATTTAAACTGTTTTGTTTTATGTAGCAATTTATGTGTGTGGGTTTCCTGTAGATGTCGAATGTTAGGTGGTTTTCTTTCTTGATGATATTAAGGTCAAGAAAGGGGAGTTGTCCATTCTGTTCTTTTTCCATTGTGAAGTTTATGGATTTTGATACGGTAATTTGTATCACAAATTACTTAAATGTAAATAAGGATTGTAATATGAATATGTATTTTTATGTGACATTGATTTCAGAGGTTTATTAATTGTAATTATTATTGGTAAATAATAATATAAGGTTTTACTGAAACTGTTAGTAATGGCGCAAGAATGCAGCGATGGAGTGAGTTGTTTATCATTACCGGGAACCAGGAAGTTACGTAATGTTTCGCGCCTTTTCGGTAAAAAAGCTTCTAGAACATTTCCTAAAGCAATATGTATTAGTGGTTTTCATTGGATAGTAAAATAGACGCTAATGTTGGCGCGTTTTATTAGCCAATAGCAGTTCATTTATAATCTTTAGGCGTATCTTGAGGTAAGCCTATAAATAGTGTAGGTTCAAGGGAGCGTTCCCCCAGTTCAACAAGATTCTCAACACATTACACGTCAGCCCACCAGCTCTACAAAATTCTCCGTTCATTTATTTCGTCAAGTTACGCGCAACAGAATTACAAGGACTATTATAAAGTATTATACAGTTAAATATATAAAGTTGAAGTACGTGAGTTAAAAGTGAGAAGTTATTACAAACAGTTTCAGTATGGCGATTATCCAGATAAATCTGTGAAAGTGTTCGTGAACGTGTTCTGCAATAAAGATTATAAAACCAACTTCTTCGTCAATATCATTTCTAGACAAAAGATTCCTTTCCGCTTCACACCCTGCAAGAGATACTTGTTCTACTAAGATAATATGATAGCTAGCCGGAGGACAATATACAAAACTTAAAATTCTTTCGAACCCTAATTGATGCAAATTGCTACGCCAGATGGAGTTAAACGAACCAAATAAGGAGTGACGTCACACAAGATGGTAACGCGTGAAGTAAATAAAACATATTTGCTCTCGCAAATTGGCTTCCACAACGTGGTGCTCTAAACAAGTAACATTAAAACAGCCGCAATTTTTCCTGAAGGTTCAATAATCTTATTGCGTCTTCCAAGTGTTTTTCCCGGACTATTGCAAAAATGTCATCAAGGTAGCGGTACCATCGTTTAAATATCCAGCGGAAAGCCCTTGTGACTCTTGTCTCTATATTGCTCATGAAGAGTTCTGCCAGTAGTGGTGAAAGTGGACTGCCCATAGCTAGGTCTGAGTTCTGGTTGTAGTAGTTCCCGTTGAAAGTGAAATAATTTTATTCTATGCATAGCTTAGTTAGTGTAATGTATTCTTGAATTTCTTCTGTAGTCCTTCCTATTGCTAGCGGCCAGTTTTTATGTGTGTTGGTATGCTGGGAAAGAGAGCCGTAACATCAAAAGAAACTATGGAATCTGTTTTTGCTATTTCAACATCCTTTATTTTTGAATTAACTCCAGGGAGATTTTTATGCCTAAAGTTTCAAATTTTGGCAATGCTGAGAACTTGTGTGTCAGCCATTTTGCTAGTCGGTAGGTGGGAGCATTTATATTATTTATGATTGGCCTATTATTTTTCCCGGTTTGTGTATTTTCGGAAGTCTATAGATTCTGGGTAGTGTGGGATTGTCTACTTTGATTTTGTATTCTTCTTTCTTGTGTATTAATTTGGATTCTGCGATTGTTGCATTAAATTTCTTTGCACATTGATTTAGGTGATTTTTTGTAATTTAGAATATTCATCTTTTTCTAAAAGTGTTTCCATTCTTTCTACATAGTCGGTTTTTTCCAAAATCACTACTGTGTTCCCTTTGTCGGCTTTTGTGTAAATCACGGGTTTGTTTTTGAGTGCTCTTATCACGTTTTTGTGGGGGTTAGCTTTCTTTTCATTTCCTATTTTTTCAATTATTTTGCAACATTCGCTTTGTATTATGGTTTTCTCCAATTCTTTTAGGTTATGGGATGCAATTTGGACTTCTGCGATGTAATCTTCTACCTTGTTGGAGAAATCTACACATGTTTTCATTCCTTTGTTTAGGAATTCAATTTCTGTTTTGGTGAAAGTTTCTTTTGATTGATTGCTAACGTTCATTTGTGGTGTTATTTTTTGTCTGGGCGGTGTTTTTGGCTTCTGGTCTTTGCATACATTTTCCAGTTTTTGTGTTAATGTTTTGTTTCGCATTTTGACGCTCAATGTAAACAAAAGGTTGTTTTCCAAATTATCCCATACTATGCTTCCTATAGTTTTTTGGTTAGTTTAAGATGCAAATCGTATAGTTTAGTCTCGCTTCTATTTTTGTAGTGTTTGTTCTTATCTATTTCTATGACCTTTTTAACGGCTGCTTTCTCTTGTTTTTTGTTGTTATTAGATTTGATTAGTTTTCTAACAAATTTAGGCGTGACGTTTTTTATCCTACATAGGTTGAGGAAACGAATGTCTGCGGCTATTTTTCTTTTCTTTTCTTGGAGTTTAGCGAACCGTTTAATTTCTTTCTTGTATTGGGCAATATTGAATTCATCCAGGATAACTATTCAAGTTAGTCTTACCATTGTGGAGTCCATCTTGAAATCTGTAATCTTAAAACCACGTGTTGTTTGCGGCAATCTCCGTCCACTCGGTTTTGTATTCCACTGAATTTAATTCACAATAAAATTTGTTTGGTGGACTTTGTGACAGGGATGGGTCTATAATTAGTAATTATTGAGTCGATTGTAACACTACATCACTTACTTGTTTTTATAACGAATACATGTTTCAGGAGCTAATTGCCCCCATCCTCAGTTCCCTGTCGACTGCCCGCATCCTTCGTCTTGGTTGTAAGCTAGATCTCTGGTGGCGGTTGGAAGAACTTCTTCAAAAGTAAGTCTCCTGGCGGGGTTTCAAAATTATAAGTGCGGTTTCTGTTCTTCCAAATATAAATGTTTTCCCAAGCTGTAAGTTCTGCTTTTCCTGAGAAGTTTTTTAGTATTTTTTGGGTTTCTGTCTATGGTGTGTTTGTCTCTCCAAAAATGCCAAGCTACTGCTGATTTATCTTCTTGTTTTTGCTTAATGCAACTGAAGTGTTCCCCTAACCCCAAACTACCCTTTACATGGAAAATTTTTTGAATTTTTTTATTTTCTAAAAAATGTTCTAACAATGTTGATTAAAATACCATATATTAAAGATATGTACATGACAAATAAAATACATATCTTGAAATTTCTAGGAATAGACTGTAAAGTTTTCTTCAATCAGAAGGAATTTTCTATAATCTTGTACAGCTGGTATACGTTAAGACATAGACAAAAATGTACTTCACAAGGAATGTAATCTCTTTAAAACTTACAATTTTTTTCAAATAATTTTTTGTGGCATAAGCCATTTCTGAGATATCTGGTAATGTTTTGAATTATTCAATACATCATTCTTTTAAAGTCCTGTTCATTTTCAGTGTTTCTCACGATTGCGTGGAAAGAGTATGGAGTCTTAAGCCAGCATATAGCGTCCAATTCTTAAACATTTGACTCTCACTATTCTCTTTGTATCTATAACACAGTGTGTAATGTAGGTGTTTCTAGAAAGGTTTGTCTGGATTTAAATGAAATAGATAGAAAAATAAGCCTTCATACATATAGTTTGTATATCCAGTAATAAATGATGGAGGGTAGAGAAAGTCACCTGAATGTAAGACATTTGACTTTTAATTTCTTTTTTACATTTTTGAGAAAAATTTCTTTTATGTCCACAAACTGCAAATTTTCTACTAGACTGTTTTTGCATGAAGTTATTATAGAATGGAAAATTGTAAATGTGGTAACATTAGCAGTACAAGTCATCAATATTTAATATTTCTCCTGGAATGTAATAACATATTCATTAAAAACAAAAGTCAGCTATTGATTAGAGAGTCCAAAGCTCAAAAACTATGTAGAAGAAAGAGACTTTCTTTACTCTTAGATCATAACCACACCAGCTCAGGTTCACTTAGCCTGCTGTCTTAGCGTTTCAATGTGCAGTGAAACTAATTAAATGATTGTGACACATAAACTCATTCACCTCTGAATATGCCTCTGGTTAATTTCATTACTTATTCGCTGAAGTAGAACTTACCTCGGTACCAAGAAATGCTCTCTATTGGATATCCAGCAACTGGACAGGTCACTCTAAGTGTTTCTCCAGCTACAGCAGATATTTCACCCATTGTTCGAACATGAGGACTCCCTAAAATAAATAATAGAGAAGATAAAATGGAAAGGCATAACCATAAGATTGTTTAACACACGTGGTTTATTCTCAAAAATGTTTATTTCTGAATAACCTTCATTACTTATAGTGATAGTGATATTAAGATTTTAATGACATGTTCTTGCACTCTGGCCATACAGTTAGATATACTGTGCAACTCATGGTTATTTGCTACCTGTATTCCCAACTTCAGTTATTTTGTGGAAAAAAGGCACAGTATGCGTCTAAGATGCCTTTCTTTAGTATGGGTTTAATAATTACAGTAATATCATAGATAAAGCTATCGATAAAAATAGACACACCTAAGAAAATTAACATTAAAATAACCAAACCAAAACGCACCAACATACCATTTCAGAGATAAATACTAAATTCTGGGACTGTGACCGAACGGATCACGTGATTGACATGCGCGCGCAGCACAGACCAAGTTTAGCTACACAAAGTTTCAAAGCGATAGCGTCATTGATACCTGTGTTACACAAGCTTGTACTAGCACGTGCATGCTCACCTTGGCGAAATCGCGATGTAACCGAAACTACATACAACAGAGGGTAAACATCAAATTCTGTGTGAAACTCGAGAAATTGGCAACCGAAACCCATGGAAAGTTGAATCAAGCTTACGGAAATGAAGCTAGGAGTCGGACGAGATGTTTTTAGTGGCATTCACGTTTCACCAATGGCAGACATCGTTGGACAACCAAGAGCATGATCAAAGTTTTTTTCGACATTCACGGGATTGTGCACCGTGAGTTTGTGCCTACGGGTCAAACAGTGACTGCTGTTTTATACTGCGACTTTTGAGAGGTCTTAGGAAGGACATTTGTCGGAAACGGCCACAACCGTGGGCAGAGAAAATTGGATGCTCCAAGACGACAACACACCAGCTCTCACAACACGCCAGTTTTATGCTTGTAACAACATGGTCGTCCTATCTCACACCCCGTATTCACCAGATTTGGCCCCCTGCGACTTATTTTTGTTTCCGAAGATGGAATTGAAGCTGAAGGGTCGCCGTTTTGGCACGGTGGAAGAGATCCAATGTGAATCGCAGAGGTGCTTAACATGCTTCAAGATCGAGACCTTCAGGATGCACTCCAAAAATGGCAGAGGCGCTGGGATTGGTGCATAGCTGCCCACGGAGACTACTTTGAAGGGGATGGCAGCAAATTTAAATCCATTTGCGGGACCAGTCCTGGAATTTCATGATCGCACCTCGTATAAAACATCCATTAACTGGAATACCCTAGTATATTTAGTGCAGATGAGCTGTTAATACAGCTCAGTGCGTTTACCACTACCTTACAAGCAACAACAACCAGCATATTTTATCACCTCAAGGTGCACATAAAGTAGATGAATTTAAGGAAGTTAGTGTTAAACCTTGAAAATCACAGAGATAACACATGATGTTTACAAATTTAGGTACGAGTTTTCAAGATAATCTTTTTTCATTATTCCTGCTTATTTGACCCTTCTCATAGTGTAGAAGGAATGTTCATATTTCACCTGAAAATTAAATGTTGTGATTTTATAAGAAATGCATGTTGGGGGCCCTAAATTCCCCCTACCAAAGGGGGCATTTCTAGGATAAGTTCCATTTGTGTGTTCTAGTACCTGCTTAACATGATAACATTTCTGTAAGCTTTGGCCGATAATAATATGTGTGCATTGTGTAGAGTGTAGTGTGTAATATGTGTATCACACAATTGAAATGCTTCCATGGAGATATATTTATCATTGCTAGCAAATATCACTCAAGGTGGAAGCAGCAGATCAGCTACCTATGAAATAATGATTGGTGGAGAAAGTTGTGTAAATATTACACAGCAGACTATTTTTCTATTGCATCCCCTCTCCCCCTGGACCCCACACAAGAATGCTTGTTTGTATATAAAATTTTGGAATTTTAGTTTTCCAGCATTGTTGATATAAACAATGGGATGTGAACACAAGGTACTGTATCTCCATCAAATAGGAACTCAAGTTCATCCTGCTTTTCTTTGTTAGAAGTGTTCAACATTAACACTTATTATTGGACTTGTGGTAATATTTGCTGAACGGAGCTGTTAATAAATAAATTATGACTGTTAAAAATAAGATATTAGATCTGTATGAAACACGGCAACATGTCATTTGTTTGCAGCAAACATAGTAACTTACTTCAACATTCATGTATGCCGCTATTAGATTCCCTTAACTCAGTATGGCCAACACACAGTACATGCATGATGGAATCATAGTAAGGCTTCATTCGCAATGAAGTGTAAGCGCTAACGTAATGCAGCATAAGCGCAGGCGTGAGGGAACACCATTCACAATGCAGCCGTAGGCGTAACGCAAGAAGTTTGCACGGGCTTCTAGATCCTTAAACTAATTGCGGAATTGTTTCGAGTGCACCACAAGTTTCAAATTGAATAATATAACCAACAATACCAAATAAGAAAGTTCACTCAATATTTTATAAATAAGTAGGTCACAAAAAAATAAAACATACGTTCAACAGCCGCCCGTAACGTTAGTGACATCACGACTACTCGCTCTATCAAAAAAGAATTTTATACTCTGGCATTCAGCTTTACAATAGTTTACCAAGTAATATCAAGGCAATTAAAAAAGCAAATCCAGTCTCAAGGCACATCTAAATAACCACTCCTTTTATTCTATCAATGATTACCTTGAACACAAATGTATGTCATGAACCAGTATTTAGCATGTAGTAAAGACATTGTATATATTGCAAAAACCTATTATTGTTTATGTTTATAGCTTGACGTCTCCAATAGTGAATGTAAATTGTACCAAACCACTTTAACAGTAGAGTAAAACTAACTAACTGTTTGCTCAAAACTAATTGTGCAAGTACTATGGAAGCAGGGCCCTTATTCCATATGTGGGTAGTGAGCACTTTCGTTATCAATATGTAACACACGCACTTGCATCATGTTAGCGTTGCTGTCGTGGGCATTCTGCTGCCAAAATTGTAACATCGTGGGGCCTAAGCCGCAAGGGCCGCAGCTACGGAGCGACGACAGGGCGTAGCCGTAGGCACAGAACAGCCGAATAATCCACTTTAGCCACATTTTCCTTGCTTCGCGACATTTCGTTAGCCATATATATATTTTTTTTCATCACGTTCACAATATCTTCTGACAAGATTTCCGGTCGCCAAGAAGGGCCCAATGTTTTCGATAAGGCAACAACTACTACACAATTTAAGAACCCAGGATACTACACAATCAAGTCTGCGTATTAAGAAAACCCGATTCCGTACGTTTCTTAAAACTTCATACCTCATTCCCGCGTACGGAATAACGTCCGGAAAATGCAGCAAGTTGTACATGTAATGATACAGCTGTACAAGTTATAATAATGCAATGTTCATTATCTCTTTGCACCTGAGCCAAGAAATCTAGACACAGATGCCGGGTTCATCCACTAAATGAAAGAGGATTCAGTAAGGAGACTACCATAACCTCATGAGAGAAATGAGAGATGGTGACGCATGTACACTAGACGGCTAAAGTCTCGCATCGCGATCGTCTGCTGTTGAACAGCAGGCAATGCAAAGAGAAAGAAATGCAGAACTCTTCCTCTATGCACGCAACGCAAGCATAAAGTTTGGAGTTTGCAAACTCTTGCGTTGCGTAGCACGTTGCGTGACTCTATGTGAATGCTTCCATTAAATAACATGAATGCAAAGTCTTTTGCTTATGCTACGTCTGCGCTTACATTTCATTGTGAATGGGCCCTTAAGGTGCAGTACTGCGCATGTAGGACAGAGAAGTTGACGTCACCTTGCTTGCAAACATTCTTGGTGACAATTCATTATTAGTGCTTTATGCGCGTTAATAGGACGTTTACGATCTCACTGAGACTGGACTGATAGTTTTCCTTTCGCTATTGTGAGCTCCAATTTTAAAATGAGTCATTGTGCAATGCATGGGTGTGATAATTACTATAGGAAAACAAAACAAAAATGGCATATACTAGAGATATTTATCATTTCCAAAATATTAACAGATTCCTGAAAAATGGGAACATTGTTGCCTAAGGCAAAACCCTCTCCTAAGTAACCTAACTTAACGCTCTATAATTAGCAACAATAGCATAATATTACGTAAATACTTTACAATGCTATATTTAGGGATATTGTTTTTGCGTATACATTTCAGCTACCTTTCAGGAGTAGTTTTGTGTTTGAGTTTTGCCAAAGGAATAATACTTCTGACTTCTCTCTGAAAAGGGGAAAAGAAATGCTTACTACTAGTGATATAAGAAAAGAAAAAAAAACAAAAACAAAAAAACGCAGATGCATTACAAATGGAGTTTTGTGCAATGGCAGAAATTATTTAAAGGAACCCTGAAACCAGGTGGTGTAGAAGCCCAAGAACATGAAGAAAATATACCAGAAACTGTGAAATATTGGCATAAACGGCAATATCTCAGGAGGAACTTAAATACATTGCGGGTTACACGGCATTTAAACATATTAATTAGTATCTCGACTTAGGAATATACACAAAATTGATGCCAGCTGACAACAAAAAATGGATTAGCATTTTTTTCAAGATGAAATTTACCTCGCCTTGCATGATACTCCAAGGATTGTTACTGTAATGGAAAGCATATTTTGAAATATGCATGGAAACTTTGTGTTATGATAAACACATAATCAAAAGAACCTTGGAATTACTCAATGAAGCAATAAAAACAACTAGGAAGTAGCTTACATATTTCAGAGGAAGTAATAAAAAACATTGATTAGAATAAAAACTTTTATTAGAATAATCGAATTTAATAAAAGAATAAAAACATCCAATAGGTCACAAAGAAAAATCACAAAGAAAATGAAAGAGGTTACTTAATTATACCCATCTGTGGAATTTCGAAAATAAATTTCAGTACGATTCGTTTCAAAATTTAATATAACATTTAGAATTTTAATGCATATTAAATATCATGCATCTGTTCAAATTGGTTCCCGAGATATTCACACTTTTATTACTATATATATTATTCATTATCTGTTTACCCTCCTCTTATGTAGGACTTACACCCCCCAGGACTTACAAGCGGGTGCCTGGGGTCAGAGGCCCGTCGAGGAGCAGACACTCATGGATCAGACAGAGTATCCAGGTTGGGTGATCAGCCCGGAAGGAAGTAGATGAAACGAAATGTTGGTGAAATGGATGAAAGGAAAGGTGATGATGGAGCAATTGGTGGAATGAATGGCGGGGGAAACCGGAGAACCCGGAGAAAACCCGCCCAGACGCCGCTTCGTCCACCACAAATCCCACATGCAGGTCCCTGGGATTGAACCCGGGCCGCCTAGGTGGGAGGCGAGCGGTCTAACCACTCGGCTACGGCGCCGCCGCTACTATATATAGTACAGTTTTGGAAAAAACGCTCCACACAATTACATTATATTTTCTAAAATATAAGGTTTTATGATTTCACTCTTTAAAAGTATATGAATGAACTATAGAGATGAATGTTTAATTAATTATGCCATTAGTTCGGAAGAAAACGTTAAATATAGTCTACAATTTTAGCTCACACATTTGCGCAACATTGATATTGATTAATTACTCCACAACTAAGCATGCTAGCAAAAAACCTTCATCATTTTGAATGTTGCTATTTATGAGGAAGTATGGCAAATTTCACACGTGTATTCGAAAAATGCATTATGTGGAATAATTTTAAATATCTGGTATTTGAAACCGCACCCCCCTAAAAAAAACACAGAGTTTAAAACTACGACGCTAAATAATGTTGTTTCTGGCCTTTAAGCTGTTCAAAAACATTTAACATATGTGCAGGCCCTCCTTCGTAGCCTGCTCCTCTGCATTTAGGTTAGTCATTTGAACATTGTTGCGGCTTCTTTAAATGGTGTGTTCACCTTAATGTAGGCAGAACTTATCGTTTTGGCCACAATTTTATAGGAACCTGAGTTCATAGACCTTAAATGTACATTTCCCGTAGTTTAAGCGACCATATGGCTATAAAAACTGCAGTGAACTAAAGTGAAATGTATGTGTATTTAATAGCTCAAAATCCATATTTATTATTTCTAGCATTTTTGACCTTATTTTCATCGATGAGTATCCTTAAGGGCAGTGTGAAAGGAAGAAGCACGTGGTAAACGTGGTAGTTACTTCATATGCAACGTTATTATTTATCTTGCGTTCTATAATGGAAAATATTACTACTATTGTAACCAAAATGCAATTAATTTTACTGTATTCAGATTATCTGTAGTGTTATTTTAATTCATACATATTCTTGTTAATTGCAATTACACACCTGTTGTCTATAATGATGTTTTGCTTGAATAAATACAACCGTCTTAGAGTAGTTGTGCCCCAGCTTTGTAGCGATATTACCGCCTCATTAGGCATACACAAAAAGGAACTCTGTAATAATTATAGTTTAGGAATTACTGATAATCAATTAATATAGAATTTGATAATTGTCCATAATTTTAAAGTAATCGGTTCAAAACTGCATCAATCGAAAGCCCTTCTGAAACTGTAAATACGTTTTAAGTTTCAATACTGTTGTCAAATAAATAAAGGCGTAATTGCCTAAGAAAAACTGCAAGATTTAGGCAAAAATAAGAGTAGCTTCGTTTCGGACTGTCCATAATTTTCCGAGCGTGGGGCCATAAAATTCGAAAGCTTCTTTTGTACTTTGCGGAGATGAGGAAAGTTTTAAGAGTATACAGACGCTATGAGGCAACGGACTTTTCTTACAGTTAGGCTTTGAATTTTCAACAGGGAACCAATAAACGTAGAGAATAAGTGTGAGAACCAATGGAAAGATAGGAAGCCGCAGTGACATCTACAAGATTTGAAGGCGAGCAGCGACTGATGTATGTGAACGCGAGCGTGGTTTTAGGACAGTTTGTCACGATTCTTCGTTAAGGTAACACGTAGCACTCCGGGTCAGAAAAGGACGCTAAGTTCCGAAATTTGCTAAGTGCCGCGCAATTTGCAATTATAAAGTGGTGTAGGTGAAATATTTGTATAATGTGCTAACGGTATTCTTCGATATAATTATATCCAAGCAAATAAACGAGTTAATGTTAGTCCAGTGACTACTTCAAGTTCGCGCGAATCTAAAGAACGGCGATAGAGCACCGAGATATTAAATAATTAGCCGGAGCAAACTTTAGTGTTCCAATAGACAACAGCGGGAAGACAGTGTTAAAAGAATCACACGTGTTAGGGAGTACCGATGAATCTTGCAGGATTTCTAGCATAAAGAGTGAGAAAAGTGAAAATGTGTTTTCTTCAAGAATAATATCCCAGGTCACCACTCCAGCGGGGCAAGACGCTACAGCTTACAGTAGAGTTAGTGATTTGGAATTAATTGTTCTTTCACACAAGCCGTGTGTTGGACAGTGTTGGAAAGGTAGAATCAGATGACTGAAAAATTCAATGCCATAACCGGGATTTGAATTTTTCAGTCATCTGATTCTACCTTTCCAGTTAGTGATTTATTTGTACCTATAAGCTAAGCATTATTATTTATGCTTCATGTTCTTTTCATATGCTCTTCTGTATTAGAAATTAGATAAATAAAGCATTCAGGCGTTCACGTTACAACTGTGTTTATTATTGTCCTCGCCGCGGTCATCAGGGAACCGTAGCCTTGTTCCGCACGACGCAGTCAAGGTGACGTCACTGCGCAGACGAGTGCTGTATGATACAGTGCTTTAGCGCAGACCAAACAAAAACAAGCAGCGCTTGGTCTCCTCTAGCGTCAACTCCGGCACTGAGACGCTTCACACTCCACTCGGCCTGCACTTCTCCGGTGAGGAGAATGTCTTCGCCGACTGTCTGGAAGACAGATTCTCAGAAAATCCAACAACAAACCCCGCACAAGAACGGGAGGTACTGACATGGGTACAAAATTGGGTGGCGCAGAAGCATGAGCAACAATTGCCTATCATATCGCCGCTGGAAGTCTACAAGCTCATTAGGCACTTGCCTAATGGGAAAGCCCCCGGCCCGGACAAGGTGACTAATGAGGACCTCAGGCATCTCCCGAGAAAAGCCCTGGTGCAGCTCACAAAGATTTTCAACGCCTGTTTAAGGCATAATTATTTCCCTACTACTTGGAAACGAGCCAAAGTAATTATGCTCCCGAAGCAAGCGAAAAGCACCAGGCAACCACAAAATTACCGCTCCATTAGTCTCCTGTCTGCTATTGGTAAACTGCTCGAAAAACTTATACTTTATCGGCTCCAAAAACAAGTTTCGGAAATTTGTGAATGTTCAAAATCTCAGTTTGGCTTTAGAAAAGGTCACTCCACAGAATTGCAACTATTACGCCTTGCAGATGACATCGCTGAGCAGTTGAAATGAGGCTTCAACGTTGGCGCTATTTTTGGACGTAGAAGCCGCATTCGACCGATGCTGGCACAATGGCCTACTTTATAAATTGCACCACAATTTTCCCGGCCTTCAAAATTTCATGTACCTACTCTAGAGCTTTCTAGAAAACCGGCGCTTCTACGTCCAAGTGGGCCCCTCCTTTTCTCGGGAGCGAGTTATGCGGGCTGGCGTCCCTCAAGGGGCTATCATGTCCCCCTTCTTGTACATATTATTTACCAACGACTTCCCTGTGGACGCCAGATGTAAAGTGGCCATGTATGCTGACGACACTGCCATCTACAACTACCACAAAAATCCTCGTTTCGGCCTTGCAGAAATGCAACGGTATGTTGATAGCTTTCTCTCGTGGTTCCACGATTGGAAGATAGAAATTAATGCAAATAAGTGCCAGCTGATTTATTTTTCACGTAAGCTGCGCCTTCCGGTTATAGACCTAACGGTTGGTGGTCAAAGGCTGCACTGCCGTCAGCAAGTTAAGTACCTTGGCGTCACTTTGGACCGCACATTGCGGTGGACTGCCCACCTAAAAGATAGTGCCAACAAAGGGCGCCCCCGTCTTTCGCAGCAACAACTCAACATAAAATCGAAGCTCATACTGTATAAATCGCTTGTTCTGTCGGTGGTTCTCTACGCATGTGTGGCCTGGGCGAATGCATCTGCATCTGCACAAAGGCACGTTCAAGTCCTTCAAAACCTCTCCCTCCGAAAAATCCTCCGTGTTCCTATCCTGACATACAATCAAACCATCCTACGCAAAACCAACATGCGCTTCATTCCTGATGCCATTACCAAACGTGCCTCATCGATATGAGCGCGCGTTTGAGGACACCAAAACCCCCTCATCACCAGCATCGGCAGTGGCGAGCCGAAACACCGAAAACATGCCAGAATAAAAATGTTTTAAAAAATGTAAAAATGTTTTAATGGCACAACGGCTCGCCATTAAAGCGCGACCATCACACCAGGCCCTAGGCCACCCCTAACAACTGCAGAGGCCGTCACCACGCATCACGCACCTGCTACAAGCTGCCGCACAGCCAAAACTGCGGACTGTACATAATGTAAATAGTGCAAGTGTCAGTGTAATTAGTGTATATAGTTCGTGTGTCAGTGTTTTAGTGTAAGTACCTGGAACGTGCTTTGCATGGCCAGATGTGTGTATGTGTGTATGAGCGTATGTGTGTGTGCATTTTAAGGTGTAAACAAAACAGAAAAACAAACTCAAAATACATACTAAAACTGTTCTCGGTGGCCTATAGAAGGTCTCCGTATGGGTTTTATAACAAACCCGAAAACCTTATCTAATTATGCTAGTAAACTGTAAATAAAATGTAAATTAATGCCTGTTAGCCGGGCCTACTGTACCGGCACCAGGCCAGATTTCTTAATAAATAACCTGAGAACCACGCCTTTACTATGATTCCACCATGGGTACACGGCTACATTTAGGTGCATGCTGGAGCAACATCGCTCGTCGCGAGCTGTGCATGTGACCTGGGTAGGGCTTAACCACAGAGATAATAGGATGGTTATAGGAGGGTAGTTTGTTTTGAAGGTGGGGTGAATAGGAGATAGCGCTATGTTTATAGGGTCTTCAACCTTTTCAGGAGCAGCATTCATCCGCTGGTGTGTGTTATTCCAAAGATGTTTTAAATTTTGATTGACCACTCCCATGGGGAGGGGGGAGTACTTGCGGTCAGCATTGTGCTGCTGGGGAGCAACATCTTGACGACGTTTACCCTGTATGTGCGACGCTTTTGATGCCGTCATTTATGAATCTGCAGCTGGTTGTTACAGTGGTGAGCTCTGAGGGTACGCGTGGGTGGGTGTGAGAATGGACAACACCGGTTGACTGATAAATTTTAATGGAGGCTAATATGTGAGTTATTAAACTGTTTCTGAATCTTAGCACGAGAAACTGTAACTATTGAACATTATATCTGCTAACGTACGAAATCTACGGTTTAAAAGAACTGTTTCCGTAATAAGAAGGGGAAGCATACGTTGCCGTGAATCCCTTGCAACTACCGCCTAGTATGTGATAACCTGTGCTATGGACCGCGATAATATCGATCACTGTAAAACACTTTTGTAAACTGTAAAAGACTGTAAGACCTTATTTTAGGAATACACGCTCTTTTATCAACTTAAGTCTCGCCTACTTCATGACTACCCTACCAAAGTTCCTATGTTGCCAAATCTTAAGCATCTGAAAAACAACTTTTACTCTTTGACTTGCTAAATTTTAAGAATTCTTTCCCTTTCTAATTTTCAGACCTGGTGTACGTGCATTTCCATGCAACTCTCTGATTTTTTAACGTACTGAGTTCTGGTTACCCAAACCTTGAGCTAATGGGTTTTTTGTTGACTGAGTTCGCCGGAACATCTAATTGCCTTAGCTGCTCCGTAATTTGCCTGGTAATGACTTCTTATACATTGGCAGAGTTGTAACTCGTTCTTCTTAGATTATGCATTGATTTAAATATATGGGAATTATATATTGCAGTTAATTATCTACCTCCATATCATGTCTTTATAAAATTACTAATCGTACAAATTAATAAGTCCGGTATCAATCTGTATGGTACCTGAATCAGAAGTGCTTGCGTTACCCATCATGGCAATCGCTCCATGCATCTGCTCCAATGAAGATGGGGTTACTAATGTTGACACTCAGAATTTAGGGTAATTTTCCGGATAATTATCCATAGGTCTCTTTGGTTTCTAGTCATGTGAGTAGTTATCGTAGTAGTATGTGCTCGTAATTTATAGTCCAACCAAATACTCAACTTTGCCGTTATTAGGCCTTTAGCTGATATAAAAACGGTGTATGCTTCGTATATTGAGGCTCAAAATTAATAGTGCAAGCTGAGGTCTTAGTACACAATAATAGAAGCAAAAGCCTTGGCAAACACGGGCATGTTAATAAGCTATATGTGAATGTACAGTTAGGAGCAGCCACTGCATACATTCTCTTCTTGAGCACTAGAAGTGGATGAAGGTTTATGTTTGTTTACAAAATCGAACATTGCCAAGAGGTGGAATTGTAATCAAGCCATTCAGGGCTGATATATAAACAGTCTGTACTTAGTCAAAATGGAACACTCTTACAGCAGCGAATAATATGTAGGTATCCGCGTGCACAGAGTATTAATAGCTGCTCGTAAATATGCAATTGAATCTCTCTCGCAAACCGCTCACTAATTGCGTAACCGTTTAGTCTGCTCAGTCCTGATAGATCCTTGGCCCCATTCAGGTGTACAGGCTGTATTAATTGCGTAACCGTTTAGTCTGCTCAGTCCTGTTAGATCCTTGGCTCCATTCAGGTGTACAGGCTGTATTAATTGCGTAACCGTTTAGTCTGCTCAGTCCTGATAGATCCTTGGCTCCATTCAGGTGTACAGGCTGTATTAATTGCGTAACCGTTTAGTCTGCTCAGTCCTGATAGATCCTTGGCTCCATTCAGGTGTACAGGCTGTATTAATTGCGTAACCGTTTAGTCTGCTCAGTCCTGATAGATCCTTGGCTCCATTCAGGTGTACAGGCTGTATTAATTGCGCATTACTTTGCTCGTTATATTTCCAGTTTCCAACGTTGAGCTTTACGGACAACAAAGTATACGGAAAGTCGCTTTGAAACTGCTAATCACAAGCAGGCTACTTGAACTGAAAAGGTTTCAAATACATACAAAACGATAAATGATCTGCGGGCTTAGCATTTTCAGTATGTTTAGCATCTTACAGGTAAAAAGTGGAAAATGATATGACATAAAATAAAATCCACATAAATGTCCTAACACAATTTATGTTTTGTGCTTTTTTTTTAGATTAAGTTTATTTGTAGATTTATGCTCATGCACATACTTTGCTAAAGTAATAATAATAATAATAATAATAATATTAATAATAATAATACGTTACCATATACGTTTAGGCGTGCTCCATGCGCAACCTCCCCAACTCTGTTAATTGCAACGCATTTGTAGGTTCCACCATCTTGTACACGAACACTTGTGATGTTCACGTGGCTTATCACATCTCCATGCATTGGAACATATTGTCCAATAACAAACCTGTAAATGACAGTACAGTTCTTTACAACTTCATTTTGGTGAAAGTATTCCTTTTTTATATGTTAAGCATAGACTTGGAAAAATTTCCAGTATATTTAAAAGGACCATCTCAAAGCATACTATAGAACGCCCTCGACACGACTCTGGAGTTCCAGCTACCTCCTTACCTTATTAATGGGAGCCAGAAAAACGACTGTTGGAAACATTTTCTAAATATAAAGGATTCAAATTATATTTGTATTATGCATAGGTGGAATAAACATTGTCTGCATTAGAATATAATAATATCCGTACAACATTTGAAAATTCAGCATGGTGTTCAGTATCGTAGAAGTTCATGTAGACTTTGACAGGCGTATCTGTTACTTTGTGTCCTGTAGAGGCCACCACTGACCGGGTTAGCATTGCCAGAATTGTTTGTTCCTCAGGATGGGTGGTCTTTGCTGGCCCTTGAGAAGCATGAGGGGTGGCGACTGTGAGGGTGGAACTGAGAAATTGTTTTGTTTTTAGACAGTCTGGCAGCCAAGATGTGACTGAAAGGAACGGCTCACATATAAAACGTCTCCTCAACTTTTAATACAAGTTCGAGCGAACCAAAGTTTGGAATGTTGCAACTGTTTAGTTTTTATTGTTAATGTGTTACTTGTTAAAAGTGTTAAAGTAAATATTTAAAGCAGTACCACGTGTTGCACGTTATTATTTAATGAGCTAACCCTGAACACACGCAGTCCGCTAGGATAACAAACCACTTGACGGTGCTATTCACACTACGAGAAACAGTATCTTTATGACAGAGTTTTGTAATTGTAACTGTTTGATACATTTCAATTACTTGGTAGCATTGTGAGATTTCATCTAAATCTTAAAATTATTATACAATTTTATACATGCGATGCCCCAGAGTGCTTCAAATGAGGCGAGATACCTCGAGAAAGACTTTGCACAGTGACATTACAACTTAAAGAATTTCGATCACTCTTCCTTTAGTCCGTTAACAGTGTTAGTGTCTGCCTGGCGGACCACTTAGGCTGCGGTTCAAACAACTCCAAATGTGTTCCAAAATATTTTATTTCATAATTGGCCAGACCTACAATTTGGCAATTAACTCTGCTGATGACGTAAAATTTAAGAGTAGGTGGTGCGGATGGTGCCATCCTTTAAACCAGACACAGATATGGATGAGTACATTGAACATGCTTATGCAGAGGTTTTCCTATCTTTCGTAGATGTATAAAAGTGCACGCAGAAACGTTTAGCAATAACGCGCCTTCCCTTACAGTTGGGTGAGAAAGTCACACTTGAAGGGTGACGCGCCCTGTCTCCGATGCAGCTGCGAATTCATTACTGCATTACGAGATGAATAGCGGTGTTGGTGTTTATTCCTAAGACACGTGTTTCGTACATTTGCAACGAAATACTTGATGTTTAATGCTGAGATAACTAAAACCAAAAAACCCTTGTTTAGTTTTAAGTGAACGAAATAAATGAAAATAAATGTTTTAATTTAAACGTTTGCTTATAGTGCACTTAATGCAAAAAACACATGGCTACAGTACTTTATAACGTTCAGGTAGAAATAGCTCAGGTGCTTGTTGAAGTATTTAGTGCGAACGAATAAAAGTAAACTTAGTATTTTGTTTAATAATTTAAGTAAATATAATAAAACAATGTAACTTATTTTAAACATGTATTAATCGAGACTAACAACTAAACTATATTTTATGTGAACAGCCAACTAAAGAAATGAGAATGGGCGCAAGAATGCTGCTAACAATATTTATCAAGCAGATATGAACGCGTGATAGCGAGATGGATAACTGCAGTCCCGTGTGTCCAAACCCGGCGCTTCACTAACCTAGTTGGAATGAATAGATCAGTTGCTGTTTACTGCTTAAGACTTAACATAATCGTTCCCTATGTGATATATAACGTGACGAAAAGTGCCGAAATAAAGATGCACACACTAAACTACTATTAAGTACCCATAATTCCTCATTCGTCTCCGTACAGTCCGGTGCAAAACAAAAAACAAAAAAAGCAGAACAAGAAGAAAAAACAAAAAACAAACAAAAAAAACGTGCCGATGCTTTTGGTCTCCTATACTGTGTTTCTTTATTTAATGTTGACAGAATGCTCTTATCAGTTGTGTTCCACACCTACCTTATTGATTTGAACAAAGTGGGCGGCGAAAGGGTGGAAAATGGAAGGTTTTACCTGAACGGCTGCAAGGACGCATTTGCCAAATCCGTCCGTCTCTTATTCGTTTGATGTCAAAAGTCTAGCACTGAAACCCTAAACAATGAACGTGTTCGATTTGTGGCTCAGGAGCGATGGAAGCCGGGAGAAGGGATAGGACAAACGTTATCTGATAGATAGATATTTATTTTTATTTTGTAGAGCTTACAAGTCATAAGATAAGTCATATAAAAATACAACTTGCATGCAAATCATAAGAGCACACTTTAATTACAAGTAATTAATGAAGGGAAGTGTTTGGATAAAATTGGTTTTTAAACAATTTCCTCTTTATTAGATAAGTCATTCGAAACGAACAAAGGATATGGACTACAGACCGAAAATTAATGTCCCTAATGAGCAAGGTTATAGCAGAGCGAGAGCTGCTCAACTATGAAGTACTCCAAGAACAGCGTCAAACTGGTGGAAGAAATACCACGAATGTAGTTACTTGACACGCAAACCAGGTGACGTATTTAATTATAAAGGCTTAATGGCACCAGAAGCTTAAAAAAATATATCACAACGGAATGAAAAGCAAAACTAAAAGACATGTGAAGACAACAGTTTAATAAATAAAGTTTTCAGGAGAGATAAAAAGTATTTTACTTTGAATAACAGTATTTAATAGGTTAGGGCATGATGGAGTTATTATTATTATCATAATTATAATCTACTAATAATAATTGTTTACAAAATAAGAGCAACAGATATATTGATTTTGAATTATAAAACAAGCCTGGTAAGGAACTGACTTATGCGAAATGAACCACGTAAAACGAAAACGCATTACAAAAAGGTCGCAAAACATATCACTTTCGCATTACTGTAAAAGGGTTGCCAACCTCCTTTATATTCCTTTTCTTGAACAATTCTGATAATAACATTTGTTTAAGGTAATACTAATTCCAAATTAAATATGGAAAATTAAAATCACAATAAAAAATTTAATGCAATGGTCAGATAGTCGGAAATGGAATCACCGATTTGGAGTTTCCCGTACAGCTGGTCCGCCGTCTGAGCTACGACGTCGATATGCCAGTAGGTCATGAAATTCTCCACGTGACTTCAATTTTCCTGGTAAATCAAAGCATCCTTAACTTCTCTTGAGATAACGTACCCCAATGTCGACTTTTCATTCTGATTCTACCTTTCCAGACAAAGGAAGAACAATTAATAAAGTCGAATTATTATGTTTTCTCAACGAATCTAAAACTGCCTTGGATCCTAGCCTCTGGTGCAAACCCGCCATCGCAAAATAAATAAATAAATAAATAAAAAGGCCATGCAAAAGCCAGCAAACAACTTGGGTTGCTAGAGCTAGGTATGGGGTGGCGGGCCATGAATTGGGAGGCATCCTTACCAACTTAAACCGCAGTTCAATATATCGGCACATTTTTGTTTTGCACCGTGTACTGCTTTCAGCCGGTGTAACTCTAGCTTACTGCCCGTCAAGTGGCATGTAGAGCATGGATATAAGAAGAAGTTAAAAGTAGAAACATTTAATCCTGAAATTCTCTAGCATTTTACACCATTTTGCTATAGTAGAAATGTAAAGACGTGAATTATTTTAAACTGTAATGCCAGATAGTATAATATGTAATTCTAGTGTTCGTACAAGCAGCGATACGGTGGTGTACAAACTTAACCGGAACATGGAATGAGGTATGATATTATATTGGTTCCTTCTGCCTTCATTACCTAAACCATAATTGATACATAAGCTATGCCATGGCTCATGATAAGCTGTCGATATATAAATTCTGAAGTAGTTCCAGGGACGCTAGAAATATTCATTATAACCAACTGTTTCGTCACAAATAAAATATAAAAGAAAATTAAGTTTCATTCTCACCTTATGACCTAAGCTTAAAATGAAATTAAGGATTAAAATGCACTCTTATAAATAAACATGTTACAAAACAAGCATGTGGTATTTCCTACATTGAGTTACTACTCACAGCAACTTATTCCATACTTGTGAGGTTAATATTCCGCGGGAAATATTTTCCATCCTAGAACAGCCAGTACACAAAAGTTTGCACACCTGTCTCGCATAAAATGCCATCTACTTCTACCGTTAGATGGGACATGGTGGCAGAAGACAGATGCAGCCTTCCCGGGCTCATAAATTGAGTTGGAAACAAGTATATTTACAATGGCACATTGTGACTGAGAGAGTAAAAAGGTGTGAATATTAGCAACATCCTGCAGTGTAGGAAACGCATCTTAAATGTACTACATGTACTGATTATGTTTGTCAATCAACGGTCTCTCATTGTTTTAAGGGTTTATTCATGTTTACCGAGCTAGATGGCTCCGCAGTAACGTGCGAGGCTGCATTCGGAAAGTCTGGGTTCGATTCATGGGGCTGACACTCTGACCATGGGTTTTTCGTGGTTTTCCCTGGTTGGCTAGGCGAGTGCTGGGGTGATTTCTACCACGAATTTCCTTTTCCTCATTTACTATAATTTCGCTATCCCTTTCATGTTTCAGATAGATTTAGGGGCAGTACAGTGTCGGACAGATGAGGTAGATGCTTGCTCTTTGGAAAGTTCTTCTCGACCCTGCCAGATGGTAGCCCTCTCTGAGCCACCTCTGGTGGATAGTTCTCCCGATACCGCCAGAGGGAAGCCTTCTCTGAGCAGTCCGCCGGGATAACCGGATTGGTACCGTTAGGGAACTCAGCATAGTCATCGTCGGTTTGCTGGCGGTTCCTTCGCCTCACCCGTTCCTCCTGTAGGTGGTAAGTACGAAAGATCCTCTTTGAGTCGAGGTGCATGGTGTTCCCTGGTCACTGATTCATTACTTATGAATACACATAGAAAGATTTACTTTTCAATAGCAGGGCAGATATTGAGATATTGTGCTGTATACTTCTGTTAATACGCGTATTTGATTTGGAAAATATGTATATTCCTCCTTGAAATTGATTATGGAACAATTTCATTCAACTACTTAAGTCTTATCTTTATGCCGTAAATTAGCAACTGATATTATCTTTAAGCTTTTTTTGTTTAAAACCTTTTAACTAAATATTATTTATTAACCTTCTGAATACAAATCAAATAGCATTATAAAGTTAAAGATGTTATGCCGTGTACTCGCCTATTAAATTAAGTAATTTGGGTTTAAGGGAAGGTAATACTAAGTTAAACATAGTTAACTCCTATATTTCACTTGTTTCCCTTAAAAGGTTATCAAACACAGCATATTGGAAGTAGCTGAGAACAAAACTGGCTCCCTTTTGTTTCTTGCTGTATTTAGCTAGCCATAGGATTCGATCGAGAAACTCTCGGGGAGTGAGTAGTTTCACTCTGGACACATACGGTCTATATGATTATGATTGTAAACATTAGACCAAAATCAATTAGAACCACTGATGAAAATTCCCGAGATTGGCGACTCAAACGTAACCAGAGAATTCGACGTTGAGGTCCAAGGTTCAAACCACAATGAGTATTTACTTTCTTTATTTCATTTTGTATAATACCAATCATTTGATTATTCAACCTGTTTAATTTCTTTCGAATATTATAGAAGTTTCTGAGCTTAAGTGAGCAACCAAATTACCGTAAAGGGGAGTTTATAGTAGAAGATACAGTATATCTGAACATGGACACGTCAGATCCTAAAAAAACTGCACTACCCTGACTTCGGCCCAATGCTGTATTAGATGTCGCCACGAGGATAGAAATAAAGTATCGGTCATCAGCAGCGTTTACTGAACATGGACACGCCAGATAATTAAAAACTGGATTACCATGACTTCGGCCCAATGCTGTATTAGATGTCGCCACGAGGATAGAAATAAAGTATCGGTCATCAGCAGCGTTTACTGAACATGGACACGCCAGATAATTAAAAACTGGATTACCATGACTTCGGCCCAATGCTGTGTTGGATGTCGCCACGAGGATAGAAATGAAGTATCGGTCATCAGCAGTGTTTACTGAACATGGACACGTGAGATAATTAAAAACTGGATTACCATGACTTCGGCCCAATGCTGTGTTAGATGTCGCCACGAGGATAGAAGCAAATATCGGTCATCAGCAGTGTTTACTGAACATGGACACGTGAGATAATTAAAAACTGAATTACCATGACTTCGGCCCAATGCTGTGTTAGATGTCGCCACGAGGATAGAAGCAAATATCGGTCATCAGCAGTGTTTACTGAACATGGACACGTCAGATAATTAAAAACTGGATTACCATGACTTCGGCCCAATGCTGTGTTAGATGTCGCCACGAGGATAGAAGCAAATATCGGTCATCAGCAGTGTTTACTGAACATGGACACGTCAGATAATTAAAAACTGGATTACCATGACTTCGGCCCAATGCTGTATTAAATGCCGCCACGAGGATAGAAGCAAATATCGGTCATCAGCAGTGTTTACTGAACATGGACACGTCAGATAATTAAAAATTGGATTACCATGACTTCGGCCCAATGCTGTGTTAGATGCCGCCACGAGGATAGAAGCAAATATCGGTCATCAGCAGTGTTTACTGAACATGGACACGTCAGATAATTAAAAACTGGATTACCATGACTTCGGCCCAATGCTGTGTTAGATGCCGCCACGAGGATAGAAATTAAGTATCGGTCATCAGCAGTGTTTACTGAAAATGGACACGTCAGATAATTAAAAACTGGATTACCATGACTTCGGCCCAATGCTGTATTAGATGCCGCCACGAGGATAGAAATGAAGTATTGGTCATCAGAAGTGTTTACTGAACATAGACACTTCAGATGTCCGGAAACCTTCTGGTTTGGTGTACCCAGTGTGATGGTTAGGATTAGGGTTGTAAAAATGCCATATATAACTGTATATAATACCAAAATGCATTGTATAATACTACATTAATCCTAGCACAATGCGTATAATAAGCACATGCAACCTTCACTACCGCAACGATCGTCGTTGTGCATAACCACAAGGCGCCCTTTGTTTAGGTCATATTAGTGAAATAATCATGGCTAACTTAAGGCCAGTTGTATGAACTCGGAACAAACCTTTGTTAGACGTATTTCTATGGTTGGGAGCTAAGTTGCGTTGTACGACCGAGGAATAGGCTATTAGGAGAATAATCATTGAATAACTTATTCATGATTTTATTCGTGGTTAAGCCGTTATTCCAAGAATAGAGGATAAAAATTGACTGCTTGAGTAATGGTTACAATTTTGTCTGGCAGAAAGGTTGAATTTTTACTTTCTCTACTACGTATAGTAAGTAGGGGAAGTATTGTATTCCACCCAAAATTTCGATACCGAGATTTCACCGGAAATACATGTTTTGAGACTCACTGAATCCAAAAAAAGCATTTTTGGAAACATGTCCGTGTGTGTGTCTGTCTGTGTGTCTGTGTGTCTGTCTGTGTGTCTGTCTGTGTGTCTGTGAACAGCATAACTCAAAAACGAAGAGTCGGATAAACACCAAACTTGGTATTTACGTTCAGTATCTTCCGGAGATGCGACACGAAGGTTTTCAAGAAAACCCCCCCACCCCAGACTACCCTTTACATGGAACATTTTTCGAAAATTTTAATTTTATCAAAAACGGCTCTAACGATTTTGATTAAAATATCATATGTTTAAGATACTGTCATGACAAATAAAATGTATATCTAGAATTTTCTGGGAATGTCTCCAAAAGTATTCTTCATTATGAACGACTTTTTCATAACTGGTAAACCATAAGAGCTAGACAAAATTTTACTACACGAAAAATGTAGATCGCGTTAAAATACACAATTTATGTCATATACATTTCTTTTGTTGAGTGAACCGTTTGCGAGATATTGCTTGTTATTCCCTTAAATTTTCCAATACTTATACTTTTTCTCAAATTCGTTATTCATTTTTTATGTCCTGGACATGCAAAGAGAATGGAATGCGCCACATAGCAACCAGCGTTAAAATATTTGACTATCGCTTAAAACCTACCATATTCCCCTTGCATCTACAAGAAAATTATCAATAAGATTGACATCTCGATATCTCCATTAACATGAAGCATATGGAGAATAAGCGTTTGTAAAAATAGTTTGTACAAGAGTAGAGAAAGTCATGTGAGTGTAACACATCAGATTTTTTTATAATATGTTTTTGAGAATCTGAGACTTAACACAATACGTTGTACAGAACACGACGGCAACGAGATTCAATTTGAGGAAGCATATCTCGCTGAGATAATTTGATGGTTATTTACAACGGTGAATGATGGATAGTTTCCTAAAGAGGGGCCAAAAATGTATGGACAGCGACCAACAGTAAAGTTACTATTTAAAACAGTATAACGTATCTAGAATATTATCATAAAATAATGTAGTTTTATGGAAACAGTGAAGTTAATAATACCCAAGATAAACACAAAATACCAGGAGACCCAACCGCGCCGTATTTTACGTGTTAAAATATCCCTACGTGCGTTAAAACAGTTGCAGAACTCAACGGGGCAATTCCAAGTAAACACAGGCCAGCGAGGAACCGGTGCATTAGTGTGAGCGACGTTCGTTCTACTCCTCTTCCGTATCATCGAAGACGATGAGCGGATCGCGCTCATTGAGAGGCAGTTCCCAGGCTTGCCTCAGTCGTGACGATAGACAAGAATAGTGTAAACCGCCGAGAAGGTATTAGAATGTTTTCCATTTCAGTTAGAGAGACAATTTTTGAGGGAATAAACTCACTTTTTAGATTGACAAATGACTAGAATGTCTTTATTTGACCTATGAGTATGCGTCCATAGCTATTCTTTGTGTTTAAGCTGCTCTTGCCTAACATTACGGACTATAGTGTTTTTTTGAGTTCCATTTATAGCCCACCCTTAACTACAATGGTCTTATCGGCGGTCTTTCCTTTGGAACATTGTCTATAGGCAACTGTGTTAACTCGTATTCGCTTGTCTTTGGATTTTTGGTAAACTATGGGTTTTAATTCATTAGATCACATACACACTCACACATTCACACTCTCATTCATACTTTCAGACTCTGGGGAGGATAGGGAATAATCTTGTATGGAGAAAAATTCCCCCAGCTGGGAATCGAATCCGGGACCCCTCGCACAACAGGCAGTTGCTCTACCCACTGAGCTACGAGGCCACCCACTATACGTATTACAGAGTTAAATCAAAACATAAAAGCGTCGCAATGAAAACCATGCAACCGTGAGAAAGCATAGTGTTTCACTGCCATTTGTTCGCTTGCTGTTACTATTATTATTATTATTATTATTATTATTATTATTATTATTATTATTATTATTATTATTATTAGTAGTAGTAGTAGTAGTAGTAGTAGTAGTAGTAGTACTAGTAGTAGTGACAGTAGTAGTATTGTTATTATCGTTGCTAGTTATTGTTTTTGTTATTATTGTTGTTATTAATATTGTTGTTACATCCTATACGCATAGCAGGGTAAATCAAGACTTCGCCAGACTTCGTACACGGTTCATAGCTTTAGTATGCCAACAACGTTACCGATGATTTGCTTAACTCTGCTGATTGCTGTTTTGTTTTACTCAACGCGGTTTCAAGTTCTTTATTCGACCTACGGACCTGAAGTTAATTTTATTAATGACGAGCTTTGGTTTTACTCACTCTCAGAGTCGCGTCCCATAAAGAGGCATTTGACATTCTGACAGAATAGAGTTCAGAGAGGAATGCTATAGTGACACGCGTACATAACGTTGCCTAGTCAGCCTAATGTCCAACAATGTCTTACACCACAGCCCATGACGCATTAGAGGCATTTTACTTTGTTGTTTTCCTTCTTTTTTATTTTTCTGTTTTCAAATGTTGAGTAGCTCCACGATGCTTGGCACTTGCAACCTCAGGAACAGTAATCTAACTCTCTACCACTGAACTGTGAGAGTTGCAACTTCAGACGATGCAAAAGAATCGGTCATTAAGTTGCGAACACTTATGATCAGATGGCTGGTGTTGGTTCATTCAAAAGCGACGAGTACACGGATATGGTTCTCGCTACGGCGAGACGCGGTGTAATGTTGTCGCAGCTCGGAGACTTTATGAAAAGATATGTGTTACATTCACATGTCTTTCTCTACCCTCTATCGCTTATTAGCGGACAATGCAAATTATTCTTACGAAAGTTTATTTTCCTACTTCATTTTAATCTAGATAAACTTTTCCGGAAATAGCTTCATTACACAAAGGGATACAAAGGGATAGTTAAATTTTTAGAAGTGGACGCTATACGCTGGCCTTAAATTCCTACTCTTTCCATGACATAGCGAGAAACAACTGACAATCGACAGGACTTTAAAAGAATGGCTAAGTGTTGAACAATTCGAATCATTAATAACGAATATCTCGGAAATCGCTGGTAGCACAAAAAGCTTAGTTGAAGTAAACTGCATATTTTAAAGAGATCTACATCTTTGTGGAGTGTGTTTTTGTCTATCGCTTAACGTTTACCAGTTATACAAGATTATATAAATTCCTTCCAAATGAAGAGAACTTCACAGGCTATTCCCAGAAAATTTAAGACATACATTATATTTTTCATGTAAATACCTTTAATATATTATATTTCAATGAAAATCGTTACAGCCACTTTTTAGAAAATAAAAACTTTCGAAAAATGTTAGGTGTAAAGGGTAGTTTGAAGTGGTGGATTTTCTTAAAAATATTCGTGTAGCACCTTTGGAAGGTACTGAACCTAAATACTAAGTTTGGTATTTATGGGACCTTTTGTTTTTGAGTTATGCTGTTCACAGACACGCACTCACACACATACACACACGGACCTTCTTCTGAAAATGATTTTTTTATTCAAGGAGACTCAAAACATGTATTTTCGGCGAAATCTTTGTATCGAATTTTTGGGTGAAGTGTGATACCTTCTCTACCTACTATGTACGTGAAAGAGAAAGTAAAAATAGATATGGGCGTACACCGATTGGTCAAATAAAGGTATTTTAATTATCCGTCAATCTAAACAGTGAGTTTATTCAACAATAAAATATCTCTAAGGTGGAAAATATTCTAAGATCTTTTCGGTCTGTTGGGATAAGCCTGGGAACTGCCTCTCAATGAGCGTGATCCACTCATCGTTTTCGCTGATAAAGAGGAGTAGAACGAAGGCCGCTCACTGTTCCGAACTGACCTGCGTTTGCTTGGAATATGGCGCGGTTGGGTGTAGCAATTCACTGCTACGATGCGTAGCGATGTAAAGAGTGAGGTTAAGTTGTTATCGACGAAACACAAAGGTACAAAAGTGTCATTCAAAATGTAAGATGGCCACGAGTGTGAATGTTGGTTTTAATGTTCTGTGTAAGCTAATGACAGCACAAGCTTCGTGATATTGGGAGGAGGTGTCGGTGATGAGAGATTAGTAGAGGCTTTCGGAGTTGCAATATCTACTCTAACATTAAGTTTAAATCATTTTAGAACAAATTAATAATTTGTGCGAGTTTACAATGTGGGCTTACTTCAAACGAAAGTGGAAATAAATACACTCTTGTCATTGGCACTTGTCTGGGTACGACCAAAGCAACTGGTTTACATTAGAACCAAATTTTGGTCGAAAAGAGAACACGTCAGTAAAATAATGCTCTCGATGTCACTGCTATGATTTGGCATTTCTAGCGGTTGCATTAAGTATTGCAACCAGTGTGGTACAAGCTGTGATGCCATCTTAATGTCCTATTCGTACGCAGCATTCTAATATTTCTATTGGTTAATAAGTACAATTTCAAGCACTTGTTTTCCGTGAAGCAATTCAATTATATCTTAGCCGACAATGACGTCGGCAACAGTTTAAGTCTAATTTTCAAATCTCGAATTGTAGATACATTTAAGGAACAGAGTGGCAGAAGTGCCTTAAGGCTAGTTTACACGATGACACTAGGTTTCGCAACCACTTTCATGAAACTAGTTGCACAACATTTGTTTACATGGTGACACTTGTGCATGCTGTACTTTCATACAATTTTAACATTTTTATGCAGAGTTAATTTGTAAAATTGGAAGGTAAAGATGTTGCAGCAGCTAAAGTAGTGGCAGGGATGTTACTACTGACCTTAAAAATGCAGAGAATAACGAAAGAAACGAGTATAGACTACACCTTGGGTTCAGAAAAGCTCATTTTTAGGGTGATCTGCAACTTTGTTAAAGGAAATTGTTGTAGAGGATCAAAAAAGTTATCACAATCATTTAAAAATGGCGTCTGAGCAGTTTAGCTTTCTGCTTGGGAAAGTAACAGATGGAATATAGAAACAAGATACTGAAGCATTATCACCGGAGCTGAAATTACAAGTAACAGTGACGTTTCTTGCAAGTGGCGAGTCGTATTCATCGCTACAGTTTTTGTACAGTGTCCCAAAAAGCACGATTTCAGAATTTGTTCCTGACGTTTCTGATGCTATCTAAAGTGCATTAGAGGAATACATTAAGGTAAGAAAACTACTACTAATAATAATGCTAAACTTTGTTTTAATTAGTGCAGAATTATTCTGCATTACTCAGCACTGTTTTAATATAAAGGAAAAGTTTCAGTAAGCATTTCAGTAGGAATAATTATATATTTTTGTGTTTGTGCAGCGTTTACTACTGAGGAAGTAGAGTTTGTTTTTAACTCTGGCAGATGTCTGCCCTTTTGCCAGAAACCAGCCCCTGAATTTAACTCATTAGTCCAATAGTTCAGGAAGCTTACGCTCTGTGCATTGATGTTTTTGGTAAACGCATCAGTTTCATAATCCTCTCTTCTTGAACATATAGCCCTCAGAGCTTGGACTGCAGCTTCAAGAGACTTTAAATGTTCCCCCGCTTTACGTCCCTTTCCAATTTCTTCTTTGGCTGCGTCACAATTGCTGAACCCTTCAACAGGAGAAGAGCAAGACGTCTCTTCAGAAATGTTTACCTCTTCCATCCTCAAAGAAAACGAGGATTAGACGTTTAAAGAATAAACAATTACTGATAGCGTGCATGCAGTTTCAAGTACCGCAAGAGGAAGAGGTATGGAAGCAAATAATTCACATGTTTGAAATTAAATAGAATTCCCCATGTTTTGGAGTAATATATGGCAAACATGTTTGTTTATTGTGTGACAATTCTAGAATTATAAAGGTACATTTAACATCGTTCTCTTTGCTGTTGCTGATAGCACTTATTGTTTTACATATATCGATATAGGCAATGCTGGGAAAGCATCTGATGGTGGCATAATTTTAAATAGTACACTTAGAAATGCTATAGAGTGTAAGAGCCTGAACCTTCCTGAGATTGCTACTTTGGTTGGAGATGATGCATTTCTACTTACTTCTTACCTATTGAAACCAGTTTCTAAGCATGGTGCCCTGAGCTGAAAAGAAAAGGTTTTCAACTATAGGCTATCGAGGGCAAGGCGTGTGGTTGAAAACGCTTTCGGAACTTTGGTGTCAAAATTTGGAATATCTGAGAGACCAGATGAAGATGACAAAGCTACATGTGCACTTGATAATTGGCAGAGAAAGACATAGTTAATAGATGCGGAAAATGTTGAAGCCCATGAATGTATGTCAGGTTCCTGGAGGGTGTACCTTCAGGTGGACTTGCCCTAAGGAAGCAACAATTGTTCCAGACTCGCTGGACAGAAAAGGGAATACTTCCTTGAAGAAGGCGGGGCTTGAAAGCTTAGTCGTACTTTGTATTCCTTTTCCCTTTTTATGTTTTATTATACAAGTGACTCATATTGTGCATGAAACTATTTACATCTTCATATTGCTGAATTGATATCTCACTAATATTGTACTGGTATATCATTTCTTTTTATGCAATTTATGTTCATATGTCGCCTTTAATGCGTGTATACTTTCTATAAATAGACATATTAATTGATTAATTAACATTTTGGGTGATTTGTTTTTGGTGTTCTGTCCACAGCCTCTTATCATATATTATGAGCACATTTGTATCATACTGGTTGAATGCAATTTGATAAAAATATCAGCAAATTTAATGCAAAACAACTTTATTATGTATAACGTAAAACCATATCTACAAATTCCAAACTATATACTCCTAATTATAGTTTATGTAATCCTAGATAAATAAGTAGTATCGTGGTATACATGTCAATGGAAAAAGTTTTCTATTCACAGCAAAAAATGGGAACTATGTTTTCTTGCTTGTTACAAAAGTACGAGTAGATGCTTTACATGTACATGTCTGCAAAACTTTTGTTTTAAAGAAATATTTAGTATATTTTTAGATTTTAATCATATTTTAAAGTTACATTTTCCACACAGTAATTACCTGCATCATGATGCAGATATTGTAATATACGGATTAATTTTTTTTTCTAGAATCAAAAGTTACATGTTACTTTTGCTTAAATTTCTGTTTAAATGGTGTTGAGTTCCCATTATAAATGCAGATGATAAAGAATATACACTTCATCCGCATTTTAAAATAAATACTATGATTTTAAGAAAATGCACTGTTGCAGCAGTTTTCAAAAAGATGAAATATTAAACATATGTCACAAAGTATTGTGTTTAAAACTATACTATTGTGCTGGATCCAATTTAAAAAGTGAAGTGGCATAAATGCAGATCATTGTTAATGATAATTTGAATATATATAATGATAACATATGAAAGACTACGCCTTGTATAAAATTACCCACTCACAAATTGCATAACCTAACCTATAATTATAATTTACAGACTTCGTTTATAGATATGGAAAATGAACTCTGCACAATCACATGTAAAGCTTAATATGACTTTAAAGCGTATTAATTAAATGTAAAGTAAGCTAATTAATGGAATGAATGTTATTACGTTTGTATAAATATCAGGGAGGCTAGAAGAAAGAAAAGTGACACACATTAATTAATACTACACGTGACATCATTTAGGGCTGTGAAACGGCAACTCTAGGCCGGGCCCGAGAACTGTAATTATAGATAATTTATTAATTAACTTTTATTGATGGTAAATCGTACTATGTAAATATCTTTTTCTCATACTGCTTGTATATTTTAAGAAGGGTGATTTAACGTTATGTATCTATCTAGGTTACTAATATTAGTAGAGTTATAAATGGTTTAATGTAAATAATTTAAGCGCTATGTTAAAATACTGTCCACGACGAAATGTTTTAGCTACAGGAATAATGCTTTCGAAGGCAGAAAACCTAGCTTTATGACCTACTTCGGTCGCAGTGCCATTATTCCTACAGCGAGGGTGTAACGCCTTTGTCCCTTTATTTGATAATTCGCCGTGACCAAGTGAGAGAGACAGATAGCCTAACGGTAAATGTGGGAAAAGCCGCGATTTATATTAAACTTGGACCAATGAGATCCCTGGAAATTTATTCAAAATAGTTAGACGCGTCGAGTGGCGCTAAAAATGGACCAATAGGAAAGGAAGCAGCCCCAGAAGCCTGAGACTATAAATGGATCTGTTTGGAGCAAATTCGGGACAGTTTTGTCAAGGCAGTTTAAAGCGAGAGAGTTTTGTCATGTCCGTTTAGCATTGCAGTGAGGCAGTTTGTCAACAGTTTTATCATGGAGCTTTAGCAGGGCAGTTTTAGCAAGACAGTTTGTCATGGAATTTTAGCATTGCAGTGAGGCAGTTTTAGCAAGACAGTTTTTGTCACGTGTGGTCAGGGAGAGATGCTGCAGGATGTGTGAGATATCGCGCCAAAAAAGGGAATCAAGACAGTTTTAGAAACACACCTAAGATCCGCTACTCGTAAAGAGATAATAAGCATATTTAAACTTCGTGTCATATCCGCGCCGTAGTTTAACAGCGGTGGACAGTATTTTACGGCGGCAATACCAGTGTTGTATACTACGAGTGTTAATTAAATAAAAAGAAACGGCAGTGTCATCTTTTCATAAACAAAGCACGTCTATGTCTTCCTATATCACCACCCGAGATCTACGCTTTCCTTTACCGAGGATAAGTCCATGCTCCTATATAGTTTAAAGAAAACTACTGCAGCTAGCCGAGGATAAAATTGAAGAGAACCAACACACTGTGAACTTCTGGAACCAACTGGAGAAGCATCAAGGTAAGCCTAACAGCAACGGACTGAGGAGGTGACTGCCGCAGCTGGATAAAGAAGTGCATAAACTGCATTTTGATATCATATACTAAATTATAAATCAGGCTTACCAGGTTGGAATGGCTTTTCTTTTGGAGATTCTTTCCTCCGGATCTTGAACCATGGAATCCTCGGCTTGTACGCATCGTCAGTACAATTTCCAGACTTCTTACTCTCTTCGATTTTCCGTATTTCATTTGTGTAGATACTTCTTACGGAATGAACTCGCTTTTTAAGTTCTTCTATCGTCATTTCCTCCATATTAAGTCTTCTGAAATGAACTCAAGCGCAGCGCCACGTTTTGCTTTATTTTTAAAGTTTCTATCATTGAAGTCCCACAAGCACGTCTGCACCGCATTTAATGATTTCTTCACTTCCCCGCTTCATTCTGCAAACCTTAAAGTGAAGCGCTAGAACTAGTTTCGTTTCATCAAAAGTTGGAAGTAGCCGAAACCGGTCACAGCAAATGTGCTTATGTTTTATATAGCGTAGTTGCAACCGAACGTGCTTGTGAGCATTCATAATTATTTCACAGTACCGTAAACAGTTCACATATGAAATAATAAAATAGTTTAGGAGCAGCGGATTTTGAAAAGAATGAAAATTGCTACACAAGCTTCAGAAAAACAAAGCAGTATTTACGTATCAAGCTGGCCATGAACGACTGGCAATATAAATCTGCAAGAAGTGGAATGGCTATCTTATGAATAAAACTGCATTAGACTCGTCACATCTATAACCTTGATAGGGCATTCCAACGTTTACTCCGAATTCGCAATACGTATAACACATACAATCTTCACTATTGCAACGATCGCTCAGGCGACTAGGCTTTATCTTTAACCCACGTGCAAGGCCATGAACAGTGACCAAGGACTAACTGCCGAATTTAAAGATAATGATGACAATTCTTCTCGAGACACTTTGAGTGCTACTGCTCACCATGTCTCGCCTTCTACCTGGTGGAGTGGATTGTTGGCATCATCGGCCGCAATTGGTCTGTCTAAGTATCGATGAATCCGCACGAAAACTAGGAACAGACTTTCTCCAATAACAACCCAAAGGATGGTTTCAGTACAACGGAATCTCCGATACAAGGATAACCGCGCAGTTGCACCAAAACCAGCTGAGAGTCAAAAACGGCAATTGTCCTCTGATTAAGAGGTCGAAAATCTTGGGAATTGTTGAATAAAAATTGCCTGTGCATGTTTCCATTGGTGTTTTATCTTCAACTGTCGAAGGGCTTTCTTGACTGATTTTAATAAAAGCAACACAATTCTAGCATAGAATATTCTAGTTTTGTTTTCTGTTTTCCTGGAATCTATTATGAAACGTTAGTAGTAGAATAAATACAGGGATTCAAGAACAAAGGAATAGCGCCAGCTGCGCCCCCTTCCTTTGAGTGCTTACATGCCGCCCGGCTGTGTCGCTAGGCCCCGCCCCCTTTCTTTGTGTGCTAACCTTTAAAGCCGCCGAAGATGACCCATCCTTTTCGCCGGCTCCTTCCCCCTATCTTTGTGTGCTAACCCTTAAAGCCGCCGAAGATGACCCCTCCTTTTGGCCTCCTAGCATGTCGCCAGACTCTGTGCCACTAGCCCCGCCCCATCCCTTTGTGTGCTACCTAATGCCGCCCGGGTCTGTCCCGTCAGGTCCTACCCCCTCCCCCATGGTGCCTGGTTGCGTGCCGGTGGCCCCTCCCTCCCCTTTGTGGTCTGATTGGTTCCCTGTGGATAGGTGGGAGAGTGTATATTGTTTCCGTACGCTGGCTGCGTACCCTCCCTCCACTTTGTGGCCTGATTGGTTCCCTGTGGATAGGTGGGAGAGTGTGTATTGTTCCTATACGCTTGTTACATTCCCGCTGCCCTCATTTTGACTTGTCTAAATCCCCCCGCGTGATTGGTTCCCCTGCGGATATGTGGGAGAGGGTGTATTGTTCCTATACGCTGGCGACGTCACCCCACTCTCATAGCGTCCTGTCTAAATCCAGCCCCTGGTGAGGTGTGTGGTAGGGGAATGGTTTTCTCGATGCCTCCCACCCATCGGCAAATCGCTTGAGTACATAATTGTGTCAATCAATTAGGTAATGTTCGTCCATGCATAAAACATTACTCAAAAAAAGAATCGGCATTTTATTACTACTAATGTCCGCACATTGCACTTCTAATGAAACGATGCTCCTCGATCGATGAATACAATTAAGTATTTGTTTTGATTGATTAATTGCATATGAATTGACTCGCGCGCAACTGGTCGTCATCGTATATGTGTGCTAGCATATGTATAACTATCACGCTCACGGTCTTAAACTCTCTCCGGCAACAGTCCGTCATGTAATGAAAAACCCGGCAGCCGACTTCTGTCTCGTAATAACAAGTTTCACCCTCTCCACGACTGTGTGCGTGACGTCCTTAACAAGTCTCGATGTGTAGACTAGCCCACCTCCAATCTGTCTGCGACGGTAAATCATGTTAACGATTTGATGAGATAATTGTGTCAATCAATTACGTAATGCGATATTGAAAAAAGAATCAATGTTTATATACTGCTAATGTCCGGCCATCATGGCTCTAAAGGAGTGATGTTATTAAACGTTGCTCGTCGACCAATTAAGTATTATTGATTGATTAATGTAAATAATTGTATATGAATTGACTTGCGCACCTTGAGGTATTTCCCCCATTTTACATCTACTAATGACATCGCATTTGAAATTAAACGCGGCTCGTCGATCGATGAAAACAATTAAGTTTTTTTTATTAATTAATTGTATATGAATTGACTCGCGCACCTGGTTGTTCTCGTATATGGAAGTGTTAAGTTGATTATTACAAGTGTAACACTATTACGACTAATAACATTTGTCTAATTCTTCTTTTGAGCGGAGGGCTTTTAAAAAACATTACATTGCTTAGACGAATTAAAAAACCGACTGAAAAGGACGGTGTAAATAGTTAGAGTGAGACGTTAACACGAGAACCCTTTACGAAGAACAAGACGCATGCGACCGCTGTGCATCGTCTAATACAGTGAAACTTAAGAAGCGGTTAAACCAGGAACGCTAGGGTTTTTCCCTGGTACCTGCTCTTAATGGCTTGGGGTTTCCATCACGCCATATGCCAGGGTACGCTTCAGCTGATGTATGTCCATGTATACCCTCATTAGCGGACAATGGCAGACGTTTCCACTACATTAAACATCTTAAGAGACTTGAAGAATGCATACTGGGTCCTGTATACCCTCATTAGCGGACAATGGCAGACGTTTTTCCCTACATTAAACATCTTAATTAGTTTCCTAAGTGCACTGAAAAACCCCGACCCTCTGGGTAAATAACTTTAGCGATACAATTGATTTTCTTAATGATTAGCTTAATTGGTTCCTACTTCCTCTGCGAAGAATTTCCATCACAAACCGTTGAAAACCCAAGCCTAGCCATATTTTAAGCTTACTACAACAATTTTCCCCCGATAATTAATATAAATTCTACATGAAGATTATTAATGATTAAGTTTCATAGCTCTTATTTCTTTCAATAAAATATTGAATATGACTCTAGAGTCAGGAAAATTAAACGGTGAGAAGCAATATCTTCTACGCTGAAATTATAATTAAACGCATACTGTATAGATTCTGTACTTAAGCATTCGAATGTATCTTTGTCATTATTTAAATACTCACATACAAGAATTGCATGCATGATATCAAAATTAAACTGATTTTTTACGGGATGTTAAACAAAGAAATATGATTTGGCGAGAGTGATATGAAGAATAAAGTATTCAGAATTCAGATGGTGGAAAGAATTCAACTTGAGGAATCGAATGTATCACTTCTAATATTTTTTCTTTCTGAGTCTTGAAGGAAATATTGTTATCGTAGAGAAAGCTTATTCCATTTAAACAGACTAGTGTTTGAGCAATTGTAACTAAAAATTATTTAATAGTAGTTAAACAATGCCGATTCTAGCACACCAGACCTACCTACGACAGCATAGAGTTCTGGATTGTGTAAAGAGAAAACGATATATTTAAGGGGAGTTTCTCACCCCATATGCAGTCACATAACTCTTTCAGTCTCCCAGAATGCTATGTATTTTTCGCGCATGTGTTTAAAACATGTATTTTTCAAAATGGGAGAGATTGAATTCAAAATTAAGCAATCGAATGTATCTGAAAGATTTTGTTCTTTGAAGCTAGCCTGTTTTTTGTTTTTTGTTTTTTTTACGGTCTAGTTTATAGATATATGAAATATTTGATGCATAACAGCCTTATTTAACAGGGGTAAAAGGTTTTTAAAGGTTGTTTTGATAAAAATTACGTTGTGGTAACGTGCAAGGTTTGAACAGGAGAGTTCAACGGTTCGATTCCTGGTGACTAACCTAGCCGACTTTAGAACCTGCATGGAGGTCCATGAATACATAGTCTACCCATTAACGATTTTTTATAAGCGCGGGTGTAGCCTTACAAGGAAAATTATATCAACAGAAACAATACCTTTTATTCGTTATTTCCACTCTAAAATTATTACTAAATAATACCTTGGTGCTAACATCAGTGTCGCCATTCACATTTATATCGTGTTAGAATAATTCTTTGATTGCATACGGACAATTCAAATTTAATACTTGGGTGAATTATTTTGGTAATGTAACAATAATTAACAATGAATTTTAGCGGTACATGTAGAAAATAAAATATATTTTTATTTTCTAGCGTCATATGCAGAAGCATTCCCCTTAAGGAGAGATGGCGTGATGTCGGATTTCCCCATAACAGGTTTAGGCTTGCTTACGAAATGCCCCTGTGCGAGGCTAGCATTTCCCTCTCCTTCTACTCGAAGGTTTGGAGTAGCCAATCAAAATCGTTGTATTATATACCATTACACCTCTCACCCCCTTCAGCTTTTATCGGAAGAAATTATATAAAAGCAGCAGGTTCTCCGACGATTTTTACTGTATTGTGAGAACACAGCGATCTAAGCACTCTGCAAACGTTATTCTTTCAACGTGAAATTTCATCGAGCATCATGTCTGGTAAGTTGTATCACCAATTCATTTTCATTAAAAAGTTAACTTATTACTTAGTACATTTAACTTATATTTGCGTTGTTGTTTTTAATGTCGGACATTTATTTGTAAATAGCAGAGCATTCTAAAAGTTAATAGCTAGACAGGTGAATTATCTGAAATGTGAACAGTTTAGTTAAGTATTCATTTTAGGCAAGCTTATTCTACATTTAATAGCTAACTATGCGAATTCTCAAACAAAATGTGAACAATTTAGTTAAGTATTCATCTTGTTGAGTAATTATTATTCCATATATTTAAATACAGGATTTCAATGAGTGAATTATATTCCTTTTGGAGAAAATACTATTATTTGAATACCTTATTAACGTTTTTGCTTTAGAATATTACAAAAAGTTTGTTGCGCGAATCATTGACTCTAACAAAGTAAATGTTTACATTATATTAAAACATTTAAATCGAAAAATACAGTACTTAATGAACTTCATTAGTGAAACAGAACCTCAATTATATTTACACGTATTATCATTTTTTATTATTATATTATACAGAAAAAAGTTAATAATTTTGTAACTTTCAAATAAATGAAATTTTGTTATGCAACACATTCTCTAATAAAGAATATGTTTTTTTCTCTTCCTAATGCAGAAAGTTTGGCTACTCAACTTAACATATTGGCTGAGGGTAGCATTTACCCGGCCGTTCAAAGACTACAAGATCTTCAGCCAGAGGAGCCTTATAATATAAAATCCTTAAGAAAAATTAATACGAGATACGGTGCTAGAGTGGTTGCAGTTTTAGGCGATAAGCAAGTGTTTCTTCCGACAAGATATTCAACCCTAACAAGCCAACATTTGGAGGAAATGCCAGGGAAGTTTCAAATGGTATATCATGGAGTAGTACCAGCCGGCAAGTTTAAGACATGTAAATTGTCTTTTCTTCCTGTTAAGGTTTGTAGAAATAATTCAGCTATCCTTTCAAAGCTTGATTTAGAGTTACATTCGTTGAGTTTATAAATTCACACTTCACTAGGATAACATTTGTCTAAAGTATACATCACTGTGTAAATAACGCCTAGGATGTAGTCTGGGCGAGCACCTGCAGAAAGAAGTTTAATTGTCTATTCACTGATTCTTTACCTCAAAGCAGATACCTACAGCAAGTTGCAAATAATTTCCAGTAGGATACCAGTTGTCAAAAGCATGCATCACTGTATTAAAACAAATATGTGTAAATAATGTTTAGATTGTAGACTGAGTGATTTCGTGCAGAAAGAAGTTTAATACCCCTTGCAATGATTCTCCGCATCGAAGTATATACCTACAACAAGCTGCAAATAATGTGAATGTGTGTTACAGAAATGCCCAGATGAATGTAAATGAAGAGGAAGAACGAGATAGCTTAAAACAACATCAACAGAAATGTGATAGGAGCATTGTCAACACCTCCCAGTGATCTCGTTCAATGAAGAATTGCAGCACCGTGCAGCGTGGAACATTGAAGGAAAAACATTCGCGTGTGTAGAATATAGCAATAATATATAAATTATGTACTCATTATTACTGCTATACCTGCCGATACCATTGATTTCATAAATAATTTCATAATTCTTTAAAGGAGAATGCAATATCTTAAAACATTGATGCTACATGAAATCTAAACTGAAAGAGACTTGAATAAATGGGAATCTAGAAGCCAGAACCATCTTAATATTGGACTGTGTGATATGAGGTGTATAAAAAGATTAATAAAAAAAAATGAGGCGTATGTAATATAAACAACATTTATTTTTTATAAACATTATCCTATTACATTCCTTCACAAAAAACCCGAACATATTTCCTAAAGACAAAGGTGATAGTATAGAGCTTCTAAACATTCAGTTATATAATCATATTCATCACAGAGGCTAACGCTCGAAGGAATTAAAAGCGAATGAATGAATTCATAACACGCAACTATGTATATATCTCGTGTAAGCACAGCGGAGGGGGTATCTCGATCTATGCATAGCAGAGGGAAAGGATGCTCTCCTGAAACATTAGTCATCTAGACAGAAATTGTTCACAGAGCCGGAGACGTCAGGATGGATGGAACAGACTCCAAGTTCAAATCTTTAAACGGTAGGGGCACCCCCTTTTTGCCTGTCATGTCTCCTGAACCACCCTTACAGCTTAACATTACGTTACAATGCCACGTAACCAGATTACCGTCGGTCAGTCGCTCAGACCTTTGATTTTTTCGCGGTTTTCCCTGGCCTGCAAGCGAATGCCTGAGCCCCGTATGCTACTATGTTTTCATTGTATGTCAATCGCATCTTAACCTATGTGCTTCTAAGGCCTTCTGTTTGGATTACCGTCCGCCACTCGCTCAGACGTTTGATTTTTTCGTGGTTTTCCCTGGTCTGCAGGCGAATGCCTGTGCTTCTAAGGCACTCTGACTGGATTACCGTCGGCCACTCGCTCAGACCTTTTATTTCTTCGTGGTTTTCCCTGGTCTGTAGGCGAATGCCTGAGCCCCGTATGCTACCATGTTTTCATTGTATGTCAATCGCATCTTAACCTAAGTGCTTCTAAGGCCCTCTGTTTGGATTACCATCGGCCACTCACTCAGACCTTTGATTTTTTTCGTGGTATTCCCTGGCCTGTAGGCGAATTCCTGCTCAAAAGGATACTTGTCCCTTCCTCGGTTGGCAGCCTCACGAATTAAGCTTCCGAATCTGCGCGATTATACCCGATCAATACATACATCTTCACAATACTTTACTTACTCTAAGCATCCGAACCTGGACGGAGACGTCCGAAGACCCCCGAAGAATACATTATCGTTGCAATACTTTGCTCACTCACTCTAAGCACGCGAAGCTATACGAAGACCTATGAATACAGGAAATCACACATAAACACCGCTGACCGCCTCTCTAAATACTCGAACATGCAGGAAGACATACGGTCATGTGCTTGTCAGAACCCATAATCAGATCGGAATGACAGGCTTTAATGTAGATATTTATTTACAACCATAACAAGAACACATCACATCTAAACAATGTCTTAGACAGGAACTTTCTCTTTAAGACACGTTATGTATGCTATTCGCTTGTTTAGATTCAATGGGGATTCCAAACTTACATTTCGGAAAAAAAATTGTAGGCAATTTAGGGTGCTCTTAAAGTTAAGATAATTTTATCGAGGATTCTCTTAAAGGAACGCCTGACATGTAACATTTTACCAGATAATGCTGCTTACAATAGCGAGTTCGCGACTTCTGATGCATGTATCCGACAATCAACTAATTTGTTCACGGTTTTGCTTGAGAAATCTTATTGGGCGTGAAAGACTGGTAATTTTGCTCAGAGACCTCTATCAGGCTTGAGGTTCTTTTACATGCCGTAAATCTACAACACGGGACCACAGGCTTTACTTCCCTTCCGAAGGAAGCCATGCTAAGGATTTTTGCGCCCAAAAAATCCATCGCCCTCCGTCGGGCTTCCACCCGCGACCTCGGGGACTAGAGTCTAGCATGGTAACCACTACACCACGGACGACGACACACACCTAAGGTCATTTGTGTGTAACACACTAACTAATCGAGTTGAATGGCTCAGGTGGTAAGTCTGTGACTTGTATTCGGTTCAATCCCAGTAACACACACCCCCTGATTCCCAGAGGGTTTATCTTCAAGGTTTTCCACTCACTAGACGAATGCTGTGAAGGCTCGTTGCACCTCTGAATTTTTCCTCTCATCCTTTCACCTCCATCCTCATTTTACTTTTTTCATCTTCTTGGTTGTTTCAGGGTTGAAACTAGCGGAGAGGGTCTCTCGGCATAAGCAGAGCTTATGCTCTCTGTAACTTTCATCCACGGAATGCGTGTGGTCCCAGAATCCTGGACCTCTCAGGGATGTGTAAGTCTGTAGTCCTCGAGAGGAGCCATAGATTGCGTCAACTGCCGCCAGAGAATTTTTTTTATCCGTGAAAGGTAGAGTCCCTGTCCCCTAACCTTTGACAGTCACACGTCGTCGCCTTGTTTGACAACGTCGTCACACTACGCTACTACGTCGTCACGCTACCTAACAACATTCAGAAGGCTCCTGATCATCAACACTCAGGTAACAGGGACGCGTCACGAGATGGAACGTTTCCAGATCTCGGATCGTTCTGGCTAGTTGCGCGTCTGTCATCTACGATTCGACGAACTGTTACCTCCTGAATTAAAGTTTGGTGGTTGGTTTAGATCTGTACAACGTGCATTGCGCAGGATGTCCCTAACGTTTCCAGATCTCGAATCGTTTCAGCTAGTTGCGCGCTTATACCATCTACCTTCTAAAGTAAAGTTTGGCGGTTGGTTTAGATCTGTACAGCTTGCATTGCGCTGGATGTCCCTAACATTTCCAGATCTAGGATCGTTCCAGCTAGTTGCGAGCTTCTACCATCTACCTTCTAAAGTAAAGTTTGATGGTTGGTTTAGATTTGTACAGCGTGCATCGCGCTGGATGTCTCTAACGTTTCCAGATCTCGGAACGTTCCAGCTAGTTTCGCGCTTCTACCATCTACCTTCTAAAGTAAAGTTTGATGGTTGGTTTAGATTTGTACAGCATGCATCGCGCTGGATGTCCCTAACGTATCCAGATCTCGGATCGTTCCAGCTAGTTGCGCGCTTCTACCATTTACCTTCTGAAGTAAAGTTTGGTGGCTGGTTTAGATTTGTACTGCTTGCATCGCGCTGGATGTCCCAAACGTTTCCAGATCTCGGATCGTTCCAGCTAGTTGCGCGCTTCTACCATCTACCTTCTAAAGTAAAGTTTGATGGCTGGTTTAGATTTGTACAGCATGCATCGCGCTGGATGTCCCTAACGTTCCAGGATCTCGGATCGTTCCAGCTAGTTGCGCGCTTCTACCATCTACCTTCTGAAGTAAAGTTTGGTGGCTGGTTTAGATTTGTACAGCTTGCATCGCGCTGGATGTCCCTAACGTTTCCAGATCTCGGATCGTTCCAGCTAGTTGCGCGCTTCTACCATCTACCTTCTAAAGTAAAGTTTGATGGTTGGTTTAGATTTGTACAGCGTGTATCGCGATGGATGTCCCTAACGTTTCCAGAACTCGGATCGTTCCAGCTAGTTGCACGCTTCTACCATCTTCATCTCAACGATCTGATAACTTCTAAAGTAAAGTTTGGTGGTTGGTTTAAATTTGTACACCTTGCATTGCGCTGGATGTTCCTAACGTTTCCAGATCTCAGATCGTTCCAGCTAGTTGCGCGCTTCTACATGTACCTTCTGAAGTAAAGTTTGATGGTTGGTTTAGATCTGTACAACTTGCATTGCGCTGGATGTCCCTAACGTTTCCAAGATTTAGGATCGTTCCAGCTAGTTGCGCGCTTCAACCATCCACCTTCTAAAGTAAAGCTTGATGATTGGTTTAGACTTGTATAGCGTGCATCGCGCTGGATGTCCCTAACGTTTCCAGATCTCGGATCATTCCAGCTAGTTGCGCGCTTCTACCATCTACCTTCTAAAGTAAAGTTTGCTGGTTGGTTTAGATTTGTACAGCGTACATCGCGCTGGATGTCCCTAACGTTTCCAGATCTCGGATCGTTCCAGCTAGTTGCGAGCTTCTACCATCTACCTTCTGAAGTAAAGTTTGGTGGTTGGTTTAGATTTGTACAGCTTGCATCGCGCATAATGTCCCTAACGTTTCCAGATCTCGGATCGTTCCAGCTAGTTTCGCGCTTCTACCATCTACCTTCTAAAGTAAAGTTTGATGGTTGGTTTAGATTTGTACAGCGTGCATCGCGCTGCATGTCCCTAACGTTTCCAGATCTCGGATCGTTCCAGCTAGTTGCGCGCTTCTACCATCTGAGCAAAATTACCAGTCTTTCACGCCCAATAAGATTTCTCAAGCAAAACCGTGAACAAATTAGTTGATTGTCGGATACATGCATCTGAAGTCGCGAACTCGCTATTGTAAGCAGCATTATCTGGTAAACTGTTACATGTCAGGCGTTCCTTTAAGAGAATCCTCGATAAAATTATCTTAACTTTAAGAGCACCCTAAATTGCCTACAATTTTTTTTCCGAAATGTAAGTTTGGAATCCCCATTGAATCTAAACAAGCGAATAGCATACATAACGTGTCTTAAAGAGAAAGTTCCTGTCTAAGACATTGTTTAGATGTGATGTGTTCTTGTTATGGTTGTAAATAAATATCTACATTAAAGCCGGTCATTCCGATCTGATTATGGGTTCTGACAAGCACATGACCGTATGTCTTCCTGCATGTTCAAGTATTTAGAGAGGCGGTCAGCGGTGTTTATGTGTGATTTCCTGTATTCATAGGTCTTCGTATAGCTTCGCGTGCTTAGAGTGAGTGAGCAAAGTATGGCAACGGTAATGTATTCTTCGGGGGTGTTCGGACGTCTCCCTCCAGGTTCGGATGCTTAGAGTAAGTAAAGTATTGTGAAGATGTTATGTATTGATCGGGTATAATCGCGCAGATTCGGAAGCTTAACTCGTGAGGCTGCCAACCGAGGAAGGGACAAGTATCTTTTTGAGCAGGCATTCGCCTACAGGCCAGGGAATACCACGAAAAAAATCAAAGGTCTGAGTGAGTGGCCGATGGTAATCCAAACAGAGGGCCTTAGAAGCACTTAGGTTAAGATGCGATTGACATACAATGAAAACATGGTAGCATAAGGTGCTCAGGCATTCGCCTACAGACCAGGGAAAACCACGAAGAAATAAAAGGTCTGAGCGAGTGGCCGACGGTAATCCAGTCAGAGTGCCTTAGAAGCACAGGCATTCGCCTGCAGACCAGGGAAAACCACGAAAAAATCAAAGGTTTGAGCGAGTGGCGGACGGTAATCCAAATAGAAGGGCTTAGAAGCACATAGGTTAAGATGCGATTGACATACAATGAAAACATAGTAGCATACGGGGCTCAGGCATTCGCTTGCAGGCCAGGGAAAACCGCGAAAAAATCAAAGGTCTGAGCGACTGACCGACGGTAATCTGGTTACTTGGCATTGTAACGTAATGTTAAGCTGTAAGGGTGGTTCAGGAGACATGACAGGCAAAAAGGGGGTGCCCCTACCGTTTAAAGATTTGAACTTGGAGTCTGTTCCATCCATCCTGACGTCTCCGGCTCTGTGAACAATTTCTGTCTAGATGACTAATGTTTCAGGAGAGCATCCTTTCCCTCTGCTATGCATAGATCGAGATTCCCCTCCGCTGTGCCCACGCGATACATATACATAGTTGCGTGTTATGAATTCATTCATTCGCTTTTAATTCCTTCGAGCGTTAGCCTCTGTGATGAATATGATTATATAACTGAATGTTTAGAAGGTCTATACTATCACCTTTGTCTTTAGGAAATATGTTCGGGTTTTTTGTGAAGGAATGTAATAGGATAATGTTTATAAAAAATAAATGTTGTTTATATTACATACGCCTCATTTTTTTTATTAATCTTTTTATACACCTCATATCACACAGTAGAATATTAAGATGGTTCTGGCTTCTAGATTCCCATTTATTCAAGTCTCTTTCAGTTTAGATTTCATGTAGCATCAATGTTTTAAGATATTGCATTCTCCTTTAAACAATTATGAAATTATTTATGAAATCAATGGTATCGGCAGGTATAGCACTAATAATGAGTACATAATTTATATATTATTGCTATATTCTACACACGCTAATGTTTTTCCTTGCATGTTCCACGCTGCACGGTGCTGCAATTCTTCATTGAATGAGATCACTGGGAGGTGTTGAGAATGTTCCTATCACATTTCTGTTGATGTTGTTTTAAGCTATCTCGTTCTTCCTCTTCATTTACATTCATCTGGGCATTCCTGTAACACACATTCACATTATTTGCAGCTTGTTGTAGGTATATACTTCGATGCGGAGAATCATTGCAAGGGGTATTAAACTTCTTTCTGCACGAAATCACTCAGTCTACAATCTAAATATTATTTACACATATTTGTTTTAATACAGTGATGCATGCTTTTGACAACTGGTATCCTACTGGAAATTATATGCAACTTGCTGTAGGTATCTGCTTTGAGGTAAAGAATCAGTGAATAGACAATTAAACTTCTTTCTGCAGGTCCTCGCCCAGACTACATCCTAGGCGTTATTTACACAGTGATGTATACTTTAGACAAATGTTATCCTACTGAAGTGTGAATTTATAAACTCAACGAATGTAACTCTAAATCAAGCTTTGAAAGGATAGCTGAATTATTTCTACAAACCTTAACAGGAAGAAAAGACAATTTACATGTCTTAAACTTGCCGGCTGGTATACTAATCCATGATATACCATTTGAAACTTCCCTGGCATTTCCTCCAAATGTTGGCTTGTTAGGGTTGAATATCTTGTCGGAAGAAACACTTGCTTATCGCCTAAAACTGCAACCACTCTAGCACCGTATCTCCTATTAATTTTTCTTAAGGATTTTATATTATAAGGCTCCTCTGGCTGAAGATCTTGTAGTCTTTGAACGGCCGGGTAAATGCTACCCTCAGCCAATGTGTTAAGTTGAGATGCCAAACTTTCTGCATTAGGAAGGGGAAAAAACACATTCTTTATTAGAGAATGTGTTGCATAACAAAATTTCATTTATTTGAAAGTTACAAAGTTATTAACTCTTTTCTGTATAATATAATAATAAAAAAATGATAATACGTGTAAATATAATTGAGATTCTGATTCACTAATGAAGTTCATTAAGTACTGTATTTTTCGATTTAAATGTTTTAATATAATGTAAACATTTACTTTGTTAGAGTGAATGATTCGCGCAACAGACTTTTTGTAATATTCTAAAGCAAAAACGTTAATAAGGTATTCAAATAATTGTATTTTCTCCAAAACGAATATAATTCACTCTGTGAAATCCTGTATTTAAATATCTGAAATAATAATTACTCAACAAGATGAATACTTAACTAAATTGTTCAAATTCTTTTGAGAATTAGCATAGTTAGCTATTAAATGTAGAATAAGCTTGCCTAAAATGAATACTTAACTAAACTGTTCACATTTCAGATAATTCACCTGTCTAGCTATTAACTTTTAGAATGCTCTGCTATTTACAAATAAATGTCCGACATTAAAAACAACAACGCAAATATAAGTTAAATGTACTAAGTAATAAGTTAACTTTTTAATGAAAATGAATTGGTGATACAACTTACCAGACATGATGCTCGATGAAATTTCACGTTGAAAGAATAAAGTTTGCAGAGTGCTTAGATCGCTGTGTTCTCACAATACAGTAAAAATCGTCGGAGAACCTGCTGCTTTTATATAATTTCTTCCGATAAAAGCTGAAGGGGGTGAGAGGTGTAATGGTATATAATACAACGATTTTGATTGGCTACTCCAAACCTTCGAGTAGAAGGAGAGGGAAATGCTAGCCTCGTACAGGGGCATTTCGTAAGCAAGCCTAAACCTGTTATGGGGAAATCCGACATCACGCCATCTCTCCTTAAGGGGAATGCTTCTGCATATGACGCTAGAAAATAAAAATATATTTTATTTGTTACATGTACCGCTAAAATTCATTGTTAATTATTGTTACATTACCAAAATAATTCACCCAAGTATTAAATTTGAATTGTCCGTATGCAATCAAAGAATTATTCTAACACGATATGAATGTTAATGGCGACATTGAGGTTAGCACCAAGGTATTATTTAGTAATAATTTTAGAGTGGAAATAACGAAAAAGAAGGTATTGTTTTTGTTGATATAATTTTCCTTGTAAGGCTACACCCTCGCTTATAAAAAATCATTAATGGGTAGACTATGTATTCATGGACCTCCATGCAGGTTCTAAAGTCGGTAGGATAGTCACCAGCAATCGAACCGTTGAACTCTCCTGTTCAAACCTTGCACGTTACCACAACGTAATTTTTATCAAAACAACCTTTAAACACCTTTTACCCCTGTTAAATAAGGTTGTTATTCATCAAATATTTCATTCATCTATAAACTAGACCGTAAAAACAGGCTAGCTTCAAGGTACAAAATCTATCAGATACACTCGATCGCTTAATTTTGAATTCAATCTCTCCCTTTTTTAATGCCATACTCTTCATATCACCCTCTAATATTCATATTTATTTGTTTAGGATTCCATAAAAATTAGTTTAATTGTCGATGTCTCGCAAAAAAAATTACGATATATTTGGCGACGCTGAGACTAGTACCATGGTATTATTTAGTAATAATTTTAAAGTGAAAAAATAACGAAAAAGAAGGTATTGTTTCTGTTGATATAATTTTCCTTGTAAGGCAACACTCGCGCTTATAAAAAATTGTTAATGGGTACACTATGTATTCGTGGACCTCCATGCAGGTTCTAAAGTCGGCTAGGGTAGTCACCGGGAATGGAACCGTTGAACTCTCCTGTTCAAACCTTGCACATTACCACAACGTAATTCTTATCAAAACAACCTTTAAACACCTTTTACCCCTGTTAAAAAAGCCTGTTATTCATCAAATATTTCATTCATCTATAAACTAGACAGTAAAAAAACAAAAAAACAAAAAAAACAGGCTAGCTTCAAAGAACAAAATCTATCAGATACATTCGATCGCTTAATTTTGAATTCAATATCTCCCATTTTGAAAAATACATGTTTTAAACACATGCGTGAAAAATACATAGCATTCTCGGAGACCGAAAGAGTTATGTGACTGCATATGGGGTGAGCAACTCCCCTTAAATATATCCTTTTCTCTTTACACAATCCAGAACTCTATGCTGTCGTAGGTAGGTCTGGTGTGCTAGAATCGGCATTGTATAACTACTATTAAATAATTTTTAGTTACAATTGCTCAAACACCAGTCTGTTTAAATGGAATAAGCTTTCTCTACGATAACAATATTTCCTTCAAGACTCACAAAAAAAATATTAGAAGTGATACATTCGAGTCCTTAAGTTGAATTCTTTCCACCATCTGAATTCTGAATACTTGATTCTTCATATCACTCTCGCCAAATCATATTTCTTTGTTTAACATCCCGTAAAAAATCAGTTTAATTTTTGATATCATGCATGCAATTCTTGTATGTGTGTATTTAAATAATGACAAAGATACATTCGAATGCTTAAGTACAGAATCTATACAATATGCGTTTAATTATAATTTCAGCGTAGAAAATATTGCTTCTCACCGTTTAATTTTCCTGACTCTAGAGTCATATTCAATATTTTATTGAAAGAAATAGGAACTATGAAACTTAATCATTAATAATCTTCATGCAGAATTTATATTAATTATCGGGGGAAAAATTGTTGTAGTAAGCTTAAAACATGGCTAGGCTTGGGTTTTCCAAGGTTTGTGATGGAAATTCTGCGCAGAGGAAGTAGGAACCCATTAAGCTAATCATTAAGGAAATCTATTGTATCGCTAAAGTTATTTACCCAGAGGGTCGGGGTTTTTCAGAGCACTTAGGAAACCAACTAAGATGTTTAATGTAGGGATAAACGTCTGCCATTGTCCGATAATGAGGGTATACAGGACCCAGTATGCATTCTTCAAGTCTCTTAAGATGTTTAATGTAGTGGAAACGTCTGCCATTGTCCGCTAATGAGGGTATACATGGACATACATCAGCTGAAGCGTACCCTGGCATATGGCGTGATGGAAACCCCAAGCCATTAAGAGCAGGTACCAGGGAAAAACCCTAGGTTCCTGGTTTAACCGCTTCTTAAGTTTCACTGTATTAGACGATGCACAGCGGTCGCATGCGTCTTGTTTTTCGTAAAGGGTTCTCGTGTTAACGTCTCACTCTAGCTATTTACACCGTCCTTTTCAGTCGGTTTTTTAATTCGTCTAAGCAATGTAATATTTTATAAGCCCTCTGCTCAAAAGAAGAATTAAACAAATGTTATTAGTCGTAATAGTTATACACGCGTAATAATCAACTTAACACCTCCATATACGAGAACAACCAGGTGCGCGAGTCAATTCATATACAATTAATTAATAAAAAAACTTAATTGTTTTCATCGATCGACGAGCCGCGTTTAATTTCAAATGCGATGTGGTTAGTAGGTGTAAAATGGGGGAAATACCTCAAGGTGCGCAAGTCAATTCATATACAATTATTTACATTAATCAATCAATAATACTTAATTGGTCGACGAGCAGCGTTTAATAACATCACTCCTTTAGAGCCATGATGGCCGGACATTAGCAGTATATAAACATTGATTCTTTTTTCAATATCGCATTACCTAATTGATTGACAGTTATCTCATCAAATCGTTAACATGATTTACCGTCGCAGACAGAGTGGACCCGGGCTAGTCTACACATCGAGACTTGTTAGTGACGTCACACACACAGTCGTGGAGAGGGGTGAAACTTGTTATTACCAGACAGAAGTCGGCTGCCGGGTTTTTCATTACATTACGGACTGTTGCCGGAGAGAGGTTAAGATCGTGAGCGTGATAGTTATACATATGCTAGCACACATATACGATGACGACCAGTTGCGCGCGAGTCAATTCATATACAATTAATCAATCAAAAAAAAATACTTAATTGTATTCATCGATCGAGGAGCATCGTTTCATTAGAAGTGCAATGTGCGGACATTAGTAGTAATAAAATGCCGATTCTTTTTTTTTCAATAATGTTTTATGCATGGACGAACAATACCTAATTGATTGACACAATTATGTACTCAAGCGATTTGCCGATGGGTGGCAGGCATCGAGAAAACCATTCCCCTACCACACACCTCACCAGGGGCGGGATTTAGACAGGACGCTATGAGAGTGGGGTGACGTCGCCAGCGTATAGGAACAATACACCCTCTCCCACATATCCGCAGGGGAACCAATCACGCGGGGGAATTTAGACAATTCACAATGAGGGCAGCGGGAATGTAACAAGCGTATAGGAACAATACACACTCTCCCACCTATCCACAGGGAACCAATCAGGCCACAAAGTGGAGGGAGGGTACGCAGCCAGCGTATGGAAACAATATACACTCTCCCACCTATCCACAGGGAACCAATCAGACCACAAAGGGGAGGGAGGGGCCGCCGGCACGCGACCAGGCACCATGGGGGAGGGGGTAGGACCTGACGGGACAGACCCGGGCGGCATTAGGTAAGCACACAAAGGGAGGGGGGCTAGCGGCACAGAGTCTGGCGACATTCTAGGAGGCCAAAAGGAGGGGTCATCTTCGGCGGCTTTAAGGGTTAGCACACTAAGAAAGGGGGAAGGACCCGGCGAAAAGGAGGGGTCATCTTCGGCGGCTTTAAAGGTTAGCACACAAAGAAAGGGGGCTGGGCTTAGCGACACAGAGCCGGGCGGCATGTAAGCACTCAAAGGAAGGGGGCGGAGCTGGCGCTATTCCTTTGTTCTGGATCCCTGTATTTATTCTACTGTTAGTTAATGTTATTTTTGCTTAGTTTTGCAGAAACGAATGCAGTTATTTTTCACTAAGCCATGCCAATGTCATCAAACTTTTGTAATAGTCGTTTGATTTTGATTACTTGTTTTATTAATGTCGTTTCTCACCTGTTTAATTTAGTAACAAATAATATTTAATTTGTTGGAAAGGTAGAACCAGACTACTGAAAAATTTAATGCTGTATTTAGGATTTGAACCACGGATCTACAGGTTTGCTTCCGGTTTCCATAGTAGGCCAGTTAGTTAGAGCCAACGGATGCAAACCGGAAGACCGTGGTTCAAATCCCGGTAATGGCATTGGATATTTCAGTCGTCTGATTTTACCTTTCCAACCTTGTCCTACACACGGTTTGTGTAGGGCAAGGAAGAACAACTATTAATCACCAATATTTAAATTGTGTTTCCTTGGAATGTATGTATGATAAAGCTATAATGCTATTGGCATGACAAAATTAATATAAGTTTTTTAAACGAAAAATGTTCTTGTTCCCTACAAACATTCATCTCACCAATCCAACCAATTTTACCAATGATACCACGATTTGGTATTATACCAAAACTACAGCTCTGGTTTTAAGCGATGCCACAACTCTAGTAAGGAGCAGTCATTCAAAAGTAACAGTTTGAATCCTGGTTAGCTTAGCAGGTGTAACCTCGCTCTCTAATAGGTGTTGCCCGGTTACTACTGTTACTCCCACTTTTAATATTTAACAGTAAGTAAAAAGGAATTACACATAAAGTGAACAGATTAAATACTGTTTTGTACTCAGAGCCACTTTGTTACCCTTGAGCATAATTGGCAAAGATCTAGAGCAGGGTTGGCAAAACTGCCTTCCTTCCGTGAGTTATCAAATATGCAACACCTCGCCTGTTATCTATATTAGCTGTGCTCTACGCTATAATATCCATAGGCGAACGGTAATGCAGTAGCTGTATAATTCTGTATTTAGAATTCGATTAAACAACTGTAAATAACAAAACTTGCCGAAAAGATTATGCTGTACCCATGCGTTTTCTGAGAATCTCATTTATAAGTGAAATATTTGGTGTTTTTGTGCCATACCTTTATAAAGCTCGTCTCTAGAAGGTAATAGGCCTACTATATGACGTTGTAAGTTAAAACGCTCCTGTGACGACCTGAATTGTTTAAACTCGAATACTACACAGGATAGAGACTACTCGCTAAGCGCGGAAAGGAGAAGGGAAGAATGCCCATTGTCCCTAAGGGCACTTCAACATACCTGCGAGAGCTCTAGCTGGTCTGAATGTTCACAAAATAGATCAGGGGTGGCAACGACGGGATGACTGACTGAAACACTCAGAGAGTGTGACCTATTTAGGGGTTGCACTACAAACACACTAGCGTTTTACTGTCGCGGATTCTCGACCTGCTCAGATTACAACACTTTCTTGTCGGCGCGGGATCGTTACAGAGTTCCACAGCAATTGGTTCAGTCGTTTTGGTTTTAAGTGAATAAAACATACCTTGCCTATTGCAATGTATGTATACCTATTCTTGTATTACACATATCTTAAGTCTTTAGGCATCTGAGCAGACAAGTCAATAAAATATTTGAATCCTTTCATTGTGATTTCAAGACATAAACCGTGTTAGTAGACAGTAATTGGTCGTCTCAGGGTGGGTGAGAGGTGAAAAACAGGTTTTGTTGAAGTGTGGCTACCTGAAGCTTGATTTTTATCCAAGTAGTTATGAAAGGGTTAGTTTTTGCATAAGTGTCAACACGTATAAATGCTGAGCACCGCTCTGAACGATTAAATATTTATTTATTTGTTATTCCATTTATATGCGGCCTCTAACACTTAAGGTCATTTCGGGGGCTAGAGCTATGGTATCGTTTAAAACCACAGCTGCATTCATGGTATAATACAAAATTGGGGTATCATACTGGCATCACTGGTAAAATTGGTGGGATTGGTGACATAAACGGTTTTAAGGAATATGAACATTTTTAGTTTTGAAAAATGATATTAATTTGGCCATGCCAATATTATTATAGCTTTATCATACATACACTCCAAGGAACGTACAAATTAAGAATTATTTGTTACTGAATTAAATACACGAGAAACAATATTAATAAAAGAAAAAATCAAAATCAAATGACTATAATTGCACGCATTCTTGCAAAATAAAGCAAAAGTAACATTAAATAGTCCTTCGCGATAGATTCTACAAAAACACAGAAAGCAAAACTTTATGTTAGAATTTGTATTGCTATTATTAAGAGCAGTCAAGAAAGTTCTTCAACAGCTGAGGATAATTGCCAACGAAAACCTGCTCAGGCAATTTTATTCAACAATTCCCAGGATTAATCTACCTCTTAATCGGACAACATTAGTTTTTGAATATCAACTGGTTTTGTGTATCTGCACGGTTATCGGAGATTCCATTGTACTGAAACCAGTTTTTTTGTTGTTATCGGAGAAAGTCTGCTCCTGATTTTTGTGTGGATTCCTGGGAGACCAAATGTGGCTTGATGATGATGATGGCACATTGAGAAGTTTAGGTGCCACACAATCCTCTCCACCAGGTAGGAGGTGAGACATGTTGAGTAGCAGCACTCAAAGTGTCTCGAGAAGAATTGTCATCGTCACCAGCTTTAAATTCGGCAAAGTTAGTCTTTGGTCACTGTCATGGCCTTGAACGTGGGATAAAGATAAGAACAAGTGGTCATGCACATCGGCGATCGTTGCAGTAGTGAGGGCTGTATGTGTTATACATATTGCACTAGGATTAATGTACAATGCGTTTTGGCATTATACGTTATTTTTACAACTCTATCGGCCGCTTTGCCCTTGGAATAATAATAATTGGTCATCGACAGTGATGTACACTCGCTTTAGTTGTGTTATCTTCGGGTTTTTCTTTATGGCATTAAATTCACAAACACATTTACTCTTTCAGTCACACTTCAGACTTTGGAGAGGATGAAAAATAATCTTGGCTAAAGAAACATTCCCATACTGCAGCCGGGAATTGAACCCGGGATCTCCGGATCTGGAAGCTAACCAAGACCACAGGGACAGTCGACTATGTATTGTTAAAGGGTCGATCTACTACCATGCCCAAACTGTAAGGGGGGCATTGGCCAACGAGCCCACAGTTCGACTACTTCCAGACATAGGATGAAAAAGCAGGAAAAACAGAAACTTACCGTTCGTTTATTGGCAGGGGAAATCCATCCAGAGTCCATTTTATGTTGGGTGTTGGATTACCTGATGCAACGCATTTGAGAGAAACTGCAGGTCCCGGTTGTATGGTTTGTTCTATGAATCTGTACACCAGTTGTGGTGGCGTATCTGAAACAAAACACTGATGCTTAACAGGCTTTTATTTTTATACAGCTTCTACAAATTATTCTTACGAAAAGTTATTTTTCTACCATGTTCATGTTAATCAAGATAAACTCTTGCAGATATACTTTAATTTTAGGTAGAAAGGGACTTGGAAACCAATACGATAGTCAGATAATTGTAAGCTGGACGCTATATGCTGATTTGGAAATTTCCTAACATTTCCTTGCCGCCGTGAAAAACAACTGAATAGTGACAACATTTCAAAAATGGCAAAGCATTGAGCAATTCAAAACGATAATAGTGGATGCCTTACAAATGGGCGATGCCACGAAAATTATTCGAAATAAATCGTGATTTTTTAAAGAGATTTACATACGGCTTTAGCCACGGCCTGCTGCTGCCCTTATGGTGGCAGCAAACACACGCGACTTCCCTTGGCAAGATGACGCGCCCTTATCCGGAAGCTAAAGATACGCATCCAACACTCCCTCTTATTACGGAGGGAACTCGGCACTGATCCTGCGAGGATGCTAGGGGCCGAGGATCTGGAATGATGGTACAGGGTCCCTACAGGCCGGACCCCGCCTCGTTCCGAAGGGGCGGCTCGTATACCCCGACAAACAACCGAAGGCCGAGGGACGGAGAAAGTTCCACAGAGAGTATCCGTTTTCCCTGCCACGTCGCACCGAAGCACCATCGCCAACACTTCCAACCCTGAAATAGACCGAATGGGGTGGAGGATGATTGAAATGATGAAAGGAACGAAATGGAGGCACAGGATATTCGGGGGCTGAAAGACACCATCCCAGCATTCACCTGACAACTCGAGAAAACCCCTGAAAAAACCCATGGGTCAGAGTGGGCAGTCGCCGGCAGTCGAAGCCGGGACCTTCCGAATGCGAGAGACGGCACCCTTACCTGGCCGCCGGTGTTTAAGAACTATATGCCTGGCGATAACGTCACATCTAAGGTACATTTTTTTTAAAGAATTCGTTATCGATAGTGAGCCGTTGAGAGAAGGAATTCAGAAATGTACTTCGTTGTTTGGTATGATGTATTGCATAGTTTAAATAATTGTAAAGTACAGGAGTTCTAGCATCTTCAAATTCAAATCTATTTATGATTAGCTTATTTTCCTTTGGATTTCATAGAAAGACTGCTAATTTATTTATAAACACACTTTTTTTCTAAATCAAGCGCATCTCACCCGTTGCTAATGCAACTAGTTTGATATATTAATTTGATATTATATTGATGAGCTCTCTCTCTCCCCCTCTTCGCAGGAAGGCATGACTTGCCAGATATGTTAATGGGACCGCTGAATGTTTCGCCTCCGTCCACACCGGGCATCAAGTACGGAGGGCAGTAGTAAGGCGGTATACGCTAGGCGTGCTGAAGGTACTCCGGGTTCGTACATTGAGAACCGCTCGCTACCTTTCTCCTATTGGTCCCCAAGATAATTGGGATATCTTGTAAAGGCGTAACAGCTTGTTAAAACCACTAACTAGTTGCTATGCGCTACTCTTGTTTTACCCATTTATGATCACTGTGTTTTACTGTTTTCGTTACCGCTTATTACCGCAATTATATAACACGCAGACGCACACAAACACCCACGCCCCATGGCAGGACTCGAACCTACTTGGTGTTCTGTAACACCTTTTAGGCCGAAGAAAATTGCTGTCGCCGTGCCAAGAGCCGAGATGCTGTTGTTAGCGCTAGCAATACCTACTAAAAACTGGATTGGGCAGTCAGCAACGCTGTTAGTTCACGGCAGTTACAATAAATGCATCAGAATTTCAAAGCTGATACTGTAAACTTCTGCCCCCTCCACTAGATTACGTTCGTTCTCATTCATTTTTACCGAGCGAAATGGCTTCGCGGTAACGTGCGACACTCGCATTCGGGAGATCCTGAGTTCCATTATTTTGCTTCTGTTTCACGGGAAGGCTTAGGGGCTGTGCAGTGTCGGTCGATGTCGGATAGATAGCGAGACGATTGTTCGTTGGAAAGTTCTTCTCTGAGCCGCCCGCCGGTCTGCAAGCTTGGAATCCTTAGGGATCTCTTCGTGCCTCTGTCGGCCGGCCTGTCCTATGGCCTATAGTCCCCTGCGGTTCCTTCGTTTTATCCCTATCTCCTGGGGCTGCGGTGGATCGAGCTGCGAGGTGCCCCCTCCGTTCCGTGGTCATGGGGTTATTCATATTTGCTCCTTTCAACTACAGGTTCAGAGACACCCAGGTCCGGCTGCCCCCCTCGCGTTTTCAGACATAACCTAATGTTATCCGCAATGTCAGTCCTCCTATATATATATGGGCGATCAATAAATAAAAACCAAGAAGAAATATATGTGGTGAAAGAGCAAGATTGCTCTAAGCGAAAGATAAAAACAGGTAAAGTCGCACAATATTTCGGGTTTACCCCTTCATAAGGAAATATTAAACACTTACATAGAATGAAAGTACATTTGACGGCCTAATCATCAGCTTTATTATAGGTTATACAATGGACCTGCGTCCTACAAGAGATTTATTGCAGCTACCACCCCCAGGAGGAATGAATAAAACTATTGGCTTGAAATACTCCTGTTTATTGTTGAACACTGTTTGAGATATCTTGACGATAATCATCAAAGTGACCAACTCTGGCGCTTCATTTGTCACCACTTTCATAACAACGAATCTCCACAAAGGCGCTTGCATGATTTGTAATTCCGTCCTAATTTCAAATATCTCTGTTCATGTTTTAAGATTTGCCGCCCCTGGACGGTGGCACGGCTCGGCCCCCCTTGAGCCGGCCCTGGAGATACCATCATTGAAGTTGATTTCCAAAATTCCAACAGCCGTGGAAACTAAATAAAGCATGCAAAACTTTCAATAATACAAGATTTATGTTCAAGTTTGATTCAGCTGTATGTATAGATTTCTGAGCTAGTAATATTCAGGTTATAATTGAAATTAATTTTGATTTGCTAAAAAAAACTGTTCCACGTGAAAAGTATTATTACAGTTTGCTAAATGATGTGTTCTGTACCTAACATACAACAATGCAAAATTAAAGAAGGGCAAGTTCTGTGAAATTATAGGTGGGTTGGGTCCACAAATGGTTTCCACTGTTTGAATATTTAAGACCTCTATGAGAAACAATCAAAATGAAATATTTTGTTCTTTTAAAATTAGCATGCGAGATTTAAAATGAACGATATCCAAGTTATACTAAATATTAAAAACAAAGTAATCGAAAACTGTGGTATTTGCAGAACTTTACACTCTGAAAATACTGCTAAAGGTTTTGAGGAAAATTCATTTGAAATTGTAAACTGGCTTTCATTATTGTAACAGAATTTGTCAAATGTCACATGGGATTATGCGACGGAGAAAAGCGCAACACAAAATTTAAGGTCTAAAACAATAACGCCCAGAAAATTGACTTTTTCATGATATTTCACATGAGCGTGATATGCCTTACGCTGAAGAATCGTACCGTTAAACACATACGTAATGCATTGTAAAAAGAAATAAAGAAATGTGCTGAGCATGGACCGTGCGTGGCATACTCTTGTTCAGTAGCCGCACCTGTTTCACTGTTTCGAGTAACCTTGGGTTAAGCACGCTAATCACGCACGCTGCAGGGTTTTTCCCTAAATCCCGTTTAACTCTACTACTGCGGCAGTCGTTGTTCAGACTGGCCTGAGAACGTAGACCTGCAGTAAATGTGTGGCTTGAGAACACGGCGACCGACAAGCTAATCTCAGCTCTACTTTATGTATCACAGATGATCAACCATATTAACAACCCTAATGTAAGTAAACCGGTCGAGTTGTCCATAAGTGGTGAACGAAGTTATATACAGAAGTTTTCTTTCTTTTCTCTTGGAAACTTTCTCATTTATATTTGCTGATAAGCTTCTAAGCTCTGTGAATGTTGACATGATTAGGTTGCCTTTCTGTGAATGCAGAGCGGGACAAACAGGTCGTAAACTGCGCAATGAGCCTGCGCCCTTTGTAACTGAATGTTGAGGCAAGTTTTGTAATTAAAGTAAGAAATCATCTCAATTATTGCCATTTTCAATTGATGTGACATAGTAAACCCTATCCACGAAAACTGTTCACAGAAACAATAAGTGCATGCTTAACTTCCGGCTGAAAATGTTCCAAACATCTTCAGTTTAAGTTCGGAGAGAATTTAAACTACTTTAGTACATATTTAACATTTCGAAACAAAGTGAACCATTCTGCAAATATAAACTCTAGGCTTTTTATGCGAATTTTGCGAATGTCCAAACTTTACGTAAATAAAATGATGAAATAAATGTGCTGTAGGAATAATTTCGTCTAAGATATCCACATCGTTTGAAGAAAACATAATGAACTGACTTTCATATTATAGATGCAAGAAATATGCATGGAGATTGACACAAATAAATAGATCAGAGCGAATGAATTGTAGTACCTGTGAAAGACAGGAATCCTTAGATTAGCACGGTACTAAATCAGCAGAAAACGTCATTTCATCTGACAGCTAATCGTACAAAATGCCTCGGGTGTTATGTGATAAGCTTTACTAAAGTGAAAGTTTAAGTTGTCTGGCCCTGTAAGAAAATTCAGAAGAGCATAACTTTCTGTTCTGGAGACAACTTATGGTAACGATAATTCCATATTAACTTCTGCGGGATTTGCAGGATTCCCTTTACATTACTGTACATGCTATTAAACTGACGGACTTTATGCACAGGAAGACGTTTTCCGAAATCGTTAAACTGAATCAACTATTCCTGCGCTGAAGTTTGTCATTTCCCTCCACATTGCTTCCTAGGATAGGAAACACGACCCAGCAGTGAAGACTCGACAGGCTTCCCTCTAGCAGGGCCGAGAAGAAGTTCCAAATCTCCAGCCTCTGTGCCATCTACCCGACACCGACCGAACCATAGCCCCGGAGTCGAGCTGAAATATGAAAAGGAAATGGGGAAGAGAGAAAATTGACAGCGATGAAAAGACTGAGTCATAATCGCATAGCAGTAGCAATAGAATACCGGTTTGAGCGCAGAGAGAGATGCCGAAAAACTGATAAGCTTCTTTGATCTATGCCGCTAGCCCCGCCCCCTCCCTTTGTGTGCTCACATGCCGCCAGGTCTCGTGTCGTTAGGCCCCGCCCCCTCTCGCTTTGTGTGCTGATCTAATGCCGACAGGGTCTGTGCCGGCAGGTCCTACCCCCTCTCCCATGCGTTCTACTGTGGCGTCATGACTTGATGGAATTGTTTTCTCGAGTCCTGCCGCCCCTCGGCAAATTAATTAGGTAATGTTCGTCAAACATTTTTTTTATGGCTACTAAGGTCTGCACATTGCATCATCGAGCAATTAAGTTTTTTGATTAATGAATTGTTGACTGGAGCGTGAGTATAAGTAGTCTGCTCACGGTAACAGTCTGTCATGTAATGAAACACTGCAGCCTTCTTGTATCTGGGGAAATCGCTTGTCCATTAGCTGAACATGTTAGACGCTTTCAACACATTAATAGGCTTTTAAGTTTACATTCCGGATCTGTTTACATACATTAGCGATCAACGACATACTTCCGTCTGGAGGTAACGGTGACACACATTAGCTGACCCGTTAGACGCTTTCACTCCATTAGCGAACAAGAGCCCGGCATGTAATGAAAAAACCCGTAACCTACTTCTGTCTGATGGTAACGGCGACCTCTATTAGCTGAGACGCTTTCACCTCATTAGCGAACAATGCCAGTAATTGTTTTCCTAAGTGCTCTACAATCTCTCACTACTTCAGCTTTAGTGGGGGGAATTATATAAAAGCAGCAGTTTCTCCAATGATTTTCACAGTATCGTAAGAACACTGCGATCTAAGCACTCTGCAAACTTTATTCTTTCAACGTGGAAATTACATCGAACAGCATGTCTGGTAAGTTGTATCACCAATTCATCTTCATTAAAAAGTTAACTTATTACTTAGTACATTTAACTTTTATTTGCGTTCTTGTTTTTAATGACGGCTCTTTATTTGTAAATAGCTGAGCATTCTAAAAGTTAATAGCTAGACAGTTGAATTTTTTCTGAAATGTGAACAGTTTAGTTAAGTATTCATTTTAGACAAGCTTATTCTACATTTAATAGCTAACTGCGCGAATTCTCAAAAAATGTGAACAATTTAGTTAAGTATTCATCTTGTTGAGTAATTATTATTCCAGATATTTAAATACAGGGTTTCACAGAGTGAATTATATTCCTTTCTAGACAAAATACAATTACTTGATTACCCTACGATTCGAATAAATAATGTTCTGTATAAATATTCTTCCGAGGGTAAGCGGCGGTATTCGATCCGGGGACTTCATGTTTGCATGCATTGATCGAACATTCATCAGTTAATGTTTCATTCCTCTTGTGCATTTTATTTAGTAAAAACTTCCAGTCTGTTTCCATCACATTAAAAATTAACGTTTTTGCTTTAGAATATTACAAAAAGTCTGTTGCGCGAATCATTCACTCTAACAAAGTAAATGTTTACATTATATTAAAACATTTAAATCGGAAAATATAGTACTTAATGAACTTCATTAGTGAATCAGAACCTCAATTATATTTACACATATTATCATTTTTATTATTATATTATACAGAAAAAGTTAATAATTTTGTAACTTTCAAATAAATGAAATTTAGTTATGCAACACATTCTCTAATAAAGAATATGTTTTTTCTCTTCCTAATGCAGAAAGTTTGACATCTCAACTTAACACATTGGCTGAGGGTAGCATTTACCCGACCGTTCAAAGACTACAAGATCTTCAGCCAGAGGAGCCTTATAATATAAAATCCATAAGAAAAATTGATACGAGATACGGTGCTAGAGTGGTTGCGGTTTTAGACAATAAGCAAGTGTTTCTTCCGACAAGATATTCAACCCTAACAAGCCAACAGTTGGATGAAATGCCAGGAAAGTTTCAAATGGTATATCATGGTGTAGTACCATCCGGCAAGTTTAAGACATGTAAATTGTCTTTTCTTCCTGTTAAGGTTTGTAGAAATAATTCAGCTATCCTTTCAAAGCTTCATTTAGAGTTACATTTGTTGAGTTTATAAATTCACACTTCCTAGGATAACATTCATCTAAAGTATACATCACTGTGTAAATAACGCTTAGGATGTAGTCTGGGCGAGGACCTGCAGAAAGAAGTTTAATAGTCTATTCACTGATTCTTTACCTCAAAGCAGATACCTACAGCAAGTTGCAAATAATTTCCATTAGGGTAGCAGTTGTCAAAGCATGCATCACTGTATTAAAACAAATATGTGTAAATAATGTCTAGATTGTAGTCTGAGTGATTTCGTGCAGAAAGAAGTTTAATACCACATTGCATTGATTCTCCGCATCGAAGTATATACCTACAACAAGCTACAAATAATGTGAATGTTTGTTACAGGAATGTCCAGATGAATGTAAATGAAGAGGAAGAATGAGATAGCTTAAAACAACACGAACAGAAATGTGATAGGAACATCCTCAACATGAAGAATTGCAGCACCGTCCAGCATGGAACATTCGAGTGTGTAGAATATAGCAATAATATATAAATTATGTACTCATTATTACTGCTATACATGCCAATACCATTGATTTCATAAATAATTTCATAATTGTTTAAAGAAAAATGTATTATCTTAAAACATTGATGCTACATGAAATCTAAACAAAAAAGTTATTGAACTATTACTGAAAGAGACCTGAATAAATGGGAATCTAGAAGCCAGAACCATCTTAATATTGGACTGTATGATATGAGGTGTATAAAAAGATTAATAAAAATGAGGGCTATGTAATATAAACAACATTTATTTTTTATAAAACATTTTCCTATTACATTCCTTCACAAAAAAAAAACCCGAACATATTTCCCAAAGACAAAAGTGATAGTCTAGACCTTCTAAACATACAGTTATAGGGGGAAAGGATGCTCTCCTGAAACATTAGGTCTCTAGACAGAAGCATTTATAGGGGAGAGATAGGGAATACCAGGGCTGATGCTAGGCTAGTCAGATGCTAAAGGAGGGAGGGATATGCTTTATACGAGAGAGATAGGAAATACAAGGAAAGATGCTATACTAAACAGGACTTGAAGGGTAGAATATGAGCGATATAGCGAACCGAGGAGAGGTATTAGGATAGGAGTTTTGAATGATAGAGTAGGCGTTTATATGCGAGAGATAGGGAATACGAGGGTCGATGCTAAGCTAGACGGTGTTGAATGAGGGAATGCATCTTATATGAGAGAGGTAGGGGAATATGAGGAGACGTGTTAGGCTAGACAGGGTTTGAGGTGTGGAATATGCGTTTATATGGGAAAGATAGGGGAAACGTGTACATATAATAGGCTATACAGATGCTGAAGGACGGGAATATAGGCTTATACGGGAGAGATAGGGAAATACGAGGAGAGGTGCTAGACTAGACTGATGCTGAAGGAGGAGAGGATACTCTTTATACGGAAGAAATAGGGAATACGAGGAGAGGTACTAGAAGGGTAGAATATAGCGTTTTTATATGAGGGAGCTAGCAAACCGAGGAGAGGTATTAGGCATGGAGGTCTGAATGAGAGATTATACGTCTATATGAGAAAAGATAGGGAAAACGAAGGTAGGTGCTAGGTTGAGAGAGTCTTCAAGGAGGAAAATGCATTTATATGAGAGCGGTAGGGCATACGAGGAGAGGTGCTAGTCTAGACATGGTTTGAGGATTAGAGTATACGTTTATATGGGAGAAATGGAAAACGGGAGAGATACAAGGATAGACAGAGATTGAAGGAGGAGGAATGTAGGTTTATACTGTAATATAGAGAGTAATTCGATTATAAAACTTTTCTCATCCAGCCTTACAACACTTTTATATACTTAATTTCTAAACCTTACAAACTTTATATTTGTTAAACAGTAGTGCGCGAGACGGAGAGGGACAAACAGTATATCGGTTTACAGTGAAGTATACGTCCTAACCTATTCCCACCTTGTTTGTTCTGGATCTTCTCATTGTCTATCATCTAACGTAACCACGTAACAAGACGTAACACAGGAAATCATACATATGGCACATTAAAAAAAAAATAAAGGTATATATAATGAAACATAAACAAGTAGACAGAGGGTCATCGATACATAGAAAACCAGGAGTTGTATGTACTGAGACCATAGATTAGTATAGGCAAACAACAAAGAAGTGAATTTATAGTGTAAATAACCTAATATTTTCAAATATTATTATAGTCTAAAAGTATATAACTTAATTATGTATCGAGTATTGAGAAATAAACGTTATTCATTATTCACTAATCTCAGATCACTGCAATTGTATTGAATCAATTCACAATTGCTAATGCCATTCAACTTTCATTCGTCTCTGATGCATAAAGAAATTGCAAAATGGAGAAGGACGAAAGTAATAAAAAGACTCAGGCAGCAAATTTTAAGAAAGAAGAGAAAGATATATGCCCGACATTGTTTTGGAACACAAATTAGTGTTGAAAATAAAATGACTGATAGCTCTGCTAAGCGTAAGGAAGAGACATGGAAATAAATTGCAAATGAATACAATTCTAGGTTAGAAAAAAGAAGATAAACAACATTCATGTAAACCAATTTTTAAAAATCAGTTTAACTGAATACATGTAAAAAAACATATCACTTTACAAAAAGTAATGCAGACAACATTTATTTTTTATAAACATTATCCTATTACATTCCTTTACAAAAAACCATACATATTTCCTAAAGGCAAAGGTGATAGTCTAGACATTCTAAACACTCAGTTATATAATCATATACATCACGCAGAAAGAGACCTGCATTATCAGTAAAAAAACTAAACATCTCAACAATGTCTGAATGATGTATTTTATAAGTACAAGTTTTTTGATATTTCAAAGTTCCTGTTAACCATGGCAGTAAATGATTAACACAATTTCTCGATCCTGTCATGCTATAACTTTAGATGCTTTCAGCTTACTTATAATTTCCTCAATCTCTTGTGTGTGACTATTATTACCAGCATCCCTCGACGCAATTAGTAACCTCAATATATTTACTAGTCTATTTGGATTTTCAAGCGTTGATATCACTGAATCATCATCATATGAAGATTTCATATTCTCGCAACTTCCGATGTATCCAGATTTTTCACCAACAGTAGTCTCCAGTGAAGGACAGAGGCTTGATCCGGTATAACATTCCCCTCTATACATCTTCGGATCTTCAAGTGCAGGTGAGAGAGTCGATTCAGTATAACATGTTGCTCTATGAAACTTAAATCTTGACAAAGAACGATTCTTAAAAATCCGCCCGCATACACAGCATCTAATAACGCGTTTTCCTTCATGTGTAATGTATGAAAAATCGAGTTTCTCATTCGTCAGTTGCACAGATTTTCTCGGGCAGTAGCTCATGCTAAAACTAAAAGAAATTAAATGAATACGTGAATGCTAACGCTCGAAGGAATTAAAAGCGAATGAATGAATTCATAACACGCACCTATGTATATATCCAGGATGAGGGAATTGCGATCAATGCATAGCAGGGAGAAAGGATACTCTCTTGAAACATTAGTCATCTAGACAACTATTGTTCACGGAGCCTGTAGACGTCAGGTTGAATGGGACAGACCTCAGGTTCAAATCTTTAAGGGTACGGACCCCTGGCTTTTGCCTGGCATGTGTACTAAATCATCCTAACAGCGAAACATTACATTACAACGACACGTAACCAGAACATGACGAGTGCGAGCATGGAAAAAGGATGCTCTCTGGGAACATTAGTGGAAAAGGATGCTCTCTGGAAACAGTCGCCATCCGCACAACGGATTGTCCCTAACATTTCCAGATTTCGGAACGTTCAACATCGTGACGCGCTCCTGTCATCTACATTTCGACGAAATTTTACCTCCTGAATTAGTTTGGTGCTCTGTATAGAACCTCAGAATATGCATTACGCTGCGTGTCCCTAGCGTTTCCAGCTCCTGAATCGTTCCAGCTAGTGGAATGCCTCTACCATCTTCATGTCAACGATCTGTTACTCTGAATTTAAGTTTGGTGATCTGTATAGACCTGTACAACATGCATTACGCTATGTAACAGACTCATCACGCTATGTAACAACACGATCACGCTATGTAACAACATGTTCACGCTATGTAACAACATGATCACGCTATGTAACAACATGATCACGCTATGTAACAACATGATCACGCCATGTAACAACATGATCACGCTATGTAACAACATGATCACGCTATGTAACAACATAACCACGCTATGTAACAAAACGATCACGCTATGTAACAACACGATCACGCTAGGTAACAACATGTTCACGCTATGTAACAACATGATCACGCTATGTAACAACATGATCACGCTATGTAACAACATGATCACGCCATGTAACAACATGATCACGCTATGTAACAACATGATCACGCTATGTAACAACATGATCACGCTATGTAACAACATGACCACGCTATGTAACAAAACGATCAAGCTATGTAACAACTGATCACGCTATGTAACATGATCATGCTATGTAACAACCTGAGCACGCTATGTAACAACATGATCACGCTATGTAACAAACTGAGTACGCTATGTAACAACATGATCACGCCATGTAACAACTGATCACGCTATGTAACAACATGCTCAAGCTATGTAACAACTGATCACGCTATGTAACAACATGATCACGCTATGTAACAACCTGAGCACGCTATGTAACAATCTGATCACGTTATGTAACAACTGATCACGCTATGTAACAACATGATCACGCTATGTAACAACATGATCACGCTATGTAACAACATGTTCACGCTATGTAACAACATGACCACGCTATGTAACAAAACGATCACGCTATGTAACAACACGATCACGCTATGTAACAACACGATCACGCAATGTAACAACTGATCACGCTATGTAACAACCTGATCAAGCTATGTAACAACTGATCACGCTATGTAACATCATGATCACGCTATGTAACAACCTGAGCACGCTATGTAACAACATGATCACGCTATGTAACAACCTGAGTACGCTATGTAACAACATGATCACGCCATGTAACAACTGATCACGCTATGTAACAACATGCTCAAGCTATGTAACAACTGATCACGCTATGTAACAACACGATAACGCTATGTAACAACCTGATCAAGCTATGTAACAACCTGAGTACGCTATGTAACAACATGATCACGCCATGTAACAACTGATCACGCTATGTAACAACATGCTCAAGCTATGTAACAACATGTTCACGCTATGTAACAACATTATCACGCTATGTAACAACATTATCACGCTATGTAACAACATGTTCACGCTATGTAACAACATGATCACGCTATGTAACAACATGACCACACTATGTAACAACATGATCACGCTATGTAACAAAACGATCAAGCTATGTAACAACACGATCACGCTATGTAACAACCTGATCAAGCTATGTAACAACTGATCACGCTATGTAACAACCTGAGCACGCTATGTAACAATCTAATCACGCTATGTAACAACTGATCACGCTATGTAACAACATGCTCAAGCTATGTAACAACATGATCACGCTATGTAACAACATGTTCACGCTATGTAACAACATGTTCACGCTATATAACAACATGATCACGCTATGTAACAACATGACCACACTATGTAACAACATGATCACGCTATGTAACAAAACGATCAAGCTATGTAACAACACGATCACGCTATGTAACAACCTGATCAAGCTATGTAACAACTGATCACGCTATGTAACAACCTGAGCACGCTATGTAACAATCTGATCACGCTATGTAACAACTGATCACGCTATGTAACAACATGCTCAAGCTATGTAACAACATGATCACGCTATGTAACAACATGTTCACGCTATGTAACAACATGTTCACGCTATGTAACAACATGATCACGCTATGTAACAACATGACCACACTATGTAACAACATGATCACGCTATGTAACAACATGAACACGCTATGTAACAATACGATCACGCTATGTAACAATCTGATTACTATGTAACAACGTATCACGCTATGTAACAATATGACTACGCTATGTAACAAAACGATCACGCTATGTAACAACTGATCACGCTATGTAACAACCTGAGCACGCTATGTAACAAAACGATCACGCTATGTAACAACATGATCACGCTATGTAACAACATGTTCACGCTATGTAACAACATGACCACGCTATGTAACAAAACGATCACGCTATGTAACAACACGATCACGCTATGTAACAACACGATCACGCAATGTAACAACTGATCACGCTATGTAACAATCTGATCAAGCTATGTAAAAACTGATCACGCTATGTAACATCATGATCACGCTATGTAACAACCTGAGCACGCTATGTAACAACATGATCACGCTATGTAACAACCTGAGTACGCTATGTAACAACATGATCACGCCATGTAACAACTGATCACGCTATGTAACAACATGCTCAAGCTATGTAACAACTGATCACGCTATGTAACAACACGATCACGCTATGTAACAACCTGATCAAGCTATGTAACAACATGATCACGCTATGTAACAACCTGAGTACGCTATGTAACAACATGATCACGCCATGTAACAACTGATCACGCTATGTAACAACATGCTCAAGCTATGTAACAACATGTTCACGCTATGTAACAGCATTATCACGCTATGTAACAACATGTTCACGCTATGTAACAACATGATCACGCTATGTAACAACATGACCACACTATGTAACAACATGATCACGCTATGTAACAAAACGATCAAGCTATGTAACAACACGATCACGCTATGTAACAACCTGATCAAGCTATGTAACAACTGATCACGCTATGTAACAACCTGAGCACGCTATGTAACAATCTGATCACGCTATGTAACAACTGATCACGCTATGTAACAACATGCTCAAGCTATGTAACAACATGATCACGCTATGTAACAACATGTTCACGCTATGTAACATGTTCACGCTATGTAACAACATGATCACGCTATGTAACAACATGACCACACTATGTAACAACATGATCACGCTATGTAACAACATGAACACGCTATGTAACAATACGATCACGCTATGTAACAATCTGATTACTATGTAACAACGTATCACGCTATGTAACAATATGACTACGCTATGTAACAAAACGATCACGCTATGTAACAACTGATCACGCTATGTAACAACCTGAGCACGCTATGTAACAAAACGATCACGCTATGTAACAACTGATCACGCTATGTAACAACCTGAGCACGCTATGTAACAACCTGAGCACGCTATGTAACAATACGATCACGCTATGTAACAACCTGATCACGCTATGTAACAACCTGATTACGCTATGTAACAACTGATCACGCTATGTAACAACATGATCACGCCATGTAACAACCTGAGCACGCTATGTAACAACATGATCACGCTATGTAACAACATGAACACGCTATGTAACAATACGATCACGCTATGTAACAATCTGATTACTATGTAACAACGTATCACGCTATGTAACAACATGATCACGCTATGTAACAACCTGAGCACGCTATGTAACATCATGATCACGCTATGTAACAACCTGATCACGCTATGTAACAACATGCTCACGCTATGTAACAACTGATCACGCTATGTAACAACATGATCACGCTATGTAACAACCTGAGCACGCTATGTAACAACATGATCACGCTATGTAACAACATGTTCACGCTATGTAACAACACGATCACGCTATGTAACAACACGATCACGCTATGTAACAACATGGACACGCTATGTAACAACATGAACACGCTATGTAACAATACGATCAAGCTATGTAACAACCTGAGCACGCTATGTAACAGCATGATCACGCTATGTAACAACATGAACACTCTATGTAACAACCTGAGCATGCTATGTAACAACATGATCACGCTATGTAACAACCTAATCACGCTATGTAACTACATGATCACGCTATGTAACAACATGATCACGCTATGTAAATAGGGTGGACCATTTAAGTTGAGGCTATACAATATATCCAAAACTAAGCGTTGTAGAAAGAAATGTCTTTAATAAAACTTGACTGATATTATGACGAAAGTAAATCCCGCTAGTCGTGTTTCGTTTGGAGGCCGTTATGAGGGTCATTTTGGGTCAATTTATTTTTTTAAATGGGAACCTACAATTAGGGTCCCATTTAAAAAGACCCTGAAATGACCCTCACTACGTCCTCCAAACGAAATACGACTAGCAGCATTTACTTTCGCCATAATATCAATCAAGTTTATTAAAGACATTTCTTTCTACAACGCTTAGTTTTGGATATATTGTATAGCCTCAACTTAAATGGTCCACCCTATTTACATAGCGTGATCATGTTGTTACATAGCGTGATCATGTAGTTACATAGCGTGATTAGGTTGTTACATAGCGTGATCATGTTGTTACATAGCATGCTCAGGTTGTTACATAGAGTTTTCATGTTGTTACATAGCGTGATCATGCTGTTACATAGCGTGCTCAGGTTGTTACATAGCTTGATCGTATTGTTACATAGCGTGTTCATGTTGTTACATAGCGTGTCCATGTTGTTACATAGCGTGATCGTGTTGTTACATAGCGTGATCGTGTTGTTACATAGCGTGAACATGTTGTTACATAGCGTGATCATGTTGTTACATAGCGTGCTCAGGTTGTTACATAGCGTGATCATGTTGTTACATAGCGTGATCAGTTGTTACATAGCGTGAGCATGTTGTTACATAGCGTGATCAGGTTGTTACATAGCGTGATCATGATGTTACATAGCGTGCTCAGGTTGTTACATAGCGTGATCATGTTGTTACATAGCGTGATACGTTGTTACATAGTAATCAGATTGTTACATAGCGTGATCGTATTGTTACATAGCGTGTTCATGTTGTTACATAGCGTGATCATGTTGTTACATAGCGTGCTCAGGTTGTTACATGGCGTGATCATGTTGTTACATAGCGTGATCAGTTGTTACATAGCGTAATCAGGTTGTTACATAGCGTGATCAGTTGTTACATAGCGTAATCAGGTTGTTACATAGCGTGATCAGGTTGTTACATAGCGTGATCGTATCTTTACATAGCGTGCTCAGGTTGTTACATAGCGTGCTCAGGTTGTTACATAGCGTGATCAGTTGTTACATAGCGTGATCGTTTTGTTACATAGCGTGCTCAGGTTGTTACATAGCGTGATCAGTTGTTACATAGCGTGATCGTTTTGTTACATAGCGTAGTCATATTGTTACATAGCGTGATACGTTGTTACATAGTAATCAGATTGTTACATAGCGTGATCGTATTGTTACATAGCGTGTTCATGTTGTTACATAGCGTGATCATGTTGTTACATAGTGTGGTCATGTTGTTACATAGCGTGATCATGTTGTTACATAGCGTGAACATGTTGTTACATAGCGTGAACATGTTGTTACATAGCGTGATCATGTTGTTACATAGCTTGAGCATGTTGTTACATAGCGTGATCAGTTGTTACATAGCGTGATCAGATTGTTACATAGCGTGCTCAGGTTGTTACATAGCGTGATCAGTTGTTACATAGCTTGATCAGGTTGTTACATAGCGTGATCGTGTTGTTACATAGCTTGATCGTTTTGTTACATAGCGTGATCATGTTGTTACATAGTGTGGTCATGTTGTTACATAGCGTGATCATGTTGTTACATAGCGTGAACATGTTGTTACATAGCGTGATAATGTTGTTACATAGCGTGAACATGTTGTTACATAGCTTGAGCATGTTGTTACATAGCGTGATCAGTTGTTACATGGCGTGATCATGTTGTTACATAGCGTACTCAGGTTGTTACATAGCGTGATCATGTTGTTACATAGCTTGATCAGGTTGTTACATAGCGTTATCGTGTTGTTACATAGCGTGATCAGTTGTTACATAGCTTGAGCATGTTGTTACATAGCGTGATCAGTTGTTACATGGCGTGATCATGTTGTTACATAGCGTACTCAGGTTGTTACATAGCGTGATCATGTTGTTACATAGCGTGCTCAGGTTGTTACATAGCGTGATCATGATGTTACATAGCGTGATCAGTTGTTACATAGCTTGATCAGGTTGTTACATAGCGTGATCAGTTGTTACATTGCGTGATCGTGTTGTTACATAGCGTGATCGTGTTGTTACATAGCGTGATCGTTTTGTTACATAGCGTGGTCATGTTGTTACATAGCGTGAACATGTTGTTACATAGCGTGATCATGTTGTTACATAGCGTGATCATGTTGTTACATAGCGTGATCAGTTGTTACATAACGTGATCAGATTGTTACATAGCGTGCTCAGGTTGTTACATAGCGTGATCATGTTGTTACATAGCGTGATCAGTTGTTACATAGCTTGAGCATGTTGTTACATAGCGTGATCAGTTGTTACATGGCGTGATCATGTTGTTACATAGCGTACTCAGTTTGTTACATAGCGTGATCATGTTGTTACCTAGCGTGCTCAGGTTGTTACATAGCATGATCATGTTACATAGCGTGATCAGTTGTTACATAGCTTGATCGTTTTGTTACATAGCGTGGTCATGTTGTTACATAGCGTGATCATGTTGTTACATAGCGTGATCATGTTGTTACATAGCGTGATCATGTTGTTACATGGCGTGATCATGTTGTTACATAGCGTGATCATGTTGTTACATAGCGTGATCATGTTGTTACATAGCGTGAACATGTTGTTACCTAGCGTGATCGTGTTGTTACATAGCGTGATCGTTTTGTTACATAGCGTGGTTATGTTGTTACATAGCGTGATCATGTTGTTACATAGCGTGATCATGTTGTTACATGGCGTGATCATGTTGTTACATAGCGTGATCATGTTGTTACATAGCGTGATCATGTTGTTACATAGCGTGAACATGTTGTTACATAGCGTGATCGTGTTGTTACATAGCGTGATGAGTCTGTTACATAGCGTAATGCATGTTGTACAGGTCTATACAGATCACCAAACTTAAATTCAGAGTAACAGATCGTTGACATGAAGATGGTAGAGGCATTCCACTAGCTGGAACGATTCAGGAGCTGGAAACGCTAGGGACACGCAGCGTAATGCATATTCTGAGGTTCTATACAGAGCACCAAACTAATTCAGGAGGTAAAATTTCGTCGAAATGTAGATGACAGGAGCGCGTCACGATGTTGAACGTTCCGAAATCTGGAAATGTTAGGGACAATCCGTTGTGCGGATGGCGACTGTTTCCAGAGAGCATCCTTTTCCACTAATGTTCCCAGAGAGCATCCTTTTTCCATGCTCGCACTCGTCATGTTCTGGTTACGTGTCGTTGTAATGTAATGTTTCGCTGTTAGGATGATTTAGTACACATGCCAGGCAAAAGCCAGGGGTCCGTACCCTTAAAGATTTGAACCTGAGGTCTGTCCCATTCAACCTGACGTCTACAGGCTCCGTGAACAATAGTTGTCTAGATGACTAATGTTTCAAGAGAGTATCCTTTCTCCCTGCTATGCATTGATCGCAATTCCCTCATCCTGGATATATACATAGGTGCGTGTTATGAATTCATTCATTCGCTTTTAATTCCTTCGAGCGTTAGCATTCACGTATTCATTTAATTTCTTTTAGTTTTAGCATGAGCTACTGCCCGAGAAAATCTGTGCAACTGACGAATGAGAAACTCGATTTTTCATACATTACACATGAAGGAAAACGCGTTATTAGATGCTGTGTATGCGGGCGGATTTTTAAGAATCGTTCTTTGTCAAGATTTAAGTTTCATAGAGCAACATGTTATACTGAATCGACTCTCTCACCTGCACTTGAAGATCCGAAGATGTATAGAGGGGAATGTTATACCGGATCAAGCCTCTGTCCTTCACTGGAGACTACTGTTGGTGAAAAATCTGGATACATCGGAAGTTGCGAGAATATGAAATCTTCATATGATGATGATTCAGTGATATCAACGCTTGAAAATCCAAATAGACTAGTAAATATATTGAGGTTACTAATTGCGTCGAGGGATGCTGGTAATAATAGTCACACACAAGAGATTGAGGAAATTATAAGTAAGCTGAAAGCATCTAAAGTTATAGCATGACAGGATCGAGAAATTGTGTTAATCATTTACTGCCATGGTTAACAGGAACTTTGAAATATCAAAAAACTTGTACTTATAAAATACATCATTCAGACATTGTTGAGATGTTTAGTTTTTTTACTGATAATGCAGGTCTCTTTCTGCGTGATGTATATGATTATATAACTGAGTGTTTAGAATGTCTAGACTATCACCTTTGCCTTTAGGAAATATGTATGGTTTTTTGTAAAGGAATGTAATAGGATAATGTTTATAAAAAATAAATGTTGTCTGCATTACTTTTTGTAAAGTGATATGTTTTTTTACATGTATTCAGTTAAACTGATTTTTAAAAATTGGTTTACATGAATGTTGTTTATCTTCTTTTTTCTAACCTAGAATTGTATTCATTTGCAATTTATTTCCATGTCTCTTCCTTACGCTTAGCAGAGCTATCAGTCATTTTATTTTCAACACTAATTTGTGTTCCAAAACAATGTCGGGCATATATCTTTCTCTTCTTTCTTAAAATTTGCTGCCTGAGTCTTTTTATTACTTTCGTCCTTCTCCATTTTGCAATTTCTTTATGCATCAGAGACGAATGAAAGTTGAATGGCATTAGCAATTGTGAATTGATTCAATACAATTGCAGTGATCTGAGATTAGTGAATAATGAATAACGTTTATTTCTCAATACTCGATACATAATTAAGTTATATACTTTTAGACTATAATAATATTTGAAAATATTAGGTTATTTACACTATAAATTCACTTCTTTGTTGTTTGCCTATACTAATCTATGGTCTCAGTACATACAACTCCTGGTTTTCTATGTATCGATGACCCTCTGTCTACTTGTTTATGTTTCATTATATATACCTTTATTTTTTTTTTAATGTGCCATATGTATGATTTCCTGTGTTACGTCTTGTTACGTGGTTACGTTAGATGATAGACAATGAGAAGATCCAGAACAAACAAGGTGGGAATAGGTTAGGACGTATACTTCACTGTAAACCGATATACTGTTTGTCCCTCTCCGTCTCGCGCACTACTGTTTAACAAATATAAAGTTTGTAAGGTTTAGAAATTAAGTATATAAAAGTGTTGTAAGGCTGGATGAGAAAAGTTTTATAATCGAATTACTCTATATTACAGTATAAACCTACATTCCTCCTCCTTCAATCTCTGTCTATCCTTGTATCTCTCCCGTTTTCCATTTCTCCCATATAAACGTATACTCTAATCCTCAAACCATGTCTAGACTAGCACCTCTCCTCGTATGCCCTACCGCTCTCATATAAATGCATTTTCCTCCTTGAAGACTCTCTCAACCTAGCACCTACCTTCGTTTTCCCTATCTTTTCTCATATAGACGTATAATCTCTCATTCAGACCTCCATGCCTAATACCTCTCCTCGGTTTGCTAGCTCCCTCATATAAAAACGCTATATTCTACCCTTCTAGTACCTCTCCTCGTATTCCCTATTTCTTCCGTATAAAGAGTATCCTCTCCTCCTTCAGCATCAGTCTAGTCTAGCACCTCTCCTCGTATTTCCCTATCTCTCCCGTATAAGCCTATATTCCCGTCCTTCAGCATCTGTATAGCCTATTATATGTACACGTTTCCCCTATCTTTCCCATATAAACGCATATTCCACACCTCAAACCCTGTCTAGCCTAACACGTCTCCTCATATTCCCCTACCTCTCTCATATAAGATGCATTCCCTCATTCAACACCGTCTAGCCTAGCATCGACCCTCGTATTCCCTATCTCTCGCATATAAACGCCTACTCTATCATTCAAAACTCCTATCCTAATACCTCTCCTCGGTTCGCTATATCGCTCATATTCTACCCTTCAAGTCCTGTTTAGTATAGCATCTTTCCTTGTATTTCCTATCTCTCTCGTATAAAGCATATCCCTCCCTCCTTTAGCATCTGACTAGCCTAGCATCAGCCCTGGTATTCCCTATCTCTCCCCTATAAATGCTTCTGTCTAGAGACCTAATGTTTCAGGAGAGCATCCTTTCCCCCTATAACTGTATGTTTAGAAGGTCTAGACTATCACTTTTGTCTTTGGGAAATATGTTCGGGTTTTTTTTTTTGTGAAGGAATGTAATAGGAAAATGTTTTATAAAAAATAAATGTTGTTTATATTACATAGCCCTCATTTTTATTAATCTTTTTATACACCTCATATCATACAGTCCAATATTAAGATGGTTCTGGCTTCTAGATTCCCATTTATTCAGGTCTCTTTCAGTAATAGTTCAATAACTTTTTTGTTTAGATTTCATGTAGCATCAATGTTTTAAGATAATACATTTTTCTTTAAACAATTATGAAATTATTTATGAAATCAATGGTATTGGCATGTATAGCAGTAATAATGAGTACATAATTTATATATTATTGCTATATTCTACACACTCGAATGTTCCATGCTGGACGGTGCTGCAATTCTTCATGTTGAGGATGTTCCTATCACATTTCTGTTCGTGTTGTTTTAAGCTATCTCATTCTTCCTCTTCATTTACATTCATCTGGACATTCCTGTAACAAACATTCACATTATTTGTAGCTTGTTGTAGGTATATACTTCGATGCGGAGAATCAATGCAATGTGGTATTAAACTTCTTTCTGCACGAAATCACTCAGACTACAATCTAGACATTATTTACACATATTTGTTTTAATACAGTGATGCATGCTTTGACAACTGCTACCCTAATGGAAATTATTTGCAACTTGCTGTAGGTATCTGCTTTGAGGTAAAGAATCAGTGAATAGACTATTAAACTTCTTTCTGCAGGTCCTCGCCCAGACTACATCCTAAGCGTTATTTACACAGTGATGTATACTTTAGATGAATGTTATCCTAGGAAGTGTGAATTTATAAACTCAACAAATGTAACTCTAAATGAAGCTTTGAAAGGATAGCTGAATTATTTCTACAAACCTTAACAGGAAGAAAAGACAATTTACATGTCTTAAACTTGCCGGATGGTACTACACCATGATATACCATTTGAAACTTTCCTGGCATTTCATCCAACTGTTGGCTTGTTAGGGTTGAATATCTTGTCGGAAGAAACACTTGCTTATTGTCTAAAACCGCAACCACTCTAGCACCGTATCTCGTATCAATTTTTCTTATGGATTTTATATTATAAGGCTCCTCTGGCTGAAGATCTTGTAGTCTTTGAACGGTCGGGTAAATGCTACCCTCAGCCAATGTGTTAAGTTGAGATGTCAAACTTTCTGCATTAGGAAGAGAAAAAACATATTCTTTATTAGAGAATGTGTTGCATAACTAAATTTCATTTATTTGAAAGTTACAAAATTATTAACTTTTTCTGTATAATATAATAATAAAAATGATAATATGTGTAAATATAATTGAGGTTCTGATTCACTAATGAAGTTCATTAAGTACTATATTTTCCGATTTAAATGTTTTAATATAATGTAAACATTTACTTTGTTAGAGTGAATGATTCGCGCAACAGACTTTTTGTAATATTCTAAAGCAAAAACGTTAATTTTTAATGTGATGGAAACAGACTGGAAGTTTTTACTAAATAAAATGCACAAGAGGAATGAAACATTAACTGATGAATGTTCGATCAATGCATGCAAACATGAAGTCCCCGGATCGAATACCGCCGCTTACCCTCGGAAGAATATTTATACAGAACATTATTTATTCGAATCGTAGGGTAATCAAGTAATTGTATTTTGTCTAGAAAGGAATATAATTCACTCTGTGAAACCCTGTATTTAAATATCTGGAATAATAATTACTCAACAAGATGAATACTTAACTAAATTGTTCACATTTTTTGAGAATTCGCGCAGTTAGCTATTAAATGTAGAATAAGCTTGTCTAAAATGAATACTTAACTAAACTGTTCACATTTCAGAAAAAATTCAACTATCTAGCTATTAACTTTTAGAATGCTCAGCTATTTACAAATAAAGAGCCGTCATTAAAAACAAGAACGCAAATAAAAGTTAAATGTACTAAGTAATAAGTTAACTTTTTAATGAAGATGAATTGGTGATACAACTTACCAGACATGCTGTTCGATGTAATTTCCACGTTGAAAGAATAAAGTTTGCAGAGTGCTTAGATCGCAGTGTTCTTACGATACTGTGAAAATCATTGGAGAAACTGCTGCTTTTATATAATTCCCCCCACTAAAGCTGAAGAAGTGAGAGATTGTAGAGCACTTAGGAAAACAATTACTGGCATTGTTCGCTAATGAGGTGAAAGCGTCTCAGCTAATAGAGGTCGCCGTTACCATCAGACAGAAGTAGGTTACGGGTTTTTTCATTACATGCCGGGCCCTTGTTCGCTAATGGAGTGAAAGCGTCTAACGGGTCAGCTAATGTGTGTCACCGTTACCTCCAGACGGAAGTATGTCGTTGATCGCTAATGTATGTAAACAGATCCGGAATGTAAACTTAAAAGCCTATTAATGTGTTGAAAGCGTCTAACATGTTCAGCTAATGGACAAGCGATTTCCCCAGATACAAGAAGGCTGCAGTGTTTCATTACATGACAGACTGTTACCGTGAGCAGACTACTTATACTCACGCTCCAGTCAACAATTCATTAATCAAAAAACTTAATTGCTCGATGATGCAATGTGCAGACCTTAGTAGCCATAAAAAAAATGTTTGACGAACATTACCTAATTAATTTGCCGAGGGGCGGCAGGACTCGAGAAAACAATTCCATCAAGTCATGACGCCACAGTAGAACGCATGGGAGAGGGGGTAGGACCTGCCGGCACAGACCCTGTCGGCATTAGATCAGCACACAAAGCGAGAGGGGGCGGGGCCTAACGACACGAGACCTGGCGGCATGTGAGCACACAAAGGGAGGGGGCGGGGCTAGCGGCATAGATCAAAGAAGCTTATCAGTTTTTCGGCATCTCTCTGCGCTCAAACCGGTATTCTATTGCTACTCATAGCTACAAGCTCAGCGAATTCGATAAGATTGTTTTTATAGCGAAACCACATTGGTTTTCTTGCTTTCGTCATCAGCATGATACTGGTTTAAAGGAGCGATGGCTTTATTTTATATTCACCCCTTGTATTTCTGGTTTCAATTTGCATAGGCATCTGTCACAAATGGTCCGTTGATGATGTAGAACGCATCATCTAATTTAAGAATTTGAGCTTTGGATGAAGGAAAACTAATTTCAAAGAGATACATAAGTAAATTATATTAGTGTTCATGATGCTAGCAGGTATTTAAAAATCACACTGCAATAACATAGTTTAGGTAGCAGATGCGGATAAATATTGCTATTTTTACGTCAAATCGTTACGGCGTCTGTTGATTGTTTGGTAGACAAGACATGGTCTGTGCTAGCCAGATGCCTTAGCTGGGTAGTTGCGTTCCTGTATCATCTGCACGGTAATTTGCTGACACGCGATCTTAGGTGTGTAGTCTCTTTTGCGTGCTATATCTATTGATTTGATTGAAAAATTGACCTTTAGAATCGTGAAACTTTTCCTGCGTGCGCTTTTGGAACGTCAATTGCATACCGAGTATATGGTCCTAATTGTGTAGTCTCCTTCCTGTACCATCCAAGTTAGTTATTGTTAGATGACCTTAGCAGCGTAGGCACCTTCCTGCAGAGAAATAAAAACGGATCAGATTGTCAATGAGGATACGATTCTCTTTCTAAGGACACATCCATCCTATAAACCGATAAACCGATAAGTTTAATTCTCGTGGCGGGTTTTTGGGCTGCTAACAAGTTCTCAACTCCTAACCGCATAAAACTGATGTCAACGACTTAAAAACTCAAAGCTATCACTGGAAGCGCATCAACTAGTCCCCGAAAGAAATCAATAAAGTAAAAATGCAAAGCCATACAAACAATTTCGGCGAAGCCAAGATGACGGTTTTGCGATGTTCCAAGGCTTTTGGTCCATTTTGGTATCAGAGGACCACAATCAATTGAGGATCAACATTCTTCGTAATGCCCAGTGCTATTCCTGTGAAATTTTCTTACAAAGAGGCATTTGTTTGAACGCGGCAAGTATGCATCTGATGTGAATCAGAAGATTTCCTTTTTAAATGATTTTGACGCTCTATACAAAACCTTGGGATTCTTACAAATTTAGAATGAAACGATTTATGCATTTTAGGAGCTTCCAATGCTTTTTGCTGGTATTTGACGTTAACAATGACCTTTTACTAAATTAAAAATAACTGATGTAATTAAAAATAATTATATTTTCCTTAGACTGGTGTTACATTTTGACCGTTCTATGCGTCAACCTAAGGATCATATTTCCGAAAGCTTTGGAGCAGAAAACATACATTTTCAATGGCAATTCGTCCCCTACATTTTTCTCACATTAATGCATGTTGCTCTCCAATGCTGCACGTCGGAGGCCAAGTGGAAAAGTTGGTAGAATTTGTTTTCACAGTTTGATTTATCGTGCATGTTTCCCTTCACACACATGTGCTGCTGAGTGGCCTTTTCTTGGGAAAAAAACAACCATCACAATTTGAAGTAAGTGTTAGCTTCGAGAGATGTGTCAGCAAGTAACAGTGAGCTTGCCTGCCTGATACACATTCAGTGCACTTCAATCGCATTTGTTGATTTATTCGCGTAACATGTTTTGTGTTTTGTTAGGAGAAAATATGGAACCACTGTTTGTCACTATTTCTCTTTTAGACATTTAAATGTTCATGTTCCCTAACTATAAATCTTCTCCAACTATTTCCATTTATTTACTGAACAAGTAAACACGTAGATATTAAAGTGAAATACTTGCTATTTTTGCTTGGCAATTACAAATGAATAGCAGTTTCCGTGCACCTCTATTTATTACATTTTATTGGCGTCTCCTTTATTTTGAGTTGTATAGTAATATATGCACCATTAAACCGAGCGAGATGGCTCCACGGTAGCGTGTGAGGCTCACATTCAGGAAGTTCCGGTTTCGAGTCCCGGTGGCCGCCCAATCTGAGCATGGGTTTTTCGTGCTTTTCCCTGGTTGACATAGGCGAATAATGGAGTGGTGTATTCTACCACGGATTTCCTCTCTCCCTCATTTCATTTCACTTTCTGTTTCAGGTTGACGGGCGGTGGTTTGGTCGGTGTCGGGCAGATGGCGCAGAGTCTTGCGCTTCTTGGCCCTGCTAGAGGGAAACCTATCAATCCTCCACTTTTGGGTCGTTCCCAATAGAGGAACGTCTCCGTGCAACCCTCCTGTGGTCGTGTGGTCAAGCCTGGAACTGTTAGGGAACTCAGCGCTTCTCTGTCAATTTGCACCGGTCTCGCTCTGCAACCCAAACGTCTCCTGCCGTTCCTTCACCTCATACATCGGTCCCGGGTGTCGAAGTGCCAGGCGTCCCTAGTCCTGTCCTATCCCACCCTACACCTGCGAGCATATGGGAACTGTTGGATGAGCTTCACGTAAACCAGAGGCTTACATCCAGGAATGGGAAAATCTAAACCTTAGACATCCGTTCCATCTTGCAATTAATGGGAGTTACATTGCTTTAGTGCCATTAGGTCCAGTTTTGTAGCTTTAGACGAAGTAAAGCAGTGGATGAATTTAAGAGAAGTTCAATGAATTAGCCACTGTTAGCATATTACATAGGTGAAGGACACTCTGGTATTGTCTAACAAAGCAGATGATACTCAAAGCATTGTTTTACAACAAACATCATTCAGCGTCTCCTATAACTGGTATGAATTGCAATTAATCTGAAGATGTTTGATTGTTATTATAGCACAAACCAGCTGTACCTACATGTAACATCATCAAATAACTGATATGGAAATCATTGGGGACTTCTTCTCCCACGCAAAAATAGAATTATTTGTGTGCTACACAGGAGAAATAGACGCAAGAGGTTAGAAAAGGGAGCATGAGGAACATATTAGAATTTGGAATGCATGAAGTGACCTAACAAGGAAGAGGAATGAAAAAAGGAGCCGAAATAACAGAGTATTAAACACTGAATGCCCTCAGAACCGAGACTCAAATGAGAGGATAGATTACGCAACGGTGTTGCTGCTGACAAACGTGCATAAGCTGCAACTGCCATGCTTATTGAGAAGGAACATGAGACAAAAAGAGAAATGAAACGGAGTACTAGCGACAGAAAGCTTAAGTTTAGGCGCTGTGTTTTTGTTTGGGTGTATTTATATTGTTCATTTTTTCATTAAAATTTTTAATTATTTTAAATATTTGAAGATAAATCACAGAATGCTTTAACAATTAATGGCCTGAACGTTCTCACTATATTTTTATGTCACATTTAACTTACGAAATCATTTCAGTCCATGACTGTAATGTGCTTTTGAATTTTACCTTTGTGCTGATGTTTGCTTGCATCACACCTTACTCTGTTGTGATTCGTGGAGAGAATGCTTGTGGCGCAATCACTATTCCTATAATTACACAGTAAGCAATTGCGCAATTTGAGAAAGAGATTGACAAAGTTGCCACTTATCGCTTGCACATGGACAGCTGCGATCTAGTTGCGCCTATTAATGAAATAACAACATTTTAGATCCGTATTATTATTATTATTATTATTATTATTATTATTATTATTATTATTATTATTTGCCTACGTTGGGATACAAAAATATGGGATGTACACGAAGACGACAGCAAAATAGGACATCTACATGCCAAAGGATGGAAATGGGCATACAAATATCAGCGTAAAGCAGCATGTTAACAAAAGAAATATACATTCTTATTCCAATGTGCAAATGCCGCTGATATCCGAATCACTTTCATCACTGCTGCTGTTGCTGCTGCCGGCGTGGTGGTCGACGTCAGCACTTTTGTGCCATTTACTTTTTTGCAGAAAATATGTTTTTCGTTATTTTATGCAAATAAGTCCTGCTACCTTGGAATAGCTTTCTGGATATAAAGATAGGCAGGTGCTGTGCAGGAACTAGATTATCATATTATTGCCCCTTGATTTTTTCTCTGGGACAATAATATGTGCACGCTATTCCAGTTCGACAACAGAGAGGGGCTGATGGCGAGAATAAATACTTCCGGCTTTTGCAAGCATCATCCTCCCAACGCGACCTACCATTCCTTAAAACGTGTTGGCGAAGTGTATTACATCCTATGATTATACTTTTATTAAAAACAATCTAATATATCGTCAGTAATAAAATTTCTTTGCCAGTTACTGTACTTCCAGAGGATTGCTTAATGAGGGCCGCATTGTCTGCCCCCTGTTATGTGAGACAGACCAGCTGTTAATGCTTTCAGTAAAAGAGACCTCTACTGAGCGGGGTGGCTCAGGCGGCTTCGTCTGTGGTCCGCATTCGGGAGGTCCCGGGATCGATCCCCGGTGACCGTCCACTCTAGTCCATGGGTTTTTCGTGGTTCCTCCGTGTCGTCAGGTGAATGCTGGGGTGGTTCATCTTCTACCACAACTCCCATCATCTTCCTTGTCATCCGTTTCAGGGTTGTAGGACTAGGCGACGGGGTTCCGCGGATTGTGGTTGGGCGGTGGCTTGCACTCTGTAAAGGTTTCTTCCCTGGCGTCGCTGCGGTACCGCTCATTTAGTTCTCTCTTCAGAGTGGGGCTCCGCTGCGGGGGACCCTGGAGGCTGGTGGCTTGTGGGAAGGGACCGTGTGGCGTCGCTGCGGTACCGCTCATTTAGTTCTCTCTTCAGAGTGGGGCTCCGCTGCGGGGGACCCTGGAGGCTGGTGGCTTGTGGGAAGGGACCGTGTGGCGTCGCTGCGGTACCGCTCATTTAGTTCTCTCTTCAGAGTGGGGCTCCGCTGCGGGGGACCCTGGAGGCTGGTGGCTTGTGGGAAGGGACCGTGTGGCGTGGCTGCGGTACCGCTCATTTAGTTCTCTCTTCAGAGTGGGGCTCCGCTGCGGGGGACCCTGGAGGCTGGTGGCTTGTGGGAAGGGACCGTGTGGCGTCGCTGCGGTACCGCTCAATTAGTTCTCTCTTCAGAGTGGGGCTCCGCTGCGGGGGACCCTGGAGGCTTTGGGATTGTGGGAAGGGACCGTGTGGCGTCGGATGCATTCTATCTGGAAACGTTAGGGAGTCAGTCCATGCTTGCGCCCGTCGGCATCCAGATGTGGTTGCCCTTTGGGTCTCTCCCCTCATCCCTCCCTCCCAGGGATCACGATGGAAGCATAAAGGACCGACTGCTCTGCACCTTAAAACAGACCTCTACGGTTTTACATAGAGCGATGATGTTTCCTTGCTGTAGAGATGAGCCACTTGAATACGAAAATAGGAGTACCGCATTTGATTAGAATAATGTAAAATCCAAATGTGGAGCATCTGACAGCGACATCAGGCCTCTAGACTATTCTGTCGGAAGGACTTTCAAATAAAATGTTCTTCTCCACAAAAACTTCTGTGACAGGAAGTCCTGCAAAAGTGAAGAGAAAGAAGTTACGATTGAAGCTGTAAATCGAAAGGAAAGACCGTTTACTAGAAAACGGAACAAATGTGACGAGAACAAAGCATCCAGTGAAAAGGATTCTGGCCAAAATGCTCACCCGTTTCTGAGGATGGTTATTACAACTATACAGAACATTTATCTCATTGGAAAGTACTGAGTTATTACATTTGATTGAAGCGATTTTATATACCCATTGCAGCTATATTGTTAGACATATTGTCACACACAGTAATTCTGCGTTGTCATATACAAGTACTCCATATGTTCCCCCTACTAATTCTGCTGATATCATCTATAATCGAGTTCTTGCCACATGTTCTGTTGAAAGCCATTGTTGATGCGAGCTTGGAGTTCATTTAGCTTGGTATCTTCAGCTGATACATACTGAAGAGTCATTCTGAAGAAAACTGTATGTCCAAACACCTGAGAAAAGAGGAAAGACAGGCTCCCATGATTTAAGCGTCAAAATTCAAGAAATTCTGCATTGTTCATATTCTAATTCAAAACAGCTAAAAAACATATGTTATGTTATGTTATTTCAGTCGAAATTTACAGCTTGGGCAACTCAAGGGGCAGAATGAAATATGCCCAGTTATATGTACAATTCATGCCATGTATAGCATGAACCATTGCTAACTAAATATGGTCTAGCAATATAGCCTACTATATATGCAATCTGTTTTGATTGGATCACCTATCTCTCTGAGATGCAATGCCACTGCTTTCATAGAAAACTGTGTTAATCTAGTTTTTCCCCGTGTTTTTGAGAAACATGAAATCTATGCATTTAAAGCTAGAGGTACTAGTATCGGATTGCTATATCGATTCCCGTTACGAAATGTTTAGGGTTTACTACAATAATGCGCTAATGCAAAAAGATACTCGAATAACAGCGGCTTAGACACTCTACTTATAAATACTACGGGGAAGAGTGACTTAGGATTCATAGCATATCTCTGAATATACAAATCTATAATTAATAACAGAAGGAGTTACATTTCTAAAGATATACTTGTTTTACCATTAAAGGAACCAATAAAACCAAATAATTCGCATATTTCCAGAGTAGAAAACACGGTGACCTTAACATTTAAAGCAAACACAAAATAAGAGATCTGTTTATATATACATCTCCTGTTCAACAACGAAGAGTAAGTGCTACTGTAAACTTTAGTGTGCACGATGCTGTATGATGTTGACTGTTCAAGAGCGAAGAGCAAGAGCTACTGTAAACTTTAATGTGCAGGTTGCTGTATGATGTTGACTGTTCAAGAGCGAAGAGCAAGAGCTACTGTAAACTTTAATGTGCAGGATGCTGTATGATGTTGACTGTTCAAGAGCGAAGAGCAAGAGCTACTGTAAACTTTAATGTGCAGGTTGCTGTATGATGTTGACTGTTCAAGAGCGAAGAGCAAGAGCTACTGTAAACTTTAATGTGCAGGATGCTGTATAATGTTGACTGTTCAAGAGCGAAGAGGAAGTGCTACTGTAAACTTTAATGTGCAGGATGCTGTATGATGTTGACTGTTCAAGAGCGAAGAGCAAGAGCTACTGTAAACTTTAATGTGCAGGTTGCTGTATAATGTTGACTGTTCAAGAGCGAAGAGCAAGAGCTACTGTAAACTTTAATGTGCAGGATGCTGTATGATGTTGACTGTTCAAGAGCGAAGAGGAAGTGCTACTGTAAACTTTAATGTGCAGGTGCTGTATAATGTTGACTGTTCAAGAGCGAAGAGCAAGAGCTACTGTAAACTTTAATGTGCACGATGCTGTATGATGTTGACTGTTCAAGAGCGAAGAGCAAGAGCTACTGTAAACTTTAATGTGCAGGTTGCTGTATAATGTTGACTGTTCAAGAGCGAAGAGGAAGTGCTACTGTAAACTTTAATGTGCAGGTTGCTGTATGATGTTGACTGTTCAAGAGCGAAGAGCAAGAGCTACTGTAAAATTTAATGTGCAGGTTGCTGTATACTGTTGACTGTTCAAGAGCGAAGAGCAAGAGCTACTGTAAACTTTAATGTGCAGGATGCTGTATACTGTTGACTGTTCAAGAGCGAAGAGGAAGTGCTACTGTAAACTTTAATATGCAGGGTGCTGTATAATGTTGACTGTTCGAGAGCGAAGAGGTAGTGCTACTGTAAACTTTAATGTGCAGGGTGCTGTATAATGTTGACTGTTCAAGAGCGAAGAGGAAGTGCTACTGTAAACTTTAATGTGCAGGGTGCTGTATAATGTTGACTGTTCAAGAGCGAAGAGGAAGCGCAACTGTAAACTATAATGTGCAGGATGCTGTATAATGTTGATTTTTCAAGAGCGAAGAGGAAGCGCTACTGTAAACTATAATGTGGAATGTGCTGTATAATGTTGACTGTTCAACAGCAAAGAGGAAGTGCTACTGTAAACTATAATGTGCAGGCTGCTGTATAATGTTGACTGCGTTAAGAGCGAAGAGCAAGCACTACTGTAAACTATAATGTGGAAAGTGCTGTATAATGTTGACCGTTCAACAGCAAAGAGGAAGTGCTACTGTAAACTATAATGTGCAGGCTGCTGTATAATATTGACTATTCAACAGCAAAGAGGAAGTGCTACTGTAAACTATAATGTGCAGGCTGCTGTATAATGTTGACTATTCAACAGCAAAGAGGAAGTGCTACTGTAAACGTTAATGTGCAGGCTGCTGTATAGTGTTGACTGTTCAACAGCAAAAAGTAAGCGCTACTGTAAACTATAATGTGCAGGATCCTGAATAATGTTCACTGTTGAACGGTGACGAGGAACTGCTGCTGTTAACTATGAGGAGCAGGATCTGGTATAGTGTTCACAGCTGAACAGTGACGAGAAAATGCTGCTGTTAACTATGAGGAACAGGATCTGGTGTAGTGTTCACAGCTGAACAGTGACGAGGAACTGCTGCTGTTAACTATGAGGAGCAGGATCTGGTATAGTGTTCACAGCTGAACAGTGACGAGGATCTCCTGCTGTTAACTATGTGGAACAGGATCTGGTATAGTGTTCACTGCTGAACAGTGACGAGGAACTGCTGCTGTTAACTATGAGCAACAGGATCTGGTATAGTGTTCACAGCTGAACAGTGACGAGGAAATGCTGCTGTTAACTATGAGGAGCAGGATCTGGTATAGTGTTCACAGCTGTACGGTGACGAGGAACTGCTGCTGTTAACTATGAGGAACAGGCAGGATCTGGTATAGTGTTCACAGCTGTACGGTGACGAGGAACTGCTGCTGTTAACTATGAGGAGCAGGATCTGGTATAGTGTTCACAGCTGTACGGTGACGAGGAACTGCTGCTGTTAACTATGAGGAACAGGCAGGATCTGGTATAGTGTTCACAGCTGTACGGTGACGAGGAACTGCTGCTGTTAACTATGAGGAACAGGCAGGATCTGGTATAGTGTTCACAGCTGTACGGTGACGAGGAACTGCTGCTGTTAACTATGAGGAGCAGGATCTGGTATAGTGTTCACAGCTGTACGGTGACGAGGAACTGCTGCTGTTAACTATGAGGAACAGGCATGATCTGGTATAGTGTTCACAGCTGTACGGTGACGAGGAACTGCTGCTGTTTACTATGAGGAGCAGGATCTGGTATAGTGTTCACAGCTGTACGGTGACGAGGAACTGCTGCTGTTAACTATGAGGAACAGGCAGGATCTGGTATAGTGTTCACAGCTGTACGGTGACGAGGAACTGCTGCTGTTAACTATGAGGAACAGGCGGGATCTGGTATAGTGTTCACAGCTGTACGGTGACGAGGAACTGCTGCTGTTAACTATGAGGAACAGGATCTGGTATAGTGTTCACAGCTGAACAGGGACGTGAAACGCTGCTCTAACCTAATAAATACAGGTTGTTTGTAATATTTCGTCCAGCTTCAATCGCCTGGCTAACGAGGAGGATAAAAACTGAGTTACATTGCCATCTTTTATTTTGCTTTTTCATATCTGTTTGATGAAAAATGGTTTAAGGACGATGCCTATCAGGGATCGGTGCTGGCGCAATCTGTAGTAGTTGTTCACTTTTTACACCTCATAAAAATTATCGTTTCTATTTGCAATTTCATTGTTATAGATTTGAGATTATATCAGGTCGCATAACTTGTATTTCATGTGCTGAGGCACAAACTCTGAAATATGCGCTAGTACTGTTCTTTCCAGAAAAATAAAACGAAATGTAATTATTGTAAGTTCAATTTGTGGTCATATACATAGTTTATTTGAGCCAGAACTGTTGTTTTTAAACATATGAAAAGCTCATGGGAAAAGCAAAGTTCACTATTGAAAGAAATTCTCCATTATTGTTGCGCCTTGTTGCAATTTACGAAAAACTAGAAAAACATTCATATTCCGCCATACATCGGAACTGAAAAGAACTTTACACTGATAGATCAAAATAATGGTAATGGTGTATCTTTATTGGTGTCCTGTATTTGGGGGACGTGTTCCTGACATCAAAACAGTAAAAAATTCATATGAAAATTGCTCTGAAAATAATTTATTTAAGAGTTACAACACAAATTCGAAAGTTAGAAAAATTGCTGGAAGTGGAATCTTGCTTCGATGCAGGCACTAAGCCTGCGTTCCATTCTCTGGCGCACTCTGTTGAAAATTCCTGGTGTATTTCGTATTTGGTCAAATCCAGTTTGGTTACGTCCTCTCAAAATGTCAACATCAGGTACAGGAGTTGCATAAACCAAGGACTTCAAATGTCTCCAGACGAAGAAATCCATTGGATTCAAATCAGGCAATGGAGCAGACTATACAATGGGTCCCCCTCAACCAACCTATCTTTGCGGAAATCGATCATTCAAAAACTTACGAACTATCATACTAAAATGAGCTGGAGCACCATCGTGTAAAAACCACATTCGTTGGATAATGTCCAGAGGCACATTATCAGTTAAGTGATGCAACTCATTTCTGAAAAACTTGAGAGAGATTTGTCCATTCACATGCAGAGTGAAGATGTAGGGACCAATAAGGTGATTATGAGTGATTCCACCCCAAACGTTGAGAGAGAACCTATGTTGATGGTTGTCCTGTCGTACTTCATTAGGATGCTCAGTTACAGCGCACTGCTGTAACATGGGTTGACAGAAACGTCTTCTTGTCTCAAAGTCCGCCTCATTTAATCCTTCCATACGTTGAAGGTGATACGGGTACAAAAGATTTTCATGCAGAATTCTCCAGATAGTCATATGACTAACTCTTTCCCTTACAGCCATACGTCTTGTGCTTTGTGATGGGTCTGCATCCACAGCACGAAGAACTCGTTCTTCAAGCTCAATGCCTCGTGCCGCTCTTGGTCTCCAACTTCCCTAGTACTCCTCTCAAATGCGTCATTCTTTCAAGCGTTGGTGAATCCGTGCGAATGTTCTTACACATGGTAACGACCTGTCAGGGTTCCTTTCTGCATAAAGTTCACGTGCTCGTGCTGCATTGTCGTCTCACGGCCATACGTGTAGTGCATATCCATCTGTTTACTCATGGAATACATCTTCTTTGATGTATAACAACGAAACGGTTGATTTTCAGACCCATGTATATAAGAACTTTTTTTACTGTTTTGACGTCAGGAACACATTCCCCAAATGTATGACACCAATAAAGATACAGCCTGCATAGCGAATTTTTACAAACACTCACCTTGAATGATTTTCCCCTGTACTCTTTATAGATAGTCTCACAGACGATGTAATTTTCTGTGCGGCATCAATAAGCAATGAAGGAGACAGTTCTAGCGTCAATTTGTTATCTAGGTAAATGCACTTTAGAAAAATGCTGCTTATGACTTGTAAGATGTTCTTCGCCTGAAAAATATCTATAAGAAGCACGGACACACATAGTTTCAGGAAAGCCATTCTATTTCTATTGTACCAACGCCATCCCCCTGCGTCATTTCAACGAGAACATTGTTGCATTCAACAGCACTCTAAATAGTTCCCTCTCCTTAGAGCAGCCAGTTTTGCCCTCTACTCTTAATGAAATGTTTTCATATCATCACTTTTTCACAAACTCTTGATTTAACTCTGATCACACAGTCGAAGACAAATGTATGTGCTCGAGTACACAGAAATTTACCGAAGCATCTAGTTTTCCATGCCGTTTTTCCCTTATCCGATGTTAACAGGATTTCCTATCACTTTGTGTCTCAATCATTCTAAATATAAACCAGTCTGTTATTGGTTTGAAATAAATTCCTACACCTAAACCTTAATGCGTGTACAAAGGCCAGTTCTAGCTCAGAAGTGAACGGGCAGGAGGAATGAAATCTTTAAGCTAAGTTCAATCTCTACTTGATCGAGGTTAAAGTTTTGTGTCATCACCAGCATCATCATCGTGACGCAGCTATGTGCTCGGTTACCGTATAAAAGGTGCGGGCTGACCGGCCCACTGGCCGGGTAAAGCGATAAGTCGGTTGGATAGCGCTCTGAACCAGTGTAAACATCACAAGCGTTATTGATACATAACGGAATTGTTCTGGAACCTTCTTTCTCCCCGCCTGCCGAGCATTCCAGAACTCTCGGAAATTCCAGCAGCCACATAAGCAAGCGTACCCGTGAGTGAACCACTTAGTAAGTGAGATAGTGAGATGCTCTGCTGCGACGTACAGACGGCTCCAAATGTTTTCCGTTCCACCTTTAGGGGGGTAAGCGGGATGTCTTATCGAGAGGTTATGCCATGTGCCTTAGCTCATACCTGCTCTACAAGGTTAGGGAATGTAATAGTGCTAAAGAAATATCATTCCAACACATTTCCCTTAGACTTGGCTGTAAGAATGTATTCACTGTGAAAAGAAAACCGCAATAACATTTCAACATAGGGACATAAGCAGTATACAACAACATTTTAGGAATTACAGGCATCATATCATTGTATAACAAGCAAGTGTTGAAACAAAATGGTTTGGTTTTCAATATTCACTGCTTTCTCTACCCATTATCAACTAACATAATGTCCTTATGAAGTATGGTTTTTCCGTGCATCGTGACAACAATTTAGGCCAGAAATTATTTCAAGTTACAGTCTAAGTTACACTTTTCCCTATTTGGTTGCATGCAAGATGACGTAACGACAAATAGCCGTTTATCTATACCACAACTCATCTTTATAGTGGCTCTACTATTTACCTATAATAAGTATGGAAATTATTGTATTCCACCCAAAAATTCAATAACGAGATTCACCGGAAATACACGTTTTGATACTCCCTGAATCCAAAGAAAGCATGTTCACTTTCTCTACTATGTAGTTACTATAAGCAAAGCAAGTATTGTATTTCACCCAAAAATTCAATAAAAATATTCACCGGAAATACACGCTTTGAGACCTCCTGAATCCAAAGAAAGCATTTTTACCTTCTCTACTACATAGCTAAAGGAGGTAGAGAAAGTATCGTATTCCACCCAAAAATTCAATAACGAGATTCACCGGAAATACAGGTTTTGAGACCCCCTGAATCCAAAGTAAGCATTTTTACTTTCTCTACTACGTAGCTACAGTAAGTAGGGAAAGTATTGTGTTCCACCGAAAAATTGAATAACGAGATTAACGGGAATACACGTTTTGAGACCCCCTGAGTCCAAAGTAAGCATTTTTTTACCATTACCACGTAGCTACAATGAGCAGAGAAAATATTGTGTTCCACTTAAAAATTCAATGTCATAATTTCACCAGAAATCACGTTTGCGACTCTCTGAATCCAATGAATTTATTTTTAGAAAAAGATCCAAGTGTGCGGTTGTTTGTTTGTGTATCCGCGAACAGCATAACTCAAAAACAAAAAGTTGGTTTAAAACCAAACTTAATGTTTAAGTTCTACTTCTTCCAAGAATACGACCGGAGATTTTAAAGAAAATCCCCCACTTCAAACTACCCTTTACATTGGACATTTTTCGAAATTTTTTATTCTTTCAAAAATGGCTCTAAAGATTTAGATTAAAATACATATGTTTAAGCTAATTTTAATGATAAATAAAATATATATCTTTAATTTTCTAGAAATAGTCTGCAAATTCGTCTTTATTGTGAATGACTTTTGATAGTAAATCGTAAGAGAGAGACAAAATCTTACTGCACTACAAATGTAGATCTGAATAGCACAAAATTTATATAAAATAAAATTTTTATTTTTATGTCCAATAAATTTTTTTAATTTTACCTATTCTGAAATATTCTTTGTTATTAGTTTGAATTTTCAAATACTCTATACTTCTCTCAACTGCAAATAGCTATTGCTTTTCTTTCCTTGCTTCCTTACTTACTTCTTTCCTTCCTTACTTCCCTAACTTCCCTTACTTCCCTTCTGCCCTTACTTCTTCCCTTACCTCCTTCTTTCCTCCTTTCTTTCTTTCTTTCTTTCTTTCTTTCTTTCTTTCTTTCTTTCTCGTGTTCATACAAAGAGAACAGAATCTCAAATCTATCACGTCTATGGCTCGCATTTGGGAGGCCGTGGGTTCGATTCCTGTGGCCGAGCTTCTTGATCCATGTTTTTTTTTTCGGTGTTTTTTCCGGGTCACCAGGCGAATGCTGGGAAGGATTCTGACATCCCCGAATTTCCTGTCCCTGCATTTCATCTCCATTCTCATTTCCCTTCATCTTTTATCCGTTGGTTTCTTTCAGGGTTGGAAGTGTCAGCGATGGTGCTTTGGTGCAGTTTGACAGGGGAGAAGGATGCTCTTTGTGACTCTCTCCGTCCCTCTGTTTCGGCTGGCTATCGGGATATCCTAACCCTCTTGAGGGGCGTTGAACCCCCTCTGTGTGTGCGGGGTGGGTTCCCCGGTCTGACGGGGAGTCTCTACCTGAAGACTTAGGGAGCCTGCCATTTCTGTGCCGTCACTCCTAGTTCCGGCCGCCCAGTGTCTCCTCTCGCTTCATCCTTCCTCCCGTAAACACCCCCTTGTGAGGCATAGGCACAATATCCACTATGTGGATGAATGCCGAGTCCCCTCCGTAGCCAACCAATCCAAATCTATCACATAGCGATCAGCTTTGAGGGGTTTGACTATCGCTCTAACTTAATATGTTCTACTTATACGTACAACGAATTGCGTAAATAGGTGATGAAGTTTTATCTGTATTAACATGAAATAGATGCAAGAATAAGCTTTGTAAGAATAGTTTGTGGAAGAATGAGTAGAGGAAGCCATGTGAATGCAACAGATATTTTATAGCAAAAGCTCCATATATTTGTATGTTCTGTAAACAACATGACTCCAGAACAAAAAGTCGGTTAAATACCAAACTTGATATTTAAGTTCACCATTTTTCAAAGATGTCATACAAAGATTTTCAAGAAAATCTCCCGACCCAGATCAACCCTTTACATGGAAAAATGTTCGAAATTTGTTATTTTCTCAAAAATGGCTCTAACGAGCTTGACTAAAATGTTCTCTGTTTAAGATATTTTCATGACAAACGAAATATATATTTTGAATTTTCTGAGAAGAGCCTCTCAAGTTTTCTTCGTTCTGAATGACTTTTGTATAACTGGTAAACTGTAAAAGATGCACAAAGTTTTGCTACACAAGAAATGCAGACCCCGTTAAAGTACGCAGTTTGTCATACATATATTTTATGAGATTAACTATTTTCCAGATATATTTTTTGTATTGGTTGAATACATTTTGCAACTGAGAAGGCGCTATTCGTTTTTTTTTGTCGCAGTCATACAAACAGCAAGGAACTTCAAAGCATCACGTAGTGACATGCTTTTTGAAAATGCGACTATCGCTTTATCTACGCATACTACAACGAAATGTGTAAATGTGAGCTTCTTCTTTTGGTATTTAATTAAAGTCTTTTAACCGGGTAGGGCATTATGGACGTGAATGAACAAAATGGTTAAAATGATGCTCAAATGAGCCCGAGATCCCTAGAGCTTAGTTATCTGACATTCATCTTCTCAGGATAAGAGGAAACCCTAGAAAAAAACTTTATCCGGGCAACTGCCTCTAACCGAGATTCGAACTCAGGGCCTTTTGAATGTGAGGCAGACCCCCCACACCACAGAGATGGGCTAAATATGAATTGAAAGTTTATCTGGAATTTTAAGAACTAGACAGAAAAATAAGATTTAGTAAAGATAATTTGTAGAATGGTAAGAAGAGAAAGTTGTGTGAATGCAACACGTTAGATTTTTCTCGTGGTAATGTAAAGAGCTTGGAGTTTCAAAGACACCACATAAAAATCTGACTATCGTTTGAGCTACTGCATTCTTCTTATACTTACAACGAAGTTTGTAATGGCAGTTCATCTCAATTAACAAGAAGACCTTCACTTAAGCCGTGTGTAGGACAAGGTTGGAAGGATAGAATCAGATTGAAAAACTCAGTGCCATAGCCGAGATTTAAACTACCGATCTTCTAGTTTCCGTCCAGGTGGCGCTACGGTAACGCGTGAGACTCGCATTCGGAGGATTCCTAGTTCGCTTCCCGGCGACCGCTCACTCTGACCCATGGGATTTTTCGGGAGTTTTCCTGGGTCGTCTGGCGAATGCTGATTCTCTCAGGCCCCGAATATCGTTACATTCCTCATTTCGTTCATCCTTAACCCCGTTAGGTCTGCTTCAGAGCTGGAAGCGTCGGCGATGGTGTTCCGGTGCGGCGTGGCAGGGAAAAAGGGATGATCTCTGTGGAACCTCATCCGTCTCTCCATCTTCGGCTGTTTGCCGGCGTTTACGGACCGCCTCTTGGAGGGTGTTGGACTCTGTGTGTGTGTGGGGGGGGGGGGGGGTCCCCGCTTTGCCTGACTGTCGGGGCGTCTCAATCTGGAAACTTTAGGAACCTTGTGATTGCTGTTCCGTACACCTGGTTGCGGCCGCCCGGTGTCCCTCCCTTCCTCCCGGGGGCACAAGCACACTATCCACATTCACTGGATCGGGATTGAATCCCCCTCCGTTACACATCCCATTCCATTCCAGACCAGGGGAGAGAAGCATTTTAAGAATTCAGAACGTGAATCGTAACACAAAGTATCCAAATCTTTTCCTTCTTTCTTTGCTTTCTTCAGATGTGTAATTTGAAAATTTAATTTTCAGAATAGAATGCTTTCAAATGAACCAATTGCATCAAAAGCACTTCAACCGTTGTGAATTAACACTTTCGGATCACTATTTTGAAAATTAAGCCTATATGTTATCCTAACCGAATAAAACAGCTATGTATATAGAAGCTGCATATTTTGCGCTAAACGCTGTTTCCTCCTATCTATTAACATTTTCTCCTTTTAGATACAATAGCTGTTTTTACTCCACGTCCACTATTCTGTTGGTACTGCTTTTCTTTCTTTGTCTTGTGAGTGTGTGAAGGAGGAAATATTTTTGAAATACAACAATTTATATTAGTTTTTTTTAGCAACAAATGCAAAATATACCCCATTTTGAAGAAAACTGAATGTTGCACTTAATTGTGCTCAAACTGCTCCAACAGTTTGGCATTAATATTATTAGTGGTAATTATGAAACGATTATTATTATTAGCAACAAACGTTAAAAACAAGATATACATCATGTGCACCTTGTTTCTCAAGAAAACTATTGAATATTGCATCTTAAACTTCTGAAGCACCCGCATAAACAGTGCAATATTTGATTTTTAAACAACATATTATGTAAAAAAATGTTGGTTTATTTCGCTTGGATAAATCTAGTAAAGAGAAAAGTATTTAGTTTCGTCTTCTTTCCTCTTAGAGCCATGTCGCTGAATGATACGAGCATACACAAAAGTCAATGTGACCTTTGGGCTGGCACGTACTGTTGACTGGAGCCTTCTGTACATAGAGTGCTGTTACTGTAAGAGATTAGACAGATCTTGTGTTCGACGCCCTAGCGAATGAAGCGGGCTGCTTCGAGCGTATTTCATTGTGACGCTACGCGCAACCACATTAGTGAAGTGACAATAAGAACTGAACTAAATCACATTTGTGAAATGACAGGGAGAACTGAACTAAATCACATTTGTGAAATGACAGGGAGAACTGAACTAAACCACATTTGTGCAATGACGGACAACTGAACTAAATCACATTAGTGAAGCGACAGTGAGAACTGAACTAAATCACATTAGTGAAGCGACAGTGAGAACTGAACTAACTCACATTAGGGAAGCGACAGTGAGAACTGAACTAAATCACATTAGTGAAGCGACAGTGGGAACTGAACTAAATCACATTAGTGAAGCGACAGTGGGAACTGCACTAAATCACATTAGTGAAGCGACAGTGAGAACTGAACTAAATCACATTAGTGAAGCGACAGTGGGAACTGCACTAAATCACATTAGTGAAGCGACAGTGGGAACTGAACTAAATCACATTAGTGAAGCGACAGTGGGAACTGAACTAAATCACATTAGTGAAGCGACAGTGAGAACTGAACTAAATCACATTAGTGAAGCGACAGTGAGAAGTGCACTAAATCACATTAGTGAAGCGACAGTGGGAACTGAACTAAATCACATTAGTGAAGCGATAGTGAGAACTGAACTAAATCACATTAGTGAAGCGACAGTGGGAACTGAACTAAATCACATTAGTGAAGCGACAGTGGGAACTGAACCAAATCACATTAGTGAAGCAACAGTGGGAACTGAACTAAATAACATTAGTGAAGCAACAGTGGGAACTGAACTAAATCACATTAGTGAAGCAACAGTGGGAACTGAACTAAATCACATTAGTGAAGCGACAGTGGCAACTGAACTAAATCACATTAGTGAAGCGATAGTGAGAACTGAACTAACTCATATTAGTGAAGCGACAGTGAGAAATGAACTAAACCACATTAATGAAGCGACAGTGAGAACTGAACTAAATCACATTAGTGAAATGACAGGGAGAACTGAACTTAATCACATTGGTGAAGCAACGGTGAGAACTAAACTAAATCACATTAGTGAGATGACAGGGAGAACTGAACTAATTCATATTAGTGAAATGTCAGAGAGAAGTGAACTAAATCGCATTAGTGAAATCACAGTGAAAACTAAACTAAATCACATTTGTGAAATGACAGGGACAACTGAACTAAATCACATTAGTGAAATGATAGGGATAACTAAACTAAATTGCATTGGTGAAGCAACAGTGAGAACTAAACTAAATCACATTAGTGAAATGATAGGGATAACTAAACTAAATTACATTGGTGTAGCAACAGTGAGAACTGAACTAAATCACATTAGTGAAATGACAGGGATAACTGAACTAAATCACACTAGTGAAATGATAGGGATAACTAAACTAAATTACATTGGTGAAGCAACAGTGTGAACTGAACTAAATCACATTAGTGAAATGACAGGGATAACTGAACTAAATCACACTAGTGAAATGATAGAGATAACTAAACTAAATTACATTGGTGAAGCAACAGTGAGAATTGAACTAAATCACATTAGTGAAATGACAGGGATAACTGAACTAAATCACACTAGTGAAATGATGGGGATAACTAAACTAAATTACATTTGTGAAGCAACAGTGTGAACTGAACTAAATCACATTAGTGAAATGACAGGGATAACTGAACTAAATCACACTAGTGAAATGATAGGGATAACTAAACTAAATTACATTGGTGAAGCAACAGTGAGAACTGAACTAAATCACATTAGTGAAATGACAGGGATAACTGAACTAAATCACACTAGTGAAATGATAGGGATAACTAAACTAAATTACATTGGTGAAGCAACAGTGAGAACTAAACTAAATCAAATTAGTGAAATGATAGGGATAACTGAACTAAATTACATTGGTGAAGCAACAGTGAGAACTAAACTAAATCACATTAGTGAAATGATAGGGATAACTAAACTAAATTACATTGGTGAAGCAACAGTGAGAACTAAACTAAATCACATTAGTGAAATGACAGGGATAACTGAACTAAATCACACTAGTGAAATTACAGTGCAAGCTGAACTAAATCACATTAGTGAAATTACAGTGGGAACTGAACTAAATCGCTTTAGTGAATTGACAGTGGGAACTGAACAGTCCCAATATTAATAATTTTCATGCGTTCATTTTGTTGTAGTTAAATGGAGTTAAAATTTCGTGTTAAAGTTGTTTCGGTTAGGAAACAATTTGAAGAATAATGTTATGTTGAATACAATTGCAAGATTATTTTAGGAAAACTAGTTCCCAATGTATTACAACACTGGCTATTCTGTTTCTAAATGTTAAGTAATATTCTTTTACACACGTAGTTTCGCGCGTTACTCTTTGTAATTTGCTAAACATTTACAGCTTTATAAATCTATAGCACCATTCCAAATAAATGTGGTTGTGTTTAACTTTATAATGTAATATTTAAACGGTCTCATCCCAATAAAGAGACAGAATGGTATATTATGCAACAAGACTGTAATGGCAGTAATCAAAACGCGATTTTCATACCAGCTCTTAATTACAATTATAATCAAGTTGCAAACGTATAATTTAAAAGGTTTGAGTTTTTACCAAACGATCTGATCATGTTAATTGTTTGTAATTAAATTCCCATCGGATGGCAGCATGACGACAAGATCGTGTGTTGCGAGTACTGCAGCATATGGCAGTAATATTGAGTCCAAGCGTATTTATTGATTTTTTGCTGGGAACGTATATTGAACAGTATTGAAGCAAAGTAAATGAACTCAATTATTAGAATATTAAAATTACAATGAATACAGTTTATTTTATTTTAACTACAGATATTTCATTGTTTATCTGGATCCCAGTGAACTGCTGCTATATGGGCTGCGCGCGGCGCCGAGTAAGATGATAATGAGTCGCTTAAGCACAGTGAATGCCATTATAGTTTGGTTACGTCACATGTAATCAGCGTGTTATAGTGAGGTGATGGACCAAAACGAACATTTCACACAGCATTGAAGGAATAGAAACTTTACGCGTGTTCATACATTGTCTGGCAAACCATAAGGTATATCAATAAATACGCCCACCTGATTTATTTGAATTTAAGGTTTTCCAGCCTATCAACTTTTAAATTTCGACCCTTTAGCTTTCTTGGCATCATTAGTCAATTTGAAATTTATTCGTGTACCGCGAAAACAGTGTAGGTAGGCCAGCCACCGCCAGGGAATCGCCGTAATCAGTTAAGAATGGCGGTGGGGGCATCACGTTTCTTATATCAGTTTACTTTCATGCACTCGAATGTAGACCTTTCTTAAGGGAATTTCTAAAGAAAAGAAATGCATTCTGTGGTTAAACGGGGACTGCGCTGCCTCCGTATTATTAGATATTAATTGTAGGACTATGAGGGTATGGAGCACTGGAATACATCACTATTATACTTATTATTTTTTTATCATGGGCTTACTCTAAATAACAGAGATTTTCATTAGAGTTTGGGCTTAACTAACAAAAAATAAAGCAACTATGTTGGAAAGTTAGAATCAGACCACTGAGAAATTCAATGCCATAGCCGGGATTTGAACCACGGATCTTCCGGTTTCCGTCCGGTTATCTAACCAACTCAGCTATCTGGCAAAATGCCGGTACGATATAAAATTCCCCAATTTACTCGCATTTTTTCCAGTAAAGCACAAATTGCCATCCCAATGGCGACACAATACCATAAGAACCGCTATTAGGTCAATTAATGCAATTATTTAATTCCAAAGCAACTATGTTGATTCGTATGAGGCTAAGCAGAAACATTTTCGCAGATATTAAAAAATCGTTAAGCAAATTTAATTATTGAGCTTTAATGAGTTAATGTTTATGATTTATTGACGATGCCAAGGTCTTGTGGGTATTCCTCCAAACGCAAGCACATTCAGCGGAGCCTTATGTAACTTGTACGTTTCAACCGATAGCGATTATTTGTGGAGCAGATATTTTTGCAAGAGTACAGGTTTACTTTTCATTTCACAAAGTTGGTGTACGTTACCCTTCATCGATGTCCCCATTAAAGCCATAAAGGCTCTACCATTGATTATTTTATAGCCATTGAGATCCGAAGCGCAACGTAATTCAGGATGGACCATAGACGCGTGGAAATTGGACGAGGCTAGTTCTTCCCAGAAAGTTCTAGTCTATTTGTTTTGGCTTCCGTCCATTTGCGATGACCCTGTAAACTCCTTTCTGTCTCCTAACAGTCATGCCATCCTGATAAACGGTAACTGTGCTGTGATAACAGTTCAGCGTCGGCAGATATGAAGATTAATGCGCTCCGGACATATGCAGTATAATAAATCACATTCACCAACCGACATTATTCTCTCCCCACATTCCTAAAACATCCGTCGCTGAATAAATTAAGTTCTGAGCTTGAGCATGTCGCTGTGTATCGACATTGCTGGGGTAGATCCCCAATTTTTTATTGAAGTTCAGTCAGAAAGTGCCTCATACATAACAATGCGTAACATTTGTTTTGGAGTAATTACATTTTCTCAGTTTGTACATTATGTAGTTGCTGAACACAAAGAGATCTATGTGAAATTTATCTGTAAAATAACTGTGTAACCACCCCTCTCGAAGATGATAAAAGGTATACCTCTCCTAGATATTGGTGTCCATACGACTCTTAGATTACAAGCTGCTCACTAAATAATCTTGAACAATCCTTGAAAACTGCCATACGCGATCAATTATTAGAAATTATATTATCAAATGTTAAATTTTACATGATTTCCGGTTTTAACCAGTTCACTTTAACTACATTTAAACAAACTTTAATTAGCTTTACAATTGAATAGTACTCAAGAGCTTTTCAGAAATTCCGCATTTATCGCTTTAATTTCTAGCACATGCTTATTTTCATCCACATACCAGATTTCTACGAAATCAGACATTTAGGTATCGCGGGGCATTAAACTGGCTTGTTCCTGCGCTTCATCAGCTCTATAACCACAACACTTACACTGGCATAGTCTGAAGCTGAACACATTCAAACATCAATGGTTCAAACCTGTAATTCTCTGTCACGCGAGCGATGAGTTTAATACGGTAACATAATTACTTCTTACATATGTATTCCACTTTATTATTGCAGGATTCATCGATTAGCTTTGTATCTCAAGTGTGCTACTAATATTATCACCTTTAACCTTTTTTCCCGCCGTGAAATGCTTCAGACTTTACTTTTTTATTTAAAGCATCAAATTCAAAGTCTAAAGGAGAAAAAAATTAAAGTATTACTTTCTAATTTACCTTTATGCCACGCAATATTTAGCGAAGATCAGAATTACACTCACGCACTTCAAAAGCACTTTCATGTCAAATTTAGTTACATTATAACGCGCAAGATGGCTCCGCGGTAATGTGCGAGGTCGCAGTCGGGAGGTTCTTCGCTCGATTCCTGGGGCCGGCCACTCTAAGTATGGGTTTTCATGGTTTTCCCGGGTTGGCAAGGCAAATGCTGGAGTGGTTTCTCTTCTAGCAAGAATTTCCTTTCATCTAACATTTTGATTCCCCATTCATGTTTCAGATTAAAGGCTGCGCAGCGTCGGTTGTTGTCGGACAGACGGCGCAGATGTTTGCTCGTTGGAAAGTTCTTCTCGCCCCCATCAGCGGCAGCCTTCTCTGAGCCGCCTCGGGTGGGTCGAGGTCTTCCCGTTTTCGCCGAAAGGAAGCCTTCTGTGAGCAGCCCGCCTGTGTGAACAGGTCATCAAACTTGGAATCGTTAGGTACCTCCGCGCGTTCCTGTCGGTAGGCCTGCCTGCGGCCTATACCCTCTTGCGATTCCTTCATCTCGTCCGTTCCTCCTGGGGCTGGCGAGCACAAGAGATCCGCGTTGTGCCGAAGTGCGAGGTGTCCCCTCAATCCCCTGGTCATTATCCTGGTTACATTACAGTGGAGTAGGGGTCGACAAGCGCCTGCCAAGTGGACTAAACTATCCCGCAAAACAATCGTCACTAAAAGCAGCTTTCATTGTTCATAAAGGACCTTAGTGAAGATTGTATTGCAGGCGCTTGTCGGCGACCTTGTACTAGAGGAGCTCGGGTATCAATTCCAACCTTACATCTATGCTATATTCTTTTATCTTTCAACATGGTTTCAAGCCTCTATTGAACGTTTCAACGTTTTTAATTGCTTGAACACGCTACTACCCATGCTAAATAATGTCTATATATTATACTTAAGCTCAAATTTCAAATTATACTTCCAAATTTCATGAAAAGAACTGCATATAGCCTATTTGGCATAGGTGAACCTGTAATTGAACATACCTTATCAGTAGCATATTATAGGGGAAGCTGGCACACTTTTGACGTTTATATGGGAAAGGATAGGGAAAACCAGGGTAGATGCGACGATTCATGGAGGAAAATGCGTTTATATGGGAGAGATAGGGAATACCAGGGCTGATTCTAGGTTAAACAGATGCTGAAGGAGGGAGGGATACGCTTTATATGAGAGAGGTGGGGGAATACGAAGAGAGGTGCTAGTCTAGACAGAGGTTGAGGAGTACAGTATGCGTTTATATGCGCAATATATGGGAAACGGGGAGAGATGCTAGGCTAGACAGATACTGAAGAAGGGGAATGGAGGTTTATACAGGTGAGGTAGGAAACCAAGGAGAGATGCTAGGCTAGACAGATGCTGAAGGAGGGAGGGATATGCTTTATACGGAAGAGATAGGAAATACGAGGAGAGATGCTAGACTAGACAGGGCTTGAAGAGTAGAATTAGACATTACATGGGAGAGATAGCAAATGGAGGAGAGGTATTAGGCTAGGAGGGTTTGAATGGTAGAGTATGCCTTCATATAGGAAGACGATGGAAACGATGGGAGTAGCTAGGTTGGAGGAACGTTCAAGGAGGAAAATGCGTTTATATGGAAGAGATAGGGAAAACTGGGAGAGATCCAAGGTAGAGCAGGGCTGAAGGAGAGAAACGCCCGTTATATGATAGAGGTAGCGAAAACGAGGAGAGGTAGTAGGTTATACAGAGGTTCAGGAGTAGGATATATGTTTATGCGTGGGAAGATATGGGAAAAAACGGAGAGATATCCTATGCTAGGAGAGAGAGCAATGCGCCTTATATGAGCAAGGATTACGAGGGGAGGTGCTAGTCAAGACAGGGGTTGAGGAGTAGAGTATGTGTTTATATGGGGAATATATGAGGAACGTCCAGAGATGATAAGCTAGACAGATGCTGAAGAATGTTGGTTTATACAGGTGAGGTAGGAAATCAAGGAGAGATGCTGAAGGAGACAGGGATATGCTTTATACGGAAGAGATAGGGGAAACGTGGAGAGATACTAGGATAGACAGAGTTAAAGGAGGAAGAGGTGTAGGCCACAAAGACACCGTCAATTAAAGTTTAAAAATGCTTTGACACCCTTTGCAGGTATTTTCTCGACACTGAGGGCGAAGTTCCCCCGGCGCATCAGTTCCAAAATATCTGTGTCAATCAATCAGGAAATGTTCGTCCATGTATAACATCATCTAACATTATTGAAAAAATAATCAAGGATTTATACTGTTAACGTCCGGGCATCGGACCTCTAAAGGGTTGCACGCAGACCCTCGATCGAAGTACCCCGCCGCGTGTATTTTATTGATTAATGGAATTAAGTGTATATGTAGGGTAAACCGGTTAGTATCACAAGTGTTCATGGTAATTCAGAGCAGCACTTCGTACCAGAGCTTTTGCATGTAATCTTCAAATAATTCGGGTAGAATGTAGGGTGTTTAAGGCATTTTAACAGGTAATTCAGGTAGCGTCATAGGTATTCACCGTAATATAGAGAGTAATTAGATTGTAAACATTTCTCATCCAGCGTTACAACACTTTTATATACTTTTCTCTAAATCTTACAAACTTGTTATATGTTAAACAGTTAGTGTGCGAGCCAGTGAGGAATAAACTGCATATTGGTTTACAGTGAACGTATATAGAAGTATTCTAAACTAAACCCACACCGAACGCCCTATATTATCCCCACCTTGACTTCTCAAGGTCTAATCAATCCTATCATCGTCGAACCCAAATATCGTAACAAGACGTAACAATACGTAACATAACCGCATGACAAGACGTCACACTACGTAACAAAAGCACATAACCACGTGTCAAGATGTAACGTAACCACCGAATGTAACCACGTAACAAGACGTAACACTACCTAACATAAGCACGTAAGTACGTGACAGGACGTAGTAAACCGTAACATAGCCACGTAACAAGACGTCACACAACGTAAAATAAGCACGTAACCAGGTGACAAGACGTAACACGCGTAACATAAGCACGTAACAAGACGTAATGTAACCAACAAACGTAACCACGTGACAATACGTAACACCACGTAACATAGCAACGTAACACTACGTAACATAAGCACGTAACCACTTGACAAGACGTAACTCCACGTAACAATACGTAACACCACGTATCATAAGCACGTGACAAGATATAACACAGCGTAACGCAGCCACGAAACAAGACGTCACACTACGTAACATAAGCACGTAACCACGTGACAAGACGTAACCAACGTAACAACCATCTAACCACGTATCATAACCACGTAACATGACGTAACACCATGTGGCATGACGTAACCAGAAACGTAACAAGACATAGCACCGCCACGTAACCAGAGATAAACTCAGGTGTCTTTTAGTGAAATTGCGGCGTTTTATTCATGTTTTAGTATTTGAGAGTCTTAATTGAAAGCTTTACATCAACACACCTTTATTTTAGTTCGTTGTAAGCGCCTCTTCCCTTTATCTAGGCTTGAGACTAGCACTAGGATTGCTCCTAATGGCAGGGTTAACACCTCCACTTCCATCTTATTCTTCCTTCTTCATCAGGTGTATGCTAGTAGTATACACAGCTCACGGATAAACTTCAATTTTTAAGATTGTAGACTCGCAGATAAAATCTTCATCTTCGGCTTACATTCCTTTAAGCACTGTTTGTAATACGATAATGTACATACGCATATGTAGTTATTCCATCCTCAGCAATAACCCTTTTATCATCTAAAGGTGTCAATGTGATTTTATTCATTTGCACTGTGGCAAGTGCATGCTGTCGTGACAGAATCAGATTCATGGGCGTTCTTATTATTTCTCTGGTTTTAAGACAGTCGGTATAGCTCTCGAATGTGGCATACTGCTTAATAGCACTAGGTTTTATGCCTATAATCTTTTTCATCATTGAGCCGTGGATATCTAGTGTATACATGCTAGGTCGTAGTCCAACAAAGCGCTGGATAATTTTAACATTAGTCTCATCTTTAAATTTCCCCAACACATATATGGTTGACAGGGTAATCAGCTGTATCCATGTGTTCCAAAAAACCTAGCTTGTCCTGGTACACATCTTCAGTTGTCACACGATGAATGAACGATTCAGTGTCCATATACATATGCTTCAGGTTTTCAGCTCCATAATATGGCAGCAACACATCATAATGATAGTGGTACGTTAATGTCTTAGAGATGTCCAACACACTCATACCAATGTATATAGGCATGTTGAATACGATCTGTTGCGAAACCATATACACAGCAGCTACATTAGCAACATATATCGTCCTATCGATAAACGTGCGCTTAGCGATCAGCTTTTCAAGGGTCTTCTCATTTGTAACCAGTCGTATATTCATACGGTTACGTAAGTTCACCATAGTTTTACCCAAACATGGCGTTGTTAAACAGTTTGTTGAGATCCTTCTCGAAGTCATTTGCAGCCTATTGTCGTAGTCTATTGTTAAATTCCACATAAGGTTTTAACCACTGTGACTGTTGAAATTGTAGCACACGAAGGATTTTTGTTGGCAGCAGTACATGATTAAGTGCTTGCTTCAAAGCCATGTGATGTACTACATACTTCTTTCGAGGTACAAGATGGGGTATCACTCTCTTTGTACTCGAGTCCTTAGGCTTCATACACTCAGGCAGGAAAGGCAGGTCGTTGTGCAGATCGTGAAGTTGTGCAGGATATTCGATGTCGACTTATAATATATATACATGAGGATAATCTTCTTGTTGTGTATCTAAGTCGATTTTTTTTCAGATGACGCCCACTCAAATCCACCATAAGAGAGGGCGTGGCATATGGCCCAACAATATTGGTTATTGGCGTCCTCATATGTAATAAATTGGGCTGGTCTCGACGGATCATACTTCTCCATGTAGGCGTTGTTTGCTTCGGCATATCGGTGGGAAACTTGACATAAACTTCCTCTTATGCCGGATTCCACCAAGAGTAATTGGTCATAATCCTGTAACAATTCCAGGTGAATTCCATTATTCAGCAACATGGCGTCCCATGTAAGTCCTGGAGAGGTGAAATAATGGGCAGGGTCGACTTTGCGTGTTTTGAGGGTTTGATCTCTAAATGTATCAAAGACATCAGCTAGAAGAAGTACATCAGAGATTAAGTAGAGGTCACTGTACTCGCCCAGGTTTCTTACATTAAACAGCTCCCATACATTTCTAGCATGATTGTAGTCAGCATCACTAAATTCTTCTTCATTTAATCTATTGTAGGAGTTCTTAGGAGGCAAGCGGGTTTCGTTCAAAACACCCCATGACGTGACATAATCATAGGGAAATGCACCCTTATGAGTCATCAATTTTAACTTGTCTTCTCCGAAATGTTTCAGGGTACGATGTTAGGTTTTTCACCAGCTTATCCGAGTTTGTACTGAGAAACCGAAAGCTATCCAGAAAACGAAGCTTTAGGTACATGCTGCTGAAAAGGGGTTGCATACGAAGTTACAGGATGGGGTATACATGTATGACATGTGGCGAGAATGCTTTCAATGTCAGCGTAGATGACGTAAGGTAGTTTCAACTTCCTTTCAAAATTTTTAAATTGAACAATTGATTTCTCCTTTGTAGACATAACTACCCTTGCAACACCGTGTTGATTATATTTGGTTGCATATTCTTGTAGTTTTTCCAGCCCACTTCGTCCGCACTGATCATCAAAATGTATAAAACAACGATTACAGGTATAAAAACGTTCTTTATGCTTTGTTTTCTGACGTCGAATAAGTTTATCAAAACTCTGTATATAAACGTAGTGATGATTCCCACCACTGTCACTCAGTAGTAGGAGGTCACGTTTGTCAGGTGGTTCAGCCTCAGCGACCTTTATTGGATACGCTTCATGCTTTTCATCCGGGCCTAAAACGTTGATAAACATCCTGTTAAGCTTCTCAAATTTAGATATTTGAGGAAGTGGAGTTGGATAAGAAACACAGCTGAAGTCATAATTATTTTGAAGTAGCTTATATTTGCTCACCCGTAGCGCATTCTTCTCAACGAATTTGTCTAATACAGAATACATAAAGCATAGCTCATCAGTTAAATTCTGGATGTTAATGCAGGCTTTTGTTGCTTCAACGGATGGAGGCAGGGGTATACAGCTACTTTCTCGTAGCGGATTGTACTTGTTAATACGAATACGAACCCCTTCTACAGCAAGCAGAGCGCCGTTGGTGCCCTTAATTTGTGATTCCTACATTTCAGTAACCAACTTCTTCATTTTCGTCTCCAGCATAGAGTCCAGGTCCATTTCTAGGAAAACAGCTTGATTCCGTGTTTTAAATGTTTTCTCGCAAGTTTCTCCGATACTGTTAACAAATCAGCACTCTGCTAGCAGATTAATTTTCACACTCTTGTGAATACCATGCTCTTTATTTACAGCATGGATTATCAGTTGTTTTGCCTCATGCAGGTACATATTCAGGTTCTCTGTTGACTCACAGCGTATAAAGTATGGTTTCAAGCGTCCATCGAATGAAGATTCATATTATTTCATATCACAGCTGTCCATTGCAGATAATAAGTCTTGTTTAGTGGGTTCTAATCTACGTTTCTTCTCAGGCATGTTTATTTCGAATGCGTTTTCGTGTCGCCGACACTTATATCTGTCTTTGAAGGTTAAATTGCAAAATTTACACTTGAAGAGCTCCTTACAACGTGGCTCATGCCGTCTTTTATCATATTCACGTAGAAATTTCTTTCCATATTTACCACAAGAATATCCTTATGCATCAGGAATGATATCCTTGTCTTAAGACTTATTCATCTGTGTTCTTGGTATAATAACGCATTTATTGTTCTTAAAGGAAATGTAGACCAATTCACCTTGATAACACTTTCGAAAACCGATTATTTTCTGAGAGAACAAAGATGTTGACACCTCAGAGTTAATTAGCAGAATGAAGTCCAATGCTCGAGGTCGCTCTATTTATGAAGGAGGTACGAACCTTTTTAGATCATTTATATAGGATATTAATGGTTCTTCAAGGAAATGTACGCCTCTCTACCTTGATAACACTTTAGAATACCGATTATTTTCAGAGAGAATAACGATGTTGACACCTCAGAATTAATTAGCTGAATGAAGTCCAATGGTCGAGATCAGCCTATTTATGGAGGAGGCACGAACCCTTTTTAGATCATTTGTATAGCGTATTCATCCTTCTTCAAGGAAATGTGCACCTCTTCACCTTGATAACACTTTAGAAAGCCGACTATTTTTCTGAGAGGATAACGATATTAACACGTCGGAGCTAATTAGCAGAATGAAGTCCAATGCCCGAAATAGCCCTATTTATAGAGGAGCTACGAACCTCTTTAGATCAATTATATACTGAATTTTAATTCTAAAACGGTGATTAAGCGTCTAGGCTCTTACATTTCGATTCGTGTTACTGATATTCGGGTGATTCCGTATGTCTTCGCGCATGTTCGGGTGCATGGTTGAAGTGAACGGTCTTTGTATTCGTAGGTCTTCGTTTAGCTTCGGGTGCTTAGAGTGAGTGAGCGAAGTATTGCGAGGATGCATGTACGTTTCGGTGGTGTTCGGGCGTCTCCGTAAATTTTTGGATGCTTAGAGTAAGTGTTTGCGAGGGTTCATGTATTGTTCGATGGTCTTTGTGCAGATTCGGGTGATTGTCTCGTGAGGGTGATGAACGATCCGTCAACCGAGCAGGGGCAAGTATCCTTGAGCAAGCATTCACCATACGTTGCGAAACCTAAAAGCACAAAGATGCGAATGAAACGAAAGATGTAAATGAAATAGAATGATAGGAAATAGTGAAAGCATACACCACTCTCGCAGTGAAAACCACGAAAAATCCGAGACCAGAGTGAGCGACAGACGGGAATCGAACCAGGGACCCTAGAGGCATACGTGAAAGATGTAACTGTAATATAATGAAAGGAAATGGACGTTAATAAACGTTATTACGTTTATATCATAAGCTAGCTTCTTTGTAATGCATATTTGACTACCTGCCATCCTGACGAATATTATATATCTTAGATGAATGCATGACTAAACGGTAAAGTTAGCGTTAATAAATAACTCGAAAATTGCCCAAGACGCTGGCGTGGCTTAAAGCTGCTGCGAGACCAATAGATCTGCCCTGGATGTTGCTCTCGCACGGACTGAATCACGTTGGATCTGCGGCCTGGTCGTAACGGTAGCCATCCTCCCCACCATACGGACAGCCAGTTTCCCCCATTTCTTTTCCGCCCTCTAACGGTTAGCGAGGGAAGGTGCAGTCTAGCGGACAGCTTCTGGCTTGCTAATGTAAAAGGCGGAAGTCGCCATTTTGGGGTTTTAGCTAATGAAGACAGCTATTATAGGCGTTAAACTCGCGCCTGACACTATTTTAAAGAAATTTTAAAATGGATTCCAAGACATTATCTTTAACAAAGGCGGCCTTAAAGATGAAATATGACAATCTTTAGACTAAATGAAAATAGCAGGGATCAGTGACTTTAATATGTGTAAACTTTTTCGGCTAAAAATACAGCAACTTTCCTAATACGATTCTAGAAGCTTAAAATCGGAGTAACTCTGGAAAAAATTACTTTGTTCGTGATTGCGGTCAAATGTAGCGGTTTTCTGTGATAACTGCGTATTAAGCATAGTTTTCTTTGATAATGGGTATAAAGCTTGGTTTTTTCTGATAAATGGACATTAAGCGTATCAAATGTCATATTGTGTACTGATTCTTTGGGGGAATGAGGGGAAGATGAAAAGGATGAATTGAATGGGAGGTAGTAGCGACTGCGACATTGCCAGGCATTGAATGGAAACATCTGTCTGAGTGATCGTGCGAGAATACTTCTCTTTTGGTATGGGAGGTAGAAAATGAAACGCGTTTCAACATGTAGAGCTGTTCCCAGACAGTCTGTCTCCAGGTGTGACGAAATCTGGCGGAGGTAGAGTATTGTCATGAGTGTTATGGGATAAACCTGTTTTTACGGCTTGGTTCAGGCGATAGCGTCTGTGGTTTGCTTTCGGAGGTCCTGGGTTCGATTTCTGTAAGGACGTTCACTCTGACCTTAGGTTTCTTGCAGTTTTCACCGATCGACAGCCGAATGCTAGTAGATTCTCATCGATTCCGATTTCCTTTTAATTTTATTTCATTTGCATCTTTCACGTGTGCTTCTAGAGTTCAGGGGTTCGATTTCCATTGGTAGGTCACTCACTCTGACCTCAGATTTCCGTGGTTTTACCTGGTCTGCAGGCGAATGCCTGGGTGGTGTATGTTAGTGCGATTTCCTTTCATTTTATTTCATTTGCATCTTTGAGGAGTGCTTTTAGGCTCCCTGGTTCTATTCCCTTTGGTCGCTTACTATGGTCTCGGATTTTTCGTGGTTTTCGCTGTCTGCAGGCGAATATCTGAGTTGTGTGTGCTACCACGATTTACTTTCACTCTATTTCATTTACATTTTTCACGTATGCTTCTAGGGTCCCAGGTTTGATTCCCGTAGGTCGCTCACTCTGGTCTCGGATTTTTGTGGTTTTCACTGCCGGAGTGGTGTATAATTTCACGACTTCTTTCATTCTATGTCATTTATATCTTTCATTTCATTCGCATTTTTGTGCTTCTAGGTGAATGCTTCCTCAAGGATACTTGCCCCTGCTCGGTTGACGAATCGTTCATCACCCTCACGAGACAAGCACCCGAATTTGCACGAAGACCATCGAACAATTCATGAGACCTCGCAAACACTTACTCTAAGCATCCGAACATTTAAAGAGACGCCCTAACACCAACGAACAATACATACATCCTCGCAATACTTCGCTTACTCACTCTAAGCACCCGAAGCTATACGAAGGCCTACGAATACAAAGACGCGTTCACTTCAACTATGCACCCGAACATGTGCAAAGACATACGGAATCACCCGAACATCAGTGTAGCACGAATTGAAATATAAGAGTTTAGACGCTTAATTACCGTTTTAGTATTAAAATTCAGTATATAATTGATCTAAAGAGGTTCGTAGCTCCTCTATAAATAGGGCTATTTCGGGCATTGGATTTCATTCTGCTAATTAGCTCCGACGTGTCAATATCGTTGTTCTCTCAGAAAAATAATCGGCTTTCTAAAGTGTTATCAAGGTGAAGAGGTGTACATTTCCTAGAAGAAGGATTACTACGCCATACAAATGATCTAAAAAGGGTTCGTGCCTTCTCTATAAATAGGCTGATCTCGAGCATTTGACTTCACTTTGCTAATTAACTCTGAGGTGTCAACATCGTTGTTCTCTCAGAAAATAATCGGTCTTCTAAAGTGTTATCAAGATGAAGAGACGTACATTTCCTTGAAGAAGGATTGATACGCTATATAATTGATCTAAAAAGGTTTGTAACTCGTCTATTAATAGGGCGAACTTGGGCATTCGACTTTATTCTGCTAATTAACTCTGAGGTGTCAACATCGTTGTTCTCTCAGAAACTAATCGGTTTTCTAAAGTGTTATCAAGGTGAAGTGGTCTACATTTCCATTAAGAAGGATTAACACCTTATTATACCAAGAACAAAGATGAATAAGTCCTCAGACAAGGATATCATTCCTAGTGCATCAGGATATTCTTGTGGTAAATGTTGAAAGACATTTCTACGTGGGTATGATATAAGACGCATGAGCTACGTTGTAAGAACCTCTTCAAGTGTAAATATTGTAATGTATCCTTCAAACACAGTATTAAGTGTCGGCGACACGAAAAAGCATTCGAAATAAACAGGCCTGAGAAGAAACGTAGATTAGAACCCACTAAACAAGACTTATTATCTACAATGGACAGCTCTGATATGAAATAATATAAAACTTCATTCAATGGACGCTTGAAATCATATTTTTTACGCTGTGAGTCAACAAAGGACCTAAATATGTACCTGCATGAGGCAGAACAGCGGATAATACAGGCTGTAAATAAAGAGCTTGGTATTCAAAAGAGTGTGAATATTAATCCGCTGGCTGAGGGTTGATTTGTTAACAGTATCGGGGAAACCTGCGACAAAACATTAAAACCCGGAATCAAGCTGTTTTCCTAGAAACGGATCTGGACTCTATACTGGAGACGAAAATGAAGAAGTTGGTTACTGAAATGTAGGAATCACAAATTAAGGGCAGCAACTGGGCTCTGCTTGCTGTAGAAGGGGTTCGTATTCGTATTAACAAGTACAATCCGCTACGAGAAAGTAGCTGTATACCCCTGCCTTCATCCGTTGAAGCAACAGAAGTCTGCATTAACATCCAGAATTTAGCTGATGAGCTATGCTTTACGAATTCTGTTTTAGCCAAATTCGTTGAGAAAAATGCGCTACGGGTGAGCAAATATAAGCTACTTCAAAATAATTATGACTTCAGCTGTGTTTCTTATCCAACTCCACTTTCTGAAATATCTAAATTTGAGAAGCTTAACAGGATGTTTATCAACGTTTACGGCCCGGATGAGAAGCATAAAGCGTATCCAATTAAGGTCGTTGAGACTGAGCCACCTGACAAACGTGACCTCCTACAACTGAGTGACAGTCGTGGGAACCATCACTACGTTCATATAAAGAATTTTGATAAACTTATTCGACGTCAGAAAACAAAGCATAAGGAACGTGTTTATATCTGTAAGCGTTGTTTTACACATTTTGATGATCAGTGCGGACAAAGTGGGCTGGAAAAACTACAAGAACATGCAACCATATGTAATCAACATGTTGTTGCAAGGGTAGTTATGCCTACAAAGGAGAAATCAATTGTACAATTAAAAAAAATTTGGGAGAATTTTGAAACTACCTTACGTCATCTATGCAGACTTGAAAGCATTCTCGCCCCATCTCATACATGTATACCCAATCCTAAACTTAATATACAATCCCTTTTCAGGAGCATGTACCTGTGAGTTTCTGCGTTTACATTAAACCGTCATCTGACGCTGAACACCTGGAAACTGGTCTTCCTAAGCATCTCTATGTATATCGTGGTGTTGATGCTGCTCAGAAGTTTATGAAATACCTGCCGTTCCCTGGAAAGGAAATTAATAATATATACAAATCTGTCATACCTCTGAAACTTACAGATCAACAGCAGATGGATCTCAACTCCTCTACAGTATGCTACTTGTGTGGAAAACGCTTTACTGAAGAGAACTTCAAGGTACGTGACCATGACCACATCACTGGAGAATATCGTGGAAGTCTACATAATGAATGTAATTTAGCCTGCAAAGCAGCTAGATATATTCGTCTTCATGCACAATCTCAGTGGGTATGACTCACACTTCATTGTTAAGGAGCTGGGATGTACAATTGAGCGGGTGGAAGTAATTCCTAGCTCTGAAGAAAACTATATATCATCATCCAAGTAAGTAGTAGATATAAAGCTTCGGTTTCTCAGTATAAGCCTGAATAAGCTGCTGAAAAATCTAACATTGTACCCTGAAACATTTCGTAGAAGACAAGTTGAAATTCATGACTCATGTGGGTGCATTTCCCTATGATTAGGACACGTCATGGGGTATTTTGAACGAAACCCGCTTGCCTCCTAAGGACTCTTTCTACAATAGATTAAATGAAGAAGAAGTTAGTGATGCTGACTACAATCATGCTAGAAATATATGGGAGCTGTTTAATGTAAGAAGCCTGGGCGAGTACAGTGACCTCTACTTAATCTCTGATGTTCTTCTAGCTGATGTCTTTGATACATTTAGAGATCAAACCCTCAAAACACACAAAGTCGACCCTGCCCATTATTTCACCTCCCCAGGAGTTACATGGGACGCCATGTTGCTGTATACTGGAATTCAGCTGGAATTGTTACAGGATTATGACCAATTACTCATGGTGGAATCCGGCATAAGAGGAGGTTTATGTCAACTTTCCCACCGATATGCCGAAGCAAACAACGCCTACATGGTGAAGTATGATCCGTCGAGACCAGCCCAATTTATTACATATGAGGACGCCAATAACCAATATGGTTGGGCCATATGCAACGCCCTCCCTTATGGTGGATTTGAGTGGGTGTCATCTGAAAAAATCGACTTAGATACACTACAAGAAGATGATCCTCATGTTTATATATTAGAAGTCGACATCGAATATCCTGCACAACTTCACGATCTGCACAACGACCTGCCTTTCCTGCCTGAGTGTATGAAGCCTAAGGACCTAAGTACAAAGAAACTGATACTCCATCCTGGACCTCGAAAGAAGTATGTAGTACATTACATGGCTTTGAAGCAGGCACTTAATCATGGACTACGACTAACAAAAATTCATCGTGTGCTACAATTCCAAAAGTCATAGTTATTAAAACCTTATATGGAATTCAACAATAGGCTGCGACAACAGCCTGCAAATGATTCAAGAAGGATCTCAACAAACTGTTTAACAACGGCGTGCTTGGAAAAACTATGGAGAACCTACGTAACCGTATGGATATACGACTGGTTAAAAATGAGCAGACCCTTGAAAAGCTGATCGCTAAGCCCGCGTTTATCAATAGGACTATTTGTGCTGTTAATCTAGAAGATGTACATATGGCCTCGCAACAGATCGTATTCAACAAACCTATATACATCGGTATGAGTGTGTTGGACATCTCCAAGACATTAATGTTCCACTATCATTATCATGTGTTGCTGCCATATTATGGATCCAAAAACCTGAAGCTTATATATATGGACACTGAATCGTTCATTCATCGTTTGACAACTGAAGATGTGTAACAGGGCAAGCTACGTTTTTTGGAACACCTGGATAGAGCTGATTACCCTGTCAACCATATATGTTACTCTACTCTGATCAATAAAATGTTGGGGAAATTTAAAGATGAGCCTAATGGGAGAATCATCCAGCGCTTTGTCGGACTACCACCTAAAATGTATGCACTAGATATGCACGGCTCAATGATAAAAAAGATTAAAGGCATAAAACGGAGTGGTATTAAGCAGTACCTCACATTTCAGGGCTATACTGACTGTCTTAAAACCAGAGAAATAATAAGAACGCCCCTGAATCTGATTCTGTCACGACAGCATGCACTTGCCACAGTGCAAGTGAATAAAATCACATTGACTCCTTTTGATGATAAACGAGTTATTGTTGAGGATGTAATAACTACATATGCGTATGAACATTATTGTATTACAAACAGTGCTTAAAAGAATGTAAGCCGAAAATGAAGATTTTCTCTGCGAGTCTACAATCTTAAAAAATTGAAGTTTACCGTGTGCTGTGTATACAACTAGCATACACATGATGAAGAAAGAAGAATAAGATGGGAGCGGAGGCGTTAACCCTGCCATTAGGAGCAATCCTAGTGCTAGTCTCAAGCTTAGATAAAGGAGATAGGCGCTTACAACGAACTAAAATAAAGGTATGTTAACGTAAATCTTTCAATTAAGACTCTGAAATAATAAAATCTTAATAAAACGCCGCAATTTCACTAAAAGATACTCGAGGTTATCCCTGGTGACGTGGCGGTGTTACGTCTTGTTATGTTTCTGGTTACGTCATGCCATAGGGTGTTACGTCATGTTACTTGGTTACATGGTTGCTACGTGTTGTTATGCCTTGTTACTTGGTTACATATATGACGCGTGGTTACATGACCGTTATGTTGGTTACGTCTTGTCACGTGGTTACGTGTTTATGTTAGGTAGTGAGACGTCTTGTTACGTGGCTAGGTTATGCTGTGTCACGTGGTTATGATACGTTTTAAAATAGAGTTTTAAAAAATTCTTATTAAAGTTATATATATATATATATATATATATATATATATATATATATATATATATATATGTGTGTGATTTTACAATATTAAGGGACAAAGGTTTGTTAAGACCGATGTAAAAAATGAAAACAAAATGAACAAAGTAACTGCATTTGTATAATGTATGTATTTCCATGGTTTGCAATTGCTGTTACGTCTTGTTACGTGGTGTTACGTCCTGTCACGTGGTTACGTTTGTGGGTTACATTACATCTTGTTACGTGCTTATTTTACGCATTTTACGTCTTTTCACGTAGTTACCTGCTTATGTTACGCAAGGGCTACGTCTTGCCACGTGGTTGCGTGCTAATGTTACGTAGTGTTACGTCTTGTTACGTAGTTACGTTACGTCTTGACAGGTGGTTACGTGCTTACGTTACGTAGTGTGACGTCCTGTCATGCGGTTATGTTACGTATTGTAACGTCTTGTTACGTTGTTTAGGTTAGACGATAATAGGATTAAATAGACAATGAGAAGTCAAGGTAGGGATAGTTTAGGGCATTCGGTGTGGGTTTAGTTTAGAATACTTCTATATACGTTCACTGTAAACCAATATGCAGTTTATCCCTCTCCGTCTCGCATATTAACTGTTTAACATATAACAAGTTTGTAAGATTTAGAGAAAAGTAAATTAAAGTGTTGTAACGTTGGATGAGAAATGTTTGTAATCTAATTACTGTGTATATTACCGTGAATACCTATGACGCTACCTGAATTATCTGTTAAAATGCCTTAAACACCGTACATTCTACCCGAATGATTTGAAGATTACATGCAAAAGCTCTGGTACGAATTGCTGCTCTGAATTACCATGAACACTTATGATACTAACCGGTTTACCCTACATATACACTTAGTTACATTAATCAATAAAACACACGAGGCGGGGTATTTCGATCGAGGGTCTGCGTGCAACCCTTTAGAGGCCCGATGCCGGGACGTTAGCAGTATAAATCATTGATTTTTTTTCTCAATAATGTTAGATGATGTTATACATGGACGAACATTACCTGATTGACACAGATGTTTAAGAACTTCAGCGCCGGGGCGAACGTCGCCCTCAGTGTCGAAAAAATACCTCCAAAGGGTGTCAAAGCATTTGTAAACTTTAACTGACGGTGGCTTTGTGGCCTAAACCTCTTCCTGCTTTAACTCTGTCTATCCTTGTATCTCTCCACGTTTCCCCTATCTCTTCCATATAAAGCATATCCCTCCCTCCTTCATTATCTGTCTAGCCTAGCATCTCTCCTTGGTTTCTACCTCACCTGTATAAACCAACATTCCCCTCCTGCAGTATGTCTAGCTTAACATCTCTCGACGTTTCCCATATATTCTCCATATAAACGCATACTCTATTCCTCAACCCCTGTCTAGACTAGCACCTCTCCTCGTAATCCTCGCTCATATAAAGCGCATTGCCCTCTCTCCTAGCATAGGATATCTCTCCGTTTTTCCCATATCTTCCCACACATAAACATATATCCTACTCTTGAACCTCTGTATAACCTACTACCTCTCCTCGTTTTCGCTACCTCTATCATATAACGGGCGTTTCTCTCCTTCAGCTCTGCTCTACCTTGGATCTCTTGTAGTTTTCCCTATCTCTTCCATATAAACGCATTTTCCTCCTTGAACGTTCCTCCAACCTAACTACTCCCATCGTTTTCATCGTCTTCCCATATGAAGGCATACTCTGCCATTCAAACCCTCCTAGCCTAATACCTCTCCTCCGTTTGCTATCTCTCGCATATAAAGTCATATTCTACCCTTCAACCCCTGTCTAGTCTGGCATCTCTCCTCGTATTCCCAATCTCTTCCGTATAAAGCATATCCCTTCCTCCTTCAGCATCTGTCTAGCCCAGCATCTCTCCTTGGTTTCCTACCTCACCTGTATAAACCTCCATTCCCCTTTTTCAATATCTGTCTAGCCTAGCATCTCTCCCCGTTTCCCATATATTGCGCATATAATCGCATACTGTACTCCTCAACCTCTGTCTAGACTAGCACCTCTCCTCGTATTCCCCCACCTCTCTCATATAAAGAGCATTGCTTCTCCTTCAGCCCCCTACTCTCCCACGGATCTCTACTCGTATTCCCTATATCTTTCCATAAAGCGTATCCCTCCCTCCTTCAGCATCTGTCTAGCCTAGCATCAGCTCTGGTATTCCCTATCTCTCCCATATAAATGCATTTTCCTCCTTGAACCGTAGCATCTACCCTCGTTTTTCCTTTCCTTTCCCATATAAACGCAAAAAGTGAGCCAAACTCCCCTATAATATGCTACTCTTATCAGTTCCGAAGTGCATAGCTCTGACGTTTTCTTCAATTTCTAAGGATTGAGACTCACTCTCCCTCAGTTGTTTTCTTAGCTTTCTGTGTAAGCGTTCCGCGATGGCTGACAAATCAAGCTCCTGTTCGATAAATCACGACAGATGTTTATGTGAATATCTGCGGATCTTCACACTATCTTACCGGCATTAATGTGTTGCATGAAGGCTTTCCAAGACCTCTATATACTTTTGTTTTTGGTGTAAATCATGCTGTCTGGTGTATATGACGGTAGCTGAAGAGATTCTTTCAGAACAGATATAATTCATTTGTCTGTTGCTCATTTAAAAGGAATGGTTGAAACTGGTATATGAAATTAGCGCAGTTGTAGGATCTAAGGTGTTAAAGGTTTGAAGGTGGAATAATGCCAATGAATTTTAACTCTTTTTAAAACATTGCGTACAACTGACTGTGTCAATAAAAGTGAATCATAGTAATTGGAACCCAAATATTTAATCATGTTATTGGTCAAGAATGCAAGTATTATTTCTCCAGTTATCTACTTAGGACGTTATAATTTAGAAGACCTCAAGTGCGGGACCACATTGGTATTTATCAGTATTATTTTCCAGGGCAATTTTATGAAACTGTGGCAGTTACATGATTTTATATTAACTATACCACGCTCTTGCAGTATCTTTGATACAAGAGGTTGAACAATGCACAAATAAGTTACATAATAAATAATTGTCACTTTTGTCTTAGAAGCTGGGGAAGTGCTCATGTAATCGTTAAAACAATTATTCAGATTTTATAGGCTAGTTCAAGTGGTCACGCGGGATTAGCTATGGTAGTAAGTAGTGGGGCTAAGCTGTGGTACGGGGGAACACATCTGTTAGCTAGGATAGTATAGGAGAGCTAAACGAACAGCATGTGATTACTACACTCCCTGGCAAGTAAACCAGTTGTAGTGCATTCTAAATTCTGTTTTCATTTTCAGGTATGTAATACTCTCATTAACATGTAATGTTTGATAATGTATATCATATAGTTGGAATTACGTAAACTTCGAGTGTTATTTGGAACAATTCCCAGTTATAATGTAGATCCTTTTGTCATGTTTTCCTTTGTATTGAGTTATGTCCCCAGTCATGTTCACTAGGAAGGGGGAAATGAAGGAGAAACTAATTACAAGTATAGTGGATATCATGACATCAGGCGAGGCGCTAAATATTGCTGAAAAATGTTCTTTGTCTACTAGCGATGTGCTCTCCATGTGTGTAGACCAGCCGCGCTATGTTAAGGAATGCCGCCATCTTACCTCCCAGTTTGTCACTGTGCAGTAAATTGATTTTCAAATTTTAAAATATAAAATCTTTCATACCTGTCTATTTGGTAAAATGTGAAGTATACTTCTAAATTGTATCTTGTTCTCATATTTTCCCTTACTACTTAAAAGGTAGCCCTTTGTCTTGGTATGACATTTTTTGTCATAGAAATACACACTATGATTGGAATCTTTTAAAAGCAGCTTTTGTTGCAGCTTTTCAAATTGCACACCAAGGGAACTTTTGGAAATTATACTTAGACAAAGAGTACAATTAGATTCTGAACATGCCCTTAGTTATGTGTGGATACACTCTCTTTATGTGATCAGGCGAACCCAGATATGTCACAGCTAGAACAAATTAAGAATTTGTTTAACAGTTTGAAACCACAATAGGTTAGGATGCTTCTACCTCTTCACATAGAATTTGTTGCTGAAATTTTACAGGCAATCAAGCTTTTCGACAAAGCTAAGTATTATATTTAGCATACACATAATCTGATTTTGCCCCAAACAAGTTAAATGATACTTTAGATCTTGGATATAAGCTCTCCTTGCCAATGTCTAATAATTTTCTCCCAGCACCAGCAACTGCACGATTGCCACTATTACCTGCACATGATGTGGATACTGTGTTATCAAATAAAGTTGGTTCCTTAACAAATGAGTTTCAAAAGTTGCAGGCAATTGAAATACAGCCCCCACAGATGCCAAGGACACAAAACCCATCTCACTCATATTCCAGTGACCAGCAGCATGCAGATTTTCTTTGTTGCAGATGTAACAAGCCAGGGCATATACCACGTAATTGTTGGCAGCAGTAACCATCTCGCCTATCTAAAAAAGTCCGGTTTCAAGCCTTCAATTGTCCCACATAACATCAGAAGAGCCTCAGCAATCACTCGCTACTAATGTTTCAAACACTTCTCTCCTTTTAGGTCATGTACTTCAGATCACAAGTGTTGTTAAGAATACTAATATTCAAATTTTGTTCGACACAGGTTTTGCAGGTATCATCCTAAATGCTGATCATGTGAAGTATATTACTAAGTTGCAACGTGTTGAGATTTTGCTACGCACTACAGGAAATAAATTACTGGATTCACCATACCACATGATGATAGATTTTTGTATTAACAATTTTTATTTTCAGGAAGATGTTTTGGTTGTGAAGGACTTGGCTCATGAATTTATACTAATGATTTTTTGAGCAAACATGTTGTGATATATTATGCTACTAAGAATATTGCAATTCAAGAATCTGATGGTTCAATTTGTAACACATCCATTGTGCCTAATGATACATTGCTAACGTCAGACATAGCTTTTCACCCGTTACCAGATAATGGTATATCTCTGATAGCAAATAAGGTTTTTGTCAAAAATGATGCGAGAATTCCATCCTTTTTCGGTTTGTAATGTTGCTGTTCAGTTGTCGCAGTCAGTCATGGTGTTATGTTCAAACCTTACTGAAGTATTATGCACAAAATGCAAGTTTCAGTTCCTTCAATGGTCACTCACCCTGGTAATGATTATTTTGTCCGTTCACAATACTTTAGCAGAACCTAATACTTTGTTTGCTAAAACAGTTTTGGCACAAGTACAAGATTTTGCCTTTGTACAACATTTTCCTATTTTGCCTCAGGATGTTACACCCTTGAAGGGCTCAAAATTCTGATTTTCATGTCAATAATAATCTCACAGATATGCAGAAGGAGCTAATTAATCAATTGCTACTAAAGAATACTCACACCTTTGCAAACTTCCTTGCAAGATCTAGGCATCACCAACGTTACTAAATTTGACATTCAAGTTTCTGACCCAAAACCAATTAATAAACGACCCTATAGAATTTCTCATAAACAGAAAGGGATAATCACACAAGTCAAGAAAATGCAAGACGCAGGCATTATTAGGAAATCAGAATCACCCTGGGCTTCACCTGTTGTTCTTGTCAAAATGAAATATGGCTCTATGAGGTTCTGTGCTGACCACAGGGAAGTTAATTCTGTTACAGTCACGTCATCGTCCCCCTTGCCCAGTATAGATGATCTATTGAGTTATCGTAACAATGCAACTTGGTTTTGTTCACTTCACCTTTTATCACCATATTTTCAAGTCCCCATAGAGGAAAACTCTCTAAACAATACACTTCGTTAGTTACACATCATGGATAATTTGAATTTGAGGCATTACGTTTTGGTCTTGCAAATGACCCTAGATTCTTTAGTTATTGTGCAGACAAATTATTGGGGATCTTAAATTCAAAAAGGCTTTCCCATAGCTGGACTATACTGTAGTCTTTGCAAAATCTGTCGAAGCACTGTTGGAAAATCTGGAAGCCTTTTTAATCGTAAAGGAATTCAAACTCAAGCTTAAACCATCAAAATGTTTCTTTGACACGAACAGATTTAAACTCCTTGGTTTTGAGGTGTCGAAAGCTGATGTTTCACCGGATCCAGAGAAAATCACAGTGATTCAGAAGTCGCCCCTAGCCCAAAAATGACAGGGATGTTAGGAAGGTTCTGGGACTTTTCAATATCTACAAGAAGTTTGTTAAAATTATGCATACATAACACACACACTGATTCCACTGACTACTAAAAATCAAGATTTTGTTTGGGGCCCAGATCAACAACAGTATTTCAAAGGTTGAAGGATTCTTTGTCTTGTGCATCAGTTTTGGCCCTTTACTCTCCAGGTACTTAAGCTGAACTGCATTCCCATGACAGTGGTGTAGACGTAGGCTGCATATTATTACGAGTTGATAATATTCGAAGATCTGTTGCTTATACTTCCAGGACGCTTTCAAAATATGAAAGAAATCACAATGTTCCTGAGTTAGAATTGCTGGTCATTGTGTTTGGCCTTACACATTTTCGAACTTTTGTTTATGAGTACAAAGTTCATATTATTTCTGATCATCATTCCTTGTGTTGTTTGAATAACTTGAAAGAACTCACAGGTTGACTAGCTAGATTTGACTACACCATTTGTTATAAGTTCAGGAAAGAAGCAACACGATGCTGACATCTTGTATCGATTTCGGGTGTTGCAATTCCAAGAACACCTAGTTGAGCAAGATGATGAGATAATTGCATGTTTGTTATCACCTGTGGAAGCTTCTGTTAAGCAGAAAGCTGATCCTTCATTGATACTCTGATTGATAGGGACACAGCTTCGCCTAAGCTTCAGAGGCAAGCATCCACACATGTTTTGAAATCAAATGTCTTGTATAGAAAGAATTCAGGTTATACAGATCCTGTTCATCTACTGGTTATTCCAGAAGCATCAAAACAAAATTTTATCCTCCTACATGATGACCCTCTTTCTGGGCATCTTGGTTTTTCCACCTTGTCCCAATTGCCAGTCACGTTAAGTCCCAAAGAATCAAAAACCTGCAGGTTTGCTACATCCTGTTCCTGTTACAGCCATTGGTGAACGTTGGGGAATTGATCTCCTTGGTCCCCTTCATAGATCCAATTCACGCAACAAACAATAATCGCGATTGAGTATGTAACCCGCTGAGTCGAATAAGCCCCATTGCCAGCTGCTAGAATACTTCGCGTAGCTAAGTTTATTTTGCATAGGACCATTTGTCGCCACAACCCTCCTGCAATTTTCATGTCCGATAGAGGATCTGACTTCTTAATTGAGGTCACCCAGGACTTGTTGAAATCATTGTCAGTGTCATCCCATTTTACAACTTCTTACCATCCTGCCTGCATTGGACTCACAGAGAGACTTGACCAAACCCTTTTGAATGTGTTCAGCCATTTTGTAGATAGTAATCAGGAAAACTTGGACACCATTTTACGCTATTTTATTTTCTCACGCTATTCTTCTGTTCAGGCAACTACTAGACATTCCTCTTTCTTTTTGATTTATGGAAGAGAACCTGTATTGCCTAATCAAGTAGAATTGTAAGCCACATCCAATGATTTATTTGTAAGGAAACGTTTTCGAGACATTCAAAAAGTCCGTGAACTTGTTATCCACAACATCAATCAGCAGCAGGCGAAACAAAAAGCTAGGTATGATCAGAAGCATAGGGATGTAAAGTTTAATGCTGGTCAATTGGTAAAAAATCTTCCCTGTTCGAAAGAAAGGCAAATGTACTAAACTTCTTCATAAGTATCTTAGTCCCTTTGAAATTGTCAAGCAAATTACCCCTGTGACATAGGTAGCCCGCCGTCCAAATGCACCAAGAGCTACTTAATTGAAAAGTTAATCTGACTGTCAATTTAAATACAAACTGGTTTATATCGGAAGTTCTTTAGTCCTGAGTAATTAATCACATTTTTCTTTTAGGCTGAATATTGAATTGGTTTTTTTAAATTTTGTTCTTTAAAAGTAATAATTTCAATGTTAGTAGCAGTTTACTTACTTAATGTTATTAATGAATGTCGTTTTAATTTGTTTTATGCGAATTTTAGTATAAAGGAATAGTTCAGCTGAATAAAGAACCGCCATTACCTTAATGATACGGTTGTGGTGTTTTTGGATGTTGTTTTGTTGCTTGGTAGTGTTGCTACCACGTACCTACTGATGCAGAGGATTATTGGTTAAGTACACTTTGGATTTGCTGTCACGTACCCATTGTCAAATGTTGTATGTTTTCTTGGTGAACGAGTTGCTGTGCACTCAGTGGGATAGGTATGTCCTTATGATATTCTATTGTGTTAACTTTAAGCAAGTATATGGCTACAGTTTGAGTTTATACTGTCCCAAATTTTCAGTTAATGTTCACTGCCTATGTTGCAGATTCACTTATTCATTTTTCAATACGTTCAGGAGTAATATTCTTACTTGAAAGCTCTTGCTCGTAAAACTGCTTTGTAGTAGGTGCGGACCGCGTGTACATGTATGTTTATGGGGATCCCTAGTATGTGTGTGTGTGAGAGAGAGAGAGAGGGGGAGAGGGAGAGATTGGTATCAATTTTGTTTTAAAAAATAAATGAGAGAGACCAAATGAGCAAAGGTTATTCACTTTCTTTGTATGTCACATGTGCACATGTTTGAGACAAAAGATTGTATTACGTTTCAGTTGAAATAGTTAACCTAAACACTGTTTTGTATTGCGTTTGATTTGTATTCATTCTAAGCATTTGTATTTTATGGTTATTAGTATGCGTGTTGTATTATTATCTGATCAGCAATATATTAGTTTAAGTATTTTCAGGCACCTGTCTATGTAATGTATGATGTAATATTTTTTCACGATTCCTATGTTTATTCTTGATATGTAGATTATGATTTATTTCTGAATATTGATACTTCTGGACATACTGTTGTAGGAAGCCATCCTTTTTGGGAACGCTCGAGATTATTTGACTTCTGAGAGCGGAAATCAGTAGAAAGTCAGCTAACTTAGGCAGTACCCATTTTGAAGCACCTTCTTCCTAGCCAGCGTGTCATCATTTTCCAGGCAACCCAAGCCAGCAGTTGTCCTGTGATTGCTCTATTGTCAACCAGACGTCGGCTGTGGAGTTGTAATAATATGTCCTCCACAGCACAGGTCCTAGGTGGTACGGTAAGGACTAGCCAATCCCCATTTATAAAATCTTGAGATAAATAGTTCATCTGCATTAAGAACTTCAAGAGTTAATAGGAATAGTAGTGCTTGATTTTCAGTGAACTGTGTAGCTGCAGTGAATACGCTATACTTATGTACGGGTGGGGCTGCGTTTAAGCATGTTATAAGATTCGCAAAAAGACATTTAAGAAATGTATAAATGGGTTTCCCAGCAAAACAATTACAGATTTGTGATGGCATAAACTCTTAATATGTCAACCTATATGTCCATTTTAGTGGTTTGTTTAGTTCTGATTTTTAGTTTTAAATACTGTTATGATTGTGAAAGAAATTTAAACTTTTTTGTCAGAAATGTGAAGAAGATTGAAGTGAGAACTGGTATAATTGACAATGACATATGGCAGACAGTAATATTGCAGTGATTATGTTTAATTTTTCATTGTACTTCCTTTACTTTCTCATGAGTTTACAAACTAACAAATTTCAATATTTTTAAACATTTGTTTTATGCAAAAGAACAAGTTTCTCTCAGTGTTTTAGATAATTTGAATTACTTAATTGACTATATTTTAATTTTTGGTAACATGATTTGTAATGTTATTTGTGTGGGATTTGTGTTGAACGAGAACGTCAACTGTTGCAAAGCCGAGGGAGGTGTAGCAGTTACATTATTTTATATTAGGTATAGGACGTTCTTGCAGTAACATTGATAGACGAGGTTCAACAGTGCACAAATAAGTTACGTAATAAAGAATGATGTCACCTTTGTCTTAGAGGCTGGGGAAGTACTCATGCGATCATTAAGAAAATTATTCAGATCTTATAGGTTGGTTCAAGTGGTCCCGCGGGATTAGCTAGGGTAGTAAGGAGTGGGGGTAAGCTATGGTACGGGGGAACACGTCTGTTAGCGAGCACAGTAAGTAGGAGAGCTAAGCGAACAGCGTGTGATTGCTATACTCCCTGGCAGGTAACACAGTTGTAGTGTATTCTAAATTCTGTCTTCATTGTCAGGTATGTAAAACTCTCATTAATATGTGATGTTTGATAATGTATAAAATTTAGTTGAAACTATGTAAACTTCCAATGTTCTTTGGGGCAATTCCCGGTTATGATGTAGATCCTTTGGTCACGTTTTCCTTTTTATTGAGTTATATCCCCAGTCATGTCCACTAGGATGAGGGAAATGAAGCTGAAGCTCATATCCTGACAATATCTCTCAATGGCGATCTACGCTAACTTACTGAAGAATCAATATTTTTCCTACAATCAACGTGCCATCGGTAAAAGCCACAGAAATAAGATTTGGAAAACCAATTTCTATGTTGTATCCACGTTCGTCTTGATTTTCGTTACCTCCGAAGTGTTTGGTGGATGTGCTCAGTTGAAGCTTTATACAAAGAGGGAGAAACAGGAGTTATCTTTGCATAACTCCTGTTTATGGCCACTGTTTTGCTCTCAATTATTTTTTTCAGTTTAAGCCATGTTGTTTTCTCAAGCTCAAATATAGTTTTTGATAACCTTGTTGGAAGTTCAGTGGAGGATAAACTCTCTAACAAATATATCAGACATGACACAGTGTATTATTTCTATGCACCTATTACCTCTTGCGATGTCAAATTAAGAATGAGTTTTATTTATGGACTCTCTTTAACTGTTCTTAGTGCCACATTCTATATTGGGTGTGAAAGACTGGAAATTTTGATCAGGGCTTCTTTATCAGGCTTGAGGTTCTTTTACGTGCCGTAAATCTACGAAACGGGACCACCGACTTTACTTCTCTTTCGAAGGAAGCCATGCTAACGACTTTTACACCCGAAATAATCCATTGCCCTCCGCCGTGGTTGAACTCGCGATCTCAGGAACTAGAGGTTAGCGTGGTACCCCTAGACCACGGAGGATGACACTTGCTATGTCTAAAGGAGTTTCTCATGATATAGCTCTTGTTTAAGTCAGAGAGGGAGAACGTTCACTTTCGACAATCACCGCAAGTACATTATTGTCCACTGCAATGCACAGACTATTTAGATTCACTTTACATATATGTAAAATTTAGTGTTCTGTAACGGAATAAAAAGATCAGCAGTCGTCACATTCAGCATAGTATACGCATTCCTTTGATACAACCTGTACGACCACTGCAGGCAAGCACCCATCGTTTTCATCTAGACTCATCCTCTCTCCTTCAACATAAACTACAATAAAACGTGAGTCAACCTCATAGAAGCGGTCACTCTGATCCGCCCCATAATTATAAATTTTAGTTATTTCGGTGAAAACAAAAGTAGCGTTCATTTAAATTGATTTAGATGATTTAGCATAGACTCGAGACTTTATGTACTTATGGGAGTACCAGGCGAGTGTAAATCCTCTTTGGTTGACAATACTAAGAGTTTAGCTTGGGTGTCTGTGAAGTGAGCGCTCAGTCACGGAACAGATTGTGATTAGCCTCCAGTTCTTCAAATTCTGTTCATCATCATCATCATCATCATCATCATCAATGTACATTGATATAATTCTTGCCATTCGAGAACAATGTTGTAGCTATAACCTCGTGGCATACGCTATATTTGATGGTACTCAATAATAACACGGTCACGGCCTGGAATTTTATCTACAACTATCAATCTCGCTGCTGTTGCGATGAAAATTTTGCAATATAAAATCTAAATTGGTTAGAAGTCGATATTTTCGGAACTTAGACATGACGTTCGCGTTTTTTTTTTTTTTTTTTTGCGTGGAAAATGAACTAACATAATCATGAGCTTTATGCATGCCAACCTGACAGGAAACTTACCTCACAATAAGCACAAATTGAACAGCTTTTCGACCTTGATTATAAGATGCTGTACAAATTGAGTCTTCCGATCTTGTTAAATTTGTCGCCTCTTTTCACACATTCTTTTGCATCCCGTTCAGAATACCAGAATGAGAATAATTTTGTTGATTAAGTGCTTCATAAAAGTGACCAAAAGTTCATGCCCTGAGATTAAATGAACGACTTTACATAAACAAAGTAAAAACAATTAGAGCTTTTGGGAAATTTGACATATATGTTAACAAATTTCAACTCTAAATTCCATTTTACCACTTCCTGTTTGTAACAGTGTAAATTATAATCACAAGAAAATCTGAATAAGAGTATATTACATTTTCAATTATGGTGCTTCGGGGTAGCGCAGTGGTTTCGTTTCCCGCCCTCTTACTGAGGGTCCGAGGCTCGATTCCCGACTATAGGGTGGCGATTTTAAGTCGACCCTTTCCACGACTTCACCTCTGATTTGCTCATGTGAAGTATCCCCAAGGCCCAGAGTGGTTCGTAGTCCACGGTAAAAGCTGTAGGTCCTCTCATTCCACCACCATTCTCAACATCAATTTAGCATCGGAAACAACGGATTCCGTCCATTGGGTGCCTCCACCTCAGAAATAGGTCCTGTATCGCTTGATGGAATGTGGTATCCCCCAAAAGTCATAGGCCTTATGGGAAGCTTTAGAAGCGAGAATATTTTCATTTAAACAATCATTAGAAGTTTCTATTCTTAATGTCACCTCCTTTGAGATGTCAGTTTGAGCGTATTTCTTAAGAGTTAATCATCTGTGGGGTGTACTCAACTTATGTGCGTTCACACGCTTCTATTCCTAGAACAAATGGCCTTACTGCTTCCCCGCTGATCGTAGGCACAGGATTCATTTAATTAATTAAAACATGGAATAAGTGTTGAATACATTGAATGCTGAAATATTAAGCTTAAAACCTGTAGTGCAGCTCAGGTATGTGAAACTCAACAAATGCTACTTAATATCTTGAAATACTTTAAAACAAGGGTGGCGAAAACGACTTCCTTCCGCGAGTCACCAAATATGCAACACGCACTGCATCACTCAGCAGCATTGAATAACAAAGAGACGGTTGCAGAGAGGGAACGGCGCATACGAGTCAAAATGACTCGCGAGTCACGTTTTCGCCACCTCTACTTTAAAACAATGCCGCAAATCACACAGCTAACGTTTCTAGAATAAGATTCTTGCCAAAAGCTTGTATGTCACTATAAATTATGTCTCCAGCATAAAACAAAAGCCCTCTAAATAAAACTGTAAACTTTAATGGAATTTGTAACATCCTAGCCTCAACAGTTGATACCTATAAAAAGCAAGAAATAGGTAACTTGTGAGCAAACTTCGCCCGTCCTTCTGCCCGACCTCGCGTACCATGGGTAAGCTTGGTGGACCCGTGTCGTAGATTTACGCACGTAAAAGAACCTCAAGCCTGGTAAAGAGGCCTTTGAGCAAAATTTCCGGTCTTTTATGCCCAATATAGAATGGGACGCTAAGAACCATAGCAGTTAAAGACTGTCCACAAATAAAACACAATTTCAGTTTTTAATGGATAAAGCCGGTAAACATACTGTAAAAAATTCTCAGCACTTCATCACTCACGCATACACACACGCGCGCGCGCAGGCGAAAGGGGCGCTTTTCTCACAAAGGATATAGAAATCTAAAAAAAATTATTTATTTATGAACATCAGACAAGGATAGGTGGCTCGTAATAAAATATACAGATTGATTTGTGGAGTGAACCCAAATAAAGAAATAAATAGACAAATAAAATAAATGAATGCAGTCTTCAGTCTCCTTATGAGTCTACTATGTTCGGAGTCATTAAAAGACATTAGCTATTTGCAAAACCAAATTGACTTAATGGACTCCAAAACCAAGAAAAACAAAGGTCTGCTAAACTAGTGTTAGACTGATGTGTACAGTACCACTGATTACAGTTATAAGTTGCTATTAAAGTGGAAAGTCATTTATGCGATACATAATTATAGAACGTTAGTTATTTTAGAAAAAATCGTTGATGCTCAAGTGAAAGAAGCTCAACGGGAAACGGTACATGAACCTAGTATTTTCATTTCACCCATCTGCGGTTTTCCTCTTCAGGTGGCATTCAATGGAAGAAAGTTACTTCATGAACCATACTGAGGAATGCTTCAAGATCGAGTCACAATTGTCAAAGAAAAGAATTAATGCACATATTATGTTTTATTGGATACAACTGAAACTGAAACATTGCTAACTTCCAGGGTTTCAGCTCGCATCTGTCCGCTAACAAACACATCCTTTCATACATTTTAACTTTATTCATCTTTATTTTTATTTACATTCTCTTACTTATTACTTTCAGTTCGTATTCTTATTCTCTGTCATCTTTTTATTTCCCCTCTTTTCTAAGCCTTCTTATTTCATTTTCAATATTTTAAATCTTTCTTTTCCTAGTATTATTATTCTTGTTAGTGTTTTGATATTCTCTTTCTTGTTACCTTTATTATTATTATTATTATTATTATTAGTAGTAGTAGTAGTAGTAGTAGTAGTAGTAGTAGTAGTGGTAGTAGTAGTAGTAGTAGTGGTGGTGGTGGTGGTTGTTCTTTTCGGGCGAATATTATTGCTTCACAATGAAATGAGAAAGTAGCATTAAGCTTACAGTCCAAACTAAAAACAGAATGGGGTATAGAACAATACATTTTGTCTAGAAATAGAGTCAGCAAACAAGGGCTTGCTGGGCTCAGACTGGGATCATGGCCAGCGAAGAAGGCATAAGAATCTGTCCCTGGTGTAGAGAGGAAGAAACTTGGGTTCATATTCTGGCGCATTGTACTAAGACAGAACAGTTGAAGTATCTGCCAGGTTTCTTTGTTAACTCAAGGAGAGGGTTACAAGCTTGCTGGAGCTTGCTGGCTAGGAGGGGGAGGGGAGACAATTGGTACATTGGTGAACAAGCTATTTTCTCTTCGTCTTCTGTTTTGTTTGTGTAATTTTTTGTTCTTGGTTAATCTGTTTTTTTTCTCCTTTTCATTTCTTGAAAGTATGATTCAAGATAGAGGTTTTCGTCTATCGCTTAACGTTTACCAGTTATACAAGGTAATACAAAATTCCTTCCGAATGAAGAGCACTTCACAGGCTATTCCCTGAAAATTCAACATATACATTTTATTTTTCATGTAAATATCTTTAATACCTGGTATTTTAATCAAAATCGTTACAGCCATTTTTATAAAACAAAAAAACTTCAAAAAATAGTCCATATAAAGGGTAGTTGAGGTGGGAGGCTTTCTTTAAATCTTCGTGTCGTACTTCGGAAGGCACTGAACCTAAATACCAAGTTTGGTATTTATTCGACTTTTCGTTTTTGAATTATGTTCTTCAGACACACACAAATACAGACATTTTTCTAAAATTACTTTGTTTTTGGATTCAAAGGACCACAAAGCATGTATTTCCGGTGAAATCTCGGCATCGAATTTGTGAGTGAATTGTAATATCTTCTCTACCTACTATGGACGTGATAGAGAAAGTAAAAAGATTACAATAGTAAAATAATTAATTTATAGATTATGATAGCCTATTAATATTCAATGTACATGTCAGGTGCATGTAATAATCTCTTTCACCTTTAACATTTGCCAGATTGTTATTGCAGTTTTTCTGTGACTAAGCGCTTTCTCGATTACGGTTAAACTGCTGTCAATACAAATAACATACTATCAGCGTAGTATTTTTATGCAATAACTGTCTCACGCTAATTCGTGAGTCGCATCTGGCACTTGACTTTTCGAAATATGTTTCCACTCAGAATGAAATATTTCACAAAACTGAAACCTATAATTGCGTTACGCGGCTTATGTTTCGTAAGAACGAGTGATGAATACTTTCGCTAAGTCCGAAATATGACATTTGTAAGGTGCACACAACCAACTAAGCGGGATGTTAGTTCAGATTCAAAATTGTAGACGAATCTTTTGTAACGCGGTATTGTATAAGTGAGGATTATCACATAAAAGGGGCAAGTGGAGGAGAAGTTTCGTGTGTTACTCATCTCCTAGCCACTCCTCCTGAGAAAAGAGTTTCATGTGTAACCAACAATCCATCCTTTACCTTAAGCGCCCGGCAAATCATACACCCGCTACCAGACAAACCACCTTACATTTCCCATTACAATTATATCTTTCAGTTGCTTCTGTACTTTTCTCCACACATTCGCTCTATTTCCAGGTCCTTCAAACCAAATATTACCCATGCCTATTCTTTCCAGGCCTCTCTTGATTTTTGCTGCCCAGATCTTGTCCCCTCCCATTCTAAGCTGTTCCTTATAGCATACTGTTCTCATAAGTGACCGATCCCCTCTCATAATTCTAATCCAATATTTGGTCAACCTTACATTCAATAGTTTCGCTGTATGCACCATATTCTCTAAAGATGTCACAGTTTGCCGTACCTCTTCCAGCATCCAAGATATCTTTTATAAAACCTGTTCTTACTTGGTCTAGCCTTTCTGTGGGTTCTCACCCCCAATTCTCCTCTCTTTAAAACACACAATTTATTTCATGTAACTCTTTTGTGGCATCAGCCATTTCCGAGATATCCGTTACTAATGGTTCGAATTGTTCAATACTTAGCCATTCTTTTAGAGCCTGTCGATATTCAGTTGTTCCTCGCGATGTGATGGAAACAGTATGGAGTTTTAAAGTCGGCGTATAGCGTCCAGTTGTTAAACATTTGACTATCGCTGATCCATTTGTATCCATAACGAAATTGTAATGCAGCAGTTTCCGGAAACGTTTATATGAATTAAAATGAAGTAGAGATGTAAATGCACTTTAGCAACAATAAGTTGTATACCCACTTATGAGCCATAGAGCGTAGAGAGAGTCATGCGAATGTGGCACAACGTGACCCAGAGTGAAAAGTAAACTTTATGTTCATTGGAATGCAAATACAGCTGGCCAAAGGTTTCGCAAATCTGCAGAACATTATTTTCCATGTGCTGTATAGAAAACCTGTTCGTCCCATAGTAACAAACTTGCAATATGGTAGCCAACATTGAGATATACAATGCATTACGGAGTGTGTTATTCTAATTTTGATGAGTCAACAGAGGGAGAAACAAATGTACACGTGAATATTAGCATCTTTCACGTCAATTTCTCCAAACATTGAAATGTCATTTGCCAAATTTTACGCTTTCAGACACACATGTAGTAGACACGAATTCAATAAATAACACCGAAGCCATGTTGTGATTAATGCTTACATATTCTGAACACCAAAACACTGTAATGATGCGCGTATTTGAAATAACACATTGAATGTTCACTGCTTGATAGGATAAATCATTATGAAGAGTTCGGTAATTATAAGCGCCACTATTTCACAGGAGTTTCTGCTAGCAGCGACGCATCTTAGATCACCCGGAACTCAAGCCCTTAGCCACCCTTAAAGCAGTTTCTTTACGCCTTTCATTCCCATTGCAGGTTTAATCTATTATATTAACTCACTACAACGTTTGGGATTTCTAGCTGGTACGAATAAGTAAACCCCCCCCCCCGCCGCCCTGAAAGAAAGAATAGCCCTCAGTTGCAACGGCGACCTCAGGTGTCTTGGGTTTATTTGTTGAATTAATGTATTTTCGTTGCTAGATCGACAGCTGGATTCCCCTGAGGGAGGCACAGGAGAATGGCAACGTTTCCATGGATATTCTACATTTTCACTGGATTAGCGAGACGATCTTCTTTGCAGAAATGTATGTCCAGAAGCAAGTTCACAACTTTCACATCTTCAGTGGAAACATATCTGAGTGTAAGTTTCGAGAAATGCTTTTTCTTTTAGGCTAGGATCGTCCATAATTTACATATTGACATACTTTCAACCCTCAAATATGCAAAATGTTTTTAAGAAATTTGCTACTTAAACTGGTATGAGGCTTCTTTTACGCATATTTCTCGAAATCTAGGGAGTCTGAACAACTAGATTTCCTCGCGTTACGATGAGTGAAAACAGACAGGGATACAGAGAGAGAGAGAGAGAGAGAGAGAGGGGGGGGAGTCTCTACAGTAATGTAGAAAATAACAAATTTAATAACTCTTTCCCAGCTGAAAAGAACTATTCATCCCGATGAATGCAGGCTACAACAATTTCCGAAGATTTTAGAAGTTTTTAGGCGGTAGTGTCCTTTATAGCTATGTCACATAATTTCACTCCAGGGACACTATTTGTTCCCGTATTGCAAATATGCAGGATCTGTTATGACAATGTAGTCTAAAGATCAAAACGAAAGTCCGACAATTTTTAAAATTGAGTTGATGGCGAGCAGTAATGTCATGCTCGTAACACCGAATTCCCTCCCCATTTCATTGAACGTTACAACTTTGAATGCCCGGCGCAAATCCTACGAAAATTGTACAACTTCGAAACACTTCCGCTAGTCTATTTTAATCCCTTACATACAAATTAACACCGTTTGAGCTATCCGATCAGAGCATTGTACAGTTACATCATATGCAACCTTACAGAACTTTTAAAACTACCACATGCCCATAGCATTCTGTGCTGCTTGGTCCTTCTGGGCACAAAACAAAAAAGCGTACACCTAGTTATACTCTTAAAACTTTTAAAAAATTAGAGATTGTTTAAAACCTTAAGAAACTACCTTTAACTTTATTTTAAATTATTTACATACCAGTCTGTCCTAGCTGGACAAACTTTGTGTGGTTGCCCTGTAGCGTCCGCCAAAACTTATAATCTACATTACAAATTCCAGAAAAAATCTCTGTTTAAGTTTTAACTGCAGCATTTTATCGATCTGGAGAAAAATTTGGACATTAATGGTTTAGAATTCGGCAAAAATCAAAAGTTATCTTACAAACTTAAAAAGCTACCTCTACGCTATATTCTACTCCTGTAGACAAATCTAAGTTGTTGAATTGTTCAGGACAAACCTGGAACACATGCTTTAAAACTGTCAGTAACTGCACCAAAACCGTATTTACAACCTTTATAAACAAATCCTAACCGTTTCACCGATTTAAGCTTGACCGTGACTATGACCGGGGAATGCAAGGGGCACCTCGACCCAACGCGGATCTTTGGTGCTGACCACCCCCAGGAAGAATGCAGGATGCTCAATGAAGGCTTCCCTCAGGCGGAACTGGTGAAACTTGACACACTTGAGGTGGTTCAGAGATGCCTGTTATCGGCTGTTTCCAACGAGCAAACTTCTGCATCATTTGTCCGAACTGTACAGCTCCTAATCCTATCTGAAATATGAAAGGGGAAGCGAAATTAAAGCAGATTCGTGGTAAAACAGAAACCACCCCAGCAGTCGCCTTTCTGACAAGGGAACACCACAAAACCATGGCCAGAGTGGCCGGCCCCAGTTATCGAACTCAGGACCGCCCGAATGCCAGTTTAGCACGTTATCGCGGAGCCATCTCGCTCGGTAACCTTTGCATAACTATGCTTAAGGATTCAGAGAAAAATACATGATAGTAATCACGATATAAAGCTACCCCCTTATGTATTATACACTCTTCTTCCAAATCTTCATCATTTCATTATTATGGATCTTCAGGGGCCCAGGAAAAGCTACAGTCTATCTACCACTTTTAGAACTACCGTTATCTCAATACTCTTCTTCCAAATCTTCATCATTTCATTATTATGGATCTTCAGGGGCCCAGGAAAAGCTACAGGCTATCTACCACTTTCAGAACTACTGTTATCTCAACACTCTTCTTCCAAATCTTCATCATTTCATTATTATGGATCTTCAGGGGCCGAGGAAAAGCTACAGTCTATCTACCACTTTCAGAACTACTGTTATCTCAACACTCTTCTTCCAAATCTTCATCATTTCATTAATATGGATCTTCAGGGGCCCAGGAAAAGCTACAGTCTATCTACCACTTTCAGAACTACTGTTATCTCAACACTCTTCTTCCAAATCTTCATCATTTCATTAATATGGATCTTCAGGGGCCGAGGAAAATCTACAGGCTATCTACCACTTTCAGAACTACTGTTATCTTATATTCAACACCTGTTATACAAGTCTTCTCATTTGAACTATAAGAACCAACCTTTGTACGTTTTTGGAGAAATTACAGGCTGCTCTACCACTTTCAAAACATAGTCACCCATCCCATCTGCTTAACTATCTATGAAACTTCGGAATCTCATGTTTCAGGGAGGAGAAAAAAGTACAGCAATGAGACCGAGAATGTGAATTTCATAAGTACGTGGTCAAATTTAACTTTTCTTTACAATACTTACTATTAAATTTGAAATGCATAGAAAAGAAGAAGAATAGTAAACTTAATGGCATATTACACTTGAGAATATACTTTCAATTATAGCTTTCGTTACCTTAATGCTTGAATTTAAAATTAATTTCCATAGGGTTTACTTATTTTAGGATTATTTGTTTAACAGTTTAGGTATATTTGATGTTATTGTTATAATTATTATTGCTTATTTCATTAATAATAATGTTATATTCTATTGTGTATACTATATAAATATAACAATGCAAAATATACGCCAGAGCTTTATTTTTAAAGGCAGTGCTAGCTGTCTTATATCTTCTTTTCGATGTCTCTTGGAATGGTATGGAAAACAAAATATTATTTTTCTTGTTAAATCGTTTTGTTGCACGATACAGTGCCACACAAAGCAATGAGATATCGCACCAACATGCCTTTGTTTTCAATCACATGCCGTTTTTCCCCAGGCAACTAGCCCAAATGCCCTGTTATACTTTATGCAAGTTTCCCAAGTTAAATTACTCTCCGTAATATCGAAGACAAATGTAAAGGTTTACGTAAAGCGAATTGCATGTGGAAAACGAAATAGATTTTCCCACTGGAATGCACGCCGAGGAAAAATATTAGCATTTTCCATACATCCTGCTCTTTCTCGGAGATTGCGCTTTGTGGAAAGTTAGAAGCAGGTGGCACCGAAGTTTGGAACGCTGCCATGAGATGCAGAATTCAAACAAGAGTTGGTATTTCAGAAAACGCATATCTCACCGTGAATTTTAAAATGCTCTCTCCACTAGCTACCTACATTTACATGATTATACTGTACTTTGGAGCCCATTGTAATCGGACGTTTGCATGTACCAAACACGTTTTGTTCGGTTTTAACCGCTGCGGTCGCATTTTAAACACACTTTTTCATTTAAAACGTTTTATAAAACGTGTTCTCATTTACGCTGTGTTAGATATTTTACTACTATCTTAATGACTTAAATGTACTTATAGTAAAATTTGGTCGGAATTTTCAAACAATTCTAATATTAGATTTTATATCCAAACATACTTTGAACCTTTAGCTTCAATTACATACTATGGCTTTTGCTCTCAGAGCCTTTTGAAGCTTCAAGAGGTGAACATTTAAATTCCTGCCTGTATTTACTTTCAACGTATTTTATTCGTCTTTGACTTTTCTTACACTTTTGCTGATTAAAAATGTTCCATACGATGTAATTTGTAACTAGTCTTGCTCAAATATTCAGCCCAAACTCAGGAAGAATGAACATAGAAACTCGGCATATGGTTTTGCTGCACTTTTAAATTGTTCAAGATATGGCATAAATAATTCGACCACCGAAAACAAATTGTTACAAATGTTATACTTAAGGACTTAGAAATTATTTTCTGAAACAACGTGAACAGTGAAAAAAATTCATAAGCCACTTTTATGTACATAGTAGTATTTAAGTAATGTGGTAATATTTTTAAGTTACGATTTCTGCAACGTGTGCAACACCAGATTAATTATTATAATAAATGTAAAACAAAATGTTTTTCCTTAAAAACTATTAAAGATAGCTGCATGAAATTTAAAACGCACTTACATAGTTTAGAAAGTTCACCCATGGTTACCCTTAACAACAAATACAAAGCAAGTGATAGTCTGTACAGTTTTATCGTGACATTACAGCGTACGTGCTTCTCGTCGGGAGGTGCCGGAATCGTCCACTCTGGCCCATGGATTTTTAGTGGTTTCCCTAGTTCGCCAGGCGAATGCTGGAGTGGTGCATCTTCTACTACGACTATCGTCCCTCTCATTTGCTGTACCCAACATCTTCCTCGTCATCTGTTTCAGGGTTGTAGGACCAGGCGGCGGTGTTCTGCAGGTTGCGGCTGGGCGGTGGCTTGCGCTCAGTTAGGTCTCTCCTCAGCGTGGGGCTCCGCTCCGGGGACCCTGGAGTTTGGTGGCTTGTGGGCAAGGACCGTGCGGCGGGGATGCGTTCTATCTGGAAACATTAGAGACCCCGTCCATCCTTGCGCCCGGATCTGGTCGCCCTTCGGGTCTCTCTCCTCATCCTTCCCTCCCGGAGGTCACGTTGGAAGCACAAGGGGCCGACTGGCTCTGCCCCTCCGTGATACGTACCTTTACCTTTTACTACTTGCTTCTGTTTTAGTTATTGAATTTGAAAGCGCTGTGGTGACAGGCAAGTTTAGCTTTGATTGTTGCATCGATCTATCTAACATACTGTTTGTGTAACATAATGAGATATCTATTCCGTAAAGCATTGCAATACAATAGTAGTAATAACAAAGATGATGATGATGATAATTATAATGCTCACGTTCCGCCCGCCATAAATCAGACATCTGTTGGGCAGTTGCTTTGACTTAATGCCTCGTGTGCGAATGTTTAGGGCGGCCTGCAGTTCTAATCCCGCTCCTGTCTACAGAGCTCTATGTTTCTAATGCATACGTATACATGCCTGTACAAAACTCCTAATCGAATAAAATTTGTAGCACCCCTAAAACATACAACTAACACTGCCGGCGCGCAGTGCAACCACGAGATATAACTTCAAGTAGTGGACTGTGAAACGGCAACTCTAGGCCGAGCCCGAGAACTGTAATTATAGATAATTTATTAATTAACTTTTATTGATGTTAAATCATACTATGTAAATATCTTTTTCTCATACTGCTTGTATATTTTAAGAAGGGTGATTTAACGTTATGTATGTATCTAGGTTACTAATATTAGTAGAGTTATAAATGGTTTAATGTAAATAATTTAAGCGCTATGTTAAAATACTGTCCACGACGAAATGTTTTAGCTACAGGAATAGTGCTTTCGAAGGCAGAAAATCTAGTTTTATGACATCTCTTTGGGTCGCAGGGCCATTATTCCTACAGCGAGGGTGTAACGCCTTTGTCCCTTTATTTGATAATTCGCCGTGACCAAGTGAGAGAGACAAATAGCTTAACGGTAAATGTAGGAAAAGCCGCGATTTATATTAAACTTGGACCAATGAGATCCCTGGAAGTTTATACGAAATAGTTAGACGCGTCGAATGGCGCTAAAAAATGGACCAATAGGAAAGGAAGCAGCCCCAGAAGCCTGCGACTATAAATGGATCTGTTTGGAGCAAATTCGGGACAGTTTTGTCATGTGTGGTCAGGGAGAGATGCTGCAGGATGTGTGAGATATCGCGCCAAAAAAGGGAATCAAGACAGTTTTAGAAACACACCTAAGATCCGCTACTCGTAAAGAGATAATAAGCATATTTAAACTTCGTGTCATATCCGCGCCGCATTTTAACAGCGGTGGACAGTATTTTACGGCGACAATACCAGTGTTGTATACTACGAGTGTTAATTAAATAAAAAAGAAACGGCAGTGTCATCTTCTCATAACCAAAGCACGTCTATGTCTTCCTATATCACCACCCGAGATCTACGCTTTCCTTTACCGAGGATAAGTCCATGCTCCTATATAGTTTAAAGAAAACTACTGCAGCTAGCCGAGGATAAAATTGAAGAGAACCAGCACACTGCGAACTTCTGGAACCAACGGGAGAAGCATCAAGGTAAGCCTACAGCAACGGACGGAGGAGGTGACTGCCGCAACTGGTATTCGGGACACCGTGGATATAAACTAACACTGGTCAACAAGACGTTAGTGTATATTTGGTTTTAGTGTTGCAATTAAAGGTCGACTAACAATTAAGAAAACCAAGGATAATGTCTTCAAAATGTTTACTTTCCTGAATGCGTATTCTAAGCCTAGTTTCCTTAATTCCCTAGATGTGATTCAGGGGAGGAGGGCCTGGATATAGAAGCAATGCTAATTTTACAACATTCAGGAATGTCTATTTGGGAAGCTATCAAAATCAATTTTTACTCCTTTCCACCTAAAATTAATATCCACAAAACGTAAGAGAATACACCGTTTTATAAGTTAACTGTTGTACTGAATTCCATTTAAGGTAATGTATTCATTAAATTTGAATCAAAATTGTGAAAAATTTGAAAATTAAATGTTTATAATATAATAATATGAATTGTATTTTTTTTAAGAAAATATATAGGTTTTTCCTCATGGCGCATTTAAACTACCAATTAACTGAACCTGTAAATGGACAGGCGCATTGCTTGTTATTTAATAATAGGCACGGCCAACTTTAAACCTTGATTTTTCGGAGACATGTTTTTAGCATTTTTCCAAACTCAAAATGCTTCACATGATGCAATTTTCTTTTATTAATTTGCTTCAACATTTTCTTACTGGCTCTCAAGGGTACCTACGTTAAGGTAGACGATAAGTAAACTATTAACTTTTGAAAAATCAAGTATTTTAGATAGTACAAAAGGTAATCACTTTTCTATATTAATTACGGGTTAACATTATACTTTTGATATGATAAATATTTTTGTAAGTTCGGTTACTGTATAACTTTGATTTTATATGAATATTTTTAAAATTAATGTAAGTGTTTTATTAGAACAATGGATTTACACAATCAAAGTTAATATTTAAATAAGTATACAGGCTGGAATTTCAAACATGGTAACTGGCTTAAATTTCAACTAGACATCTTACATCTGTGGCTTTTCCAAATTTTACGGATGCACTACCTTAATATTTGTTAATATTTAGAAACATTGTTTTTATGAATGTTGTAAGTTAAGATGGCTTTTTTTCTGTCATTTTACTTTTAATTCATTGAAGTCCGCTTAGCAAGAATTAAATTTGCCGTGCAAATATTTTGTATAAACCTTTACAAATTTAATACGGCAAAACAAAGTGCAGGAATAAGTCCTAGTTAAACCCACAGCTTAAACTCTCTGAGAGCTGCAAAGCATTTTAAAACAGTACCAAAAGATTAAATGAATACTCGGAGGAACATGTGATGGTTTTAAGTAAATAGTTTAAGGTTTTGACGTTAACGTCTTGCTCCCCTTATATACAATTGAAGATTTAGTAAATAAATCTTTCAATCGTTGACATCGGATTGTTAATGCTAATTGCTACATCTGGAAACAGTCCCTCGGCTAACCTTATAGATGCGCAATTGCTTTTCTTTGCACCTCATATTAAAACTTTTGTGATTAGGATTACATAACTTTCTATTACTACAATTGTGGGCAGACATTGAACTGCTCTTCGCAGAGCGGCTTAACAAAGAAAGAACGTGGACTTTTTAAACGTCTTGGGCACATAATTGTTTTCATTTATGCAAGATGGATACTAAATGTTACCTATATGGACGGGAAACCGCTAAATGCCATCTTAACGTTCGGCAGAAGTTCGCGGATGACTACCACATGGTTAATGAAGGGTAAAACATTGGTTTTGTTCGTTTAGGTAGACTAGACTTGCTTTTTGCTTTATGAGGCAATTAAACATGTATTTAAAAGAGCAGCAAGGCAAGAATGGTGTTTGACAGTTTATTTCATTCTGGCAGAAACTCGTTTACGACGGCTGCAAGATAGCAGTCCCCTTTAACTTGTTAATACTTCCCATCCAGTTTTGAGAAACTTCTCCAAAACTTTAGCTCAGTCGGTAAATAAAAATCATTTGCTAACTTCACAACTTGTACTTTTTCGCCATCTCTAATCCACTTTGCTTCTAGAAACCAAAACCTTATGCAACCGAATTATTCCCTTGCTGAGAATCTATGCAAAAAATGTTGATGATTTTATATCCCAATGTAAATCTCTGATAGCTGGCCAAAACTCCTAGAAATGACATTCACCAGAAGATTTTGGTGGCTTGTGGAGTGTATAGTATAGGAAGCTGGAACCCGATGTTCATCTGTTTCTTCTAGGTTACGGAGCTAAAAGAGATTTGGTAATTACGTAAATAATGTTGCCTTAAATGTGATAGCAAAATTCTAAGATGTGTAAAAGAAGATCGTGCTTAGATTCACTTACAGGCACGTGTGTAAAACATTAAAGGTGGTTGGTGGCGCTATCCTGGATAACTTCACTATGAGTTTGTCTTTGTTCACACATAAGTTTAACCTAACCAGGCGAGATGGCTCCGTCCTGTGAGGCCGCCCACTCTGACTTCGTGCTTTTCCCTGGTTGACAAAGGCGAATGCGAGAGCGGTGTACTCTACCAGGATTCCCTCCCTCCCACATTTCATTTCTCTTTCATGTTTCAGGCTGACTCTGGGGTTGCGGTTCGGTCGGTGTCGGGCAGATGGCGCAGACGCTTCTTCTCGGCCCTGCTAGAGGGAAACCTGTCGAGGCTTCACTGCTGGGTCGTGTTTACGGTCCCACTAGAGGGACGTCTCCGGGCGGCCCTCCCGTGGCAGGGTGGTCAAGCCTAGAACGGTTCCCGCACCTCATCCGTTCCTCCCTGGGGTGTACCCATTGCAGTGTCCCCTCCTATCCTATACGAAATGTAACCTAAGTATAATAGTACTGTCTCACACCTGTACTTTCAAATTCCTCAAGAAAAACAACTGTAAACTTGGAGACTGGCTGCTAATACGACAAAATTTGGTCAGGATAAATAAGTTTGCCAAAGTTATCCCATAGTGTTACATGATTTATAACTTTAGTGTTGAGAATAATGCAGCAAAGGAACATAAATAATCAGAAAATGGACATACACTGCGTCGATCCTCGCACTCCTTGCTTCGAAGATTGCGCCGTTGGTTGCAGTCCGAGTTTGATGACAGCGCGGGTTACAATCGACCGCGGTGCAGTGGTAGATACCGGAGAAGTAATGGTATAATTCGTTGTACCTGCTTTACGTCCTCCGTCCGACGTGGCTTCGTCTTCATCAGGCAAAACCTCGTAGAAAGGTGATTTAAATATGCGGTAATACTCGCTGTTGCCCTGGCTAGTTGCTCTCAGCGGAGATGTAAGCATGGACTTTGCCTATTAGGATTACTAATAAGTTCGTTGACCTCGGTAGTGGTACAAAGGAGCTCTGAGGAGAATTTACTACTCATCACAATGTTTGGATTACTACTATTTATCGTCACTTTTCACTCTAAAAACGCTACATAATATTCCTGTTCACTTATCACTTTATATAGAACTCGGGAATCACAGATACATTGTTAATTAATATGTGATTAGTCACATTTACACAAGGACACCATTTGCGCGCCAACTTTGTCTTACGGAGTAGCGTGGATTCCTCATCTGTATCTACAAGTCAACACATGGATTTTGGGTAAATATCGACTATTTATGGAATACGATCCCAAGTTGAAATTTTAGGATCTGATTTCTCATTGGAGGAATTTTCGCGGTTCTCTCAGCGTGGCTAAATATTATTTCATTTATACATATTCTTATTGGGTAGTTTATATATATCACGTGACTTTCTCCCGGGCTTCTCTTGGTAATTTTCCGTTTTGTGTTACATTTCCCTAACTCCATACTTCCGGAGCGGAGACAAATAAGGTCATAAAACCTTACCCTCGATCCTAACACAAAGAATCCAACTTTCTCTGCATATGCGAACAGTATATTGTCTACCACACTGCAGAGTTTAACACATCCTAAAACTAGTGAAACAGGAACATTATATATATTACATTACACAAAAATGGCTATTTACACGGAGTTCATATTATACACATATATCACTCATATATCTAATTAATCACTAAATAAATTAACACATTATAAAATTTATCCGGGCACATTCTGTCTCAACACATAAATGCCTAGGAACTTAGGCCATCGGATATTGTGTCGTTTACCCAGCGAGGTGGCGCCGTGGTAACGCGTGAGACTCGGATTCGGGAGCTCCCGGGTTCGATTTCCGGCGACCGCCCATTCTGACCCGTGGATCTTTTTGGGGGTTTTCCCGGGTCGTCAGGCGAATGCTGGAGCAGCTTCTCTCATCCCCGAATTTCCCGGCCCTCCATATCATTAATCATTTCATTCATCCATCGCCCCGTTAGATCTGTTTCAGGGGTTGGAAGTATCGGCGATGGTGTTTCGGTGTGGCGTGGCAGGAAAAAAGGATGCTCCCTGTGGAACTTTCTCCGTCCCTCGGTCTTCGGCTGGTTGTCGGGGTGCACAGATCGCCCTCGGGGGGGGCCTTGGAACCTCTGTGTGTGGCGGGGTCCTCGGTCTGCTTGCCTGACTCCGGAGCGTCTCAATCTGTAGGGAACCTGTCATTTCTGTGCCGTCACTGCTGGTTCCGGCAACCTGGTGTCTCCTCTCAGTTCATCCCTCCCTCCCTCCCGGGGGCGCCCCCTCGAGGGCGTAGGTACAATATCGCATTCGCTAGATCGCTGCGAGTCCCCTCAGATACACATTGCATTCCATTGTGTCGTTAAAACGCAACGCATATCGTTAGGTATATATTTCTGCGTTTGTAAGAACCTCAGACGCAATTAAAATATGTAAACCTCCAAAATCCCAATATACTGCTCTAATGCTGTTTTAAATAATATTTGAATAATAAGAAGAACATATTTACATTTTCATCAGTGCATGCACAACCATAATGTCACAATACTGCGAAGTAATTTTTCTGCCAGCTAAGAAATTATTTTTACATAAGAAACGTATCATCTGCAACACTTTTGAGCAACAAATTATATTTCTTTATCACTGAAAAAATATACTACGAAAGTATTAAACGTTCTAGATGTTCTAAACTTTACACATTTTAAACAAGGACTTAGTTTAATACATTAAATAAATTCTGTGAGCTTTCATTTAAGCAAATAACTCGGTATTTCATATGGATTATTTTGTCACCGTTAAACCAATGAAGTACTGTTTGTGTGGAATGTACTCATGCTTTATTTCTAGAAGAAGCACAAAATAACTCTAAACAATCATAATATATTCCTCCAAAGGTTTATCACAACTTTTCATATTTGAAAATTGCAGGAAAATTAGAAAATTAACGGATCCTGTATAGGGATACAGCACCTCGTGCACTGCGACCCACGTGGGGTCTATTGCGAATAGTACCCCCCAGGAGCAAGGGATGAAGTGAAGGAATCACAGGAGGGCCACAAGCAGACAGGTCACAGAGACGCGCGGAGGAGCATAACAGCTCCTAGCTCGAAGACCCGTACCACTAATAGAGCTGCCCAGACAGGGCGATAAGCGACCCGTCAACCAAGCAGCCATGTAGTGTCTTTCTTGAGCAGGCACCCGCAACGTGTGTCTGGCACCGCCATACGCCACGAAACCTGAAACACCTGAAAAATGAGAAGGAAGCGGAATGAAAGGCAAATAACGAAAAGTAGGTGGTGATAGAAGCGAAACCAATACAGCATTGCCCTATCGACCAGGGAAACCCACGTAAAACACAAGGTCAGAATGGGCGGTCGACGGGACCTCCCGAATGCGAGCCTCTCACTTTACCGCTCAGTAACGGGTCCTGTACATACCACAGAAAGAAATACATTTGGTTATTTGTTGGCAGGTGGTGAATGCAATGAAAGGGGAGTGGCAGATAAAGGATGAATACATAACGTAAACCTCGTGATGTGCACGTGAAAGAAACGACTCAACTGTCAGCTTCATCTTCCTTCATATTTTTCGCCGCAGAGACGAATTCTGTGCCACATCGAGTGGGAATTAATTTGTCAGGGAGTGTTGACAGGGATACTATAGTCCGTCCTTTATTAAACAGAAAACTGCCGTATTCTTCTCTGAGTTGTAGAACATTGTTTGATATCACCATTTATAGGGGTGATATATTCGCATGACTTTCTCTACACTCCATCGTTTATTAGTGGGTATGCAAATTATTCTTAGGAAATTCATATTTGCTGTAGTTGCATCTCTTTGATATAACTTGGTTATCTTAACGTTGGGCCGCCTATTACTTTAGTTTTTTTTGTCTTTGTTTGTTTTGCTTTTATCCTCCGGCTAGCTTAAATTACTCATTGGAGCAAGTATCCCTTGGCAGGGTGGTTATCAGAAAGGACTCATTGGTTGTTTAAAGATAACACGGACAAAAGTTTAAATCTGAGAATTTTAATATATCAAGAACGTTTACACATTTCACTATTACTACGTAGCCTTACTCGAGCTGTCTGCTTGCTAACGTAGCCTGCAACATGTTGGATTACTTCTTGCGTAATATTGCTTGTGGCTTTATCTCCTAAACAAATCCGCGTCGCTTCCACATTGTTATTCCCAATAATAAGATTTCTTGATAAAATCTGCATTATTAACAAATAACTTCTCGACCTTCACAGTTCTGATTCATTGAACGGCGTGTATCCCGCGAGGTATTCTTAAAAACTGGATGATGCTAACTTTTGGCTTGAGAATATATACACACGCGTCTTGAGTTTTCTTCTTTTCTCATTGGCTACAACTTTGCGTTCAACTTGGAGTCTAATTTTATTAGCCAATCCACGTTATTGTTACATATATCTTATGGAAAAATTTCCCTCCAGTATCTGGAAAAACACGCTTTGCTGACCGCAATCTATAACCTCGCCCTCGACTTTCTAAACTGGTGACAAAGCATCTCATCCCACGACTCCTTTTTAAGCTCAAAGTTACTTCTATACTTCTTTATGCTAACTTCTCCCCTCTGTATCTATTGTCATCTTGCGTCGTTGCTATATTAGCTTTGTCTTTACACTTCAGTTAGTCAATTCCTATCTTATAACCAGGCAGTAAGTAAACCATCAAGTTAGGAACGAACCAAGGGCTGGTGACGAGAGGAGGTGGAAGCGCAGCTGACCTTTGCAGTGTTCTCTGTAAACAAATATGATGTACAGCTTGAAGCCAGGGCAGCTTACTTCGATAGCAGATAGACAAGAATTAAGGAGTATTAGAAGGAACAAACGTACGTTTATCTATTAATACTGTGACCTTGCAGTGTTCTCTGTACAGAAATATGATGTACAGCTTGAAGCCAGGGCAGCTTACTTCGATAGCAGATAGACAAGAATTAAGGTGTATTAGAAGGAACAAACGTACGTTTATCTATTAATACTGTGACCTTGCAGTGTTCTCTGTACAGAAATATGATGTACAGCTTGAAGCCAGGGCAGCTTACTTCGATAGCAGATAGACAAGAATTAAGGTGTATTAGAAGGAACAAACGTACGTTTATCTATTAATACTGTGACCTTGCAGTGTTCCCTGTACAGAAATATGATGTACAGCTTGAAGCCAGGGCAGCTTACTTCGATAGCAGATAGACAAGAATTAAGGAGTATTAGAAGGAACAAACGTACGTTTATCTATTAATACTGTGACCTTGCAGTGTTCTCTGTACAGAAATATGATGTACAGCTTGAAGCCAGGGCAGCTTACTTCGATAGCAGATAGACAAGAATTAAGGAGTATTAGAAGGAACAAACGTACGTTTATCTATTAATACTGTGACCTTGCAGTGTTCTCTGTAAAGAAGTATGATGTACAGCTTGAAGCCAGGGCAGCTTACTTCGATAGCAGATAGACAAGAATTAAGGAGTATTAGAAGGAACAAACGTACGTTTATCTATTAATACTGTGACCTTGCAGTGTTCTCTGTACAGAAATATGATGTACAGCTTGAAGCCAGGGCAGTTTACTTCGATAGCAGATAGACAAGAATTAAGGAGTATTAGAAGGAACAAACGTACGTTTATCTATTAATACTGTGACCTTGCAGTGTTCTCTGTAAACAAATATGATGTACAGCTTGAAGTCAGTACACCTACTTCGATAGCAGATAGACCAGGACTCACGAGAATTAGAAGAAATAAAAACAATGTAGGTTTAGCTATTGTTAGTACGCAATAATGCTAGCTCACGATTCAATTAAGACATTGATGTACAAAAATCCGAGTTACATTGTCTTTTCTTCTACATCGAAAACTGTACATTTTTAAAAGGAATATCCGCTCTTATTAGCGTGTGACAGATCCTCGGAAAATGGGGCTGAGGAGGTTATAGGTCCACTTGTTCCTTTCTAATAGTCACACGTTGCTTGTGTTTCACTGAGTTACAGGTTGTTTAACACGTCCTTTCAGCTCTAATGTTACATCGGATGGTTTCGCCATTTGTGCTGAAGTGTTCCATGTCAAATTCCCCTACAAACGATGCTTATTGTGATGATGGTTTTTAAGAACCTCTCCTTTACTTTAAACATTTTCCCACAGTTCTCCGCTGATTCATGCATGCATCGAATAAATGGTACAGTCTGTTGGGTTAGGGAGGAGTGTGTCCGTCACAATGTTATACGTCACCTATACTCCTTGCGGTAACACGATTGCTGTGTTTACTTACTGAAACCACTCTGCCTGCTTATAACATATCCTTATAACAAGATCATCTGAATATATGCAGTATTATATTAAACTGGATTACGCAGTTGTTTTGCAATTTACAATGACTTTATTTTGAGTATCCGCAACCTGGATCTATGATAATTGTTTATTGTTCCTGCATTCCTTAGTGGGCGTGAAGAGTTTGTTTGTTTTGTATTGTGAAATACAATACGTTTCATATTTCTGTCTACTTCAATTTAATCGAAATAAACCTTTGCAGGAATAGCTACATTACACATTTCGTTATAGATACAAAGGGAACAGCGATAGTCAAATGTTTAACAACTGGACGCTATATGCTGCCTTAAAATACCATTGCCATGCAATCGCGAGATACAATTGAATATTAACAGGACTCTAAAAGAATGACCAAGTATTGAACAATTCAAATCATTAATAACGGATCTCCTGGAAACGGCTGATGCCAAAATGAGGTTATTTGAAATAAATTGTGTGTTTTAAGGTAATCTACTTTTTCATGTAGTAGTTTTCGTCTATGGTTTAATGCTTACAAATTATTAAAGATTATATAAAATTCGTTCCGAATGAAAGCACTTCAGAGGTTATTCCCAGAAAATTCAACATAAACATTTTATGTGTCATGTAAATATCTTTCATGTATGGTATTTCGATCAAAATCCTAAAGAGCCATTTTTGAGAAAATCGAAAATTACGAAAAATGTCCCATATATTTTTGGAGTTGAGGATTTTCTTGAAAACCTTCGTGTTGCGTGAATTTAAACGCAAAGTTTTGTGTTTATCGGGGTTTTCGTTTTTAGATATGCCGTTCAAAGGGACACACGCCCGCGCGCGCAGACCTGCTTCTTAACATGCTCGTTTTTATTCAGGTGGCCTCAAAACATGAATTTGCGGCAAAATCTCGATATAAAATTCTTAGGCGGAATGGAGTACCTTATCTACTACTACGTACGTGGTAGAGAAAGGAAAAGTATGTGTAATGAAACTTGAATTTCTAACTTTGGAAAGGGAAGTAAGTGATGCGTTCCGCGCGAGGCTAGTAGAAAGCACTTGGGCCTCAATTCCGTTACAAATCAGTTCCGTGTTTAGTTTCACGCCGAACGTGACAGTGATGGGGTACCGTATTCTCTTTCTGAGTGCTATTTTGGTCCCATTCGTATTCGAGGATTACCTGCTAGCTCTCTAAATGTTAACAAGTGCCGAAATAGGTTTTATGGGAACAAGTCGGATGTATATTGACGCATTCCATTTGGTTTCTGTTTTACATTTGCCAAAAAAGTCGTCAATATCGACATCGCTTCTGTTGGCTTTCTATAAGACGTATAGGATGGAACAAACAGATCAGGCACATAGTATTTACTGAACGTCTGGCAGCCTAATTGAGTGCCACCTTGACACAAAGATTAATTATTGCGTTTTAAACTTCCTGTCAGTACTATGACGGAGCTGTCGTCGTTGGCCTTTGACGCACCTGTATTGGAATGGTGGTTCGGGGTAGTTGGTTGTTGCAGGTTGCCTACCGTTACTTGTGGCACACCTGCTGGACGGTTGGAAATTCTCGTGCTCGACGCGGCGTTCGTCTCGAGGACACTCCGGGCTCCTTTAAGCCCTGCTACTTGACTGCTCAGTGACTGTTAATTACTGTTGAGCAAGGACGTTTATTAGCTATGGTAGTAGCTTCGTTGCTCCAGGCATGGGTGTGAACAGGGATGATAGCTTCAGTGAAGTTTTTGATGGGAATAAGTGATATAATTGGAATATTCAAACTCGTAAATGCTTCGAAATGCTTAATTAACGACAATTCCTGTGATGGTTTCTTTGTATAACTGCTGAGAGCAAATACTTAGACTATCTAGTAGCCTTTACTGAAGCGCGCCATTAATTAAGAAACCCCGTTCACAGGCTATTAATCTTGCTATATTTCCTGGTTGTAGCTGGCTTGGAGATCGTGTCTCCATACTTGAGCATATTGCTGAAATCGACTTTACTTGGAAAAGGCATGTTCTTTTTCGTACAAAGACTCCGAAGGATTTTTTCCCCTAAGGCAACAGAAAAATGAAAATGTTGTCAACATGTTAACTGTCCCATATAACATGCGGGTATACAGCAACTTAGAAGGGCTGTCTTTTCGCCTCTAATTTAACATTGGTTGCAAATATTTGCTATGTTTTTATTCCCTTTAAACTTATTTCCTATACAGTCATAAATCTTTGTTCTCATACTCTTTGAATTATAGTTTATTTTCACATATGCGACGGCGCCTTATCCCACTCATCCTATCTTTTTATATATTTGTTGGCTTCTTCAAGTCACATGATTACATTTCACCAGTATTAAGGTGTAGTCACATTATTACTGCTTCACCCCCCCCGCCGTGGGTCGACGTATGGTTGATTGGAGAGAGAGAGGGGCGAGGCGCTCTCGGTCCGAACAGTCCGGAACGCTGGTCGGGATGCGAGAAGATTCTGGACCTTCCGTTCCCTCGTCGTCTACAAAGCCTTTTTTGTAATCTTGAGCGAGTATGAAAGGAAGCTTGTTTGCCAAGAAACAAGTGAGGTTGTAACGTTCAGTGCTTTCTGCGTAATGAGTTGTGTGTGCGACGCGTCAGTGAGTGTTAGAGAGAGAGAAAAGGCTAAAAGCTGAGTCCTGCGTTCGACACTTTAGTGAGCGACCGGAGGTGAGAAAAGGAGTTCTGTGTAAGACGCGTCAGTGAGTGTTAGAGAGTGAGAAGAGGCTAAAAGCTGAGTCCTGCGTTCGACACTTTAGTCAGTGACCGCAGGTGAGAAAAGGAGTTCTGTGTAAGGCGCTCTAGTGAGAGACCGGAACAGAGAAGGGACTAATTTGCAATTGCATCGCTACGCGCAAGGAAAAGTTGAAGTTTGACTGAGAGAAAAAACAGCAAAGTCACACTTGTCAGGATCGAGATTTAAACGCCACAATGAAGGGAATACTGCAACAATTATTTGACGAAATGTACGTAAAATCTGGAATGTTACATGGAAGATAAAATGAAGACTATGAAATCCGAAATGTAGAAGATGGAAGCTGCAGTTAAACTTGAAATGTGAAGATGGAAACGGAAATGAAATTCGGAATGAGAAGATGAAGACAAATATGAAATTCAGAATGGTGAAGATGGGAAGTGAAATGAAGGGCGTGAAACAGAAATGGAGAAAATAAAATCCAAACTCGATCTTGACACTGACTCTGAAAGAAACTGAGATAACTGCTAGTTGAAAGAGGATATTGTTAAGGATTTAGAAGCAATAAAATCTGAACTGGAAAGAAAAGTTAATGTGGTGGAAGAGCGTCTAAATCAGCAAGAAAAACGGATAGACCAACAGAATGGGCAAAGAGCTTCCAGAGCCGACGCTCCCGTTTTTCAAAACGGAATGGCGCCGACCCTCTTTTTCCATCACGCCAATACCTGGAGTCCAAAAGCACTACGTATACTTGCGCGGGGAAAGAAGTGGTTATACCACGTACGCGTGTCAAACCAAAGGGTAAAACTACCGAAATTCTCTGTAAGTCCAACAGCATCCTAGCTCGCCATGTCCCAGCTCTCTTGGCTGGGAGATGGCAACAAAGGAAAGACGAATAGAAACAAAAAGATCATCGAGGCCGCAGTGGAAGAGCACTTGTGCCATCGGGCGAAGGAAGACAAGAGAATGATGGATGCCGTAGTGAAGATCCATGCCTATGTTATTGAGGGCTTTATGATTATGAGACCGGCTAATGATAAAACGTCGTCGTGGGTGGTATTTAAGCGTCAGTTTAATGAATTTCTAGCGCTGACGGAGAAGATGGCACAGCAAGAGCAAGCAGATGAAACCCTTCGCAGTTTTCCCGTCGGAGGCTCGGCTGACGACTTGCTTAAATTGTTGTAAGGGTGCTGTGGACAATATTGTGGGACCAGCTGAAGACAAGAGTGAAACAACTTGGGAGACTTTACAGGAATTTGCAATGGAGGTAGAGCGGCTGGCTCCAAAGGATTTACCATCAGATTTTATTTCCGTTAAGACAACTTACACGCTTATCAGCAGCGTAAGGTACTAGGAAGTGAAACATCAACACTCCTAGCTCAAAATCGCAATATCAACGTAACCTAGCGGCTGTCCTGCGCATTGACGAGGCGAGGATGACGCTCGGAGGAGAAACCACGGTCCTGTGACGAAAGCGAATGATTGTAGCCGGATCCAACAACAGCTTAATCGTCGTAGAAGTGGTGGTATAAGAATCTACGTGCGGAGAGCCCGGATAACTAAGTGCGAACTACGAGCGTGCCGTCGCCGAGGATCAGAAAAACTGACATAAGCCTGGCGTGAAGAGGGTCACATTGACGCTGTCATCACCTAACCTCACTATGGCTAGGAGCAGCGAGAATTGTCTGATATCGCATGGATGTATTCAGACCGAACTGCAGAGTGCTGGTAAACACGGGGTGTCACTTATCATTGTCAGGCGTGATGTGGTATGGGGAGTAACAAAAGGACGCCGGCTAGGCGCTGTGGGTTACCAACAACCTCGGGTGATCCCTGCCTCTAAGAGAGGAAGCTTACCTAGAATTGAAAGATGGCAGGAACAGATTAAAATTCGGAATTTCCTTTCCGCAACTACAAAGGAAGTCATTTGAGCCTGTGTGCTCTTCAGTTTTTTAATGCCAAGGTGGATGTAGGGTGTCACATATTGTAACTGGCCACGACGAGATCCTGCTGAACCATCCGCAGGAGAGGCTACAGTTTTTAAGGCCTTTACCTATAGAGCGGTTAGTAGTTCCGGCGTGGAGCCAGAGACTGGTGATGACAAGGGGAGACAGAACCCTAACGAGGAATATGATGTTGGATGGGAGGAGGACGCCATCGAAATAGGATTTGCATTGCTAAGACGCTACTTCCGGTTTGAGAAACGGACCCGGTGAGGGTCGTCAATGCCACAAAACGGGACAAGTAGCTACTTATCGGGGCTGTCCTGGAGAATTTTAAGCTGGTCGTTTGCTTAATTCCTGCGGTCAGAGATACCGAGAACCTACCGAAAACTAGGGAACTGCAAAAATCACTGGATAACTTGGTCCAGGAAGCGGCTGAGGATGTTTCACGCGGCGAGAAGAAGGAAGTACTTAACTTACTTGCCAAATTATAGGACGTTACAGTGCATCATAAAGCGATTCAGAGCATATAATATACAGTGGTGTACAATCGATACCAGATATACTCGGCCGATCAGATAGCCGCCTCACCTTGTCACACTAGCGAAGGGGAAGGAAGAGCAGAACCGAAGACATGAAGACCGGAGGCACAATAAAGGAATCCGATAGCCCGTGGTCCTCATCAGTAATACTAGTAAAACAGAAGGATGGAAATCCGCACTTTTTCACGGACTACCGGAAGCTGAATGACGTAACTGAGAAAGACTTTTATCGGCCGCCACGGTTTGATGACATCCTGCAAACCTTAGCGGGAGATCAGTGGTTTTTCACCTTGGATCTAAAGTCAGGATAATGGCAACAGGTGCTTCACACCTATGAGAAAAAGAATACAACGTTTTCTACAGGATTGTCGTCCTCCGTGGTGTAGTGGTTACCGAGGTCGCGAGTTCAAACCTGGCGGAGGGCGATGAATTTTTTCGGGTGTAAAACTCCTTAGCATGGCTTCCTTCGGAAGGGAAGTAAAGCCGGTGGTCACGTGTCGTAGATTTACGGCACGTAAAAAACCTCAAGCCTGATAAAGAGGCCTCTGAGAAAAATGTCCGGTCTTTCACGCCCAATATACACTACGTGATCAAAAGTATTCGGACACCTGGCTGAAAATGACGTACAAGTTCGTGGCGCCCTCCATCGGTAATACTGGAAGTCAATATGGTGTTGGCTCACACTTAGCCTTGATGACAGCGTTCACTCTCGCAGGCATACTTTCGATCAGGTGCTGGAAGGTTTCTTGGGAAATGGCAGCCCATTCTTCACGGAGTGCGGAACTGAGGAGAGGTATCGATGTAGGTCGGTGAGGCCTGGCACGAAGTCGGCGTTCCAAAACATCCCAAAGGTGTTCTATAGGATTTAAGTCAGGACTCTGTGCAGGCCAGTGCATTACAGGGATGTTATTGTCGTGTAATCACTCCGCCACAGCCCGTGCAGTATGAACAGGTGTTCGATCGTGTTGAAAGATGCAATCGCCATCCCCAAATTGCTCTTCAACAGTGGGAAGCAAGAAGGTGCTCAAAATATCAATGCTGTCATCGCGCCACACAAAACAAAAAGGATTGCAAGCCCCCTCCAGGAAAAACACGACCACACCATAACACCACCACCTCCGAATTTCACTTTTGGCATTACACACCTGGCAGATGATGTGCACCGGGCATTCGCCATACCCACACCCTGCCATCGGATCGCCACATTGTGTAACGTGATTCGTCACTCCACACAACGGTTTGCCACTGTTCAATCATGTAATGTTGACACTCCTTACACCAAGCGAGGCGTCGTTTGCCATTTTCCTGCGTGATGTGTGGCTTATGAGCAGCCGCTCGACCATGGAATCCAAGGTTTCTCACCTCACGCCTGTCATAGTACTTGGAGTGGATGCTGATGCAGTTTGGAATTCCTGTGTGATGGTCTGGATAGATGTCTGCCTATTACTGTTTACGACCCTCTTCAAATGTCAATGGTCTCTGCCGGTCAACATAGAGGTCGGCCTGTACGCTTTTGTGCTGTACATGTCCCTTCACGTTTCCACTTCACTATCACACCAGAAACAGTAGACCTAGGGATGTTTAGGAGTGTGGAAATCTTGCGTACAGACTTCTGACACAAGTGACACCCAATCCCCTGACCACGTTCGAAGTCCGGGAGTTCCACGGAGTGTCCGATTCTGTTGTTTCACGATGTCCAATGACTACTGAGGTCGCGGATGATGAGTACCAGGCAGTAGGTGTCAGCACAACGCACCTAATATGAAAAACGTATGTTTGTGGGATGTCCGGATACTTTGGATCGCATAGTGTAGAATGGGACGCTAAAGACCATAGTAGTTAAAGAGCGTCCATAAATAAAACTGAATTTCATTTCTACAGGACACGGACTACAGCAGTTAACGGTGTGCCTTTCAACTTTGCAACATCCCCGCAACGTTGCGGGGATTTATTGAGCGTGATTAGGATCTTCACTTACGGCGCTTGCTCCCTCTATTTTGACAACGTCATTGTTATAGTTAAAACATTTGAGAACACCTGACACGGAACAGCCTGATGAGGTGTTTCAAACACTTCCTTAAGCCCTCCTCGAACTAAGCCAAGGAATTGTCGGTTGTATAGAAGGGACGTGCGCTATTAGGGTACTTCGTACAGCTTATAGAATGGCTACGGATCCCGAGAAGCTGCAAGCCGTCGCCGTGGATCAGGCCGAGGAATAAACAGGAACTACGACGCATTCTGAGTGTCTGTACATATTACCGGAAATGTCCATAAGCACAAGTCCTCAAAGGTAATATTGTTGTATTTTCAGAAAGTGATCAGACATACAAGTCATCAAAATGAACATTATTATACCTGAAAAATGATCGGGCACACAAGACATAAAACTGAACATTATAGAAACTAGAAGAATTGACCAAACAGGCAAGACATCAAAGTAAGCATTATGGTACCTAGAAAAGTTGACCAGATAACAAAGTCATCAAAGTGAACTTTATGCTGCCTAGAAGAGTTTACAAAACAGGCAAATCATCAACGTGGACATTAAAGTACATAGCAGATTTGGCCAAATAGGCATTTCGACGAAGTGAACATTATGGTACCTAGAAGAGTTGACCAAACAAGCAAGTCATCAATGTGAGCATTATGGAGCGTAGAAAAGATGACCAAAGAGACAAGTTATCAAAGTGAACATTATAGTACCCTGAAAAGTTGACCAAACAGGAGAACCATCAAAGTGAACATTTTAGTATCCAGAAGATTTGACCAAACAGGCAAGTCATCAAAGTGACAAACAGACAAGTCCTGAAGGTGAACATTATGGTACCTATAAGAGCTAACCAAACAAGCAAATCATCAACGTGAACATTATAGTACATAGCAGAGTTGGCCAAATAGGCATTTCGACATTCTGCTCTTAGTGTATCCCCCACAGCGATGAAAATGGTGTGTTATATGTCCAACAGATGTCACTCTATGTCATACACTAGCTCAACAGATGTCACTTTATGTCATACGCTAGCTCTAATGCAATGCTGGCAACATATGAATAACTAATGCCGTCAAAGCCGGTAAGATACTCAGCCTCAAGGCGTAGCCGAGAGATTGAGGACCCTCAGCCTCAAAGCGTAGCCATGGGATGCTTTTTAGGAGAGGAGCGTAGCAGTTGCGTTCCTAAGCTTAGGTTACTGATTCACGAGAGTTTAGGTTAGGTTTAGCTTCTCTTTTTTATATAAGCTTAGGTTTCTGATTTACTTTATATATATATATAAAGTAAATTTGTTTTAATTTGTTACCAGTGGTTACATCAAAGCACGCGAGCGAAGCGAGGATTCTGATTCACGGGAGGTTAGGTTAGGTTAGGTTTAGTTTTTTGTATATGTAACCTTGTTTTAATTAGTTACCAGTGGTTACATCAAAGCACGCGAGCGAAGAGAACGTTCCTAAGCTTAGGTTTCTGATTCACGGGAAGTTAGGTTAGGTGTAGTTTTTTTTATATAAGCTTACGTTTCTGATTTCACGGAAGGTTACCCTTAGGTTAGGTTTTCTTTATCTAAGCTTGCGTTAACTATCTACCACTGTTACAGTAGAGGAACTTTTTTATTCAATGGAAATAACATATTAATATAACAAACTTTCACAAGAAGAATAAAAAAATTACAATTTTGGTGGATAGTCTTTCTTACTATGAATGCGTTGCGTTTTTGTCAGCGTAACACTAAACGAAGACGAAGAAGAAATTCTAGTAAGAACAACACATCGCATATTTAGCGGATTTCACTTTTTATTTAGGTTGGCAGTTCCCATTTTGCATGTGGTTTAGTAACAACATGGCTACGTTTGTTGCGTTCATAACGCGATTTCCCTATAAAAGTAAAACACCTAAAAGGGGCCGGCAGGTGGGCGCCAGCTATTGAAGAGATCACATCCACTTCAAAACTCACCCCTAAGGTAATTTATTCGCTTTTCTTAGGATTTTATAAGCATTTTCAACAGGGATACGCTAAGAGCAGATTCGCCGGCATTTCAACGAAGTTGAACATTATAGTATCCTTAAAACTAAACTGAACAGGCAAGTCATGAAAGTGAACAGTATAGTACATTGAAAAGTTGACCAAACAGGCAAACCATCAAAGTGAACGTTATAATAGCTAAAAGAGATTATCAAACAGACAAAACATCAAAGTGAACTTATAGTATACAAAAAAGTTGACAAACAAGCATGGCATAAAAAGTGAAAGTTATGGAACCTAGAAATGCTGACCAAACATGCAGGTCATAAAAGTGAAGATTATAGTATCTAGAAAAGCTGACAAACTAGAAAGCCATAAAAGTGAGCATTATAGTGTCAGGTATGTCATCGGCGAAAGCATATAACTTATACTAACTTGATAATACTTCATTGATGATTTCAAGATATTCAGAATTTAGTCGAGACTTCATTTTTATATTTCTTTAACACGTAGATACTTTTTTTAAGCTGCGTACGTGACGGGATGTGAGTAGCTACCATTTCCTATGGTAGAACCCAGGGATGTTCTAGTAACGTAATTTCCTGATGGAAAGTCCTGGAGCAATGTTACATCTGCAACTTGCAATGTAGTACGTTCGTTAGGAGTTTTCCTACCAACCCACGTGAAACCTGGGGTCCGGCACACCATACAGACTAAAGTCGCCATGACAATTTCACGTCATTCCACAGGATATTAATTTGTTATTTAAGTGAGTCCGAGAGACCTCTCGCGGACCTTTTGTTGTCTTTAATCTCCAAGTCTCAAGATAGACACTCTACGGCGCTCTGGACTCCGTAGTCTCGCCGATGACACATTTCTCCTAAGGTAAGGCATGATGGCTAATCACTTGTCTTAATCTTCATCCTAGTGTCAATTGTAAAGATTCAGTTTAGGAGCCCTGTCATGTAAACCAAACACTAGCCACTTGAAGTCATTAAAATACTGCTCAGTACGTTAGTCGCAGTTAAACCAAACTTTTTGATATTGCTCTACCTTCTGATCCTTAAACCTACGTCCTCAAGTCGTAACCCCCTGGGTTTAGCAATATTACCTAGAAAAATTGACCAAACAGGAAAAACATAAAAGAGAACATTATAATGCCTACAAAACTTGACAATTAGGAAAGTCATAAAAGTGAACGTTAAAGTCCCTGTAAAGTTAATCTATCAGGTAAGTCATAAAAATGAGCACAATAGTGACTCGAAAAGTTACTCAAACAGCCAAGTCATAAAAATGAACATATTTCTACCTAGAAGTTTGACCAAAGAGGCACGTCATCAAAGTGAACATTATAATGTCCTGAAAAGTTGACCATACAGACAAGGCATTGAAGTGAACATTATGGCACCTAGGAAAGTTGACCAAAGAGACAAGTCATCAAAGTGAACATTATGGTACCCTGAAAGGTTGACGAAAGAGGCAAATCATCATTGTCAACATTATAGTACCTAGCAGAGCTGATCAAACAGGCAAGTCATCGGAGAGAACACTAAAGTACCTAGAGGTGTTCACCAGACAGGCAAATCATCAAAGTTAACATTATGGTACCAAGAAGAATTGACCAAACAGGCAAATCATCAAAGCGAACATTATGCCACCTAGAAACGTTGGCCAAGAGGAAGTCACCAAAGTGAATATTATAGCACCCTGATAAGTTGACCAAAAATGCAAGACATCAAGGTGAGTATATAAGTACCCTGAAAAGTTGACCAAACAAGCAAGTCATCAAAGTGAACATTATGGCACCTAGAAGAGTTGACCAAACAGGGAAGTCATCAAAGTAAACAGTATAGTACCCTAAAAAGGTGACCAGAGCGGCAAGTCCTCAAAGAAAACATTATGGTACCTAAAAGAGTTGACCAAACAGGCTAGTCATAAACGTGAACATTCTGGTGCCTATAAAAGTTGACCAAACAGGAAAGTCATAAAAGTGAACATTATGGGGCCTAGAAAAGTTCACCAAACAGGAAAGTCATAAAGTGAACATTATGGGGCCTAGAAAAGTTGGCAAACAGGCAAGTTATGAAAGTGAGCATTACAGCGCCCTGAAAATTTGACCAATCAGACCAGACATAAAAGTGAACATTATAGTAAGTAGAAGAGTTGACCAAACAGGCAAGTCGTCAAAGTGAGCATTATAGTGCCTTAAAAAGTTGACCAATCAGACAACTCGTAAAGGTGAACATTATAGTAAATAGAAGAGTTGACCAAACAGGTAAGTCGTCAAAGTGAACATTATAGTGCCTTGAAACGTTGACCAGTCAGAGAACTCATAAAGGTGAACATTATAGTAAATAGAAGAGTTGACCAAACAGGAAGTCACCAAAGTGAACATTATAGTGCCTTGAAAAGTTGACCAATCAGACAACTCGTAAAGGTGAACATTATAGTAAGTAGAAGAGTTGACCAAACAGGCAAGTCGTCAAAGTGAACATTATAGTGCCTTGAAAAGTTGACCAATCAGACAACTCGTAAAGGTGAACATTATAGTAAGTAGAAGAGTTGACCAAACAGGCAAGTCACCAAAGTGAACATTATAGTGCCTTGAAAAGTTGACCAATCAGACAACTCGTAAAGGTGAACATTATAGAAGAGTTGACCAAACAGGCAAGTCACCAAAGTGAACATTATAGTGCCTTGAAAAGTTGACCAATCAGACAACTCGTAAAGGTGAACATTATAGAAGAGTTGACCAAACAGGCAAGTCACCAAAGTGAACATTATAGTGCCTTGAAAAGTTGACCAATCAGACAACTCATAAAGGTGAACATTATAGAAGAGTTGACCAAACAGGCAAGTCACCAAAGTGAACATTATAGTGCCTTGAAAAGCTGACAAATGAAGTATGATATTTGTTAGCCCCACGTTTGGGAGCCAATTTGTAGTAGAATATTTGTTAGTAGTTGGAAAATGCTTCATGTTTATCTGCCCCATGTATGGGAGCCAATTTGTCGCGGTCACTTCGTGTTATCTATTGTTGGGCGCCTGTTATTGTTTTACTACTTTGAATGTTGGGTTCATTATCCTCCGGCTAGCTATTATTTCTCGGTCGAGCATATCTCTTGAACAGGGTGTGTAAACGGAAAGGAGTTGTTACTCAAAGATAACACTGATAAAAGAATTTGTTTTTACACTTTTATTACCGTCACAATTAATTAAGTTCACATATTGACTCTTGATACACGCCAGACTGAAAATGTTATGTTTTCTAATGTTACTATAATCACTTATTTGTTGCACCTTATTAATTCGCGTATTTCACATTTATAACTAGCTTTAAGACGCGAGAGATTCTGTAGAATTGCGTAACGTGTACTTTATGTATGCTTCCGTTGAACTACGCGACGTATAACTCACGAATACTTATGTTGAACTGATCGACGTATTACACGCGAATGCTTCTTCTGGACTGAGCGTTACCCATCTCTCTACTTCATAATTTATTCTCCCTCACCCAATATGCCTAAAGATTATAACCGAGCTGCTATTGGTTAATAAAACGCGCCAACATTAGCGTCTATATTTATATCCAATCAAAATTACGAACACATATGTTCTAGGGAAGATATTCCCTCCATTTTTACAGAAAAGCGCGCCAATCTGACGTCATTTACTTGTCTCTAATAATTGATAAACAACTCACCCTCTCGCTCATTGTTACCCGCTCTTATTGTCAGTTTCAGTGAGGCCGTGTAAACTTATTTCCTAACAATGCTTATAATTAACAAACATCTCAAATCAATGTCATACAATAATGCTTATTTACACTACAATCATTCTGGCATTTACATTATTGTGATACAAATTACTGCCACACAAATCAGTCAACTCATATAGGTGAACATTATAGAAGAGTTGACCAAACAGGCAAGTCACCAAAGTGAACATTATAGTGCCTTGAAAAGTTGACAAATCACACAACTCATAAAGGTGAACATTTCCGTAAGAGAGGAAAACACCAACCGGGCTAAGAAAATAAACGGTGTGTAGAAGGTCTAACTCAGGATACGAATTTCCGGGAAAGCATAGAAAAAAAGTTTTGTTAGGCGATAAGATAAATCATTAATGTAAAGCCGTTAGGACAGTTTTCATAGGTATACCGTTTATTTGCATACTCATGTAGTCTTTATTATAATGTTTTATCTAAACATGTTTACTTTTTGGGCTTTGCCAAACAAAAGAGATGAATGAATTAATTGTTTATTTACACTAGCCATGCATGTAGGACAAGGTTGTTGGAAAGGTAGAGTCAGATGACCGAGAAATTCAATGCAATAGCCGGATTTGAATCACGGATCTTCCGGTTTCCGCCCGGTAGCTCTAACCACTGATCTAGCATGGCAATATGCCGGTAGGAGATTAAATTCTCAAGCTTAGTGTGGAGGCACTATTAATTCATTAATTGCTTTACTAGTCGCTAAACTATGAACCCCGGGACTGAAATTACTTATGTTATTGTAAATCGCCATTCGGGTATGTCATCTCAAAACAATTTCGTATCTCCTTGTGGTTTACCGGAAAAATGCGAGTAGCTGGAGAATTTAATGTCCTACCTGCATGTTGTCATGGTAGCAGTGGTTAGAGCAATCTGACGGAAACTGTGAAATTCGTGCTTTAAATCCCGGCTATGGCATTGAAATTTTCAGTCGTCTGATTTTACCTTTCCAAAAGAGAGTAATGTTGAATGAATGTAATAAAATATTAAAATGATTAAATACTTTAAAATTGTTAGCATATTATGAGTTTTTGTTTTGTTTCAAAGCGCTAGGGAGCAGAGCTGAATGAATTCTACAGAAGAGAAGTGAAACTTACTGATATCACGAAGATGATGATGATGATGATAATAATAATAATACTAATATTGAATAATGATTTTATGCATATATTTGTGGATTTATCGTGGGTTTTATAACTCCGCATTTTTAGTATTTAACCTTGTATTCTATAGATGTTTATATAAAGTATCCGATTTCTCATATTTTGATATAAAAGTTGGAAAATATGTACATACCCAATAATACATGCTGTAATGTGTTGCCATCATTCATTCTACTCATATAGAAAGATATTTATAAGAACTGAAGTTTCCAGAATTGATATACAATCAGAGGAACTTAAGTACATATTAGCCGTCATAGCAAATATACATTTTTGAACAACTGCATTTTATTAATATTTTTGCCTCTATGACAACCTTAATGTGATTGGGATTGTTTTGTTGAAAAATTAAGCAATGAGTGCCTTCTGTCCACGGTATCAGGCATGTCATTGCATTTCTTCTGCTTATCTGCTTTACTGATTTCCGAAATTAATATTTATTCCTGTAGACAATATATTGTGGATGAATTGCATAAGACTCACCTCCAAGGCGAAGCTCCGAGGTTCCTTGTGCCACATCGTGCTCATTTTTGACGAAGCACTGGTACATGCCCTGATCCTCTCTAGCAACGGAAGGCAGACGTAATAGTTCCCCCGACATGCCACTTGGTTGTACTGGCTGGCCATCCTTGAGCCATAACACTGTGTTGACAGGATGACCGGAAGTGGTGCATGAAAATCGCGCAGGCTGACCCAATGCTGCTGTCAGCAAGGCAGGCGAAACTCTGGCAGACAAAGGCGCCGTCACCAACAGACTCACCTGGAACATTACAACATATGCCTGTAAACTCAGTTTAAATTTTGACATATTAACCGGATTGCCCATGGGAGCACGAATGAAAATGGTATCCCTGCTGAAAACAGTGATCCATGAAACGCTGCTAACGAGTTCTCAGCAGATATCTTTAATTTATTATTACAGAGGGTTTATTAGCCAAGTTCAGTCTGACGGAACTTTCACAATACACATGAGCTCTTCTCGTGAGATACCTGGCACATGGAGTTCATCATTCAGATATCGTATCGAACTACGCGTGAATATTAAAACTGTCGCATGCAAAGTCAACAGGAATCACTCTAATTGAGCCAGTTACTGTGTGAACACAACCATTTATCGTCGGAGGTCGCCATGGGTCCTAACATTCTGACCAATGGTTATAGTCTACCGATTTCCCTTACTACTCCCTACTGCATCTGAGTAGTGGGTATTAAGTAGGAAATGGGGAGGATTTCTGTATTGCGGGAAAGGTTAGGTCTATTGCATCTACTGAAACTTAGAAAGGAAGGAATGAGGCGAGGGAGCATGAAGGATGGCCAGATAGGAAGGCCGAGGCGTAGCGCGTCCTAGTCCTCCAACCCTGAAAAATTAAAGGAAGTCAAATATGAGGAAGAAAGGGACAGGAAAATTCGTAGTAGGATATAATTCACCTGAAAATCACGAAAAAACCTAAAGTCAGGATAATTGACACAACGGGAATCAATCACGGAAACTCCAAAATGCAAGCCTAAGCTATCCCGATCGGTACTACAGCACTACAGACGAGTAATCCAGAACGATTTCGGCGCTCGGATTTTCCGATCTCTCTGGATGCATGATCCCTCGCACTCGTGTTTTTTTCTTTATTCCCGCTCGCCCTACATTTCCCAGGATGATCGCTCAACAGTCACGCCTACTGCTCCTGTTCTGTTTTGGGACCAGTAATATGCGCAGCTTGGCATTCGTGGCGTAAGTAGGTTACATCAAGAATAGCATATGTAGTACTGTATTCCAGTGATTAACGTGTCTGCTTGTCGTACTGGAAAGCGGCGTTCGATCTCCCGTGATGAACAATTGGTTTGTCTGTTTCTCTTGGGAATTTAATGCCATATAACGATTTCATATGTAAATATTTGAACGAATAAATAAATATAGCCTTACACGCATGTAACAAATTTATACGCTTCACAACACAATTTTAAGATAACTTACAGGCTGTTTGGCTCAAAGTTAGCGCTGTGTAAGGGCTTTCCAATAATTAGGCTTTATTTACATAATTGGAAAGCATAAGTGAGAGAAGCTCCAGAGGTTTGATGAGCCAATACAAGCACTTGATCATTGTCTGCTGATTCGGATAGGGTTTTAGCAACGATTTAGTTTAGGAGGCTGAGCATGAACACAGGCATCATGCACATGTATAGTATGTGTATCGCCTCATGTTTTTTTCCAGCCGCCAGCGTTTTTCAAGTACTTCATATTTTTTTGTACAAATGCACCCTTATGGATTTTTTATGTAGCTAATATTATTATATGAGATTGTTCAGATTATTCTCCCTGGCGTATGAGGAGTAGGGTCCTTAATTTCTTTCCAAATGCTTTATCGAAAATCGTGCGGTTATTTTCAGTCAACACATCAGTAGTAGTAGTATATACGAATTCTTTTTATGCCAATTCTGATATTTATGGCATTATTTCCTCCCACACTACTGAAGCTCGTATGTCAATGCACATAGAGTCACTCAGCAGTATCAAAACGTACATATTCATTTCCGAAATAAACAGTTATTTGAAATGCGGAAGTGAAAAGTTGCTAAACATATTAAATGGTGATATGTCCACTGCACATATTTCAACGCACTCATCTCGAAAGGTCTGTTTTATTTCGTAAGTTACACGGCTTTTAATGGTGCAAGAACTATGCGGGGAGCATTCGTGTGTTACAAGAACTTAGCCCCTAGCGGTCACAGCTTTATATGAGGAGCACCGAATAGATCGTGTGTACATAAGGGCGTGCTTGTATGTTACTTCTCCAAATTTAGTCCAGGCATGGCTAATAACTGACTTCCTTTTCTTGTCGATAACAATAAACTCTCAAGTTTTAATTTTATTTTGTGTATCTACTTTATTAATGCGTATTGCATCCCCTTAACACACGCAGATTCAGTGTTGTGCTTTTGCTCCAGGTAGACGCAACCTAATCAGAAGGAAAGTTTACATAAGGAAATAAAGTTCTGTTTCAGCTATTTCAGGTATACACCGACAGCAACACCATCAGCAAGTGATCAAAGTCGTTGTCTGCTGCTTCATCATTAATCGGGAACACTCGTAAGCATGACTGATTCACTGCTGCCGGCTAGAATGGGTACGATCCATTGCGTTCGCTCATTTGCAGGCCCCTGTTCACTATTGCTCAGCACTGGAACTTGCCTATAAAAGAAAGCTACGCTTTATATTGGTGATGGAATGCTAACCCGGCTGGTAGGCAAGTGCTTGCAGAATTTGTTTTTATCCCTTTAAGTTCTTGTGGACCGAGCGGGATGGCTCAAATGGTAACTTCTATGACCCACATTCCGGAGGTCCCGGGCTCAAACCCTCGAGGCCAACCAATCTGACTGAATATTTTATCGCGGGTTTCCTCAGCCACTAGGCGAATGTTAGGTTGGATAATTTGACCCGCAAATGTTTTTATCATCCCTTTAAACACTGCATTTCCGCTATACCAAGCATTAGGGTGATCACCCATCCTGTATATCTTATAATCCAGAGTTTGCTTGCTCCTCGACAGACTACTAACCCAAGAAATTGGCTTATAAGGCCTACAAAGAGAAGCTAGTCAGTTAAAGAAGAAGGTTTTTGGAAACGAAAAAACCAAATATAATAATGAACACAAAACTGGTTATAGTTTACTTGATCTAAACTATAAAATTGTCAAATTATAATTAATGATTATTATGATGATAATATTTCGCCCAAAGCTTTACAACCAAATTAAATCGGACTAAATGTTTGGTGTTTAGCAATATGCACCTATACCACTGAATTTGCAAAACAACTCGATAAAGTATGAAAATAACACATAGTGTATTTGAGCCAAACTCAGATCCATTCTGTAGAAAAATGAAATGGATACAATTAGATCCAGCAAATAGGCTGGTTTATAGCTTATACAACAGGGCAATTATTTTGGGAGTTTTTGCCATTTTGACTACGTAAAATTTCATATATTGAGAACAGCCTTTACATAGCAAACGTTTTGAAACATACAAATGAAGGACTTCCTTGAACGAATGAGTAGGCAAGGGAGTGGACTCTCGAATCTCAGCCAAAACAGCGACTTTGTGCTTATCTCCCCACGAGGAAAGGATGAGGTGAAGGAACCGCAAAAGGGTGTAGGTATGATTATGACCAGACAAGAGTTGAGACTCCTGCACCTCGACCGAACCAGGATATTTTGTACCTACCACTCCCAGGAGGAACAGACGAGGTGAAGAAACCGCAGAAGAGTGTAGGTATGATTATGACCAGGGAAGGGAAGGGACTCCTAGCACCTCCATCCAACCAGGGTATTTTGTACCTACCACTCCCAGGAGGAACAGACGAGGTGAAGAAACCGCAGAAGAGTGTAGGTATGATTATGACCAGGGAAGGGAAGGGACTCCTAGCACCTCCATCCAACCAGGGAATTTTGTACCTACCACTCCCAGGAGGAACAGACGAGGTGAAGAAACCGCAGAAGAGTGTAGGTATGATTATGACCAGGGAAGGGAAGGGACTCCTAGCACCTCCATCCAACCAGGGTATTTTTTACCTACCACTCCCAGGAGGAACACACGAGGTGAAGGAACCGCAGAAGGGTGTAGGTATGATTATGACCAGGGAAGAGAAGGGACTCCTAGCACCTCGACCGAACCAGGATATTTTGTACCTACCACTCCCAGGAGGAGCGGACGAGGTGAAGAAACCGCAGAAGAGTGTAGGTATGATTATGACCAGGGAAGGGAAGGGACTCCTAGCACCTCGACCCAAGCAGGGTATTTTATACCTACCACTCCCAGGAGGAACAGACGAGGTGAAGAAACCGCAGAAGGGTGTAGGTATGATTATGACCAGAGAAGCGACTCCTAGCACCTCGACCCAAGCAGGGTATTTTATACCTACCACTCCCAGGAGGAACGGACGAGGTGAAAGAACCGCAGAAGGGTATGGGCCGCAGGTAGGTCGGCCGAAAGAGTCGCGTAGATGTATCCAACGATTCCAAGCTTGATGACTCGGTCATACCTGTTGCTCAGAGAAGGGTTTTCTGGCGGAACCGGTTGAACTCGATTGAAGCGAGGCGGCCCAGAGAAGAACATTCCAACGAGCAAGCATCTGTGCCATCGTTTCGAAAGCGACCGACATTACACAGTCCCTAAGCCTGCGTGAAGCATGAAGGCGGAAGCGAAATTATAGCAAATTAGGGAACGGAAATTCGTAGCAGAAGATAAACCACTCCAGCGTTTGCCTAGCTAATCAAGGAAAAACATGTAAAACCAATGGTCAGAAAGGCCGGCTCCAGAAATCTAATCCAGCATTTAGCCAATGTGAGCCCGCACGTTATCTCGAAGCCATTTCGCTGGGTAGTTGAAAGTCTAAAAGTACGCAATTAAACATAAACGGAGTTGAATTTTTCAGCTCAATTCTTCTTCGTGGTATAATTGAAAATTACAATTTAGCATATTGTAGACTCAGTAGCGATTTTGGTATACATTGGAAACTAGAAGGAATTAGGCGTATTAAACTTCAGGATTTAACGCAGAAATCACTAAATCTGTTTTGGCAATTAGTGCAAAACCAGAAAGAATTAGGCATTTTAAACTTCATGGCTTAACTCAGAAATCACTTAATGTATTTTGCAAAACCAGAAGGAATTAGGCGTATTAAACTTCAGGATTTAACCCAGAAATCACTAAATCTGTTTTGACAATCAATGCAAAACCAGAACCAATTAAGTATATTAAACTTTACGAATTAACCCATAAATCACCACATCTGTTTTGGTAATCAATGCAAAACCAGAAGGAATTAGGCGAACTAAACTTCGGGATTTAACCTAGAAATCACCACATCTGCTTTGGTAATCAATGCAAAACCAGAAGGAATTAGGCATATTAAACTTCACGACTTAACCCAGGAATCACTAAATCTGTTTTGGCAGTATCAGACTATTTAGGTATATTTATATTTCAGGATTTAACCCAGAAATCACTAAATCTGTTTTCCTAATCAATGCAAAACCAGAAGCATCTAGGCATATTAAACATCACGATATTACCCAGAAATCAGTAAATCTATTTTGGTAAAGTTGACAATTTATAGGCAGGTTTAAAGTGTTTAGTTAGTATTAATATAAAATTTTAAGGCTTAGGCATTGACTTTTAAAATGATTACGCTAGTCATAAGACAGGCTTCCAGGGTTTTGAGTAGAGGTAGTCAAATAGATAAATAAGCATTCTGGATTTTTATTTAACTATGATATCTCCAAGATTGCTCCGCGGTAGCGTGCGAGGCTCGCATTGGGGAGGTCCTGGGTTAGATTCTTGAGGACGCCCACTGTGACCATGCGTTTTTCGTGCTTTTCCCTGATTAGCTAGGATAATATTCGGTTGGCTTCTGTTCTACTACGAATTTTCTTTCGCTAATTTCCTATAATTTCGCTTCCTCTTTCATGTTTCAGGTAGGCTTAGGGGCTGTGCAGTGTCAGATGGTATCGGACCGATGACGCGGGTGCTTGCTCGTTGGAAAGTTCTTCTCTGCCCTGCCAGAGGGAAGCCTTCTCTGAGTAGCCCACCGGTGTGATCGGGTCTTCTAGCTTGAAATCATCAAGGACCTCTGCGCGTCTCTGTCGGCTGGCCTATAGCCTCTTGTGGTTCCTTACCTCATCCGTTCCTCCTGGAGGAGGTGAGCACAAAAGATCCGCATTGGGTCGAGATGCGAAGACTCCCCTCCGTTCCCTGGTCATACGTTCATAGCGTTGATTCATAAATTGTACCTACGTCAACCTTAGATGTAAATGAAACGTTTAATAATTAAGTTGGCGGGGAAACCATATAATTTACTGCTTTTCTTTTATCTGAAATAATTAAATTCTGAGGATTCAGGTCTTTATCGCGATGCCTTCAGGATTATGGTGTGGTACATACGAGTACATTAAAGACTGGTTTTTACAGTAGACCCAAAACTGAATTCTATAAATGAGCTGCTTGTAGTCATAAAAAAGAAGCACCGAAGATGTCTTCCACTGAACTTTTTCAGCACTGTGAATTCTACTTATGTAGGAAGCGCAGGGAAATATGCGAAGCTGTATTATGAGTCTAAAACAGTTGATATTTAGTAAAGTTAAAAGAAGAATGTAGGAGCTACTTACGTGCTTCAAAGTTTCTCCCACATAATTGTAAACAACCGTACAAGACCCAAAATGGGACGAAACTTAAACTCCACCAAGCTGTTATAACCTCTCTGCACCCCTCACCATCATTCGAAGCTTTCCCCTCCGCACGCCTCAACTCTGCCAGTATCTACAAAAGCAAGGATTCCAGGACGGATTTGGTGTAGTCCTAAATACACTCCGTAATGAAAACATTCGCGCTACTCACTGTATAAGCGTTGCAAAAGCATTTCAAACAAAACAAAATCTGTAAAACTAAATCGGGGAGTGCAGAAATTAATACTGCAATGATATCTGATTCCTTTCCTGTTTTTATTTCTTATTTCCGGGGCGTTTATTTATGGATAGGGCGCCGCCCTAAAGTCCTCCGTTGCCAGCCGCCATGATGGAAAACCACATTTACAAGTTAAAGTTCTTCTTACTTCTGTACTTTCCTTTATCACGTAGAACTGGTGTTTGTCCATGGGTTAATAACTACTTCAGTTCGGACACCGGCTCATCAAGGGTTTGGTGTGAACATAAAATAATGAGGTGGTTCTCCCAATATTAGAAAGGGCAAACACTCTAGGGTACTGGATAAATCAGCACGATACTATGCATGCAAATGGCACAAAATAGCTCGCAAAGATTAATGACATATGCATATAATCAGTATGCAATATTTTTCATTCCACTGCGACCTACGTGTGATCTATTGCGACTACTACCCCCCCCCAGATGGAAGGGATGAAATGAAGAAACCACAGGAGGCTACAGATCGTCGACATACAAGCCACAGAGACGCACGGAAATCCCTAACAATTCCTGTCTCGAAGACACGTCCCACTACTGGAGCTGTCCAGAAAGGGCGATGAACGGCCTGTCAACCAAGCGGCTCTCTAGTGTTCACGAGAAATACTCTCATCTGTCCGGCACTTCCATACGCCATAAAACCTAGAAGTAACAAGAGAAGCAAGCAGAATGAAAGGGAAATGGTGGAAAGTAAGTCGAGTTAGATGAGAAACCAGGTAAAACGACGAAAAGCGCAAGGCGAGATTGGACGGTCGGAACCCGGGACCTCCCACATTACCGCGAAGCCATCCTTCTAGAGAGGACAAAGTGTGAAGAACTTCAGGCAGGAGGAAAATCCTAAATCACATAGCATCCCGGGAATGTTATTTTACAGGAAGTGAGGGTTTGAAAACTAGAAGGAAGCCCGATAATTGTGATAAAACTCATGGGCGTCGGTAAGGGGGCAAAGGGCATAAATGCGCCTCCGTGGAATTACTAATAACTTTTTATTCATTATTTATTAACATTATCATTATTATTATCATTTCCTTTGTATCGTCTTCATCATTACCATATATAGACTATTTTATAATCTGTAACAGCACCTATTTCTTTTCTCAGGTCTGTGATTCATTGAAAAGTGTCTTCGAATTTTGCAGTACAGGGATTCAAGATATTCGCTTCCACGAGTTTCGTTCAACCAAGTCTGAGATGGCATTCTGCGCGCCAGTTTCATGTTGTTTACTGTAAACAGTTTGAAAGAAAAGCAATGCGCAAGGCCCGCAATTTCTTGCAGTCGAAGGAACGAGGAAATTTGGTTCTTTCTCGCTAACTCGTAAAGAACGTAACAATGCAACAACAATCATATAGTCATGACGTCGCTAAGGCCCGAGTTACTTTGCTTTCTTGTGGTATGTTCGGTTTGGTTCTAAACCACGCGGATGTGTCTCGTTATTGATGATAATGACTGCGTTTTATTTATACTTTTCGTGACCATCATCGTAGAATAATAGGATATTTTCTAAGAGAAAGAAGACGAGTGAAGACGATGTTTCGCAGCTTTTTAGTGCTACAGCCACCGCTCCTAAGGATAATCCTGATTTATCAGCATGTTCATCAAATTCAGTGAACGAGTATAATGATAATCTGCAGGTAGTGGTGTTAATGTTCTGGATGTAGGAGTTATTTAAATTATAGTGAAACAACAAGCACCGACTTAAGGTATGAACTTATCAATAGCCCTTGGGCTCCTTCCACGACATGTAATTTCAAATGAGATGTAGCAGAGACGTATGATGCGTGCACCCGCGCGCTGGCGCAGTATTAACCCACAATAATAAACCTTAACGTTAAAATGAACAAAAGAATACCAGCACGGTTTTATTTCATGCAAGTACGAATTACAAATTTAAAATACAAAATAATGGCTGTAAGATAAGAAAATACATTCCGAGGAATCCATGTCCCATAAAATGTAATAATGCGATTTTATAAAATAATAGCTGTTACAATGATACATGCATATACGTTTGTTGTTTTGAGCAATTTGTAACTGTGTATTTTGTGAAGTAGGCCCCACTCGTTTCAAAGGTAAAAGCTGCCGATATGACTGTAGCAGTGAAAGGCATAATAACAAGACAGTAAATGAACGCATTGCGTTACATTTTGGGTGCTTTATTGCAACACCTGTCTTTGCATTCTGGTAATCAGTTGACATTTTTGGAAACAATCCTAAAAATAGTAGATATAGTTTTAAGAAACTAATAATCGTCAGTATCCTTAATTTTGTACAGAGTTAACCATATTTGAAATATATCAAAAAATTGCTTAAAACTCTAAGTATAAATCTCAGTTCATGTGCATTGCTACACATAAAAATTGAAATATTTTAGGATGCTCTCAGTGCAAACTAACCTTAATGTTGTACCAAATTTAACCAAATATGAAATACGTGGACAAATTTTCTCCAAACTCCTATATAAAACATCTCAGCGATTCTTGCGTTGTTTGATGTGCACGGAGAGTGTCGCAGTGCTCCACAGTAGCGAACGCATCTAAAAACCAAGTTTAGTATGTATATTAAATTTGCGTAAAATTGGGGAATAAGAAATTAGTGCTTTGAATTATGTTCATTTTTGCCCCCACTTGGGAAAAATGCTGGCGACGCCCATGGTAAAACTTCAAATTCCAGGCTTTGAGGCTTGATTTAAACTCCAAGGACTGTGTTGCAGAAAGTCAGCTTGAGAATATGTTTGTATAGCAATGACACGGCGTGTAAAATCAGTTTTCTGAAAGCTGAAATAAGCACCAAATCAGCAGTCAGATATATATGTTAATATGAATAAATGTATATGAGTTCTTTAAAGCAAGCATCTTAACGGATATTTTGGAAAATTTCATCCATATAGGCATATTTAACTCATGACGATCACAAGAAAGAGAATAGTCTAAAGAGTTTTTAAAAACATTTCTACATTTCGTATCTCACAGGCTCAATGTAAGCTATGTTCTCCCGAACTCTCTCAAATTGCCTTTTTCTAACAGCATAAAATAGTCTGTCTCCAAATTGGGTTATTTTATTTGCTTCCATCACAATTTAACTGTTTTCTGTGTGACGACTGTATACACCAAAAGATAACTAATTTAGCCTGCAGGCATGGCTGTCGACTTCTTTTCTTTTAATTTTAATAACTATAAAATTAAAATGTTTTGGGAATGCAGAACAAGAACATACAAAACACATTCAGAGAACTGTTTGCCCAACAGGCAAACGTTTCAGCTCTGAAAACGTTAAATTTCATTAGATAGAGGGAACATACTTTGAAGAGCATATTTAAATTTGAACAAGTAATCATTTATCAGATACAAAAATAACATTTATTACATTCTTAAAATAGAGTTATTTCTATAGTATTATATAAATAATGCTCCCGTCATATACAAAGTAAAGGTGTTAGTTTGATTTTATTTTCTATAAACGCTCCCTCATACACGAATGCTACAGTGTTGCTACCATGGGGATAAAACAACCATCTTTCAAGCAGTTCTGTGACGCTCCAAGCACGGAAATTCCGTGAGGTACAGCCGATAAGAGTCACGAAAACTTTGGAGGCCGCTATATAAGCAGGGTTTATATACAAGCGTTAATGGCTTTAACAGCTCTTTATAAATGTTTGAAAGTCTTAAATAAAGTAAATACCTCGAGGCACGGCTCTTTGCTCATTTAGGTTCCAGCACACCGTTAATTAGGTAACGGAGAAAGCTAATTTAGCGGTATTGCACTCTTGCATTATTAAATCACAAGCAGCACTCAAGTCTACCCTTGCACTGGAAATAATTAAAATTAATCTTAGCCGTCGGTTTTCTTGCGCTAACGCAGTCCATGCTTTGAATTATTTACAAAGTTATTCGTTTCATTGGAACTGAGTTTCAAAGCAAAGCTCCAATACATATAACGTATAAATTGAAACTTGTAATCTAGGAACCGCAGTTTCATTAGTCTTTCTGGAACACATCGTTTTGTGCTATTTTACTTCATTGGCATTAACTTAATTCCTACTTCTTGCCAAACATATTCCACTTATACGCATGGTTTATTGTGTTCTCTTTTTAGCTTTCTTGGTAAAATCGTTTCAGTTTTTCTCAACAAGTCCTTAATAAGTAATATTTTCATTGCCTAATACTGTTATAGCTGCAATGTAATGCAACGCTGTATTGTATCGTATTATCACAATGTTTCAGTTGGCCTTGCAGGTGTCCTTAGGGAGCAAATACAGCGCATCCTGAAAACGCGGTTCATTTAAAACGAATTTTCGTCATAACTGAAACAGGCAAGCGTTCGGCCGGGATGTTGTTTATGTAAACATGGTGTCCCAGAATCCCTGACTATCCATTAGCATAATGGATCGGCAAAGCACAGATTTAGCGATCGTGTACCTGCTGCCATCTACCTATCAAACAAACTAGCACATGACTACGCGGGAATAGGACATCGTATTTGTACATTGTGGACCATTTAAAAACATACTGCACAATTTCTCAGTGTCTTTAAGGAAAGTTAAACTTTTCTAAGAAAAATAGGTATATGAAAAAATTGCAATACATTTTCAAGTTCATTTGAGTGTTAAACTCTTTGTTTTAGAATGAAAACCCACATATTTTATATTCTGGATTGTTAATCCTGGAAAAAAACTCGCAATGTTTTTGTAAACGGCTTAATGTAAGCGTACTTTACAGATATTTATAAGTGTTGATAAGCGAAATTCGCATTATTTTTACCTATACGTCTGCTCATTACGCACAGGAAAACAAGAGATATAATTGAGTTGGTTCTAATATATGCTCAAAGCATATCTATCTCTTCTATCACAATGTGCCTTCCCCACACCAGATAACAAATAAGTTGTACAGTTACGCTGCAATGCTTTCCTCAAAGAAATACAAAGTGTGTTGCGATATAATCACATGCTTTTACATATTTATTACAATTATCTCACTTCACTGTTTCTTGTATGCTTTTAGCATGTAAACACTGATGCCATTGGATTGCTTGGAATTCCTTTAAGCAGCACTTGTTTAGCCATTATGTTAACGTGGAAGTAACGTTCTTACATCTAATGTGCGGACCGGGTTTCGAATTCCTTTTGGGTCCAACCGCCAGATACTTAGGATGGATACAATTCAGTTTTAACGCGTTAGTTTTCCGAGCACATTTGCCCCTTTATTTCATAGATCTATTCACCGACCGATATGGTCTTTGGACTTACAGGACGTTAAACTTAGATGAATTATTTATTTCATAGGTTTATTCATCTGCTGATATGGTCTGTGCGCTTGTGGACGTTTAATTTATTAGAGCTATTTATTTCATAGATTTATTGATCTACCCATATGGTCTGTGCGGCTACAGGGCTTTAAACCTTAAGAGCAATTTTATTGCCTTGTGCTTACAGGACTTTAAGCGTAGAAGAGCTATTTATTTGATACATGTATTCAACTGCCAACATGGTCTGTAAGCTCACAGGGCTATAAAATTAGGAAACATATTTATTTGATACATTTATTCATCTACCGATATGGTCTATCGGCTTACAGGACTTTTAACTTACAAGAGATATTTATTTTATAGGTTTATTCATGCACCGTTACGTTCTTTGCGCTTAAGGGGCGTTAAGCTTGGAAGAGCTATTCATTGCATGGATTTATTCTACTTCATATATGGTTCTCGCGCTTACAGGACGAAAAACTTAGAAGAGCTCGTAATTTCATAGATTTCTTCATCTATGATATGGTCCGTGCACTTACAGGACCTTAAATATGGAAGAGCCATATATTTCATAGATTTATTAATCTACTGATATGGTCTGTGCACTCACTGGTCGTTAAACTTAGTAAAGCTATTTATTTCATAGATTTATTGATCTATCCATATGGTCTGTGCGGTTACAGGGCTTTAAACCTCATGAGAAATTTATTTCTTAAATCCATTCATCGACCAGTATGGTCTGTGCGCTTACAGCACGTTAAACGTAGAAGGGCTATTTATTTCATAGATTTTTCCATCTACCGATATGGTTATAGTGCCATATATATATTGCTATTCATTTGCAATTTCATCTCTGATATCTTCTTTACCTTCAATGGAATTATACGCATTTGAAACAGTAACAAACTGTCATTCTTTTTCACCAATAAATCGTTGGAATGGCCCTGCTATTGCTTGTAATGCCCTATTTCAAACTGTTCTACAAGCACAAATCTTTCTTAATAATACATTACTTAGCACTGTCTCCATCTCTTTTGAGCACTTGATTCTCTTTAGGTTAGTATACCATATAACGTAATTAAATAAACTACACCACATAGCATGTGTCGTTTAATTGATTGCGGTACACCAATATTTGGCCATATTCTAGCAAGTTGTGATGCTTTTTCTTCCGCTTTGTTTTCACATTGTTTTTATGCGTACTCCGAAGGTGGTATTCTTATCTATCATCATACCTAAGTATCTGATAGCGCTTTTTGGAACTAAAATGGTTTCCCTCAGTATAATGCAGATGTTTCGACGCTTTCTAGGGCTCTCCAGTATCACGGCTTCTGTTTTCTGTGGTGCTAACTCTAGCTATTATATGCCATCCAATTGTCAATACGCCTTAGAGATTCATTGACTCTATATATCAGCTCTTCTTCGTCTTCAGCACTGACAACCAGTGCTAGATCGTCCGCGAAAGCAATTTGTATTGCACCTTCTGTTAACTTCAACTTACGAACTCCATCATATAGGATATTCCATAAAATGTGGTCTAAGAATCGATCCCTGTGGAACATGCGCCGTTAATTATATTTCTTCATTATCAATCTTTATTTTCCTTTCTTGAAAGTAGGATGTTAGTACATTTATTATACACGTCGAAATAATGTTTTGTCTAGGACCGTCTAATATTATGCTCCATGCAGCGGTGTTAAACGCATTTTTCACGTCTAATGTAATTCATGCAGCCCACTTTCCTCTCAATTCATTTTTAATTCTAAGTACAATGGCGATGGCTTGTACTGTAAATTTCCCTTTCCGAAAACCATATTGTTTATCGGATAATCCTTCATGTTCTATAATATCCCTTTCTAATCTTATCTTTATCATTCCTTCATAGAGCTTACTAAAGGTATTGAACAGGCACAATGGTCTATATGCTGACGGCTTCAATAACATCCCTACAATCTAATCTGATGCTATTTCAATGGCGGATTTATACCGTCGATTCTGGGTGCTCTTTCAGTCTTCATTTTATTTACTACCTCATTTAGCTCCTCTACAGCGACAAGCTCTACATTCATGCTCCTGAATCCTAAACGCAGTTCTTCTTCTCTAAAAGGGAATAACATCTTTGCTATCTCCTTTTTTCTTTTGATACTCAGGTCTACAGGCGTTTCATTTGTCAAATTCCCAAAGGCAATTTTATATCCAGTACCCTATATATCATGTTCTAACTCATCGCCTATATTTTGCCAACTGCTACATTTAGACTGCTATATGAGTCTAGTCGGCTCATTCCTTCTTCGCTTCTTACATTTCTTCAGTACCTGGGATTCCTCTACGACGTCTAGTCATAATTCTTTGCTTCTGCATACATTTACACATTTGATAATCTATATCGCTATTTCACCATTATGGTACTCGACATTTGTTTGCTCTTGATCTCTTTATCTGACTTAATGCACTTGTCTCTTGCAGAACCTTAGCCAGATATTCTGGAGTTCTCCCATCTGCATTAGCATAAAATCCTTTTAACTTCCATTCAAGTATGGTTTTAAACACCTATCAATCACATTCTAGTTTACTTTTTTCATATTTATCTCTTTGAGATATCTTAACACCTTTATTTCGAAATAAGTGAACCGGTGATGGCTGAGAGATTCCCCTCTAATACCTGCCAGTCCACAATTTTTGGGGTACATACTGCGATGTGTATGTGGGGTCTATATAAGACTGACAATTATCTCTAGCGAATTCCTGTATTATGTACTACCAAGACTAATCATAATGGTGGTAGCAGTAGTAGTAATGTAGTAGTAATAGTAGTGGTAGTGGTGGTAGTCGTAGAAGTATTAATAGTAGTAGTGGTGGTGGTAGTAGTAATAGTGGTAAAGGCGGTAGTAGTAATAGTAGTGGTAGTGATGGTAGTGGCAGTAGTAGTAATAGTAGAAGTGACGGTAGTAGCAGAAGTAGTAATGTAGTAGCGGTGGTGGTAGTGGTAGTAGCAATAGTAGTGGTGGTGGTAGTGGTAGTATTAACGTAGTAATAGTGGTACTAGTAATAGTAGAAGTGATGGTAGTGGCAGCAGTAGTGATGGTAGTGGTAGTACTAGTAACGCAGTAGTAGTGGTGGTGGTGGTAGTGGTAGTAATAGTAGGAGTAGTAGTAGTAGTAACGCAAGAGTCGTATTAGTAGTAATAATAGTAGTGGTAGTAGTAATGTAGTAGTAGTAGTGGTAATAGTAGTAATCGTAGCAGTAGTGGTGGTAGTGGTAGTAGTAACGTAGTAGTAGTGGTGGTAATAGCAGTAATAATAGTAGTAATAATAGCATTAGTAGTGGTGGTAGTAGTAGTAGTAGTAGTAGTAGTAGTAGCAACGTAGTAGTAGTGGTGGTAGTAGTAGTAGTAGTATTGGTGGTAGTAGTAGTAGTATTGGTGGTAGTGGTAGCAGTAGTGATGGTAGTGGTACTAGTAGTAATGCAGTAGTAGTGGTGGTGGTAGTAATAGTAGTAGTAACGCAAGAGGTGTACTAGTAGTAATAATAGAGGTGATAGTAGTGGTAGTAGTGATGTAGTAGTAGCAGTAGGCAGTAGTAATAGTAGTAGTGGTAACAGTAGTAATAGTAGCAGTGGTGGTGGTAGTGGTAGTAGTAGTAATAACGTAGTAGTAGTGGTAATAGTAGTAGTAATAGCATTAGTAGTGGTGGTAGTAGTAGCAAAATAGTAGTAGTAGTAGTAGTGGTAGTGGTAGCAGTAGTAGCGTAGTAGTCGTGGTGATTGTGGTGGTAGTAAACGTACTAGTAGTGATCGCAGTAGTAGTAGTAGTAACATAGTAGTAGCGGTGATGGTAGTAACGTACTAGAAACGTAGCAGTGGTGGTAACGTAGATGTCGTGCTGGATGTGGCAGTGGTAGCAGTAGTAGTAGTAGTAGTAGTAGTAGTAGTAGTAGTAGTAGTGGTAGTGTAGTAGTAGTGGTGGTGGTGGTAGTAAAATACCAGTAACGTAGTAGTGGTAGTAGTAGTAGTAGTAGTGGTAGTGGTGTTGTAGTAGCGGTGGTGGTGGTAGTAACATACTAGTAACGTAGTAGTAGTAGTAGTAGTGCAGATGTCGTGGTGGATGTGGTAGTAGTAGCAGTAGTAGTAGTGTAGTAGCTGCGGTGGTGGTGGTAGTAGTAACATACTAGTAACGTAGTAGTGGCAGTAACGCAGATGTCGTGGTGGATGTGGTAGTGGTGTAGTGGTGGTAGTAGTAGTGTGGTGGCGGTAGTAGTACTAGTGTAGTGGTTGGTAGTAGTGTAGTTGTGGTTGTAGTAGTGTAGTGGTTGGTAGTAGTAGTAGTGTAGTGGTGGTAGTAGTAGTGTGGTGGTAGTAGTGTAGTGGTATTAGTAGTGTAGTGGAAGTAGTAGGGTAGTGGCAGTAGTAGTGTTGTGGTTGGCAGTAGTAGTTTAGTGGTGGTAGTAGTAGTGTAGTGGTTGGTAGTAGTAGTGTAGTGGTGGTAGTAGTAGTGTGGTGGTAGTAGTGTAGTGGTATTAGTAGTGTAGTGGCAGTAGTAGTGTTGTGGTTGGTAGTAGTAGTGTAGTGGTGCTGGTAGTAGTAGATTAGTGGTGCTGGTAGTAGTAGTGTAGTGGTGCTGGTAGTAGTAGTGTAGTGGTTGGTAGTAGTAGTGTAACGGTAGTAGTTTAGTGGTGGTAGTAGTAGTGTAGTGGTATTAGTAGTGTTGTGGTTGGTAGTAGTAGTGTAGTGGTGGTAGTAGTAGTGTGGTGGTAGTAGTGTAGTGGTATTAGTAGTGTAGTGGCAGTAGTAGTGTTGTGGTTGGTAGTAGTAGTGTAGTGGTGCTGGTAGTAGTAGATTAGTGGTGCTGGTAGTAGTAGTGTAGTGGAAGTAGTAGTGTAGTGGTGCTGGTAGTAGTAGTGTAGTGGTTGGTAGTAGTAGTGTAACGGTAGTAGTTTAGTGGTGGTAGTAGTAGTGTAGTGGTATTAGTAGTGTTGTGGTTGGTAGTAGTAGTGTAGTGGTGGTAGTAGTAGTTTAGTGGTGGTAGTAGTAGTGTAGTGGCAGTAGTAGTGTTGTGGTTGGTAGTAGTAGTGTTGTGGTTGGTAGTAGTAGTGTAGTGGCAGTAGTAGTGTTGTGGTTGGTAGTAGTAGTGTTGTGGTTGGTAGTAGTAGTTTAGTGGTGGTAGTAGTAGTGTAGTGGCAGTAGTAGTGTTGTGGTTGGTAGTAGTAGTGTAGTGGTGCTGGTAGTAGTAGATTAGTGGTGCTGGTAGTAGTAGTGTAGTGGAAGTAGTAGTGTAGTGGTGCTGGTAGTAGTAGTGTAGTGGTTGGTAGTAGTAGTGTAACGGTAGTAGTTTAGTGGTGGTAGTAGTAGTGTAGTGGTATTAGTAGTGTAGTGGAAGTAGCAGTGTAGTGGCGGTAGTAGTAGTAGTAGTAGTAGTAGTAGTAGTAGTAGTAGTAGTAGTAGTAGTAGTGTAGTGGTATTAGTAGTGTAGTGGAAGTAGCAGTGTAGTGGCGGTAGTAGTAGTAGTGTAGTTGTAGTAGTAGTGTAGTGGTAGTAGTAATGGTAGCAGGACTTCTAATGTCAGTTTTTTACCACACTTGGAAAGTACAACAAACCAATGGATCTCATGGGAGTAAATACTTTTCCGTTCCGTGGTTACTACACAGCAACTTGATGAATAAGGACTGCGAATCAGCAGAGAATTATCGAATGCTACTCATACAGAAAAGTAATTAGAATGAGTTAGGATAAAATAAAATTATAAACCCAGCATTAAATATATACAGTAGTTTGAGCCTTAAGAGTTATAGGACCTTTGCTCTTATGTGCGTTCCTCCGCTATTTCGTTCTCGATGGCAATTAACCTCCTTTGTCAAAATCTTAGCTAAAACGACCTCAGTGTGTGACACCCAGGCTCGCACTTTATATCTAAGCAGGCCTTCATTCCCCAACTAAATTCCAGAAACCATAGTGGTAAATATTCTCGACCTAAACAAGCTGTGGCCTGGTCGATTGCTCGGGAAGAACGCGGAAAGTAACAAATACGACATTTAAAAAGGACAAAAATATACGTATACATTTAAAATTACTTTAAAAATGTTAGCTGTTACTACTCGGTAAATCACTTTCGTACGGTCGTTTTTCCTATGTTATAATCATGTGCCACTTTTAATAACGTTTCACCCTTGTCCAATCACTTCAAAGCTTTCAGTTTCTCTTGTGCCAAAATAAACACTTTTTTTTTCCTCTTTGAAGTCATCAGAACGCACCACAAAACAGGATATGGACCTACATGAATAAAAGCTTTAATACACAGTGGTTTACAAGTAGAAATATGTACTCTGCTAAACCGAACAATGTTACGCCATTTCTTTTTTGTAACAATCGATTGGTCCGGCGGGCGGCAGTGTGCAATCATTTGCTTACTCGTGTACGCTCAACATTTTGTGACTGTTTACGGATTTTTTTCCCTGAAAAACAGGTCAGATTAGCCAAGGCGAGATGACTGGGACTGTATTGTAATTTTGTTTCTCCGCAATATGGCGGTACAAGACCCCATGTTTCCTTTTCATCTCAGAGTGGACAATTAACCACTGGAAAACTGCGAAAAGCGTTTTTCTTATCCAGCTTAGTGACACACCAAGAGTAGGTTATATAGGACAGACCGAGCGCATTTTTGCGTGTATATGGGAAAGGATAGGGAAAACGAGGGTATATGCGGCGGTTCACGGAGGAAAATGCGTTTATATGGGGAAGATAGGGACTACGAGGTTCGATGCTAGGCTAGATAGAGGTTGAAGGAATGAGGATGTGCTTTATATGAGAGATACGTGGAATACGAGGAGAAGTGTTAGACTAGATAGAGTTTGAGATGTGGAATATGCATTTATATGGGAAAGATAGGGAAAACGTGAACAGAGGCTAGGACAGACAGATGCTGAAGCAGGGGGGAATATGAACATATATACAGGAGAGATAGGGGATACGTGGAGAGGTACTAGACTATTCAGGGTTTGAAGGGTAGAGTATGGCTTTTTATATGAAGAGACGAGGAAAACGAGGGTATATGCTAGGTTGAGAGAACCTTCAAGGAGGAAAAAATGCGTTTATATGGGAGAGATAGGGAAAACGTGGAGAGTTCTGAGGTAGAGCAGGGGCTGAAGGAGGGAGAGATATGCTTTATACGACAGAGATATGGCATACGAGGGGAGGTGCTAGTGTAGACAGAGGTTAAGGAGTACGGTATACGTTTATATGAGGAATATATGGAAAACGGGGGCAGGTGGTAAGATAGACAGAAGCTGGGCCACTTTTACGTTTATATGGGAAAGGATAGGGAAAACGAGGGTAGATGCGACAGTTCAAGGAGGAAAATGCGTTTATAGGGGAGAGATAGGGAATACCAGGGGCGATGCTAGGCTAGTCAGATGCTAAAGGAGGGAGGGATACGCTTTATACGAGAGAGATAGGGAATACAAGGAAAGATGGTATACTAAACAGGACTTGAAGGGTAGAATATGGCGTTTTATATGAGCGAGATAGCGAACCGAGGAGAGGTATTAGGATAGGAGTTTTGAATAATAGAGTAGGCGTTTATATGCGAGAGTTAGGGAATACAAGGGTCGATGCTAGGTTAGACGGGGTTGAAGGAGGGAATGCGTCTTATATGAGAGAGGTAGGGGAATATCAGGAGAAGTGCTAGGCTAGACACGAAGGTCTGAATGACAGAGTATGCGTTTATATGGAGAGACGAGAAAACGAAGGTAAGTGCTAGGTTGAGAGAGTCTTCAAGGAGGAAAATGCATTTATATGAGAGCGGTAGGGCATACGAGGAGAGGTGCTAGTCTAGACATGGTTTGAGGAGTAGAGTATACGTTTATATGGGAGAAATGTGGAAAACGGGAGAGATACAAGGATAGACAGGGGTTGAAGGAGGAGGAATGCAGGTTTATACGGTAATATAGAGAGTAATTCGATTATAAAACTTTTCTCATCCAGCGTTACAACACTTTTATATACTTATTTTCTAAACCTTACAAACTTTATATATGTTAAACAGTAGTGCGCGAGACGGAGAGGGACAAACTGTATATAGGTTTACAGCGAAGTATACGTCCTAACCTATTGCCACCTTGTTTGCTCTGGATCTTCTCATTGTCTATTCATTCCTAACATAATCACGTAACAAGACGTAACCAACAAACGTAACCACGTAACAAGACGTAACACAACGTAACATAACAGCATGACAAGACGCCACACTAAGTAACATAAGCACGTATCCTCGTAACATCACGTGACATCTCGTAACCAGAAACGTCACACGACGTAACAACACGTACCAACCATGTAACCACGTAACAAAACGTAAGAACAACACGTAACCAACCCATTGCTAAGGCAATCTAAACTAATTCATCCTTCATAACTTAGACAATAAGTACGAGAGCCTAGCCTAGATTAACCCGACCAATCCCAAAAGTTCCTCTCATCATCTATTCTACTCAGTCATCGACTAACCTAATCTGGTTAGCCAAAGATAACCTCAACTTTCTTTTAGTGAAATTGCAATGTTTTATTCAGGTTTTATTATTCGAGAGTTTTAATTGAAAAGTTTACGTCAACATACCTTTACTTTAGTTCGTTGTAGGTGTCTCTCCCCTTTTTATCTAGGCTTGAGACTAGCACTAGGATTGCTCCTAATGGCAGGGTTACCACCTTCCCTACCATCTTCTTCTTTCTTCATCGGTCGTCAGCTAGCTGCATATACAGCACACGGATAACCTTCATTTTTTTTTTTAAGATTGTAGACTCACGAGAAAATCTTTATCTTTGACTTACATTCTTTTAAGCACTGTTTGTAATGGCGTAATGTCCATACGCATATGTCGTTATTCCGTCCTCAGCAATAATTCTTTTATCATCAAACGGAGTCAATGCAATTTTATTCACTTGCACTGTGGCAAGAGCATGCTCCCGAGACAGGATCAGATTCATGGGTGTTCTGATGATTTCTCCGGTTTTAAGACAGTCTGTATAGCTGTCAAATGAAATGTACAGCTTAATAGCGCTACGTTTTATACCTTTAATCTATTTTATCATTGAGCCTTGAATATCTAAGGCATACATCTTAGGACATAGTCCAACAAAGCGTAGGATGATTTTACCATTAGCCTCATCTTTAAATTTTCCCAGCACCTTCTTGTTTAGAGCTGAATAGCATATGTGGTTGACAGGGTAATCAGCTGTAACTAGGTGTTCGAGAAAACGTAGCTTGTCCTGGTACACATCTTCAGTTGTAACGCGATGAATGAACGAATCAGTGTCCATATACATAAGCTTCAGGTTTTCAGCTCCATAATAAGGCAACAACACGTCGTAATGATAGTTATACGTTAATGTCTTGGAGATATCCAACACACTCATACCGATGTATATAGGCTTGTTGAACACGATCTGACGAGAGGCCATATGTACAGCAGCTAGATTAGAAGCATATATCGTCCTGTCGATAAACGTTGGCGTTGCAATTAACTTTTCCAGAGTCTTCTCGTTTGTCACCAACCGTATATCCTCACGATTAGGAAGGTTCTCCATTGTTTTTCCAAACATGGCGTTGTTAAACAGGTTGTAGAGATCCTTCTCAAAATCGTTTGCAGCTTGTTTTCGTAGTCTGTTATTAAATTCCACATACGGTTTTAACCACTGTGACTGTCGAAATTGTAGCACACGATGGATATTTGTTAGTCGCAGGCCATGACTAAGAACTTGCTTCAAAGTCATGTAATGTACTACATACTTCGTTCGTGATCCAAGGTGAGGAATTAGCTTCTTAGTAGTCGAGTCCTTTGGTTTCAGACACTCAGGCAGGAATGGTAGATTATTATGCAGATCATGGAGTTCAGCGGGATACTCGATGTCAAGTTCTAATATGTATCCATGAGGATCATCTTCTTCTAGTCTTTGTAAGTTTACTTCTTCAGGTGAAACCCACTGAAATCCATCAAAACAAAGGGCGTGCCACATGGCCCACCCACTCGTATATGATGAATTGGGTTGGTCTCGACGGATCAAACTTGTCCATGTAAGTGTTATTAGCCTCTGCATACCGATGTGAAACTTGGCATAAACCTCCTCTTCTTCCGGATTCCACCATGAGTAGTTGGTCATAATCTTGCAACAGTTCCAGTTCAATTCCAGTATACAGTAACATGGCGTCCCATGTAAGTCCTGGAGAGGTAAAATAATGTGCTGGATCAACTTTGTGCGTTTTGAGAGTTTGCTCTCTGAATGTCTCAAAGACATCACCTAGAAGAAGAACATCAGATATTAAGTAGAGGTCACTGTATTCTCCCAGGTTTCTCACATTGAACAGTCTCCATACATTTCTAGCATGTTCGTAGTCAGCATCAATAATTTCTTCTTCATTCAGTTTATTGTGGAAGTAGTTCTTAGGAGGCAGGCAGGTCTCGTTCAAGACGTCCCATGAAGTGACGTAATCACAGGGAAATACACCATTACGTGTCATCAACTTCATCTTGTCTTCTCCGAAGTACTTCAATGTTTCAGGGTATGATGTTAGATTTTTTACCAGCTTATCCAAGCTTGTACTCAGGAACCGAAAACTATCTACAAACCGGAGCTTTATATCTCCGACATACTTGGAGAATGATATATAGCTATCTTCAGAGCTAGGAATTACTTCCACCCGCTCACTTGTACATCCCAGCTCCTTAACAATGAAGTATGAGTCATATCCACTGAGGTTGTGCATGAAGACAAGGATATATTTAGGTGTTTTGCAGGCTAAATTACATTCATTATGCAGACTTCCTCGATATTCACCACTGATGTGATCATGGTCGCGTACTTTATAGTTCTCTTCAGTAAAGGTTTTTCCACACAAGTAGCATACTGTAGAGGCGTTGTAATCCATCTGCTGTTGATATGTAAGTTTCAGGGGCATGACAGATTTGTATATATTATTAATCTCCTTTGCAAGGAATGACAGGTATTCCATAAACTTCTGAGCAGCATCAACACCACGATATACATAGGGATGCTTAGGAAGGCCAGTTTTCAGATGTTCAACGTTGGTTGATGGTTTAACGTAAACACAGAAGCTCATTGCTGTGTGCTCTTGATAAGGGGTTGTATAGGAAGTTTCAGGACTGGGTATGCATGTATGACATGGAGAGAGAATGCTTTCAAAGTCTGCGTAGATGACGTAAGGTAGTTTCAACATCCTTTCAAAATTTTTAAACTGTACAATTGATTTCTCCTTTGTAGGCATAACTACCGTTGCAACACCATGCTGATTACAGATGGATGCATGTTCTTGCAGTTTTTCGAGTCCACTTCGTCCATATCGATTGTCAAAATGTGTAAAGCACCGCTTACAGGTATATATAACCCCATCATGCTTAGTTTTCTGACGTCGAACGAGCTTCTCAAAATTCTTGATATATACATAGTGATGTTTTCCACTACTGTCACTCAATAGCAGGAGGTCACGACGGTCAGATAGTTCAATCTCAGCAACCTTTATCGGATACACTTCATGCTTCTCATCCAGACCGAAGACGTTGATAGACATCCTATTAAGCTTCTCAAATTTAGGTATTTGAGAAAGTGGAGTAGGATAGAAAACGCAGCTGAAGTCGTACTTATCTTGGAGTTGTTCGTATTTGCTCACACGCTGTGCATCCTTCTCGATGAATTTAGCTAATATAGAGTACATGAAACATAGCTCATCAGTTAAATTCTGGATGTTTATACACGCTTCTTTACTTCCAACAGATGGCGGTAGGGGTATGTAACTACTTCCCCGTAACGGATTGTACTTGTTAATACGAAGTCGAATTCCTTCTACAGCAAGCAGAGCCCAGTTACTACCCTTAAGTTGTGATTCCTCCATTTCAGTAACCAACTTCTTCATTTTCGTTTCCAGCATAGATTCCAGATCCGTTTCTAAGAAATCAGCTTGATTTCGTGTTTTAAATGTTTTGTCGCAGGTTTCTCCGACACTGTTAAGAAATCTACACTCAGCTAACAGATTAATTTTCACACTTTTGTGAATACCAAGCTCTTTATGTACAGCCTGGATTATCCGCTGTTTCGCCTCATGCAGGTACATATTCAGGTCCTTAGTTGATTCACAACGTATAAAATATGATTTCAAGCGTCCATTGAATGAAGTTTCATATTCTTTCATGTCACAGCCATCCATGATAGAAAATATCTCTTGCTTTGTCGGTTCTAATCTACGTTTCTTCTCAGGTCTGTTTATTTCACACACATCTTCGTGTCGGCGACCCTTATAACTGTCTTTGAAGGCTACGTTACAATATTTACACTTGAAGAGCTTTTTACAACGTAGCTCATGTCGTCTTTTATCATATCCACAGAGGAACTTCTTACAGCATTTACCACAAGAATACCCTGAGGCACTAGGAATGATATCCTTATATGAGGATTTATTCATTTTTCTTCTTGATATAATAAGGTATTAACCTTTCTTCAAGGAAATGTACGCCTCTTTACCTTGATAACGCTTTAGAAGGTTGATTATTTTCTGAGAGAACAGCGATGTTAACACCTCAGAGATGATCAACAGAATGAATTTCAATGCTAGAGGTCGCTCTATTTATAGAGGAAGCACGAACCTTTTGCGATCAATTATATAACGTATTAACCCTTCTTCAAGGAAATGTTAGCCTATTTACCTTCATAACACTTTAGAAGGTCGCTTATTTTCTAGGAGATCAACGATCTGGTCACCTCGGAGATGATTAACAGAATGAAGTTCAATACCCAAGCTCGCTCTATTTATAGAGGAAGCACGAACCTTTTTGGATCAATTATATCCTGATAATTAATACTAAAAACGGTGATGAAACGTGTAAGCTCTTATATTACAATTCGCGTTACACTGATGTTCGAGCGTCTCCGTATAACTTCGTATACTTAGAGAAAGTGTACAGTATTGTGAAGATGTATGTATTGTTCGGGTATAATCGTACAGATTCGGAGAGCTTGACTCGTGAAGGTGATGAACGATCCGTTGACCGAGCAAGAGGCAAGCATTCCCTCTGCACAACGAAACCTAGAAGCACAAAGATGCAAATGAAAGGAAATCGAGATAGCATGCGGTGCTCAAGCATTCGCCTGCAGACCAGGGAAAACCACGAAAAATATGTCAGAGTGAGCGTCCATCGGGACTCGAACCAGGGACTCTAGAAGTACACGTGAAAGATATAAATGAAAAAGATTTAAAGGGAAAGGAAAACGGAATCGACGAGAAACCACCCAGACATTCATCTGCAAACCAAGGCAAACCATAAAAAATCTGGTGTCAGAGTGAACAACCAACGGAAATCGAACTCCTAAACCCTAAAAGCACACGTAAAAGACACAAATTATATAGAATGCAAGGAAATCGCGATAGATGGGAAACCGCCCAGACATTCACACGCAGACCAGGGAAAATCGTGAAAAATCTGATGTCAGAGGGAACAACCAACGGGAATCGAACAAAGGACCCTAGAAGCACATGTTAAAGATGCAAATCAAATCAAATAAAATAAAATCGTGATAGATGAGAAACCACCCAGACATTCGCCTACAGACCAGGGAAAATCACGAAAAATATGGCAGAGTGAACAACCAACGCTAATCGAACGAGGGAAACCATCAGATTACACATGTGAAAGATGTAAATCAAATAAAATGAAAGAAAATCGTGATAGACGGGAAACCACTCAGGCATTCGCCTGCAGACCAGGGAAAACCATGAAAAATCCCAGGATAGAGTGAGCGACCGACAGGGAAATCAAACAAAGGACTCTAGAAGCACAAATATACAAATGAAAGAAAATCGTGATAGATGGGAAACCACTCAGGCATTCGCCTGTAGACCAGGGAAAACCATGAAAAATATGTCATAGTGAGCGACCGACGGGGAAATCAAACAAAGGACCCTAGAAGCACATGCGAAAGATGTAAATCAAATAAAATGAAAGAAAATAGAAATCGATGAGAAACCACTCAGGCATTCGCCCACAGACCGGGGAAATCGAGAAAAATCTAATGTCGGAGTGAACATCCAACGGCAATCGAACCAGGGAGATCTTCAGATTGTACAGTGAAAGATGTAAATTATATAGAATGAAAGGAAATCGCGATAGATGAAAACCCACTCAGGCATTCGCCTGCAGACCAGGGAAAACCATGAAAAATCTGAGGTCAGAGTGAACAGCCGATGGTAATCGAACCAGGGAGATCATCGGATTATAACGTGAAATATGTAAATGAAAGGGAAATAAATCGTGATAGATGAGAAACCACCCAGACATTCGTAGCCAGATCAGCGAAAACTGCGAGAAACTAAGGTCAGAGTGACCGTCCCTACGGAAATCGACCCTACGACCTCGAATGCAAATTACTGACGTTATCGACTGAACCAGACCGTAAAAACAGGTTTATTCCATACGACTCATAATAGGATGCCGAGCCAGATGACGTCATACCTGTAGACAGACTGTAGGGGGGTCAGTCGACATGCTGAAACGCGCGTGAGCGTTCTTCAGTTAATGTTTCATTCAATGCCTAGCATACCAACACTGCAATCCATTTCACAGCAAAGTTAATTTTTATTACAATACTTTCTCTCCTTATTTAATTAAATTCATGTATATACCCTATTATTTCATGTTTTCAGTACTTTCTTTCCCTAGTACCTCTCATTCACCCTAAAGAATCAGTATACAATATGACATTTTTATACGCTTAATGTCCATTTATCATAGAAAACCACGCTTAAAATACTTTCTTTACATCTCATCCTCATTCACCCTAAGGAATGAATACACAATGACATTTTTATACGCTTAATGTCCATTTATCACAGAATACCACGCTTAATTCGCAGTTATCACAGAAAACCGCTACATTTACTATAATTACGAGCAAACTAATTTTTTCCCAGAGTTACACGGATTTTAAACTCGTAGAATCGTATTAGAAAATGTATCATATTTTATCAGTTCAAAGCGGGTAAACATTTTTAAAGTCATCGATTACATTTAGCGTAAAAATTATCATGTATCATTTATAAAGCCGTCTTGTTAAATATAATGTATCGCAATCCATTTTTAAAATCAAATCATACATACGTTTAATACATAAAATGGATGTCTTCATATACCCAATATGGCTGCCATGCACGTTAAACCCATCAATATGGAGCGTCTGGCATCTTCGTCATTGAACGCGCTTCCGACTCTCTCCGCTAGATGGAGCGCATGATGCATGCTACGAGGATGGAGAGGGAGAAACCAGCTCTAATTAGGTTGCAGTAGAGAGGGAGCGTCAGTCGGCCTGAGAGCCTCGTTCAGGGAGGTCGTATAGTTCTCACATTCATTTTAATACGCGTCGTCGTATCGCGTGTTCGTTACGTAACTTTTTTTTTACCATTCTTAGTCATGCATTCATCCAAGAGATGTAATTTCGTCAGGACGACAGTACTCAAATATGCATTACAAAATAGACGTTTATTCGATGCCTTTATCTTAATTGCTTTTTGATGTTATTCGAAGATGAATTTATACTCATGTCACGCGATTCAGCCCAAGACCAACAGGTCAATTTGGAACAGCAGTCAATGACGCATCATATTCTAAAGATATAGACACCCTTTACTGCAAATCGCTATCTCTTTCCATTCAGGAGATATAAGCATTTAACGGTAATAATACATTTTTTTGCGACGCACCGCCAATTAAAGTGGTCTGTAATCGAATTAATTACCCCACAGTAGGTATATTGTATTCCTTCAAGCGCACAAAGGCGATGCCGACAACTGATAAGATCCTTTATTCTATGCCGCCTGGTCCCGCCCCCTCCCTTTGAGGCCTCACATGCCGTCCTGTCGTGTGCCGCCTGGTCCCGCCCCCTCCCTTTGTGGTCTCGCCTAATGCCGCACGGTCGCGTGCCGGTGGCCACCCTGCCCCCTCTCCTTCCTTTGTGACCTCTCCCTTGCACAGGTGAGCACACCCCTCCCCTCTCCTTTCTAATCCTATCCCGTACACTGGGCACGCCCTCTCTTTGTGCTCTACTGTCAGGCTCTCTGCGGAGGGGGCGTGATCACTCCCCCTCTTTGGGGCATGACCTAATGCTGGCCTCGGTATTGGAGAACAATAGGCTATTGTTCTCATCGCTTAAGCCAGCGATGGAGTAGAGCAGAGAGGAGGGGGATCGTGGTCCAGTAGCTTTTAAGGGTGAAACCACAAAGGTTAAGTGTTTTCACGCCTTTCCTCTTCTGTGCTATTCTTTCACCGCAAATCAGAGACGCAGCACAATGCAATATTGTTCTCATCGTAAATGGCGGTGTCGGAATAGCACGAAGCGGGGGTGGGAGTCGACTGCTTAGAAGAAAGGAACTTATCAGTTGTCGGCATCGGCTTTGAAGCTCCAAGTCGCTATGTTATATATACTGTGGGGTAATTATTTCGATTACAGACCACTTTAATTGGCGGTGCGTCGCAAAAAAATGTATTATTACCGTTAAATGCTTATATCTCCTGAATGGAAAGAGATAGCGATTTGCAGTAAAGGGTGTCTATATCTTTAGAATATGATGCGTCATTGACTGCTGTTCCAAATTGACCTGTTGGTCTTGGGCTGAATCGCGTGACATGAGTATAAATTCATCTTCGAATAACATCAAAAAGCAATTAAGATAAAGGCATCGAATAAACGTTTATTTTGTAATGCATATTTGAGTACTGTCGTCCTGACGAAATTACATCTCTTGGATGAATGCATGACTAAGAATGGTAAAAAAAAGTTACGTAACGAACACGCGATACGACGACGCGTATTAAAATGAATGTGAGAACTATACGACCTCCCTGAACGAGGCTCTCAGGCCGACTGACGCTCCCTCTCTACTGCAACCTAATTAGAGCTGGTTTCTCCCTCTCCATCCTCGTAGCATGCATCATGCGCTCCATCTAGCGGAGAGAGTCGGAAGCGCGTTCAATGACGAAGATGCCAGACGCTCCATATTGATGGGTTTAACGTGCATGGCAGCCATATTGGGTATATGAAGACATCCATTTTATGTATTAAACGTATGTATGATTTGATTTTAAAAATGGATTGCGATACATTATATTTAACAAGACGGCTTTATAAATGATACATGATAATCTTTACGCTAAATGTAATCGATGACTTTAAAAATGTTTACCCGCTTTGAACTGATAAAATATGATACATTTTCTAATACGATTCTACGAGTTTAAAATCCGTGTAACTTTGGGAAAAAATTAGTTTGCTCGTAATTATAGTAAATGTAGCGGTTTTCTGTGATAACTGCGAATTAAGCGTAGTATTCTGAGATAAATGGACATTAAGCGTATAAAAATGTCATTGTGTATTGATTCCTTAGGGTGAATGAGGGTGAGATGTAAAGAAAGTATTTTAAGCGTGGTTTTCTATGATAAATGGACATTAAGCGTATAAAAATGTCATATTGTATACTGATTCTTTAGGGTGAATGAGAGGTACTAGGGAAAGAAAGTACTGAAAACATGAAATAATAGGGTATATACATGAATTTAATTAAATAAGGAGAGAAAGTATTGTAATAAAAATTAACTTTGCTGTGAAATGGATTGCAGTGTTGGTATGCTAGGCATTGAATGAAACATTAACTGAAGAACGCTCACGCGCGTTTCAGCATGTCGACTGACCCCCCTACAGTCTGTCTACAGGTATGACGTCATCTGGCTCTACATCCTGTTATGAGTCGTATGGAATAAACCTGTTTTTACGGTCTGGTTCAGTCGATAACGTCAGTAATTTGCATTCGAGGTCGTAGGGTCGATTTCCGTAGGGACGGTCACTCTGACCTTAGTTTCTCGCAGTTTTCGCTGATTTGACTACGAATGTCTGGATGGTTTCTCATCTATCACGATTTATTTCCCTTTCATTTACATATTTCACGTTATAATCCGATGATCTCCCTAGTTCGATTACCATCGGCTGTTCACTCTGACCTCAGATTTTTCATGGTTTTCCCTCGTCTGCAGGCGAATGCCTGAGTGGGTTTTCATCTATCGCGATTTCCTTTCATTCTATATAATTTACATCTTTCACTGTACAATCTGAAGATCTCCCTGGTTCGATTGCCGTTGGATGTTCACTCCGACATTAGATTTTTCTCAATTTCCCCGGTCTGTGGGCGAATGCCTGAGTGGTTTCTCATCGATTTCTATTTTCTTTCATTTTATTTGATTTACATCTTTCGCATGTGCTTCTAGGGTCCTTTGTTTGATTTCCCCGTCGGTCGCTCACTCTGACATATTTTTCATGGTTTTCCCTGGTCTACAGGCGAATGCCTGAGTGGTTTCCCATCTATCACGATTTTCTTTCATTTGTATATTTGTGCTTCTAGAGTCCTTTGTTTGATTTCCCTGTCGGTCGCTCACTCTATCCTGGGATTTTTCATGGTTTTCCCTGGTCTGCAGGCGAATGCCTGAGTGGTTTCCCGTCTATCACGATTTTCTTTCATTTTATTTGATTTACATCTTTCACATGTGTAATCTGATGGTTTCCCTCGTTCGATTAGCGTTGGTTGTTCACTCTGCCATATTTTTCGTGATTTTCCCTGGTCTGTAGGCGAATGTCTGGGTGGTTTCTCATCTATCACGATTTTATTTTATTTGATTTGATTTGCATCTTTAACATGTGCTTCTAGGTTCCTTTGTTCGATTCCCGTTGGTTGTTCACTCTGACATCAGATTTTTCAGGATTTTCCCTGATCTGCGGGTGAATGTCTGGGCGGTTTCCCATCTATCGCGATTTCCTTGCATTCTATATAATTTGTGTCTTTTACGTGTGCTTTTAGGGTTCAGGAGTTCGATTTCCGTTGGTTGTTCACTCTGACACCAGATTTTTTATGGTTTGCCTTGGTCTGCAGGTGAATGTCTGGGTGGTTTCTCGTCGATTCCGTTTTCCTTTCCCTTTAAATCTTTTTCATTTATATCTTTCACGTGTACTTCTAGAGTCCCTGGTTCGAGTCCCGATGGACGCTCACTCTGACATATTTTTCGTGGTTTTCCCTGGTCTGCAGGCGAATGCTTGAGCACCGCATGCTATCTCGATTTCCTTTCATTTGCATCTTTGTGCTTCTAGGTTTCGTTGTGCAGAGGGAATGCTTGCCTCTTGCTCGGTCAACGGATCGTTCATCACCTTCACGAGTCAAGCTCTCCGAATCTGTACGATTATACCCGAACAATACATACATCTTCACAATACTGTACACTTTCTCTAAGTATACGAAGTTATACGGAGACGCTCGAACATCAGTGTAACGCGAATTGTAATATAAGAGCTTACACGTTTCATCACCGTTTTTAGTATTAATTATCAGGATATAATTGATCCAAAAAGGTTCGTGCTTCCTCTATAAATAGAGCGAGCTTGGGTATTGAACTTCATTCTGTTAATCATCTCCGAGGTGACCAGATCGTTGATCTCCTAGAAAATAAGCGACCTTCTAAAGTGTTATGAAGGTAAATAGGCTAACATTTCCTTGAAGAAGGGTTAATACGTTATATAATTGATCGCAAAAGGTTCGTGCTTCCTCTATAAATAGAGCGACCTCTAGCATTGAAATTCATTCTGTTGATCATCTCTGAGGTGTTAACATCGCTGTTCTCTCAGAAAATAATCAACCTTCTAAAGCGTTATCAAGGTAAAGAGGCGTACATTTCCTTGAAGAAAGGTTAATACCTTATTATATCAAGAAGAAAAATGAATAAATCCTCATATAAGGATATCATTCCTAGTGCCTCAGGGTATTCTTGTGGTAAATGCTGTAAGAAGTTCCTCTGTGGATATGATAAAAGACGACATGAGCTACGTTGTAAAAAGCTCTTCAAGTGTAAATATTGTAACGTAGCCTTCAAAGACAGTTATAAGGGTCGCCGACACGAAGATGTGTGTGAAATAAACAGACCTGAGAAGAAACGTAGATTAGAACCGACAAAGCAAGAGATATTTTCTATCATGGATGGCTGTGACATGAAAGAATATGAAACTTCATTCAATGGACGCTTGAAATCATATTTTATACGTTGTGAATCAACTAAGGACCTGAATATGTACCTGCATGAGGCGAAACAGCGGATAATCCAGGCTGTACATAAAGAGCTTGGTATTCACAAAAGTGTGAAAATTAATCTGTTAGCTGAGTGTAGATTTCTTAACAGTGTCGGAGAAACCTGCGACAAAACATTTAAAACACGAAATCAAGCTGATTTCTTAGAAACGGATCTGGAATCTATGCTGGAAACGAAAATGAAGAAGTTGGTTACTGAAATGGAGGAATCACAACTTAAGGGTAGTAACTGGGCTCTGCTTGCTGTAGAAGGAATTCGACTTCGTATTAACAAGTACAATCCGTTACGGGGAAGTAGTTACATACCCCTACCGTCATCTGTTGGAAGTAAAGAAGCGTGTATAAACATCCAGAATTTAACTGATGAGCTATGTTTCATGTACTCTATATTAGCTAAATTCATCGAGAAGGATGCACAGCGTGTGAGCAAATACGAACAACTCCAAGATAAGTACGACTTCAGCTGCGTTTTCTATCCTACTCCACTTTCTCAAATACCTAAATTTGAGAAGCTTAATAGGATGTCTATCAACGTCTTCGGTCTGGATGAGAAGCATGAAGTGTATCCGATAAAGGTTGCTGAGATTGAACTATCTGACCGTCGTGACCTCCTGCTATTGAGTGACAGTAGTGGAAAACATCACTATGTATATATCAAGAATTTTGAGAAGCTCGTTCAACGTCAGAAAACTAAGCATGATGGAGTTATATATACTTGTAAGCGGTGCTTTACACATTTTGACAATCGATATGGACGAAGTGGACTCGAAAAACTGCAACAACATGCATCCATCTGTAATCAGCATGGTGATGCAAGGGTAGATATGCCTACAAAGGAGAAATCAATTGTACAGTTTAAAAATTTTGAAAGGATGTTGAAACTACCTTACGTCATCTACGCAGACTTTGAAAGCATTCTCGCTCCATGTCATACATGCATACCCAGTCCTGAAACTTCCTATACAACCCCTTATCAAGAGCACACAGCAATGAGCTTCTGTGTTTACGTTAAACGATCAACCAACGTTGAACAGCTGAAAACTGGCCTTCCTAAGCATCCCTATGTATATCGTGGTGTTGATGCTGCTCAGAAGTTTATGGAATACCTGTCATTCCTTGCAAAGAAGATTAATAATATATACAAATCTGTCATGCCCCTGAAACTTACATATGAACAGCAGATGGATTTCAACGCCTCTACAGTATGCTACTTGTGTGGAAGAACCTTTACTGAAGAGAACTATAAAGTACGCGACCATGATCACATCAATGGAGAATATCGAGGAAGTCTGCATAATGAATGTAATTTAGCCCGCAAAACACCTAAATATATCCCTGTCTTCATGCACAACCTCAGTGGATATGACTCACACTTCATTGTTAAGGAGCTGGAATGTACAAGTGAGCGGGTGGAAGTAATTCCTAGCTCTGAAGAAAGCTATATATCATTCTCCAAGTATGTCGGAGATATAAAGCTCCGGTTTGTAGATAGTTTTCGGTTCCTGAGTACAAGCTTGGATAAGCTGGTAAAAAATCTAACATCATACCCTGAAACATTGAAGTACTTCGGAGAAGACAAGATGAAGTTGATGACACGTAAGGGTGTATTTTCCTATGATTACGTCACTTCATGGGACGTCTTGAACGAGACCTGCCTGCCTCCTAAGAACTACTTCCACAATAAACTGAATGAAGAAGAAATTAGTGATGCTGACTACGAACATGCTAGAAATGTATGGAGACTGTTCAATGTGAGAAACCTGGGAGAATACAGTGACCTCTACTTAATATCTGATGTTCTTCTTCTAGGTGATGTCTTTGAGACATTCAGAGAGCAAACTCTCAAAACGCACAAAGTTGATCCAGCACATTATTTCACCTCTCCAGGACTTACATGGGACGCCATGTTACTGTATACTGGAATTGAACTGGAACTGTTGCTAGATTATGACCAACTACTCATGGTGGAATCCGGAAGAAGAGGAGGTTGATGCCAAGTTTCACATCGGTATGCAGAGGCTAATAACACTTACATGGACAAGTTTGATCCGTCGAGACCAACCCAATTCATCATATACGAGTGGGTGGGCAATGTGGCACGCCCTTTGTTTTGATGGATTTCAGTGGGTTTCACCTGAAGAAGTAAACTTACAAAGACTAGAAGAAGATGATCCTCATGGATACATATTAGAACTTGACATCGAATATCCCGCTGAACTCCATGATCTGCATAATAATCTACCATTCCTGCCTGAGTGTCTGAAACCAAAGGACTCGACTACTAAGAAGCTAATTCCTCACCTTGGATCACGAACGAAGTATGTAGTACATTACATGACTTTGAAGCAAGTTCTTAGTCATGGCCTGCGACTAACAAAAATCCATCGTGTGCTACAATTTCGACAGTCACAGTGGTTAAAACCGTATGTGGAATTTAATAACAGACTACGACAACAAGCTGCAAATGATTTTGAGAAGGATCTCTACAACCTGTTTAACAACGCCATGTTTGGAAAAACAATGGAGAACCTTCCTAATCGTGTGGATATACGGTTGGTGACAAACGAGAAGACTCTGGAAAAGTTAATTGCAACGCCAACGTTTATCGACAGGACGATATATGCTTCTAATCTAGCTGCTGTACATATGGCTTCTCGTCAGATCGTGTTCAACAAGCCTATATACATCGGTATGAGTGTGTTGGATATCTCCAAGACATTAACGTATAACTATCATTACGACGTGTTGTTGCCTTACTATGGAGCTGAAAACCTGAAGCTTATGTATATGGACACTGATTCGTTCATTCATCGTGTTACAACTGAAGATGTGTACCAGGACAAGCTACGTTTTCTCGAACACCTAGATACAGCTGATTACCCTGTCAACCACATATGCTATTCAGCTCTAAACAAGAAGGTGCTGGGAAAATTTAAAGATGAGGCTAATGGTAAAATCATCCTACGCTTTGTTGGACTATTTCCTAAGATGTATGCCTTAGATATTCAAGGCTCAATGATAAAAAAGATTAAAGGTATTAAGCGTAGCGCTATTAAGCTGTACATTTCATTTGACAGCTATACAGACTGTCTTAAAACCGGAGAAATCATCAGAACACCCATGAATCTGATCCTGTCTCGGGAGAATGCTCTTGCCACAGTGCAAGTGAATAAAATTGCATTGACTCCGTTTGATGATAAAAGAATTATTGCTGAGGACGGAATAACGACATATGCGTATGGACATTACGCCATTACAAACAGTGCTTAAAAAAATGTAAGTCAAAGATAAAGATTTTCTCGTGAGTCTACAATCTTAAAAAAAAAATGAAGGTTATCGGTGTGCTGTATATGCAGCTAGCTGACGACCGATGAAGAAAGAAGAAGATGGTAGGGAAGGTGGTAACCCTGCCATTAGGAGCAATCCTAGTGCTAGTCTCAAGCCTAGATAAAAAGGGGAGAGACACCTACAACGAACTAAAGTAAAGGTATGTTGACGTAAACTTTTCAATTAAAACTCTCGAATAATAAAACCTGAATAAAACATTGCAATTTCACTAAAAGAAAGTTGAGGTTATCTTTGGCTAGCCAGATTAGGTTAGTCGATGACTGAGTAGAATAGATGATGAGAGGAACGTTTGGGATTGGTCGGGTTAATCTAGGCTAGGCTCTCGTACTTATTGTCTAAGTTATGAAGGATGAATTAGTTTAGATTGCTTTAGCAATGGGTTGGTTACGTGTTGTTCTTACGTTTTGTTACGTGGTTACATGGTTGGTACGTGTTGTTACGTCGTGTGACGTTTCTGGTTACGAGATGTCACGTGATGTTACGAGGATACGTGCTTATGTTACTTAGTGTGACGTCTTGTCATGCTGTTATGTTACGTTGTGTTACGTCTTGTTACGTGGTTACGTTTGTTGGTTACGTCTTGTTACGTGATTATGTTAGGAATGAATAGACAATGAGAAGATCCAGAGCAAACAAGGTGGCAATAGGTTAGGACGTATACTTCGCTGTAAACCTATATACAGTTTGTCCCTCTCCGTCTCGCGCACTACTGTTTAACATATATAAAGTTTGTAAGGTTTAGAAAATAAGTATATAAAAGTGTTGTAACGCTGGATGAGAAAAGTTTTATAATCGAATTACTCTCTATATTATCGTATAAACCTGCATTCCTCCTCCAACCCCTGTCTATCCTTGTATCTCTCCCGTTTTCCACATTTCTCCCATATAAACGTATACTCTACTCCTCAAACCATGTCTAGACTAGCACCTCTCCTCGTATGCCCTACCGCTCTCATATAAATGCATTTTCCTCCTTGAAGACTCTCTCAACCTAGCACCTACCTTCGTTTTCTCGTCTCTCCATATAAACGCATACTCTGTCATTCAGACCTTCGTGTCTAGCCTAGCACTTCTCCTGATATTCCCCTACCTCTCTCATATAAGACGCATTCCCTCCTTCAACCCCGTCTAACCTAGCATCGACCCTTGTATTCCCTTTCTCTCGCATATAAACGCCTACTCTATTATTCAAAACTCCTATCCTAATACCTCTCCTCGGTTCGCTATCTCGCTCATATAAAACGCCATATTCTGCCCTTCAAGTCCTGTTTGGTATAGCATCTTTCCTCGTATTCCCTATCTCTCTCGTATAAAGCGTATCCCTCCCTCTTTTAGCATCTGACTAGCCTAGCATCAGCCCTGGTATTCCCTATCTCTCCCCTATAAACGCATTTTCCTCCTTGAACTGTCGCATCTACCCTCGTTTTCCCTATCCTTTCCCATATAAACGTAAAAGTGGCCCAGCTTCTGTCTATCTTACCACCTGCCCCCGTTTTCCATATATTCCTCATATAAACGTATACCGTACTCCTTAACCTCTGTCTACACTAGCACCTCCCCTCGTATGCCCTATCTCTGTCGTATAAAGCATATCTCTCCCTCCTTCAGCCCCTGCTCTACCTCAGAACTGTCCACGTTTTCCCTATCTCTCCCATATAAACGCATTTTTTCTTCCTTGAAGGTTCTCTCAACCTAGCATATACCCTCGTTTTCCTCGTCTCTTCATATAAAAAGCCATACTCTACCCTTCAAACCCTGAATAGTCTAGTACCTCTCCACGTATCCCCTATCTCTCCTGTATATATGTTCATATTCCCCCTGCTTCAGCATCTGTCTATCCTAGCCTCTGTTCACGTTTTCCCTATCTTTCCCATATAAATGCATATTCCACATCTCAAACTCTATCTAGTCTAACACTTCTCCTCGTATTCCACGTATCTCTCATATAAAGCACATCCTCATTCCTTCAACCTCTATCTAGCCTAGCATCGAACCTCGTAGTCCCTATCTTCCCCATATAAACGCATTTTCCTCCGTGAACCGCCGTATATACCCTCGTTTTCCCTATCCTTTCCCATATAAACGCAAAAATGCGCTCGGTCTGTCCTATATAACCTACTACCAAGCCTTGCTAGCTGTAGAAGTTTGTCATTCTCAAAACTCTCGCAGTGGTAAACTATTGTTTCGAACCAGCTTAGTGACACGTCAAGCCTTGCTAGCTGGGGGTGTGCTTCATTCCCCAAAACTCTCGCATTTGTAAACTATTATCTCCAACCAGCTCAGTGACACGTCAAGCCTTGCTACCTGGGGGTGTGCTTCATTCCCAGAAACTATCGCAGTTGTAAACTATTATCTCCAACAAGCTTTGTGGTACGTCAAGCCTGCCTAACTGTAGATGTAGCTCAGTCCCAAAACTTCCGGTAGTGTTAAATCATTATTTCCAACCAGCTTTGTAATACGTCCGGACTGAGTAAGTATATGTGGCTCCTTCCTATTATACAGTAGTAATGGACTCCCTCAGTATATTTTCTTGATACGTGTAGCCTGGTTAATTGCAGATGAGGCTCACTCCCGCAGTGTTAAGGGGTTCTCTCTGTTGCACATTGTGATACTGAATTCTGGCTAACTGTAGTCACAAATTCGCTTGATTTCGGTTAATTTATACAAAGTTCTGGAGAGTTTATATCTCTATGCATCTTCGTGATACATCAAACCAGGTTAACTGTACCCACAAATTTCTTTGATTTCGTTCATTTACAATACGTCCTGGAAGGGACGTCTCTCTCTGTCTCTCTTCAGTCTACGTCAAGTAGGTTTATCCGCAAATTTCCTTGATTTCGTTTAATTATACTACAAGACCTGGAGAGACGACGTCTCAATGCATCTTCGTGATAGGTCATGCCTGGCTAGCTGTAGCCAAATTTCGTTGATTTCGGTTCATTTACACCAAGTCCTGGAGAGGTGATGTCTCTGCGCATGTTCGTGATAGGTCATGCCTTGCTAGCATTAACCAAATTTTCTTTATTTCGGTTCATTTACACCAAGTCCTGGAGAGGTGATGTCTGTGTACATCTTCATGATAGGCCATGCCTGGCTAGCTGTAGCCAAATTTCCTTGATTTCGGTTCATTTACACCAAGTCCTGGAGAGGTGATGTCTCTGCGCATCTTCGTGATAGATCATGCCTGGCTAGCTGTAGCCAAATTTTCTTGATTTTGGTTCACTTACACCAAGTCCTGGAGAGTTTATATCTGTGTGCATCTTCGTGATAGGTCATGCCTGGCTAGCTGTAGACGCAAAGTCCCAAAATTTCGATTCGCAGTGGTAATGGATTCTCATACCGAGAGAGTGGCTACGCCGTAACTTGCGAGGCTCGCATTCGAGAGGTCTTGGGTTCAATTCCTGAGGGCAACCACTCTGACCATGAGTAGTTTTCCTTGGTTGGAAAGGCGAATGCTGGGGTGTTTCTCTTGTACCATAAACTTCTCTTCCCACATTTCCAAATGATATTTCTCGCTCTATTCGCAACAACAAATATCATCTTTATGCCGATGGCTTACAGCTATACATACATTCACGAATTGACGACACTCACAATATGGTGTTGACAATTAACCATGATCTCGACCCTGTTTAGTCATGGTCACGCGGTTTAGCCTTGGTGTCAATCCCTCAAAATCACTGGCATTGCTGGTAGGACATTCAAGGTTGTTAGGCACTATAGACATGCATACTCTTCCACTGATTGAAATTAATAATTCTGTTATCTCTGACACAATCGACGAAACATTTAAGAGTTATTTTTGATAGTAAACTTAGTTGGGACAATCATATTACTGACATTTGTAGGGAAGTAAATTCTTTAATCCATACTTTCAAGCGTTTAAATATGTCCCGGCCTAGGAACCTAAGAAAGACTTTGATACAAACAATGGTGAAGCCCCACTTCGATTATTGTGATTCCCTCCTCACAGATTTAAAGTCTGATCTGTCACGTAAATTACAGCTAGCTCACAATACATGTGTGCGTTACGTCTGTGATGTACGTCAGTACGATGACATAACACCATCTCTCCACGAGTTGTCATGGTTCCATCTAGTTGACCGTAGAAACATTCATTGTCTGTTACTTCTCTTTAAACTTATTCACACTTCTTCCACTACATACCTAGCTTCTCGCTTTAAAAGTTTGTTCTCGTCTCACAACCTTCATACACGCTCGGAAAATCGTCACATACTTTGAATACCACTTCACCGAACATCTCTACACTCGTCATGTTTTACTGTGAAGGTTGGAAGATGTCAGGGGCTGTCATACTTTATATGCTTTTCGTCACGGATCGCAGATTTTAGTTTACAATAATTGTTAACTTAGATGAAATAACATTTTCATCATTATTTGCTTAGTTTCTTTATATTTTCTATTAACTTAGCTTTACTGTCCCTCTAATATTTGTGTTATTTCTATTTTGTGTTCCTTTAGATTTTACCTGTGTACCATCAATGTGATCAGAATATTGTATTCAGGATTGTTCTATGTGGTTGAGCGGAAGAGAAGCCCTTATGGCCTTAGCTCTGCCACAGTAAATAAATAATTTCGCCTCCCCTTTCATGGCTCAGCTGGGCTTAACGGTTGTTCAGTGTCGGTGGGTGTCGGACAGATGGTCTAGATGCTTGTTTGTTGGAAAGCTCTTCTTGACCCTACCAGATAGCAGGCTTCTACGAGTCGCCTCAGGCGGGTAGAAATATTTCCGTTTCCGCCAGAGGGAAGCCTCTATAAGCATCCCGCCAGTGTGTCCTGGTTATCAAGCTTGGAATCTTTAGGGACCTCTGCGCGTCTCTATCGGCCGGCCTGCCTGCGGTCTATAGCCTCTTGTGGTTCAATCACCACATCCGTTCCTCCTGGGGGTGGTAAGCTCAAGATATTCGCATTGGGTCGAGGTGTCCCTTCCGTTTCCTGATCTTAGTCAATACATTCTCATTGTACAGTATTGTGAATAGTTAAGCCTGACTAACTGTTTCCACAACGCCACGCAGTGTTAATGTGAGAAGTAGACGATCCCTGGTAATATTAGTTTAATGGCCACATCAATGAAATTGCGATTATGCAAATTTTCTAATGGAAAGTGTGCGACAGGTATATTCTTATGTTGGACCTGAACGGACAAATCTATCTATCACGACATATTCCTGCGAATCAGCTAATGTGACCTCATGCGAAATTAGGGTACTCCTATAGTAGGTACTTTGGTAACATTTTAACATTCACCTCTTGATTTTATTGCGTCTTGGACAGCAAATGATGATGTTCACAACGAGGTGTAGAGCCAGATAAGAAGTTAATTCCTGAAAAGTTTCAGGACTGATGTAATCACCTTTCGGCGTTTAAAAATTGGAAAGTTGATTCTCAATGTACTATTGTTATCTTTTAAGTTTAAAGTATGACAATAAAATAATTTTATTAGCTTTCATTCATTTCTGTATTTGTATTGTTTGGCCAAGGGTTTTAAAATACGATTATATTTGTGTTTTATTATAATTTAACAATGAGCAACCAAGGCAATTTGGAATACCTCGAAAGATCTGCTTCAAAGGTGAACTAGTACAACCTTTCCGTGTCTAATGCATTCGACATGTATTTCTTTATAATGATTGATGTAATAATGTGCAAAGCAAACCATTAAGTACATGGTACCTCTAAGCAGGGGTTAGTAAGTACATTTCCAAGTTTCAGCTGAGCTTTTGTTTCCATAAGATGCGCGTGGGCCAGCGGAGATGGCGACGTGTCACTCGTGTATTTTATGCACTGGTAGGGCGCCGGGGTAGTGCAGTGGTATAGTTCCAGGCTCTCGCATTGAGGGTCCGGAGTTCGATTCCCGGTTATGGGGTAGCGATTTTAAGTCAGTCCTATCCGAGTCTTCACCTCTGACTTGCTCATGTGAAGGTCCACGATAGAAGCTGTAAGTGCTCATTCCACCGTCACCCTCGTCATCACCCTACCATCGCAAGCAGCGGATTCCGGCCGCTGGATGTCTGCACCTCGGAAATGGGTATCCGTCATAGGTCATAGGGGGAGCGTTAGAAGGGACTTATGTACTGGCTTATTCCTCGCGCAAGGTTGATTTCATACCTTGTAAGGGATATGAGGTAAAGTGACAACAATTGGAATTAAAACGGTGGCAAATATTCGAAGCACAAATCTTAGGCATGTAAACAGACATGATTTCAATATAAGTGTGCGAATTATTATTATTATTATTATTATTATTATTATTACCTTACAAACAATCCAAATACAGGTTGCATAAAACGATGTCTGTATATTGAATGTTTCTTTTGCAAGTTTGAACAAGTTGGAAAGGAATTATGCTCATAAAATTCTGTTCCTGTGGTTCCCTTCATTGTTAGAACTTTGAACCTAAAGTGTGAAATATTGAGGTTAACCCACAAAATTCATGCATCAAAAGAGGGTCTTATAGCCACCTCCCCCACCCCATTAACGCATGCGGTGTTATGCAAGCGTGTACATTTTGAAACTGAAAGCATTAACTGTACTTTGGTATATTCAGCATACAGATATAAAAGCACTTTTCTGTTATTTGTTAACCTTTAGAAACAATTGAAATCCTAAATGGTACAATTAGTTTAAATTGCCAGTAAATTAGCGTTTTTTATATAAATGCTTCTGCCGTAGAACACATTCCTCTATAAATCATAAAAAAATTAATTGTTCTTTGCATTAGAGTAAGTTCGGAAAACCAATACAATAGTTCCCTGTATAAGGTAGAGGCTGATTATAAATAGACCTTTTAAAACATTATCACGTAATTTATAGATGAAGAAGCCCTCAAATTAGAATTAAAGAAAGAGAAAATTGTCCTTTAGCAAGTACTTGAAAGGTGCCTTAAAACTGTAACAAGTTTTCTAGTAATTTCTAGAGTTAGATAAAATTGCTTAAAAATGAAAGTTGTTGAATACACGTGCACGTAGCTCGAGAAGAATGTCAAGCCCCCCGCACTTATAAGTGGCTCTTTTCTCGTTAAAAGAAAGGCTTGTGATCAAGCAAGCAATTAAAAGCCCAAATGTATTTTATTCTTAATTTTCAGAAAAAATAATACTTCATGTTGACGCATCTAACTTTGATAACTTTAATTAAATATTTCGAAGGGATAAATAGTTAAAACATATCTAAAAAAATAGAAAGCCAATTTTTGTTGTTGAAATGACATTTACCACGCATGCATAGCATTAAACAAATGGAACATAAAACGTTGTAATATCAGTTTTAGAAATCTTATCTTTCTTATTTATGTCTAATTACTTTTGATATATTAACACAAAATGCTTCTTGTAGAAACATTTTTATAATGTCCCTCCTATAATTTAATTTTGAACTTAAAGAAACAACATACAGAAATTATATAGGTTTGGATTAGTTTTAATTAGTGTACTAGAAAAACATTTTGTTTATGTGTAATTAAATTTTTAATTTTGCCAACATGAATTGTACAAAAGATTTGATTGTAACTAAGTAACTTTATAAAGTTACACATAATTCCTTAATGCTTCAAGTTTCCTGAAAAAGTTAAGCCTGTAAATGAACAACTGCAGTACACAGAGTATTTTAAATACACAGCAATTACGAAAAAATTGGAAAAGTTGACCTTAAGCTTAATACCAATCTTTATCTATATAGCGTGAGACTCTTTAAATGACCATATGTAGTTTTACATATATTCGACATTAATAAAAACAGTTTAGTATGTAAACACAAGAAATAAGTATACTAAAAGTAAACCTTTTGAATTTTCTTTGTTTTTGGGCAAAGTTTACTGACGCAGTAAGCTTAAGAATTCCTAATAACTTCCCACAACCACTCTATTACATCAACACACTTCAAGGTTTAGCATCTGGCACCTCCAAAACTTATCACCTGTAAGGTGTTGTTGTTACCAATAGCTTGGAGCATTTTTATAATCAAATTCCAAATAATTCTACATATTTGGCACCTTAAAGCTCAGTCGGTGTTCCACAAACTATATCATAGCTTTATGTTTTCTCAATTTCCTTTTTCCTTGTTTCACTTAGCATCAAAACGCGCATGTATAATTTGAATTTTGTATTGCCTCAGATTCTTATTACACATTTTAAAACAGAATCCCAGGTGATATAGAAGAAGAAATAATAAAGAAAGAACTAAAAAGAAAGCAAAGAACAAGATACGAAGAAGGGAAAGAAATAATTGAAAATAAGGAAAGAATAATGGAAAGACGGGAGGAGAAATAAAAGAAAGGAAGTAAAGAAATAAAAGAAGAAACAGCAGGGGAAGAAAGAAAAAAGAAAGAGGGCCTCATGTAAGCAGTTAAGTAGATAATACAAAGGTGTTGCTATTGTAGTACATAATAGCATGCACTAAATTAATCATATAACTTGCTTTATTTGAAGGTAGTTTTCTAATCGTAGCTAAAGGGTACTCCTGGTGAGGAGAATCCTCATACACCACGGGTAAATTAAACGTCCTGCGAGCAATGAATGGATTCAGCGAGCACTTTGGAGAATGACGGTCCGGGTTAAGCGCTGGCTGATGGAAATGATCTGCCAGTAGCTAAGTGCTAAAGTCATTCTTTCCCGTATTCTACAGGTGGTTTATCATTATAAATTTGGACATCTTGGAATGCCTTGCATTTGTCATAGTCGTCATGAGAAGCGTTACTCCAAAAACAGAAAATCAGGCTGGTACTAACCGAGTCGATGTGCAAGAAAACTTTCAAAAGATTAACAAATGAACAAATTAGGCACGTAACACGCAACATGGTATACTATGAGGATCACCAGCTCCTTGCAACCTGGTTCTATGCAACCCGCAGCTTATAGATCATCCATAGACATCGGTCTCAGTTCACATCCAGGATTAACAATGCTCTAGATAGAATATTCCGTTTTATACCAAACATTGAGTTGACATTCATATCAGAGTCACTTTTACCGCAATAGCACGCGATGCTCTCACGTAGGAATGGAGTGGAGTGAGGATGCGTTTTCGTTTAAACAAAGGCTAACATATAAGTGGACAAGCAAAATAATATCGACTTACTCGAATGCACATTGCAGTGCTGTATAATTGAACAATTGCGAGGTACTGGGGGATCACATGGTGTGTGTATCGTATTTAACACAACTTAATTTCTCCTTTATGTTTTTACACCGGTGCAAATTATTGACATGAAACATCCAGTTGCTTTAAAAAAACTGACTTGTGTGTGTTATTCTTTGATTCGAATGTGCTGCCTTGAGGCATACATTTAATTGTTTATATCTACAGTATTCAACAGAGCTATACGGAATTGAACAATCTTTACTTAAGTTATGCTTGTCCTTACATGGATTAACGCTTTCGTTATTGCAGACTTGCAGGTGCAAGTCAAAGAAAAGGTGTATCGCCTTCAACTTCTTATTTTGTGTAAGTCTAATCTCTAAGGCCTTTGACAGAAAGTTGATCGTTTTCCAGAATCGTATTGATAGCGTCGAATATTTTGCTTTAAACAATACAGTGCAATCTATGTAAACACCTTAGGGACAGTGGGAAAGAAAGACGTTACAGGTTATTATACTTAGTCAAGGCAATAAAAGTAAGATATCAAGGGAAGCACGCAGTGTAAAGCGAAAGGATTTGCCAGAACGCTGTAAACAATATCGACATCTTCACAAGAACTGAGACTCCCTCGCGATCGTATCTTTCACATCTGAATAATTCACGGAAAAGAACACATTTCGACCATAAATTCTGCATGATAAGATGTAGCTTGATATAAAAGAATTGCTTCTTGAGAGCAGATGTAAAACGCCTATTGCAGCCCAAACAACTTGTGTCCCTATTGGTGCAGAAGCTACCTTTGGCGTCTTCGCATGAGGGCAACTGAGTATGAATGTTTGGCTCTATAGGGCCCAACAAACAATTTCTTTGTGTATTAAGTGGTGACTATTTTACTTTTCTTGATTTTTTTCGCCGACTTATCCACACTGAAAATTCTTTATTTGAGTTCTGTATTTTCGATTACTCTTGTTTTAGAATAAGTGTTATTTGAGTCACGCTTTCAATGACGTAACATTCCTGTAAAACAACTGTCCCAGGTATCGCACTCTATTTTCTAATGCGAGGGTTTAACTTTTGGACAGAGTTACGCTTGTAGCTAATTGGAAGGCACTTTTAGGGAAAACGTTGTTGTGGAGGTCAGACAAATTAGATCTCGGAATTGGATCTTTATTATAGGTGGATGAGATTAGGAATATTGAAGCGATGCAGAAACGCAACCATATTATCCACAAGGCGACATTCACAGAGTTTGAAGATGGAACTGCAACGTCATTGCTTCATAATTCATATTATAAGTATTTTCGAAGCACAACTAAAGCGGGATAATTGAAACAAAACTTGAGGAAAGGTTAAAATTAAGGAACGAGTAACAATGCATTGTCAGAAAACGTGCTTCATAGGTTCTTTAAATCTTTAGAGCTTAAACAGAAGAAAACACCGTGGTTGCTGTAACTTGGTTATAACAGAAGCTTCAAATACCGGATAATTCTGGCAGAATCACTGTTCACTCTATGCCTTGTATGAAACTGGATACATGTTTTACAAGAATGTACAAAAATTAAGCACACAACGCTTTGCAGAAAGGTTTCCAACTATCTGCAGCTGATTTCCTAACCGAGCTGTACAAGGTGTAATATAAGCAACACTCACCTCTAAACGAGCACTACCAGCGGAGTTGGCAGCTACACAGACGTAGCGTCCTGAGTCGTGGGGTCGCGCTCTAGGTAACACCAATAGTCCGCCGCCGCCCGCCGTGTACCGTTGTTCATCTCCTGGTTCTGGAATGGGAGATCCACCTACCTCCCACCTGCACAAACGAATTATGTTACACAACGATGGAATTACATGCAATTTAAAGTTTAAAGCTCTTTTTAATACTTTGATAAAGTTGTATAAATATGTAAACAGCACCATGGCAGTATGTGGAGTGCTTGATTAATAAGAATTGTACACTAGGCTCTCCAAGCGGTCAATAATAGTTACCCTAATAATAGTTACCCTCCTAACAAAGTTTATAGTTCTTTACTTGAAAAATATTTATTTTACAGCTGATTTGAACGAATTTAAAACTCTACAGCAAACAAAAAGAACATTGAACATTTCTTAATCTAAATACATTTTTAGTTCAGATGGAGATAGCGTATGTAATGGAATCAGATTTGAAGAACAAAGCGAAAATAAAGAAATCCCTCGGTATAAAGGGAAAAAAATCCTCTTTTTAAATCTGCGTTACCTACATCTCCCATATCTGTCTTTAGAGTGATGTTCTTTCTGTGGGTTGATACCCTTTTGCAATTCCGTAAGGAAACAACATAGAGTAGACCTGAAACTTAGGGGTGAGATGGTGATGGAGAGAGAATTAGGACATGCTATCTTGCTTCGTTTCTCGCAGTGCGTACACTTGTAATGGTTTCCTTTAGCAGTACCTTCTGGGCTGATAACATTAAGAGACTGTGTAACCATGGCTCTATTTGCCATTGAAGGTAACGGTGCGGTACACATTAACGTAACAAGGTGGGTCCTTGGCAGATACATTCTTACTGACTGGATAACCATTAGCTGACGGAGCGACAAAATAATTTAACCTATAGAAAGAGCTAAGTCTCCAAACATAAAAAGAGAGATAAGGCTTGTACAATTACTATTGATATTGAGCATATATCTAGCGCATCATGGAGCGCATAGTATGGTGTAAAGTAAAAATTAATAAGTCAAGGAAAACTATTTCAACATGTACACTACGTGATCAAAAGTATCTGGACACCTGGATGAAAATGACGTACAAGTTCGTGGCGCCCTCCATCGGTAATGCTGGAAGTCAATATGGTGTTGGCCCACCCTTAGCCTTAATGACAGCGTTCACTCTCGCAGGCATACTTTCAATCAGGTGCTGGAAGGTTTCTTGGGGAATGGCAGCCCATTCTTCACGGAGTGCGGAACTGAGAAGAGGTATCGATGTAGGTCGGAGAGGCCTGGCACGAAGTCGGCGTTCCAAAACATCCCAAAGGTGTTCTATAGGATTTAAGTCAGGACTCTGTGCAGGCCAGTCCATTACAGGGATGTTATTGTCGTGTAATTACTCCGCCACAGCCCGTGCAGTATGAACAGGTGCTCGCTCGTGTTGAAAGATGCAATCAACATCCCCGAATTGCTCTTCAACAGTGGGAAACAAGAAGGTGCTTAAAATATCAATGTAGGTCTGCGCTGTGATCGTGCCACGTAAAACAACAAGGGGTGCAAGCCCCCTCCAGGAAAAACACGACCACACTATAACACCACCACCTCCGAATTTCACTGTTGGCACTACACACGCTGGCAGGTGACGTTCACCGGAAATTCGCCATACCCACACCCTGCCATCGGATCGCCACATTGTGTACCGTGATTCGTCACTCCACACAACGTTTTGCCACTGTTCAATGGTGTAATGTTGACGCTCCTTACACCAAACGAGGCGTCGTTTGGCATTTTCCTGCGTGATGTGTGGCTTATGAGCAACCGCTCGACCATGGAATCCAAGGTTTCTCACCTCACGCCTAACTGTGATAGTACTTGGAGTGGATTCTGAAGCAGTTTGAATTTCCTGTGTGATGGTCTGGATAGATGTCAGCCTATTACACTTTACGACCCTCTTCAAATGTCGGCGATCTCTGTCAGTCAACAGACGAGGTCGACCTGTACGCTTTTGTGCTGTACATTTCCCTTCACGTTTCCACTTCACTATCACATCAGAAACAGTGGACCTAGGGATGTTTAGGAGTGTGGAAATTTCGCGTACAGGCTTCTGACACAAGTGACACCCAATCACCTGACCACATTCGAAGTCCTTGAGTTCCACGGAGCGTCCCGTTCTACTGTTTCACGATGTCTAATGACTACTGAGGTCGCGGATAATGAGTACCAGGCAGTAGGTGGCAACACAATGCACCTAAGATGAAAAACGTATGTTTGTGGGGTGTCCGGATACTTTTGATCATATAGTGTATATGTTAAATCGCACTGAAATTGAGTAGGAGTTACCTCGAGCAGACGTAGTGGGACTGTATGTAATGTCTGCAAGCAGTAGGGAGCGCGAGGTGCTTTTTATATCACAGCCTGAGTACGCACTACCAGGAGCACAGGTAGTGAGACAGCATACTGTTTCCATGACATTGCGAGAAACAGCTGAGTGTTGACAGGACTTTTTGAGAATGACGAAGTAGTGAACCATTAGAACCATTAGTAATGGATATCTCATAAATGGTTGATGCCACAAAAAGTTATTTGAAATAAATTGGGTGTTTATATGAGGTCTACATTTTTGTTTTTACCAATTAAACAAGATTATAAGAATTCCTTTCAAATGAAGAGGGCTTCACAGTCAAGAAAATTCAAGATATACTTTTTATTTGTCATATAAATATCTTCAATATATGGTATTTTAATAAAAATCGTCGGAACGGTTTTTTAGAAAATAAAACATATCAAAAAATGTTCTCCATAAAAGGTAGTTTCGACTAGGGGGGATTTCTTGAAAATTTTCGTGTCACACATTTCGAAGGTACTGATCCTAAATATGAAGTGTGATATTTATCCGACTTTTCGTTTTTGAGTTATGCTGTTCACAGACACTACCCATGTGCAGCACATGTGTGTCACTTGACACTCTCAACTTTTCTCCTCTTGCAGCTTACGATCACCAAATGTTTTACGTTCTAAGATATCCTTATACAGGAAAAAGGCTTCTCTCCGGCTCACAGGAACTCAAAATATGCAATTTGGTGTGTCCTAGCAGTTCAACGCTTCACTGCTAACATTTCTTCAATCTCAGACATTTGAAAATATCCTGTTTTTTTAAGGAATATGATTATCAAGCGGAGGGGATTCGGCATCGATCCAGGAACGAGGATATTGTACCGACGCCCACGAGGGGGCGCTCCTGGGAGGCAGGGATGAGATGAAAGGAGACACTGGGCGGCCGGAACCAGGAGTGATGGCACAGTAATGACAGGGCCCCTATGGTTTCCAGATTGAGACACCCCGACAGGCAGACAGGGTTCAACATCCCCAAGGGGCGGTCCTTAGACACGGGCAAAGCAGCCGAAAGCCGGGGGACAGAGAAAGTTCATAGAGAGCATCCTTTTACGCAGCCACGCTGTACCGAAACACCATCGCCGATTCTTCCAACACTGAAACAGATCAAACGGGGTGAAGGATGAATGAAATGGAGGGACAGGAAATTCGAGGATGAAAGAAACCATTCCGGCATTCACCTAACGACTCGGAAAAAACTCAAGAAACTCATGATTCAGAGTGAACGGTTGCCGGGAATCGAACTCGGGAGCTCCCGAATGCGAGCTGTGAATACTGCGTACCTTTTCCCTCAGTACATTCCAGGTTCTGTCAATTCGGTTTTGAGGGGCACAACGTGATACTGGTGCTTTTCAAAGTAATAGCGGAACGTGCACGTGTGTACTTCTACCGTCAGTGTTGCCAACGTTTAACACTGACTCGATGGCAATATCGTATTTGTAAACCAGATATGAAGATAAAGTAAATACAATAGAAATACATTTATAAAACGAGCAATGTATGCAGACATCGTTTGCAAACGGCCGAGATATTATGCTCATTAAATAACCAGGCACACTATGCAACATAGAACATTGTTTAAATTGTTGGAAATGTAGCAATCAACTCACATACTTTCTGACAGCAGAGCATTTGCACTAAAATCCTGTCAATTTCTATGACTGATGGCTCCTTTACAAGGCCATGGCCATGGTCCAAGGGTATCGGGAGGATGGAGATAACCAACGATAAGTAGACGTGTAGCGACGGGGAATTGAACTAGTTTACGTTAGTGAAGTGAGAGTGTGAACTAACTGAACTCCCAGGGAAAGTTGAATCAAATCGAAACAGTGACAATGGGAACTGAACGAAGTGACTTGAAAAGCTGGACAAAGTCACAATATGTACCTAAGCTTGCCGTCGATCCCGATCCCCTGCTAGGAAACGCATTGGGTTCATGCTATCTTATCGTCGTATCGTTTCTAGGGCGAGATCTGTGTGCAATACACGTGCACAGACAATACGGGTTATGTTCGGCTTTGTATTATTACTTATTCCAATTATTAGGTAACATACAGTGCCAAAATGTCAGTTGCTATTTCACTGAAATGGATACGTTAACTGTATGCATAGGAGCCTTCTTCTCCTATTGTTTCTAAAAACATTTCCTTTAATAAACGTTATCAGTACATATTTATGTTGGTTTATTTTTCCTGCCGAAGGTTACAACTGCAGTGTGCCTTTGTTTTTGATTTCGCCAGCGCCAGCATACTCTGAACATAAAGTCACCTGCGTGTAAACTGCGTCTGATTTAGCAGTTTTATCTATATCTACCGTTAATTTATATGAAAAAAGGGAATAAATGAGAAACCTGCAGTTAACTACGAAGCTACCATTATCCCTTTCAAACCCGTGACCTGAAAATCCTCCCGTTTTGAATATTTCACGGTTTTATGCCCAAGAGGGGACTCAACTGTTCCCTCTCTTTTGTGTTGAGCTTCTCTAACCTTAATTTCGATCATTAGCTTACTACGGCCTGCGTGGAAAACAAATTTTTAGCAAAGCTTTCCTATTGGGGCTAGCTAGCAGCCTGGGGAGGCACTCGAACAGTAGTCGACTTGGCTCTTGGGCACAAACTCTTGCACTGCGATGACCCGTGGGGGTTATCAGAATACCGGAGAGATAGAAAAGAGGATTTTCCAGTCGCTTGCCGCACTGGAATAAGGCAGTAACTGTTTATGACCCTATTACGGATGTGACTGGCAAAGCTAAATAATCTTTTAATACACCGTTTTCGCTAATATTTTCTGGTTTACCATTTGCAGGCTTTTATTACATACATTTATACCGAAAATAATTTGTTTTACACACGCGAGGACTAATGGCATATGGATCATCCAAAAATGAACTCACATATGCTCATAGAAGAGAATGAAACGTTTGTAGATTGGTGTATTATCAAGAGTCTACCAACTTTCTCTGTGGCTCAATCAGAAAAGTCTAGACATACTAGAATAGCTGGATGATGCACATAAGTTCAAATTGAGAAACCTCATAACATTAAATGTTTTAGTATATATATAAATACTAATAATGTAACGAGGGAAAATTATATAAAATTATCTAGTTATTATCTAAAAACATGTGAGCGTTTTATTCACATGACCTTCTCTGCTCACTCCTCTGCAAAATTTTCTGCCAAATTTGTATTCTTTTATCTAAATACTCCTTGTAAACGGAGATAAACTTACATTACACATTTTGTTGTACGTATAATAAGGATAAAGGTAGTCAGATTATTTAAAAACCACGTCGTTATGTGATGGCTTTTAAATTCCATGCTCTTTGTACGCCACGAGAAAAAACGAATAGCGACTAACCACCTGAAAAAGGTAGAAGTATTTCAAAACTCAAACCATCAATAAAGGATAGCTCGGAGACGGTCTAACACCACAAACATTTGTTTTACATAAATTGTGCTTTTTACCGAGATCCACATTTTCTGTGTAGCAAGATTTGGTCTATATCTTACGATTTACCAATTACACAAATGTCTTTCAGAATGAAGAGAATTTCACAGGCTAATCAAGAAAATTGAAGATAAATATTTTATTTGTCAAGTAAATATCTTTAATACTTTGCCTTTTAATGAGAATCGTTAGAGTCATTTTTGAGAAACTCAAATATTTCGAAAAAGTGTCCATGTAAAGGGTAGTTTGATTCGGGAGAATTTTCTTGAAAATTTTGGTGTCGCATCTTTGAAAATGCTCAAGTTAAATGCCGGACGTTTCGTTCTTTGAGTTATGCTGTTCACAGACACCTACTCGAACCTTTTTCTAAAAATCTGATGTTTGCATTCAAATGACTTTCTCTACTCACTCTTCTACAAAGTATTCTGACAAAGGTTTATTCCTCCATCTGCTCCTTGTTAATGCAGATAAACCTTCATTACTCATTAAGTCATGTCGTTTAGGCATAAGAAGAATACAAGAAACTAAAGCGATAGTCAAACCTATTCAAAGTCGGTCGCTTTGGATGGCGTTGAAATTCTGTTCTCTTTGCATGAACACTATAAGAAATGAAATAAAAACAACGATTTGCAGTTAAAATAAGTACAAGTATTGTAAAAGTAAAAGTAATAACAAATAATATCTTGGAAATGTGTTTCACATAAATTGTGCTTTACTGAGATGCACATTTTTGTGCCTTATGGCTTAGTAATTATACAAAAGTAATTCAGAATAAACAGCACTTCACAGGCTGTTACTACAAAATTCAAAGTATACATTTTATTTGTCATAAAAACAGCTTAAATAATGGTATTTTAATCAAAATCATTAAGGGTCATTTTTGAGAAAAATAAAAATTTCCAAAAATGGTAAAGGGTAGACTAGGTTGGGAGGTTTACTTTAAAATCCTCATGGTGCAACCTTGGGAGGGCCTAAACGTAAATACCAAGGTTCGTATTTAACCGAGTTTTCCTTTTTTAGTTATGATTTTCACAAACACAGACGTTTTACTAAAAATGTGTTTTTGGTTTCAAGGGATCTCAAAACATGTATTTCCAGTGAAATCTCGACATGGAATTTTTGGTTGCAGTGCAATATTTTGTATTTATACTGTCGCTATGTGATGGCTTTCAAATTCTTTGCTTGACCAGGAAAAGTAAGTAAGAAAGAAAGAAAGAAAGAAAGAAAAAACAAACAAACAAACAAACAAAGAATAGGGATTATCGCTTGAAAAGTTTATAAGTATTTCAAGGTCTAAACCAACAAACAACACTTCGGAAACGGTGAAAGCTACAGAAAGTTTCATTTGACATGAAAGGTGTAATTTAACCAGAGGTACACTTTCTGTGTAGTAGGATGTTGTGTATCTCTTACGGTTTACTAATAATGTAAAAGTCATTCAGAAAAGAGGACTTCGCAAAGGATTCCCGGAAAATTCAAGACATAAGTTTTATTTGCCAACAAAATATCATTAGCGTATAGTATTTTAATCGAAATCGCCAGAGCCATTTTTGAGAAAATCAAATATATCAAAAAGTTGTCCATCTAAAGGGTAGTTTTTGGATGGGGGGACCTTCATGGAAATCTTGTTGTCGCATTCTTCAAACATACTAAACTTAAATACCGAACATTTAACTTTAGAGTTCTGCCCTACACCAACATAGACATTCACAGATGGATCTTTTCTAAAAATGCTTTTATGGATTCAGAGGGCCTCAAAACATGCATTTTGCGAGAAATATCGACGTGGAACCTTTTGGGTGGAATACAGTACTCCCTCTAACCTACTATAGGTAGATGACAGAGAAAGTAAAAACGACTCGACCATTCCGACCGATGATCGTTCTGTCGTCCTCCGTGGTGTAGTGGTTATCATGCTAGCCTCTAGTTCCCGAGGTCGCGGGTTCAAACCCGACGGAGGGCGATGAATTTTTTCGGGCGTAAAAATTCTTAGCATGGTTTCCTTCGGAAGGGAAGCAAAGCCGGTGGTCCCGTGTTGTAGATTTACGGCACGTAAAAGAACCTCGTCTGATATGGAGACCTTTTAGCAAAATTTCCGGTCTTTCACGCCCAGTATAGAATGGGACGCTAAGGACCACAGCAGTCCATATATAGGATTCAATTTAATTTCAATTTGATGTTTGTTCCACCGCCAAAGGGTACGTATAGGATGTACAACCTTTCGAGAAGTTGGAAGACTGTCGAGGGTAAGTTAAATAAGGCAGACATTCCGCCGATTTGTCACAACTTCTGCGAGATTTTATCCGTTATTAGCCGGAGCCGTATGAAAATGAAATTGTAAATGTAAAGGCAGAGTTCAACATGAATGTTTAAGGTCATTTACAATACTTGAATAAAAACGGGGGAAACTGAGCAACATTAAGTGATTCGTCATTCGAGTTTATAAAGCTAATTGTTCAACGCCGGGTAAGCCAGCTTCTACTAAATAATGCAAATATTTTTAACTTAATAATTTATTATTATTTATTTTTTGCGTTATTTTAAATATTTTATTTCTCATGTGACGCATTATATTCAATGTGTACATATTATTATTTCAATGAAGAGACACTTAATGCCAGATTTCTTACTACATTATTTTAGTAATACATTAAGCAGCCATGGATGCATTCGGGGGATTCCAAAATTGTTTGCATAAGGCATAATGTAGCTTTTGGATGAAGTAATACATTCAGTTTGTCATTAGTCAACATATAGTTACTGTCTACGGTCACATACAGACATTCTAGTCTAAATTCTTGTTTCACTCTACCTGTATTCATAAAATCTGTAGTTCTAAGCCCTACAATATTGTGACTGTCAGTTCACTAGCGTTTACTGTCAATGTTTTAATCTAATTCCACTTTCGCTGAGACTCCACTTTGTTCATAGTGTCACTTCACTAACGTGTACTAGTTCAAATTCCCTGTCACTTCACTTTCTTCGAGACGTAACGGAGTAATGAAATAGCACGACGTAGTCTCTTCTTCGGATGGTTCACTCGCCGGGGAGTAGAACACAGGATTTCTCCATTCTCTCCTGCAGGAACAGTACTCGCTGCATGTCACGGCAGACATCACAAACCAGCTTGAGGTGTCGAACACAGGATGTATCAAATCTCTCCTGCGATAGCAGTACTCGCTGCATGTCACGGCAGACATCACAAACCAGCTTGAGGTGTCGAACACAGGATGTATCAAATCTCTCCTGCGATAGCAGTACTCACTGCACGTCACGGCAGACATCACAAACTCGCTGAGGAGGCGAACGCAGTACGTCTCTAATCTCTCCTAGCAGCAGTACTCACTGCACGTCACGGCAGACATCACAAACTCGCTGGGGAGGCGAACGCAGTACGTCTCTAATCTCTCCTAGCAGCAGTACTCACTGCACGTCACGGCAGACATCACAAACTCGCTGGGGAGGCGAACGCAGTACGTCTCTAATCTCTCCTAGCAGCAGTACTCACTGCATGTCACGGCAGACATCACAAACTCGCTGGGGAGGCGAACGCAGTACGTCTCTAATCTCTCCTAGCAGCAGTACTCACTGCACGTCACGGCAGACATCACAAACTCGCTGAGGAGGCGAACGCAGTACGTCTCTAATCTCTCCTAGCAGCAGTACTCACTGCACGTCACGGCAGACATCACAAACTCGCTGGGGAGGCGAACGCAGTACGTCTCTAATCTCTCCTAGCAGCAGTACTCACTGCACGTCACGGCAGACATCACAAACTCGCTGGGGAGGCGAACGCAGTACGTCTCTAATCTCTCCTAGCAGCAGTACTCACTGCACGTCACGGCAGACATCACAAACTCGCTGGGGAGGCGAACGCAGTACGTCTCTAATCTCTCCTAGCAGCAGTACTCACTGCACGTCACGGCAGACATCACAAACTCGCTGGGGAGGCGAACGCAGTACGTCTCTAATCTCTCCTAGCAGCAGTACTCACTGCACGTCACGGCAGACATCACAAACTCGCTGAGGAGGCGAACGCAGTACGTCTCTAATCTCTCCTAGCAGCAGTACTCACTGCACGTCACGGCACACATCACAAACACGCAGAGCTGTCGAACACAGGATGTTACAAATCTCTCCTGCGAAAGCAGTACTCAGTACACGTCACGGCAGTCGTCACAAACTCGCTGAGGTGTTGAACACAGGATGTCACAAATCTCTCCTGCGATAGCAGTACTCACTGCATGTCACGGCAGACATCACAAACCCGCTGAGGTGTCGAACACAGGATGTCTCAAAGCTCTCCTCCAATAGCAGTACTCGCTACATGTCACGGCAGACATCACAAACCCGCTGAGGTGTCAAACACAGGATGTCACAAATCTCTCCTGCAATAGCAGTACTCAGTGCACGTCACGGCAGTCGTCACAAACTCGCTAGGGAGTCGAACCGAAGATGTCTCTAATCTCTCCTGCAGTAGCAGTACTCACCTCACGTCACGGCAGTCGCCACAAACTCGCTAGGGAGTCGAACACAAGATGTCTCTAATCTCTCCTGCAGTAGCAGTACTCAATGCACGTCAGGGCAGTCGTCACAAACTCGCTGGGGAGTCGAACACAAGACGTCTCTAATCTCTCCTGCAGTAGCAGTACTCAATGCACGTCATGGCAGTCGCCACAAACTCGCTAGGGATTCGAAACCAAGATGTCTCTAATCTCTCCTGCAGTAGCAGCACTCAATGCACGTCACGGCAGTCGTTACAAACTCGCTAGGGAGTCGAACCAAACATGTCTCTAATCTCTCCTGCAGTAGCAGTACTCACTGCACGTCACTGGGGAGTCGAACCCAAGATGTCTCTAATCTCCCCTGCAGTAGCAGTACTCACTGCACGTCACTGGGGAGTCGAACACAAGACGTCTCTATTCTGTCCTGCAGTAGCAGTGCTCACTGCACGTCACGGCAGTCGCCACAAACTCGCTAGGAAGTCGACCCAAGATGTCTCTAATCTCTCCTGCAGTAGCAGTACTCAATGCACGTCACGGCAGTCGCCACAAACTCGCTAGGGAGTCGAACACAAGACGTCTCTAATCTCTCCTACAGTAGCAGTACTCACTGCGCCCCACGAGTCATCACAAACTTGCTCGGAGAACAGCACTTTTCATCGCAACAGAAACGCACTCGCTAGCTCACTCACTGACTTCTCTCGCGACAACACACTTTTATATAGCCAATGGAATCTTCCACAGAACATTCTGGATACACATTCTGGAGGTGGGGTAAAGGAACTTCCGTAGGATTCCGGTTATCCGCCGATAGTGCTTCTAGTGTTTACGCCGGGCGAGAACGTGACTTATCTTTGTTTATCTCCGCTTCCTGGCGCGGATCTCCGGATAACCTTGGGCCAAAGACAGTGCGTTATAATATATATATTTTATTTTAGTATGCTTTTGGGGAGTTATAGATAATCTAAATAATCCTCATCCTTCCCTTGCTCATTACCTTTCTGTTTCATTCTCCACACGTATCTCATCATTTATCTGTTACTTTTCTTAGACATTTATCTAATTCCTTCGTACCAGGTGGCCCAATAGTACCGTATTTTACTTGTGCAGAAAACCCTTCGTGTGTTAAAAGAGTTGCAGAACTCAACGGGGCAATTCCAAGTAAACACAGGTCAGTGGGGAACTGGCGCATTCGCGTTCTACTCCTCTTGCTTATCAGCGAAGATGATGAGCGGATCGCGCTCATTGGGAGGTAGTTTCCAGGCTAGCACTAGAGTGTAAAATCAGTTATAATAGACAAGAACAGTGTAAACAGACCGAAAAGGGTATTAGAATGTTTTCCACTTCAGTTGCAGAGACTTTATTTTCGAGAGAATAAACTCACGTTTAGATTGACAAATAATTAAAATGTATTTATTTGTCCAATCAGTATAACGTTTTTTGGCAATTGTGTTTAGGCTGTTCTTGTCTAACGTTACGGATTATCGCATTGTACAGTTAAATCAAAACATTAAAGCGGGTAACGAAAACTATACAAATGTGAGAGCACGTTTTGTTTCACTCCCATTTGTTTGTCTGGTGTTATTATTGTTATTATTGTTGTTGTTGTTGTTGTGAGGTATGCCAGTGATGAGTTAGATTTTATAGGAGTGATCCCAAAGAAAAATAATTTCATAACGGAAGCCCATTTTAGATTAAAACAAAGCCAAAGATATAACATATTTCCGTGCATGCACTATTAATGAGCTTACGTTTCATTTACCAAATTCACTTACTTTATAATTAAAATTTTGAAATATATAATTGAATTAAAATAAAATGCAGTATATATTGATGCAGTAATTTGTATCACAAATTATTTAAATGTAAAGAATGATTACAGTATGAATATGCATTTTTATGTGACATTGATTTGAGATGTTTGTTAATTGTAATTATTGTTGAGAAGTAAGTTTATACTGCCTTACTGAAACTGACAATAATAGCGTGCAATAATGCAGCGAGGGGGTGAGCTGTTTATCATTATTAGAGACGAGGAAGTTACGTAATGTTGGCGCGTTTTTCTGTAGAATTTGCTGGAACATTGTCCCTAGAGCATATGTATTCATAATTTTCATTGGATATAAAAATAGACGCTAATGTTGGCGCGTTTTATTAGCCAATTGCAACTCAGTTATAATCTTTAGGCATATCGGGGTGTAGGAGTATAAAAGGGCTAGGTTATAGGTAGAGTCTGTCAGTTCGTCGAAAATATTTGTATGCTACACGTCGCCTTCAGTCCGTCAGTTCACCGAAAATATTTGTAGAGTACACGTTGGCTATCGATTCGCAAGTTACGCGTATCAGAGTTATGAAAAATCTCAAGTATTGTAAAGTTAATGATACAAAAAGTTGAAGTACGTGAATTAAGAATGATCAGTAAATAAGTTATTATAACAGTTTCAGTTTGGCGGGTGTCAAGATCAATGTGTAAATTGTGATAGTGACTGTGTTCGACAATAAAAGTGTAAAACAAATTCCTTCATCAGTGTTATCTTTGGATAAAAGATTCCTTTCCGTTTACACAACCTGTATAAAGAAAACTGCTCGACCAAAAAGATCATAGCTAGCCGGAGGACAGTGAACAAAAATTAAATAAAATAACAGTAGCATTCTTTCAAACAAACACTAATACTACCGCAAATTGCTAACACCAGATGGAGCTACAAACCTAACAAAGAATCACGTCACAAAATGGCTTCACCACGTTGAGTAAACACACATACACAAACATAACAAACACCACCGCAAATTGGCTCCCAAACATGGGGCACAACAAATTAAATAACATTTGAAATATACCACTTCAAATTGGCGCCCAACGTGGGGCTACAAAAATGTTAAATATAAATAACAGTATACCACTTCAAATTGGCTACCACAACGTGGGGCTACAATAATGTTAAATAAATAACATTAATAATACCACTTCAAATTGGCGCCCAACGTGGGGCACGATGACCAGGAAAGGAGCAGAATGACCAGGAAAGGAGCAGAATAACCAGGAAGGGGCGAAGGAACCAGGACGTGGAACGAATGGAGCAGTGAACTGAACTACAAGACGCAGACTCCAGAAACAACTACAGGGACGACAGACCACGCGGATGAGTGGACATCGTAATACCGAGATTAAAAGGCAACAGGGGAATTCAACTACAGGACACAAAAACATCGAGACGACGTAGATTCATCATAATACGACGCAGAAGCAACATATAATCTAGGAGAGTGGGGCAGGAAGCTGGACATCAAAGCAACATCAGCAGATAGCATCAGAAAGGTTAGAAAATTGTGATTTTTTTTATTCTAAAAAAATTGTAACAATCAAATGTACTTGAGGAGTGGTAGGATAAAGAAAACAATGGCTACTAATAGTATTGAGGAAACAATGATGGAAGGGGATAGTGTAACAGTTAGCTGTAATTCAATACAGGTTACAGAAAATAGCTCAAACAATGTAGGATTTGAGGGAGGAAATGTTAGTGCAGAAAGTGAGAATAGAACAGCAGGAAATGTTAATTTTGATGCTAGTGTGATGATGGAAATGCTGAGAAATATGAATGATAATATGCAAAAGAATATTGAGAAATTAAGGGAAGATATGGAAACGAATATTGAGAAATTAGAGCAAAAATCAGATCAATTAAAGGAAGATATTGATAGGAGTTTAGAACAAAAACTAACTCAAAATATGGAAAAGGATCATAGGGAATTGAGAGAAGCTATAAACAAAGATCATAGGGAATGGAGAGAAAGTATTGGTAGGAGGAATGAGATATTAGAGCAAAAAGTAGATCAAAGCAGTGAAGAAATTGAAAAGAAAGTTACGAAGCTAGATAGTAGTATGCCAAAAATGAGAGATGAAAATCAGGAAGTAATAGCAAGTGAGATAGGAGAAGTTTCAAAGAAAATGTTAGACATGAGCAGGGAAATAGGTAAAAAAGAAGGTGAGGTTAATACTAAAAGTGAACAAGTTGATGTAGAATGTACAGAGTTAGGTAGTAGAATGAGTAACATTTCAAGTGAGATAAGAGAGATGAAAGAGGTTATGAATGTAGATGTGAATCAGGCGCAAGTTAATTTCAGAGGGGAGATATTTGAAATTCAGAAAGAATCAGAAATGCAAAGAAATAAATTGTACGAAGAAGTTAAAGTTTTGCCTGTAAATAATCAAAAGCTAACTTCTGAAGTTAACAAGTACCATGATGTTCAAATTGAAAACTCCAATCCAGTACAGTTTATTACAAATTTGTCAGAGTACTCTCAGATTAAAAAGATAGTAAAAGAATTGAAAATGAAAGTTGTTAAAAGACGTGTAGTTCAGAAAACTTTAGATTGTTTTCAAATGTTATCATGGGATGAAATTTCATATGAATACAAGAGGTTATTCATGAACAAATTTTGGAAGGTTAGGATACGGCTACGAGTAATGTTTAGCCACACACAATTTGATCCAGGAGGGTAAATAGCAATGAGATGTAAAGTAAATGCTGGATAGTTAAAGATGACCTGCAGAGAAATGTATTGGAATGTAAGAGGTTTAAATAAATATGTACGTCATGATAATAGAGAAATAAAATTTTGGACATAACTAAATGTTTAAAAGGAAAATAATATTTTCTTTGTAACTGTAACAGCATTTGAAATGAAGCATGATGTTATATTAAAGTAAAAGTACGTAGATATAATTCCAAGAGTATTGTGAATATAAAGTACAAAATAACAAAAATGGGGTAAAAATAATTAAAACAAATACTTATGTAGCAAACAGAAAATGTGAAACAGTACTTAGATTTAAGAGATGTAAATATATTTGTATATAGGGTGAATATTTTAGTAAATATGTATAGTAATTACAAAAATTCTTAAATGCACAAATTGTTGTCAACAATATAAGAAAGTAAATAATTTTGTAACAGTAACTAAATAACTCAGGGTACAGTATTTGCTATAAAAAATTTGTGATGTCAGATTAATGTCTAAACACATTAGACCAGAGCCAGTAAATAGTGGCGAGATAAAGGAAAAACATATGTCATGTGTTAAATGCGTGTGATGTGTTAAGTGAAAGTGATAAATAGTGTGAGTTCCAAGATTTAGGAGACTAAAAACCCAATTATAAAATTTCCAAACAAGTTGTAAATATTTATAATTATATTTCTAGTGGGGCATATGATGCAGTATTTTGTATCACAAATTATTTAAATGTAAAGAATGATTACAGTATGAATATGCATTTTTATGTGACATTTATTTGAGATGTTTGTTGATTGTAATTATTGTTGAGAAGTAAGTTTATACTGCCTTACTGAAACTGACAATAATAGCGTGCAATAATGCAGCGAGGGGGTGAGCTGTTTATCATTATTAGAGACGAGGAAGTTACGTAATGTTGGCGCGTTTTTCTGTAGAATTTGCTGGAACATTGTCCCTAGAGCATATGTATTCATAATTTTCATTGGATATAAAAATAGACGCTAATGTTGGCGCGTTTTATTAGCCAATTGCAACTCAGTTATAATCTTTAGGCATATCGGGGTGTAGGAGTATAAAAGGGCTAGGTTATAGGTAGAGTCTGTCAGTTCGTCGAAAATATTTGTATGCTACACGTCGCCTTCAGTCCGTCAGTTCACCGAAAATATTTGTAGAGTACACGTTGGCTATCGATTCGCAAGTTACGCGTATCAGAGTTATGAAAAATCTCAAGTATTGTAAAGTTAATGATACAAAAAGTTGAAGTACGTGAATTAAGAATGATCAGTAAATAAGTTATTATAACAGTTTCAGTTTGGCGGGTGTCAAGATCAATGTGTAAATTGTGATAGTGACTGTGTTCGACAATAAAAGTGTAAAACAAATTCCTTCATCAGTGTTATGTTTGGATAAAAGATTCCTTTCCATTTACACAACCTGTATAAAGAAAAGTGCTCGACCAAAAAGATCATAGCTAGCCGGAGGACAGTGAACAAAAATTAAATAAAATAACAGTAGCATTCTTTCAAACAAACACTAATACTACCGCAAATTGCTAACACCAGATGGAGCTACAAACCTAACAAAGAATCACGTCACAAAATGGCTTCACCACGTTGAGTAAACACACATACACAAACATTATAACAAACACCACCGCAAATTGGCTCCCAAACGTGGGGCACAACAAATTAAATAACATTTGAAATATACCACTTCAATATTGAAGTTAAAAGAATAACTGTTGGTCTTTGAAAGAAGGTGATGTGTTACATTCACATGACTTTGTATACCTACCTCTTTTATATAACTTTCTACGTCCCTGTACCTGCTTTTATATAACTTCTAACAATTATTCTTAGAAAGCATATTATTCTCTCTACACTTTCATTACAAATTTGCATATTTAGTTTTGAGTTTAAGGAGAATACAGCGGGTTAAAGCGATCAGAGTTTTAAAAAGCATCGCCACTGATGCTTTGAAATTTCGTGCTCCGTGCATGGCCAGGAGAAAAAGCGAATAGCGGCTTACCACTTTAAAAACTCGGCTGTGTTACATTCGCATGACTTTATCCACCCTATACTGTTTCATTTTATATAGCTTCTACAAATATTCTTATGTAAGCTTATTTTTCTATCTATTTCATGTTAATTGAGATATACAGTTGCAGAAAAAGCTTCATTACAATACATTTTGTTGCAGATACAAGGTGCATGGAGGATCCAGAATCGATATTCTAATGTTTAAAAGCGTGTCGCTATAAGATGGCCTTGAAATTCCATACTCTTTTCATAACATCCCGAGAAAAAACTAAATGCTAGAATATTTTAAAAAATGACAAAAGTATTGACAAATTGAAATCAATAATAACGTACATCTCAGAAATGGCTAACCCCACAGTAAGATGTATTTGAAATAAGTTATGTGTTTTAAACACTTCTGGATTTTCTGGGAAGAACATTTTACGTGCCTGTTATCGTTAGCAAGTCATACAAAATTATCCAAAATTCTATGCAGAAGACTTAAGAGAATAATTTCAGAAAATTATAAATATGTAGATTTTGTCGTGCAAATATCTTAACATTTAAATAAAAATCGTTAGAACTGTTTTTGAGGAAATGAAGAAAACGAAACTTTTTCGATGTAAAGGGTTGCTTGGGGTGGGTTTATTCTTTAAGACCTTCGTGTAGCATGCTTGGAAGAAGCTGAGCTCAAACACCAAGGCTGACATTTAACCGATTTTTCTTTTTTGAGTTATGGCGTTCACAGACACACTCACTCACCCATCTACCCACATTTTTTTAATTCAGGCAGCCTCAAACCTGTATTTCCCATGAAATCTCCACATCGAAGTTTTAAATGGTAGAATGCAATGCTTCCTCCAATTGCTATTTGTTCAATGTAAAAAACGCATCTTTTTCTAGTCACTCTTCTAGAAACGTTTCTTAAAAATCCCATTATTCTATCTACTTCTTGTTAATCCACATAGATTTTTCATTTCACATTTACACATTTCGTTGCGGGATATAGCAGGTAAAACGATAGTGAGACTTTTAAAATGCACGCAGGTGGCGAGTGCAAAGTTGCTAAGGAAACTTAGTCGGAACCAGGACTCATCCTTGCCACACCACGGCAGGGATGCTATACTTTTCTTTTCTGCCGTGGTTAAACACGCAATGTTGCGGAACTTGTTGAAACAAAATGACCCAGATGTACTGCTTTTACAACAGCAAGACCCCGTTATTGGTACATAGCACTGGTAACAGCAAGACAGGTACGGCGATTATTTTTATTCTAGCATTCATGCACGACACGATTAATGTCATTCTAGTGGCGGAATAAGGTACCTTTCTCAATAACGTTAACTTTATAAATGTATATTTGTAGCCATCATTGCATGAAAACCTGAGGCTTTTATCGTGGAACTACTGCCTTTTTACTTCAGATATAATCACAGTCAGCTGATTATAGGCAGTGACTGGAACTGCGTGTGTAGTGCCATCACCATCCTCCTTCGGGTCTGAACACTCTCATCTCAGATTTGAAATTTAAGAAATGCGTGGGAGGTTCATACGTGGTTTTGCTGTGCAGTATACATTCCCTAGGTCTGCTTCTGCTTCGAGGTCAGACAGATATTAGCGATATCATAAAATCTTCAGACAAAGATCGTAAGTGATGCCGGTGTCATTCTCGGACCATGACTGACTGCTTCCTTATGACGATAAATGGGGTTTTGTGAAAAGGTATCTCACAGCCATGTAAAATGAAATATTAGCGACTCAAACTATTCCAACGGCTTAAGTGATGGAGTGATTATTCTGCTTCCCAAGAAACCTCTTCTGACTGCCTTCAAAACGATCGACCAATCACGCTCCTGAACACTGACTATAAACTATTTTACGAAAACATTGGCGAATAGAATTACATACCTTTTATCTGCTCTCTGTGGTGTTGGTTAGGCCGTGGCATTCCTGGAAGGAACATTATTCACAATCTTAGCGTCCTCAGAGACACGATTCTCCATTTTTCAGAGCATGATAACGAAAGCGCTGCACTGTTGGAATTAGACTTTGGAAAAGCTTTTGATGCAGTGAGCCATCACTACCTATTCTCCGTTTTAGAAACTTCTGCTTCCCGAAAGAGATCCTAGAAGCCATTAGAGCTTTGTATGATTGCACCAAGTCGCGCACACAGATAGTTAAGTCAGTACGAAAGGTTGTCCACTGTCAATGACGCTTTTTGCCTTAGGCTTGCAACCACTTATGCAGATGGCAACTACAACGCTCGCGTATAGATACCATGTATCACAATCTCTCTTCAAGCTAAGGGCTTACGCAGATGATGTGATTCTGTTATGAGAATAACAAAACTATTTTACGATTCCTGGAATACTTAAGGCTTACAGAATAGCTTCTGGTGCCAGGATTAAGTACTCCAAATCTGCGTTGATACCATTGGGAAAGTGGCCGGAACATCACATGGTAGGAGATGTTCCCTCTACGTATCTGACTAAAATTCTTGGGATTATAGTCTCGAGAAACTGGAAGGATATGATTGCTCTGAATTGGCCAACGGTTACTGAAAGCATCGCTATTTGAGCAGATCTCCACGAACTCAAACCTTTTTCAGAACGTGTGGCATGTTAATGTATTTTGCATGTCAAAATTATGAAGCTTGGCTCAAGTGCTTCCTATACTACCAAAACAAGGTATTGTATTGGAGAGACCTGTGGGTGTGTGTATCTAGAAAGGTTATTTTTATAAATTGTTTTGGCAGCAAATGCACCTTCCTACAGTTAAGGGAAGCCTGAATCTGATATCCGCCCAGAAAAAGTGTCAGACCCTCTTTACTCAAGTTTACTACGTGCCAAATATAACCATGGAGACCATATGGAAAACCTACGATGTCGAAGCTATGCTTCGGGGCAGCATCATGCCGGATCTCAGTTTCTTCGAAACCACTGGGACAACATCCAAATACTTTCTCCAGAGGTCAGTCGTACAGAGGAGTTAACCTATACCAAATTAGTTTACCGTCTTCTACTTCCTCGAGTCAGCTTTAGTCCCGCTGTGAAACGACAATACCCCAATTACCGCTGAGCATGCATTTCAAATCTTCATATGTCACATTTCCCGCTTCAGTGGAAGGAAGCCTACCGCTATTTTAATTGTATCATTCTAACAGCTGAAAAACAGAACAGGCATGGCCTGTTCTCTTCCTCTGCCTGCAGTAAATATGATGGACTGAATCCAGCTAAACGCCGTTTGATTTCATGCACAAAGGCAGTAGCCGTGTGGACCAAAGATAAGAAACTCCTCTAGGCTGTTTCTTCACACGTAAATCCCAATTATTCATTCCAGTCTCTCCCACAAATCTGTTCAGATTTGGCTAGCAGCTGGTTTTATACGCTACCAACTAAGCACGACCGGCCCTAGTAGCTACCCATACGGACCATTGAACTAGAGTAATGCCAGAATATGGGGCAGAATGGTCTCTTGAGCCTGCGTGCATGGCTTCTTTCAGAAACCACTCTTTATCATCATAATCAAGCGTTTGAGAATAAAGAAAGTACATAGGAATCACTTATTTGCAAGCTGTTGGATCAGAAAAAAATAATAATTGAGCACGCCCATAACGGGTTATCGGTTGTATATTTCATTGCCTTTTGATAAATAAGTCTTACCTGCTCTTCTAAGAATTTAGTTTTGGGATATTTATGTGGAATCTTCATTTACTTCCTCGCAACGTTCTTTTAAACTGTTGGCAGCCTGAAGTAGTTTATTCTCTGTTTGTTCACTTGCAATTGTGTACCCACTCAGATGACTTTAAAGAGCATCAAAATTTGGACCATTTATTCAAAATCAATATTTTACCAAGCATCCATTTGAACTATCGGTAGGATATTATGATCTTACCGTGTGAAACTTGAATAATAAAGTTGCAGTTAACTTACGATGGTGCTGCAACCTTTGGAATTTCTAAGGTATCAATTTCCAACTAATGCACATCGTTGTATTTTATGAAGACGGCAAATCCCTCTATTTCTATGCACTAACTCTTTGGGAGCTAGTTTTGAAGACAGACAGGGTGTTAAATTAGAAAACGCGAGGGTAAAGTATTTTCAATAACAATAGCTTTAAGAATTGCTCTGGGTGCTACAAGAACACTTCCATCATTTCTCGTGCAGTTAATTTATTTACTATTGTATATTGTTCAGAAAAATTAACACATACCACAACAACAACACGTAGTGCATAACTATTTCCTTGAATAGCACATACCAACTGCTGAATCCTGCGCGGAATCTTTTGGAACGAAAACACTGTTATATAGCTTTCAGAACTTGTTTAATAGTTTAATGGACATCCCAACACACAACAATTTCTTGATATTTTGAACTAATGACTACAATTTTTATGTATTCTTTCGCTCGCTGAGTAAGTAATTTGGTTTTTAATTATTTGTGCGTTTTGAGACAGCAACGAACCCATTAGTACTCCAAATCCACACTAAGATGCAGGTGGTGAACTACCGATAAGGCTGGGCCTCGAAGTTGACCTAATTAACAGCTATCTTGTTCGGCCTGTATACATTGAGACGGGCCTGGCTCCACGGGGGGTTGGTTGTGAGTAGGACCGTGCGGCGCCGGATGTGTCCATTCTTGCACGTCAGCATCTGGACCTGGTCGCCCTTCGGGTCTCCCCCCTCGTTCCTCCCTTCCTCCCAGGGAAGCAAAGGGCCGTTACGGCCTACTTGCGGTGCTCTGCACCGGTTCCGGGGGCTCCTCCGTGATATGTACCTTCACCTTTACCTTGAATTCATCTTTTCCCTATGCATAGTTATATCCCCTATTAACCTAAATACCTAATAAATACCACCACTACTACTTACGAGGGCTGTCCCAGAAGTACCCGACCTAACAAAGAAAACACAAAAATTTTGGGAAAAAATCTTTACCTCTCCTCATAATCTCCTTTCAGCTCCATACACTTTTCCCAGCGATGCTCAATAGCTTCGATACCTCGTTTATAGTGAGAAACGTCGAGTTCTGCAAAATAGCCATCAACTGCAAACTCCACCTCTGCATTGTTGGAAAATCTTTTACCACCAAGCCATTTCTTCAACTTTGGAAACAGAAAATAATCAGAGGGGGCTGAGTCTGGCGAATAGGGTGCATGGGGAGGCAATTCCAAATTTAACTCATTGACTTTGGCCATGGCGATAATGGATGTGTGAACTGGTGCATTGTATTGATGAAACAGAACTTTCTTCTTCGCTAAATGCGGCCGTTTTTGCTTGATTTCATCATTCAAACGCCGCAATAAGTTTGCATAATACTCGCCATTGATTGCTTTTCCTTTTTGAAGATAATGAATGAAAATTATCCCACGCGCATCCCCCCATGATCTTGCCTGTAAATGGAACTGTCTTCACCTTCTTTGGAGCCGATTCTCTCCTTCCGGTCCACAGTTTTGACTGTTCCTTCGTCTCGGGTGTGAAGTGATGGACCCACGTTTCATCCATGGTTATAAATCGACGCAAAAACTCGGCTTTAGTGCAGCGAAGCATCGCCAAACACTCGATTGAAACATCCTCACGACGCTGCTTTTGTTCCATTGTGAGTAAACGCGGCACCCATCTTGCGCACAGCTTTTTCAAGTCTAAATTTTCAGTTAGTATGCGATGTATAGCACTTTTTGAAATGCCTACGATGTCTGCTAGCTCGCGCACTTTCAATCGACGGTCATCCAATACCATTTTGTGGATTTTCTTCACGATTTCTGGCGTGGTCACCTCATTTGGTCGACCATTGCGATGTTCGTCTTGGCAGCTCGTACGGCCTCACTTAAACTCTGCCATCCAATCTTTTACTGTTGTAAACGAAGGAGCAGACTCCCCCAGAGTAGAATCTATCTCAGCTTTAATATTAGTTGGGCTAAGACCTTTCAAATGAAAGTATTCTATCACATAACGATGGCCAGTTTTATCCACGTTTACAAATTTGCTGAGAGTGTTAACTATTAATGGCTGCCAAACAATTACTAAACAACGTAGCATCGTCAAACTTCAAACTTAAGCTTTATAATGGTAGTACTTTCTACCACAGTCATCTGCTTGAAACAACAACCGTTATATATGTCAGGTCGGGTACTTCTGGGACTGCCGTCGTACGTATAGACATTAATTATTGATCTGTACAGATAGTGTTATATACGATAAGCCCTTAACCAGGATTGACACAAGTTCTGGAATTTAGACTTGGTGCAACAGGCGGAAGAACACATTTAACCGCATATATCATAGGAAGGAGAAGAAAAATGAAATAACGGAAATTTGCGAAAAGCTTCCATGAGATGATACACTTCACTAAGGGAAAATGTAAGCATAGAACTATGGATATTTCGACAGGTGCTAATACTAATAAAACGTGTTATCTGACACAAATTGTTGTTTAATGAGCTCTATTTTACTTCTGGTGTACGTTGTTGCCTTTTCCCAACTGATATAATGTTCAATAAGAATGCAAAGAGCTTCAGATTCATATCAAATTCAATATATACATTTTTTATAATGATAGGATCTCAACACGTGATATTTTCTCCAAAATTGTTCATACAATTTTAGAAGATACCAAATAATTTACGTTAGTCCATGTAAAGGATTGTTTGGAATGCGATATTTTTGTGAAAATCTTGGCTTGGTAATTTTTTTATCGGAAGGAACTGCTCCAATGAGGATATTGTACCTATGCCCCATAAGGGGGCGCCTCCGGAAGGGAGGAGGAGGCGTGAGGAGATACCAGGTGGCCGGAACTAGAAGAGATGGCACAGCAATGACAGAGTCCCTACAGTTTCCAGATTGAGACGCCCAGACGGTCGGACGGGCAGACCGGGGAAAACCACCCCACACGGAGGGTTAAACTCCCTGCTCCGAAGGGGAGGGCCGTTTACTCCCGGCAACAGCCGAAAGCCTGGAATCGGAGAAATTTGGTATCCTTAAATGGTATCTGACTCAAGCATGAAGTGTGGTATTTATCTAACTTTTCATTGTTGAGTTATGCTGTTCACACACAGGCACATGCACGTACGCACGCACGGGCGGGCTGGACTGACATTTTCGCATAAAACAAAAAGCTAAGTTTTTATTCCGGGGATTTCAAAACTCGTAATTGCATCTCGATATCACATTTTTGAATGGAACATAAAGCTTCCCCTACCTACCCTAATGTAAGTGGACACCGAAAAAAGACATGAGGATGCAAACGCAAGCGAGCACACCATTCACGATTTCCGTTCCAGGTTTCTTTCTTAGGAACTTTAACCTGATGTTCCAGGAGCTTTATATAACCTGGTTAAACGAACCGTGAAGTAACACCTTTTCTGAGAACATACATTGAGGTCTAGCACGATTAGACAGCATTTAATACTGTAGAATTGTATTTATACGTGTTGAGCTATGGACTGTGAGACAAAGATCCGACCCATCCTGACAGGAATTGTGCCGGCTTTTTAAATTCGGGTTCTGTATGATATTTTCAGCAGCTGTCGATCAAAACGAAAACGAAAGCTGCAGATTTATTCGTAGTGTGAAGGCAAGAAGATGGTCTACCACAAATTACGAAAGGCATGTTTTCCATTTATTTACTAACGCACATTAACCTTTAGTATGGACATGTGAGAATATAAATGATTGCACGCTTGTTTCAGCGCAAACATGCTAAAAATGCTTATAAGACATCGCATTATGTCTTGGAATTCCTTGGAACGCGGGCCTTGCGTTGTGCCGTCACGAATCGCATATTCAGGCCTGTAGATAGAGATGGTGTTGGTGGATCCCACTCGAGGGGAGAGACCTGAGAGTCCCCGCCTAGCCGCAACCAGCCTACAACCCTGAAACAGAGAATAAGGAATATGATGGATGCAGGAAATGAGGGGCAAGAAAGTCATGGTAAAAGATGCCTGCCGACTCGGGGAAACCACGAAAAACCCATGGGCCAAAATGGCCGGTCGCACAATGCGGGCCACAGACGTTACCTCCTAAGTCAGCCCGCTGGATCAAGTTGAATTTAAAAAACTTGCAGTCCTTTAAAATAAATAAATAAACAAACAATTAATTAAAGGAAGAATGTGCATGATAAATAAAAAGGCGACTAGCACAAAATGAATGCTCAGAATCCTAAAAAGGTGCCCAAGATACACAAGAATACATAGAAATTCGTTTTTCTAGCACTTGCTTTCCTGCGTGTAACTGTAATGTAACATTTCTGCTTACAATATTACTGCCTATAGCAAGCACCGAGCGAGATGGCGCTGCGGTAACGTGTACAAATCGCATTCAGGAGGTTCCGGGTTCATTGCCGGAGACCGCCACTCTCACCCAAAGATTTTTCGTGGTTTCCACAGGGTAGGCAGGCAAATGCTGGGGTGGTACCTTCTCTACCAAGATTTCCATTCCATTAATTCAGCTTTCATTTTGTTTCCCTCTAATATTTTAGGTATGCCTCCAGATTTCGTGGCGTATGTCGATGCCGGATAGATAGCGCGGATGCATACTCAAAGGAAAGAGTATGCTAGAGGACTGCTAGATTAGTGGAGAGTTCATTGCCCTCTCTCGGCGGGTCCAGCAGTGGGACGGGTCAGCGAGCTTGGAAATGTTAGAGACCTGCGTGCGTCTATGTGGCCTGTTTGCTTACCTGCCTGTAGCCTCCAGTGGTTCTTCAGCTCATCCCTTCCTCCTGGGGAGTGGTAGCCAAAATGGATCTGTGTGCAGCGCGTGATGTGTCCCCCTGCGATGATTAGCCTCTACCTCTACCTCATTCCTTCCTCCTGGGGGTGGTAGCCACAATAGGTCTGTGCACGACGCAACACGCGAGGTGTCCCAGTCTGTTGATTCACTACTACCTCTACCTCATTCCCTTCTGCTGGAGAGTGGTAGCCACAATAGATCTGTGCAGGTCGCAGCGCACGAGTTGTCCCCCTAAAGTAATTCACCTCTACTTCTATCACTACCTCATTCCCTTCTGCTGGAGAGTGGTAGCCACAATAGATCTGTGCAGGTCGCAACGCACGAGTTGTCCCCCTAAAGTAATTCACCTCTACTTCTATCACTACCTCATCCCCTTCTGCTGGAGATTGGTAGCCACAATAGATCTGTGTAGGTAGCAGCGCACGAGGTGTCCCCCTAAAGTAATTCACCTCTTATTCTATCACTACCTCATCCCCTTCTGCTGGAGAGTGGTAGCCACAATAGATCTGTGCAGGTCGCAGCGCACGAGGTGTCCCCCTAAAGTAATTCACCTCTACTTCTACCACTACCTCATCCCCTTCTGCTGGAGATTGGTAGCCACAATAGATCTGTGTAGGTCGCAGCGCACGAGGTGTCCCCCTAAAGTAATTCACCTCTTATTCTATCACTACCTCATCCCCTTCTGCTGGAGAGTGGTAGCCACAATAGATCTGTGCAGGTCGCAGCGCACGAGGTGTCCCCCTAAAGTAATTCACCTCTACTTCTATCACTACCTCATCCCCTTCTGCTGGAGAGTGGTAGCCACAATAGATCTGTGCAGGTCGCAGCGCACGAGGTGTCCCCCTAAAGTAATTCACCTCTACTTCTACCACTACCTCATCCCCTTCTGCTGGAGATTGGTAGCCGCAATATATCTGTGCAGGTCGCAGCGCACGAGGTGTCCCCCTAAAGTAATTCACCTCTACTTCTACCACTACCTCATCCCCTTCTGCTGGAGATTGGTAGCCGCAATATATCTGTGCAGGTCGCAGCGCACGAGGTGTCCCCTAAAGTAATTCACCTCTACTTCTATCACTACCTCATCCCCTTCTGCTGGAGAGTGGTAGTCACAATAGATCTGTGCAGGTCGCAGCGTACGAGATGTCCCACTACAGTAATTCACCTCTACCTCTACCCCATCCCTTCCTCCTGAGGGTGGTAGCCACAATAGATCTGTGCAGGTCGCAGCGCGCGAGATATCCCGCTACAGTAATTCACCTCTACTTCTACCACTACCTCCTGAGGGGTGGTAGCCACAACAGATCTGTGTAGATCGCAGCGCACGAGGTGTCCCACACTGTTGATTTACCTCTACCTCTAGCCCATTCCTTCCTCCTGAGGGATGGGAGCCGATATATACCTGTGCAGGTTGCATCGCTCGAGATGTCCCCCTCCGTTGATTCGCCTCTACGTCTACCTCATCCCTTCAACCTGGGGGTGGTACGATACACTCCAAAAGCTTTCATAGTGGGTAAGAATGAGTAGTGGTAGCCAAAGTGGTTTAACCTGACTTCAGATTCAAGTTCAGATAGCAACATGTGCAAGTCTGGATGCGCTCCAACAATGTGCATCGTCAGCAAGGCTGGTGTATGTATGTAGGTGTTGCTACGCCATACGCTAGGATGAATCTCAAACAAGAGTAATTCCGTGCTATAACGTTCTTTGATATTAAAGTCGGTTTAGGGGAGACAGAATGCCTTAAAAGACTGCATCGTGCATTTGGGGATACTTGCCCTTCGCAATCCACGATTTATCGAAGGTTTGCGCAGTTTAGAAGCGGAAGGGATTCCCTCGAAGATGAAGACGAGCGTCGGTCCGCTACAGCACCAATGGATGAAAACGTGGTGAAACAAAGCGCATGTTGCGGGAGGTCATCGTTGCACCTACATATGATCAGATTTAAGAAGCTCTAAATATTGGATCGGCAGCAGTGAAGACAACCCTAAAAGAAAAACCTTGCGGTCGTTGGATTCCCCACCACCCCACAAATGAGCAGAAACAAGCACGTGTGTATTGGTGCCAGGATATGATTGAAAATATTCAAGAGAGGAAGATACAAAAACATATTTAACATTTAGCAGGTGACGAAAGCTGGATTTATCAATATCATCCAGAATCTAAACGACAGTCTTCGGACTGGCTCTTCCCAGGAGAAGATCTCCCAACAAAAGTGAAGCGAACCAGAAGTGTGGGCAAGAAGATGATCTGTTCCTTCTTTTCAGCAAGTGGCTATTACGGCGATTCCGCTTTTGAGACAAACGACTGGTACCGCCAGATGGTACACCACAAAACGTCAGCCACAAGTGTTCAATGAACTGAGAAAAAGGCGCCCTAAGATTGGTCTGCGTGGAATTTTAGTGCTCCATGACAATGCTTCTGCCCACACAGCACAAGAAACAACCGGATTTCAGCAGGAATCAGGAGTCAGATATTTGTCCCATTCTCTCTACAGTTCTGATCTGGCCCCATGCGACTTTTTTTCTATTCTGCAAAATGAAAGAAAAAATTCGAGGTCAAAGATTTGAATCACCTGAAGGCATAGTACCTGCTTCCGAACAATGTATTTGCACTCTCTCCAAAGACGAATGGCGCTCAACATTTGCGAAATGGTTTGAAAGAACAAAACGATGTATAGAATGCAATAGAGACTATATCGAAAATATGCAATGATCAGATTTAAATTTTAATATTTTATTGTGTCTATTCTCAAAACTTTTGCAGTGACCGTTACAATACAACTCTGCAGGTCGCAGTGCGCGAGATGTCTCCCTCCGTTGATTCACCTACAAACCTACATCATTCCTTCCTCCGGAGGGATGGTAGTCGCAAGAGATCTGTGCAGGCAGCAACGCGCAAGATGTTGCCCTTCCGTGAATCACTTCTCCTCCATCTCTACTTCTTCCCTTCCTCCTGGGGATAGTAACCGCAATAGGTCTGTACATGTTGCAGCGCGCAAGATTTTCCCCTACTGTGATTCATCCCTTCCTCTACCTTAACCTTTAACTCAGCCGTTCATCCTGGGGGTGATAGCCGCAATAGACCTGTGCAAGTTGCGGTGCGCCAGATGTCCCGGTAGTGAGATTGATCTTTACCTCTTCCTCTACCTTAACTCTTCCCCTGGGGGTAGTAGCCGCAATAGACCTGTGGAGGTTGATGCGGGAGATATCCTCCTAATGTGGTTCACTTCTACCTCTAAATCTAGCTCTTCTACCTCTACTTTATCTCTTCCTCCTTGGAATGATGTCCCCCTCCGTTGATTCACCTCAACCCTATATCTATCTCTACCTCATTTCTTCCTCCTGGTAATGGTAGCCGCAATAGATCTATGCAGTTCGGAGCGCGAGGGATGACCCCCTGCGTTGATTCACTTCTACCTCTACTTCACCCCTTCCTCCTGTGGATGGTAGCCGCAATAGATCTATGCAGTTCGGAGCGCGGGGAATGACCCCCTGCGTTGATTCACTTCTACCTCTACCTCACCCCTTCCTCCTGTGGATGGTAGCCGCAATAGATCTATGCAGTTCGGAGCGCGGGGGATGACCCCCTGCGTTGATTCACTTCTACCTCTACTTCACCCCTTCCTCCTGTGGATGGTAGCCGCAATAGATCTATGCAGTTCGGAGCGCGGGGAATGACCCCCTGCGTTGATTCACTTCTACCTCTACCTCACCCCTTTCTCGTCGGAGGTAGTAGGCGCAATAGATCTGTGGATGTCGCAGAGTGCGAGTGTGCATTGCGTTCCACTCAGAAGTTGAATACCGAGATTTCACCGGCAATACACGTTTTGAGGCTTCCTGAATCCAGATGAAAATCATTGTTAGAAAAAAAATGTCCCTGCATGCGCGGGTGTATGCAATTGTGTTCACGAACAGCGTAATTCAAAAAGAAATGTTGCTTTAATATCATACTTGTTATTGATCTTGAGCATTTCCCAAGGATGCAACAAAAAGATTTTCCCAAAAAAAAATCCCCCATCCCTACCTACGCTTTACATAAAAATTTGGCGTTTGTTTTACTGTCTCAAATGTGGCCGTAACGATATCAATTAAAATACTATATGTTTAAGATATTTGCATGTCACCTGATACTTATATATTGATCTTTCTGGAAATAACCTGTGAAGTTGTTTTAATCCTGAATGACTTTTGTATGACTGATAAGCCTTAAGAGATAAACAAAATATTTACTTTAGAATTTCATTGGGTTAAAATACAAACTTTATGTCAAATACATTTTTTACCGAGTTATCCGTTCCCGGGACACTCCTTGTTAGTTGTTTCAATTTTAAAATACTTATACCTTTCTTAACTGGTAAGTCCCTATTCGTTTTCTTCTCGGAAAGGGCGTGAAACTCTCAACCGTTTGTTCAAAGAGCGCCAAAGAAAATCTAACTGCACCTCGTGTCTGTCACATTATTTATCGTTGTGAGTGGCCTTGCGAAGCTATGGTCATTTCATTGGTTGCTTTAGGCCACGGTGCAATGATGCCACAGTCCTTCTGCTAAATAGTTGCACCAATAGTTTGTTGTGGTAACAAAGGTTACAAAATGGCGTAGAAACGAAATATATGTTTACGCTCTCGATCGTATTGGCTAAAAGAGAAAGAGGTAGATTGAGAGCATTCAGTTTCTCATACAGACCTCTTATCGTGATTAGTAGCGCATACCTTATCGGCTAGTGCAGCACACGCCTTTGAAGGGGTTAAAAGCTAAGGGGGAAAACTTGATGAGCGCCCAGCTTAGCGAAATGTAGAATGTGCAGTGTGAGAAGATTTTCAAATTAAAGCTTGAATGGTATTCATTAAATACATAGCAATACTCTATAACAAAAAATAAACAGAACTGTATTTTCACAGTGTATCTATGATTTTGGTGCATAGAACCAAGCATAACTAAATAATAAATAAATAAAGCAGCATGTTTTCCGTCTAATTCAAACTACAATATGTTAATATACCTTTACTAACATATTGCTGATAATAGGAATACAACAGGATTATAGACAAAAATATAACCCAATTTTATTGCCATAATATGTATGTCATATTCAGTAAACCATATACATATGCACATTTATCTCTAGTTTCTAAACATGTTTAACAAATTATAACAAAAGAGTAATTTGCATTTAGTAAACGAATATCATCACCTGCGGATGTTTTACGGGGAGTGCCCAATTTCTGACGAGTATGTTGACCGTATTCACCACTTTCCTGAAATATTTTTATGCAGTAATTTAATATAAAAACACTTTTATGCACCGCCGTTGCAATTGCTGTAATAGTGCGACCAGCCTGTTACATACCCACGATACGTCCACGAGTAATTTCGCTAGTATACGGCATGACTGTTTCTGAAACAGTAAACAGGTTTTGGTTTCAATTACACCAGAAAAAGCAAAGGCATCAACCTCCCCTCTTTTCCCTCTTATTGCTGTGTTATCAAACTCTGCGATAGGTAAGGTGAAGGACACGCTTCAAAAGACTCCAGAACAGGATACAAAATCTGCCGAAGATTTTCTGCACGTTGTACGTGGCTTTGCGAAGCCATTGCCATTTCATTGGTTACTTTAGACTACGGTGCAAGGGTGCATCACTCCTGTTAAATAGTTACACCAATCACCACAACAAAGGTTATAAAATGGCGTAGAAACGAAATATATGTTTACGCTCTTGATCGTATTGGCTAAAAGAGAAAGAGGTAGATTGAGTGCATTCAGTTTGTGATACAGACCTCTTATCGTGATTAGTAGCGCATACCTTATCGGCTAGTGCAGGACACGCCTTTGAAAGGGTTAAAAGCTAAGGGGAAAGCTTGGTGAGCGCCCAGGTTAGCGAAATGTAGAATATGTAGTGTGAGAAGGTTTTCAGGGTGTGCAAATTAAAGCTTGAATGATATTTATTAAATACATCGCAAGGCAGCACTTTACAACAAAAAATAAACATACCTGTATTCTAACAGTGATTTCAATGCTTGTTGCTGCATAGAAGCAAACATAACTAGATAATAAATAAACAAAGCAACATGATTTCTCTCTAATTCAAACTATAATTGGTTAATATACTAGCATATTGCTGATCATAGGAATACAACAGGATTATAGATGAAATATAACCAAGTTTTATTGCCATAATATGTATGTCATATTCGGTAAATCACATACGTATACATATTTATCTCTAGTTTCTAAACATGATCAGTCAATTAGTAAATAAATATCATCATCTGTGTATGTTTCACGGGGAATGACCAATTTCTGACCAGTATGTAGACCGTCTTTCCCTCTTTTCTGGAATATTTTTATCCAGTAATTTACTATAAAAACACTTTTATGCACTGCCGTTGCAATTGCTGTAACAGCGGGACAAGCCTCCCACATACCCACGATACGTCCACGTGTAATTTCCCTAGTATACGGCATGACTGATTCTGAAATAATAAACATGTTTTGGTTTCAATAACACCAGAAAAGCAAAGGAATCACGCTCACCTGTTTTCCCCCTTATTGCTGTGTTGACAAGCCACCATGCTCTGCAATAGGTAAGGTGAAGAACACGCCTCAAAAGACCCCAGAAAGCGATGCAATATCCGCCGAAGATTTTCTTTGGCGCTCTCTGTACACTGACCGTCACTCGCTTCGCTACGCTCTTCCAAGAAAACTAAGTTGGTTGGGACAGCGGCAACGACTGGATCCATTTGGTTCTGCTGACTCGGCCCGGGAGTCATGTGGTTCTCAGGAACGGCACTTGTGTCCTTCTTGGTGTGGTGCACGTCTACTATCTCACTAAACGATGTGGTGTACTGTGATCTGCTACAGGCAAAATAGTTTTTCTCTGCGGGCATATATCTTCTAAATGAGTAGTTTCCTGACCGAGAAAGCACGCAGTAACCTAACCTGGATATACCACCTGGTCTTGAACAAGAACCATCTTAAGAAATGAGGGATTATTCTCCTTAACAACCATTTTGATAATCCTTATGCCATTTTTTACCGGTAGAATATATTGGGTATTCCAAGTTTTCTTTCTAATCTCAAAAATTGTCCCATAGGCACTTAACACATTACTGAGAGCGTGATGTAGAACCTCCTAAGCCAGATGAAATGCCTCGACAGTGATTGGTGTTTGATCAGAGGCTGTGATTGTGATACTCAGGCGAATGTCTCATTGAAATTGAAATGATGTGTGTGTGTGGCATATTTTGCAGAATCTGCTCGTATTTAATTGGTGAAATTAACTTCACGAAGACGAAGTTTTCTCTGCCATTTAACTGAATAATGTCAACTTATCCTTTATTTGGACCTACCTCTTGTGCCAGTCAGTGATATATTTCCAACATAGAAGTCGGTCACTTCAAACGTTGTAAACGTTATAACTCGTTGGCGCATGTTGACTCATTTGTTGAAAAGTTGAAGGAGTAATAGCCGAAGCTGCAAACACTGAAGGAAACAACACATAAATACGACTTGTTATAATCTCCAGTAATATAAACTGTGAAAGTATACGTAAATGCTCCAACATAGGTCGCCATCCACTAGAGCGGCGTGGCGAGACGTCTGCAGAAGACTGCCGCTCGAAAGTAACTGACTGTCGCTCCTCCCCTAACCCTCCCAGAAATGAGCGGATCCTTACAATCTCAAGTTAAGGCTCGGGTTAAACACTCAGATGTTGAAGGCTAACTGGGAGTACCAACCACAAAAGTGCAAACTTGGAGTTAACTATACAAAAATGGTATACCTCCAGTCGCGATTGATTACCGAATTGTTGGTTATAACAACAGGAGAGCCAAAATAACTATATCCCGAAAGAATAATTTCGAACATTGGAGCGAAAGGGAGTTTTGGAAGCGATTCCGGCTGTTGAAAGCAGCACTGGTTGCTTTCTTTTCGATTCCATTTCGTATATGTAATAATTTCCAGCACTATTTTTATGAGCTGTTTGCTGTTGGTGGCTTTAAAAACTGACTTTAATACCCCTTGTGATTTCTCGCTGTATATCATTACATTTATTTATGCACAAGTTGCAGCAAATTTAGTGACTTTTTCCTGTAATGATAGTTCCGACAACTCGATGACGTCACATGCTATATTTTCGATTGCAGTCCAAGCGCATGCTGTTCGGTGACTGAAGAGAGAACCTATGCCCTCCTCATCTTTCCCCAGTATCTGACGCAAACATAAAATCGTAGAAGCCGTGGGCGAGAAAATAATGCACATTGGAAGAAAGAATCGCGTGAATCAATTGGATGGTGCCTGGTGAAACCGTACCTGAAAGTGTTTACTATGTTCAATCCTATACTTTAAACCTAATATTTGAAGATATTGCCTGGTGGCTGAAGAGATGTAGAACAAGGGGCAGAAAATAAAATAATTAATGCGCCAATGTAAAGTTTTACGACTATTTCGCCTTTTAATTTTCAGACAAATAGACGTTTTTAGAAGTAGACCTCTTGAGCAATCAAGGTCTACACAAAAATCATCAGATATTAATACCGTAGTTGTTTCAGTTTATTTGTGAATTAAAAACAACTGTTCCAGTGTCAGTACGGTGCTAAATATAAGACGGTTTTATGAGGTCCTCTTGTACGGATTACGTATATATGCCGCGCTTGCCGTTTTCATCACCAGCATGGAGAAGAAGTGGTTTATTTGCGGACATTGACGCCGAGACTAGCAGCTCTATTGCTACGGCGCCTTCCCTCATAACTCTGGATCATAAAATGCATTTATATTCCTCCCAGGCAGGAAGAAAACGTTATGTGGTGTGCTCGTGACATATTTGTGGCACAATGTTATCTTAGACGACCTTGCAGTAAACAGCAATGCTGAAAATCTCAAATACTATCTCTTCTTTCTCAAAGTTTTTATGATCTTAAAGAGGCAATGACATGTGCCACTGCAATAGTCTATTCTACTCCCACCGGCCGATTTTTGTTTTGGGGTACAATAGGACTAGAAGCGGAAGGGGACTTAACATCTCCACCTACCATTTGCAGATTTGAACTTACCCGGTGCTGGCTGGTCGGAGACCGCTCCCAATCTTGTTCTAGTTTTGGGGTATCTACATTCTGCCCTAAATTTGATGGCCTTCTTATCTCCCGAAATAGTTAACAAAATCAGTATTTACCTGAAAAATCTCTGAAAAATCGTTGTGCTTTAGTTGCCTAAAATAATTGTTTCTTAAAATTTGTTCAAGCCACCTATTAAGGAACCCGTGTACATCTTCATCATTTCAATTTTCAGAGTAGAGACTCATTCTGTGCCAGTAAAGGTATCACCAAAATATTTTTGGTCTTCAATGAGTTTTGTACACATCCTGCGGAGTTACTTAATCTATTTTGTTACTCTCTACTTTGTTTTTCTACTTAATATTTCTTCCATTGGTATGATACATTTACATTTCTGATCTTCGTCCCTTTCCTATGAGTTTGTTCAGAAATAAGTAATGATGTTTCGCGCCAGTACTCCAAAAGATCCAGAAATACAGAGATCTGTTGATGCTGAAATGTTGTACAAAATTATCAATTGTCCTTTCAGTTACGCTGTCCGAGTTAAGACTTTACTGGGGTGAACGCAGTATATTGTTGTCCACTCTAAATTTCTTTTCTACGTAACTGACTTCTGCTTGCAATATACTTCTGGTACTCTTATATTTCAAAGCATACACGTTTGATTACTGTTATTTGCACAAGAGGTCTCGCTCAAACGTTAAAGCCTTCTTGTTGCGTGACTCAGTTTGAAAGTTTACAGTCGATAGTAAAGTTGTAGAATGCTTTAGAGTTTCTGCCGAAAACTGCACAGAGTGTACATATCATGCCTTACGTATGTCAGCATCCATTGCTGTAAACAATACGGCATTTCCTAATGGACACCAAAATGGTAGCCTGCCATTCATACCAATTTAATCCAAGTTTAAAAATGGCATCAAAACTTTACAGGCATTAAAAGCACGTGAGTGCTAACTTACATCAACGTTCCAAAATGTGGTTGCCCCTAAAAAGTCACATATTGAGTATAGTGCCCCCGTAACGGGAGTAATGAATGAATGTAAAGGGAGATGTCGAATTTCGTTTCAACTAGGACATTGCAATCAAGATTGGGTAGTAATGAACTGTATCAGGAGATGAAAGAAGCTATAATACAGGTTCACAACCGTTATGATTTGCCACCTTAGCAAATACGTACTGTATTAGGTCAGGAGGAAGGAAAAATAAGCAAAATTTAAGCAGTTATTATTACATCTGAAGAATTACTAAGTTTCCTAACGGTTAAAGGATGCCTCCTAATACATTCCTGGAAAGAATAGTTTTATTTACTTTGCTAATTCTCCAGGTTTGTAGGTTTAATGTTGCCCGCTCTGTATGCATGGATGAATTTAAAATGTTTGTCTTACAGAGATGTTTTGATTTATCTTTTGTAACTTCGACAGCATTCCCAAATCCTTAGTCAGATATTTAACAAAGTTTCTTGCTATCTCTGTGCTTATCTATTCCCGATGGAACAGCTTTACTAGAAGCACATTCTAATCGGAGTTTTAGAAGTTCCTACACGGCCAGTCTGTGACCAAGCTGGATGAGTAAGTTCCTACACTGACCGGGATACCCTAAAATAGTGATCTGTAATTTCTCCACGAAAAGTTTCCGGTCCACTTTATGCAGAGTTGGAACTTATAGAAAAATACGCTTTTACCCTTGGGACTGCCAAGCAAAATAATTTGTTAGATGTGGCGATACCGTATTTATTGACAGAAAGATATAAACAATTAAATAAAGAAGTAATAGTAAGATATACATAGTATAATTGAAAATGATAATTCCTCTATATTAAATCAGTGTATAATGTAATAAGCTTGAGTTGAAAAGATTTGTCCGGAAAGAAGAAAGTAATTAGCAAGTCATGTTAAGAAAAGTCAGTAGCAACAACGAGGAGCGAACGCGCTAGGCATAAGGATTCCTGGAATGCAGTTAGACTTTAAGTTCAGTGCAAAGTCACGTAGGCCAATTCTGGAAATTGAAAAATGAAATGTTGCTAGATTCAGCCGAACATAGCATAGCAACAAGGTAACAGACGCACTTGTTAGAGTTTTCAGATTGGCTCCGCGTAAGAAGTAACGTTGGTGGGGTAGTTCTAAAGTAGGCCGGACGTAAATAATAAAAGACTGTGTATTGCTAAAATTCTTTCCTTCGTGTACAGTCTGTACGGTGATCGGTAGATCGCAGTGCGTAAGACCGCGCTGGGTTATGTTACTTAGCGGTAGCCGCGAGGGGTTTTGCCGATAAGCATTTTAGCGACTCACGGCAATTTACTCATCTAGTTTCTTTATTGCGGAAACAGTTATTTAAAACCGCAAAACTGATACAGGAGAAGTTAGCAGGTATACTAATTCAGTTGTTATAGTTCTAGTGCTACCATTCATAATCGTTTCATTCCTTATTTTCAAATGGTGGACAACTCGCTTCAATAGCTCAAGTATTAGATCACATTAAACTCACGCATCGCTGGAGCAGCTGGCGCACGAGACAACAGAACGAGCTACAAGATAACGACAAAATTGTCGCACCTCGCGCGGCTTTAAAAATTCAGATAACGTAGTACGTTATCAGCGGATAAAATATTTTGTCATAAGGTCACATCCTGCATTTGTTTTCGTCCGTTTATTTCCATTTACAGAGGAATTTTGTTTTTATATGAAACTGCTTTAACATATTGAAACCTAGATATTCGCCCTCTGAGTAGCCTTAAAATAGTTTTTGAATGTATAGCAGTTTCTTGTAAGAGTTTGTCTCTTCTGGACTGAATCTCTACCCAGAGACTGCGGATTTTAATAGTGTCTACCTGAATTAACTTGAGAACTTGCAAGAAGTTAAAAATATGTAGATGATGGTGGTAGAAATTTGAGTTGAGCGAGGAATGGAAAGATTCACAAGGACCACATGTGTGGAGGAAATAGACTTTCTTCACTAATGTAAGTATGTGTTCAGTAATCAGAAAAAGCGCCGAGGCTATAATGCTGTGGTTTTATAGTCATCAACTCATTGATACAGTAGTCACCTGACTCTTTTCGATGTAGAAAACGAAGTCCATAGCTGTAGATTAACCAGTTCCCGACTTCACAATCACCTTTGGTATAATCTTATGCAAGACCTAGTTGCCACATTTTACGAAACCAGGCTTGACCCAAATGAAAGCGACATCCATGGATAAGAGTGCGCAAAAACGCTCACAATTGCATTTCTTGTTGCGCTTTTAAAATCAATAACGAACTCTGATGGGTAACACCAAATGTTTCTGTTTGTTTAAAAATTGAGCATGCCTATCGGAGCTCTTGTCTGGCAAGAGAGCAGACATTAACGGGATATGCGTGTTATTTTAGTAGTCAATGTACAGTGGGCTTCAAATGTTTTCCGATAGGCCAAAGGGTGTAGAGGAAGAGGGGGAAGAAATTTCTTCTCGACTAGTCATGCCTGGCTATAGCCAGCGTGCCGGTATCGTCTCAAAGGTTACATTTACTTCTGTGTATGCATTCAGCGACCTGACTCTAAGAAGATAGAAAACGAAACCAAATACTTTTCACATCACTAGAACAATTCAAGCGAAATAAATTAACATATTCTTTGCATAATATTTTGCTTAAAAATCAAATATTGCATTCTTTATGCGGGTGCTACACAAGTTTAAGATTCAATAATTTTCTTGAGAAACAAGGTTCGCATAATGTATATCTTGTTTTTAACGTTTGTTGCTAGTAATAAATAATGTTATTAGTAATAATAGTTTCATAATTATCACCAATAGAGGGTTCTACGCGTGCTCAGAGGGTATTTATTATGTTTAATATAAGTTCGTTTTGCTTTTTAATTGTCATAGATATCGATCACAACGTTTAGCGCTAAGTGTGTAGTTCCATACGGTTGGCACATTCAGTTCTGATAATATTCAAGTAATGTTTTAAAAATATGGCAGTAGAAATAAAATAGCGACTTGAGCACAGTAGAGAGATGCCGACAAGCGATAAAGTTCTTTGTTCTACGCCGACAAGCCCCGCCCCCTCCCTTTGTGTGCTCACATGCCGCCAGGTCTCGTGTCGTTAGGCCCCGCCCCCTCTCGCTTTGTGTGCTCACCTAATGCCGGCAGTATCTGTGCTAACAGGTTCTACCCCCTCCCCCATGCGTTCTACTGTGGCGTCATGACTTGATGGAATTGTTTTCTCGAGTCCTGCCGCCCCCCGGCAAATTAATTAGGTAATGTTCGTCAAACATTTTTTTTATGATTACTAAGGTCTGCAGATTGCATCCTCGAGTAATTAAGTTTTTTGATTAATGAATTGTTGACTGGAGCTTGAGTATAAGTAGTCTGCTCACGGTAACAGTCTGTCATGTAATGAAACACTGCAGCCTTCTTGTATCTGGGGAAATCGCTTGTCCATTAGCTGAACATGTTAGACGCTTTCAACACATTAATAGGCTTTTAAGTTTACATTCCGGATCTGTTTACATACATTAGCGATCAACGACATACTTCCGTCTGGAGGTAACGGTGACACACATTAGCTGACCCGTTAGAGGCTTTCACTCCATTAGCGAACAAGAGCCTGGCATGTAATGAAAAAACCCGTAACCTACTTCTGTCTGATGGTAACGGTGACCTCTATTAGCTGACATCTTTAGACGCTTTCACCTCATTAGCGCACAATGCCAGTAATTGTTTTCCTAAGTGCTCTGAAAAACCCCCAGACACTCAATGTAAATACCTTTTAGCTCGTAGAATTTCCATCACAAACCGTGGAAAAACCCAAGTCTAGACAATTTTTTCCCTGATAATTAATGATTAAGTTTCATAGTTCTTATTTCTTTCAATAAAATATTGCGAATAAAGTATTCATAATTCAGAAGCGTCTCATTGATTGGTGAATACTACATATGTTATTAAAAGTAAAATAAATACGGATAACATTATAGTTAAATATTATAAATGTTATTAAAAAAGGTGATTGTATTCAAAAAATAGACAGCTGGGCTCTGCCTGGAGGGTGAATAACAGGTCTCAACATGCATTCCACCCCTCCACCGCTGCGTGACGTCACCGTCTACAGTATATAAGGAACGTAGGCAGCCGGAGCGATCATTTATTGTTTTTTCAGTGTTCGTTCAGTGATAAGCGAAATGGCTGGTGATCATCGTGCATCTGATGTGAATGATTACTGGAGCGAGTGCGGGGAAGATTATTTTCACTACGTATACTTCCATACCGAAACATGCAATGGTTTAATGCATTCAGTGTTGTGTACTCAACCGTCGCATCATGATCAGATGACTACACTGGAAGTGTGTACAGAGAGCTGTCCTGTTTATCGAGGAGCGAACATGTAAGTAATATACATATTTCTATAACTCGGTAATATATTGTACGCATGTTAAATGAAATCTAACTTGAAATTATTTCATTCTTTCAGTGAAAATCACAGGGGTGTTGATGTGGAGGATCTTAGCGATGTCGATGAAGTTGACAATGTCTTCGTCTCGAAACATCTAGCTAAATGTGATACAGAGTCGTGCACCGGATACATGCATTCTGTACTTTGTACTAACCCGGCCCAGCATGAACGCATGACATCCTTCTTCCTATGTAACGACAACTGCGAGGTCTACCAGCGGAGGAAGAGAAAACTCGAGTAAGTAGAAGAAATGTTAAATTACATATTCATTTACTGCTTCTAATGCTACTCTGTGTCTAACCTAAAAATTAAATTATTACAGACTGCGAATGACTGCGCCTAAGGTACCCGTACCAATAGAGGAGCTGGATCCTGAGAGACGCGATGTCGATATAGTGGAATATCCAATCGCAGAGCGCCATACACAGCCTATGGAGGAGGATGCCGCTCCACTACCCGACATTACTACTACCCCTGATGATAAAGCAACGAGGATGCAGGAGTGGATAAATCAGACGACTCCAGATTGCTCGCCCGAGATACACACAGAATCGTGCAAGACCGTGAAGTGAGTATGACACTCTTTGATAATACTTTTTGTTGTACAAGGGGAGAGGATTTTTCTAATATATGTATTTTCTCTTTCAGACGTATGAAATCATTAACTAAACCTATTTCTAACATTGTTTTGAATATATGTTGCAGGGGTGTGAGGAGGGAGCGGAGGAAGAGGCGGAACGAGAGCGGTGAGAAAAAGCAGAAGAGACGGTGTAAGAGGAGAATCCTCAACGATGCTCCTATGGTCTTCTTATTCATTGAAGATACCCCGGAGGAGCATGGAGAATCGATCACATGCGCTTGATGACGTCAGCATCTCCCCCTCCCATTCCGTGAATATTGGACTATACTATGACATCCCCTCCCTCTACATAAACTGCGAAAGTGATAATTCATTTGTTTATATTACAAAATCAGACTGGGATATAATATCCAAAAACATTCCAATGATTGAAGATTACCTACGCCAAGAAAAAAAGTTTGCGTGTGATGAATATTGTGACAATGTAATTTATGCATACAATATTATTGTATTTTTTGACCATTCAATTCATTTCATAAATACTTGTTTAAATAATAATGTAATATCTTTAGACATTGAGGGTGTAAGGAACCTAAAACGACTATTGCCTTATATTGAAAGACATTTGAATATTTTAAATGATTTCTGCAAGTCAGGAGCAACTAGTTTTTCAGGGGGTAGGAGGGGGAGAAGGAAAATGCTTGAAATGTATGCTAAAGTCAATAAAAGAGTGTTTTAGTATATGAATTCAATTTATTATTCATAAACTTATCCTAGTACATTCCTTTACAAAACCATTCACCCAAACATATACATAATTATATAAGTGCTTGCATCAAGTGAGAAAGAGGTTTGTAGGTAAATATTTTGTCATGTAGAACCAGACAGTACAGTGACGTCTGGGCTGGTATATTTGCAGATGCTTGAATCTCGATTCTGATGTTCACAGCTCCATTTATAACCTCCTCGGGTTGGTGAGAACAGTCTATTACGAATAATGGTGCACGGTGAAGAAAATCCTTTCTCTTCAAGAGGGGGTAATTATCTCTTTCATAATAGGAACTTTGAAATTTACAGTACATTTCATATAGTGAAGCAAACTTTGAATTTTTAAAGTCCAAGTTCAAATCATGGTAGGGGTAGCATTCGCTGTTGAGGAATAGTCTCATATTAGTAATGTTACAGTGATCAAACTCGGAACTGTTCTTGCTATAATCACCCAATCTTGCAGTCTGAGCACACACTATGATGAAGCGAGGTTTCTCGAGCTTAGATGTTGTTGCTACATTCCAAGTGAAAGATCTTGTCTGGGGTACAGCAGGCTGGGTATGAAGATCCATAGATCGAAAGGCAAGGTGTAGAGGTTTATCAGACTTGACAATTTTTAGAATGTGAACTCTTTCAGCATCAGAAAGACGAATTACAGGCATCCTCCATTCGATTCTAGTTAACTTTACATTAGCTTCCTCTCCATTCGAACTCAGGACACAGTTTCTAGAATCTTTGGATCTTATGAGAATCAATTCAAACTTGCTGTTGAGTATAAGTTCCTTGTGGTCATCAGCAAATCCTAGGAGCATCGAGAGAGGGACTACAGCATTGAAAGCTCCATTCGTCGCGTGTACTATATCAACTTCTTCACCAGGATAGGCCCATCCAGCATTCAGCAGACGATTCGATTCCATAGGGTTGAGAGTCACATAATTTCGTATAGTTGTAGTAATTCCAGGATTCCTTGTTCTGTCTATAGTTGTAGCATTCATATCTAGACGTATCTCATCAAACATGAAGGTTATAGCATTATTAGTGAGCTTCGATGTAGTAGTAGGGGATCCGTCTACCTTGGTGAGAGCACCTTCGATGTAGAGATAACTCTTGTTAGGTAGCGTATACAAATCTTCAGCTTGACATGGTATTCTAATTTCATCGTTTACATCCAGAGCGGAGGTGTTGTATGGAAGAAAAATATGCTCCTCCTCCTTGGTGATCTTGTTGTCAAAGGCTGGAACTTCTGTCACGTTTAAGATGTCCATTATAGCGTCCTGTAACCTAACTCTTCGAGGAACTTGCGGTTAGCACGTGTTAACTCCTCGGAAGTTGGAGAGGTAGTATGCTTCGATCGCTGTGTACGTCGTCTATTATAGTATTTGAGGTGTCTTTTAAAATGTATTGCCATTACGCCTTATGTGGAGTCTTGTAGTGATAACTTCGTTCCTGAAGTTGATAACCTTACCGTGTTGATCTACCACTCGAATAGTGATCTGGTCTATATAGTTTGTATCTATGACAGGTAAATATATGGGGTTCGAAGGTTCTTGAGAGATATGATAGCCTGGCGGAACAGAAGGGAAAAACTCGTAGAGCGAATGTCCGCTTTTACCGTCAATGAAAGAGCCTGTTGCAATACTGCACTCCACACGTATGATACTCACTTTAAATATATTCACAAGATCGTCAGATTCGATCGCTTCTCCAGCAGGAATTGTTTTAGTGTCTGTGAATCCTAGAAGCGAACCAATAGATCTTTCCTTAGAAAAGTCTATTGTATAAGGACATTTAATTTCAGCCTTCATTGTATTATTGTTAGGCCTTATGAAGAAGACTTCATCATTCAGTTCTAGTTTATCCTTTAGAAATGTATTGATATCGGCAATCTCGTAGGTTCCATGAGGGATGACAATGGTTTCAGGTTTACCATTATGAATATAATGAAATCTATTATTACTTCCATCGACATTTGGTATTGAATAGAATGTTTCAAAATTCAAGAGAGCAATCTCATAATGACCTGGTGGATCTAGCTGTAGAGGAGGGTTTAGATACGTTGAAATAACAGTGTCTGACCCACTAACTGTAACTGTATAACTCATCTTGACGATGAAGCAGCTTCTAGGATAAAAGAAATTGCAAGCACAAGTGTCCGCAGATGACTGAATCGAAATTCTGGTATCTCTGTGTATTATAGTAGATTTTAACGTCTTGTAGATATTTCTCAATCTCAGGAGGCGGCTTCAAATTACCGAAACTATCAAAGTAGTATGCGACATCACCCTCTTTCCTTATAGCAACCCAGTGTGTTCCTTCATTATCTGATGTATCGAGATTGGTAATAAGTCTCTCTTTGCAGTGTGGTTTTAAAGGAAGTTTGTCAATCATATAAACCCCTCTAAAATAAGGAATTTTTAAACGTTTAGCATAATATTCGAGGGCTACGTTACTTAGGGCTTCCTCCGGTATATGTACAATCCTCTTCCTCCGTTTTTTGCCTTCTTCTTTAAACCCTCGCCTTTAGATCCTCTTTTTTTCAAAGACCTTGCTATTTTAGATGCAGCGGCTAAAGACGACATCAGCGGCATTGCAGGTAAGAATCCTCCTTTATTCCTCTTCTTACACCTACCCTTCCGGAGCCCCTTTCCTTGGGTCACCATCGCCTTGTTATGCCTCGCAACTTCTGCCAAGTGTCTATCAGCAGCCTTTTTTTTATTGACTGCAGAGGCTATCTGAGCAGCGCCACCTGCTGCAGCGCCTAAAGCAGCAATGATGGGAATCAACGGTAAAAACCCTCCTCTCTTCTTCTTCCTCTTTCCGGCTCCCACTGCAACCTTTCCCTTCATGATTGCAGTTACTAGCCTTGCAGCTAACCTTTCACCAAAAGTTGAATCTGATGACTGCACACGTTTCCAAGCCTTCTCTGCAAGAATCTTATCCGCTATTTGTCTTGAAGCGGTGTCCTTATTCTCAGCGTACGCGAGGTCGTGCTGTTTGCAAGCTGTGTCTAATTGGTTAATTCCGGGGTCTCCTCTTTTTAGACGTTTTTCCAATTTAGTACCAGGCCCGCAATATCTATATCCAGGTAAGTGAGCTTCAAAGGGGAGCGAATTAATTATAGAATTAATAATTCCAGAGCCGCGCTTATACTGCAACGACCTCCCTCTCTTAGCTCTCATGATAGACTAAACGAGTAATTGCATGCATTAGCCCTTTTATATCATTCCAGTCAATCATTAACTACTTTTACAAACGGTAATATATATAAACAATGCACATACATGTTATAAGTTAGTTGTTAACATGGAGCTTGTTAAGCAGCACTGCTCTCTACCTATTCAGGTATTAGACTTTGAAAGTGACTTTAGAAGTGATCGTCATGGCAAGTTATTTCCATCTAATGTCAGAGCTCTTATTTTAGGGAGCTCCAGTGCAGGGAAAACAAACGTATTACTCAATATGCTACTCCATGAGAATGGACTACGTTTTGAAAATTTATATATTTATTCAAAGTCTCTCTATCAACCAAAGTACCAATATCTAATTAAAGTGCTTGGAAACATCGAAGGTATAGAAGTGAACACCTTCGACAACGGTGATGATGTTTTGCATCCTTCTGAAGTCGAAGAAAATTCAATCTTTATATTTGATGACGTCATCACTGAAAAGCAGGAAAAGATAGCATCCTTTTACAGTATGGGTAGACATCGAAATGTCGACTCTGTATATCTAGCGCAGTCCTATGCTAAAGTTCCAAAACATTTAATTCGCGATAATACAAACATGATAATACTCTTCAGGCAAGACAATTTAAACTTAAAGCACATTTACGAAGATTATGTAAATACCGACATGACCTACAACGAATTTAAAGATCTATGTAAGAACGTTTGGGAGAGCTCTACAGAAGGAAGACCCTTTGTTGTGTTAGTTCCTGAATTTCACATGAATGAGGGACGATATAGGAATGGTTTTGATGTATATATTAAGCTCGACAAAAAAGAAAATGATCATTCATAGTTAACCATGAGCATCGATAGGTTCGGTTCTCAGAGAACTGTTCCAGTTAGAAGAGTGTTTGATCGTTTTATCATAAATAGAGACGTCAAAGGAAATTATCAATTCAAGAATAAGAGATTGTGTAACGTTCACGATCCTGAAGATAATCATGATGCTTCCAATAAGAATTATGTGGATGCTCTCGAAATTAGAATGCAAGATTTCTCTCAGCAAGCTGCTAACAATGTTGAGGTTATGGCCAAGACCCTGTTCGATGAATTGATTTCAAGATATATCCTCAAGAGAGATAAGGAAAATAACATTGTGATTGATAAAGTTAGATTGAAGGTATTGCTAGATCCTGTTCACGATAACGATGTTGTGAATAAAAAGTTCATCACTGGATATGTCAATTCACGCACGCAGACGAGAGATAGTAATGGTAACATTATATTCGACAATAAGAGAATCACTGATATAGCAGATCCTCTCGGAGATACAGATGCTGTAAATAAAAGATATGCTAGAGCTATGATCATTAGGAAATCGAACGAGACGCGACAGCAGTTAAATAGGTACTTACCAAAGGAAATCGAGATGCAAATAGGTGAAAAGCTGCTAGACATCACAGCAAATCTGAATAAAGCTACGAGTAAAGTGGATACTCTAACAACCTCTACAAAAGACAGAGTGGATTCTGTAATGGACTCCATTAAACAAGTTACCGCAGAGCTTGATAGAGAAAAAACAAATCTTCAGAATCTTTGCAATCAGAAAATTAGCAATTTAGAAAAGTTAGCGATGAAGCGAGTTTCAGATTTAGAGGCTACAGTCGGACAGTTAAAGACAGAGGTTTTGAATACTCTCAAAACTGATTCATGCAATGATAAACTTAAGAAAGTGGAGGAAAATGTAAATATGATGATGGACGCTTACAAAACTAATGTGCAGCAAATGACAAGTCTAGAAGAATCAACCAGAAGCCTGTACGCTAATACGGCAATCTTTGCTGAAGCGTTCAAGTCACATACGCAGGAACATAAGAAAGAAACCGAGCAACTGAGAACTTCGATAGAGATGTTAGCTAAGGCTATCGATACGATGAGAACTCAAGGTGGACGCAGACTATAAATTGAATGTAATCGTCTATTTTCACGTCATTTGTAAGATGGATAGTGAAAGCATAAGACTTAAAGAGTCTGTAGCCGAGCATACCAGGGCTGTAAAAGAAAAACTGAGAGCTCTAAAAGGTCTCAGGTTTGAGACTCAGCATATCATGTCCGAAGCTTTGAAGCCTGTAACCGCTCCCCTCAAGGATATTTTGGACAGTCAACGAGGGTTGGCTGTGGAGACAGTCAAGAATGAAGATGATGATTCTACAAGTATTTCTACTTTCCTTCAACACGTTCGCTCAAAAGACAAGGACCGCATTGATACATTGTACGGGGTGAGATATCAGGATGGAAGTTATATGCTTGGAAATAAAGATATTCATTTTATAAATAATCAAATATTGATAGGTGATGAAACGTATGAGTCTACAGACGGTTTGACGGAGCTCATCTTTAAGCGAACGCCTCAGATTTCTGCATACACCAGTGAAGACTTGGAGACGTATGCTAAGATTATGAAAAGTACTTTTCTTCATAGATCTGGTTACACCAGACACGGTCGTTTGAAATCTGGTAAATCGTATAAATACAAGAATATAATACGCCCCTTGCTCAATACACATTCAGGTCTAGGACTGACATGGAAGGAGCATAAGTCTGATAAGGAGGTTGACTACGTTTTCTGGAGGAACCCTAACACATTAGTGAATAGGCTGAGGTTACTAATTGCATCGAGGGGTGCTGGTAATAATAGTCACACTCAAGAGATTGAGGAAATTATCAGGGAGTTGAAAGCATCTAAAGTTATAGCATGACAGCCAAACAGAATATCGCCAGAGAGCTTCACGGGTCGGCAAGGAGGAACTATTTACGACGCAAAATTATCAGCAAAGGTATGAACGATTTATTACAAATTGATTTGATTGAAATGATACCATATGCAAGAGTGAACAAAAATTTCAAATACATTCTGATCGCAATCAACTTTTACTCTAAAATGGCATATGCAAAACCCTTAAAGGATAAGAGCGGAGTTAATGTTGCAAAGGCAATGGATGATATATTACAAGAAATGGATGTCCCTCCCCGGAATATTCAAAGTGACAACGGGAAAGAATTTTATAACAAATTCTTTAAACGGCTAATGTTTAAGTATAATATTAACCACTACAGCACCTATACCAATGTGAAGGCTGCGGCTGTTGAACGTTTAATTCGAACCTTGAAGAATATGATGTACCGAGAGTTTTTAGTCCAAGGCTCATACAAGTGGCTAGATCTTTTACCTAGAATCCTTGTAAAGAACAATGATACTTTTCATTCAACTATCCGCATGAAACCTAATGAAGTGAAAAACAACGATCTTCTTCTGACTGTGTATAATTATAATCAAGAACGAAGAGAGAAGATGGCTTCAAGGAAGTATAGTGTTGGTGATTATGTCAGGATATCTAAACATAAAGGACATTTTGAAAAGGGTTATGAATCTAACTGGAGCGTTGAAATCTTCAAAGTATTTCGTGTGAACCGTACCAAGCCTACAACATACATACTAAAGGATAGGAATGGTGAAATCATAAAAGGGGGCTTTTATGGACATGAACTAAAAAAGACTAACTATCCTAATACATATTTAGTAGAAAAGGTTATACGTAAACGTGGAAACAAAGTTCTTGTAAAGTGGTATGGTTTTCCAGATATTCAATGGATTGATATAAAGGACTTGGTGTAATATGTGAAGAATTAATAAAGACTAAAGTTTTATGATTGTAAAATCATGAGTATTTTTATTTTAAAAGCATTCATATTTTTCTTTCTTTTTTGAGGGAAAAGTGTTACACAAAAAACCCTCACACATTTGATATCTATTTTACACAATATATACATTATTTAAAAGTTTAGGCACTAGCAATCACCGGGTCTAAGGGAATAATGGCCCCACGCTACAGTCTTATAGCTTCCTTCCATCAACTTCCTCTTATCGTCACCCCCCTTCAAAGCCAATTTGTTTGTTTCAATTGTTGTAATTTTGTGGTGTTTACTCCGAAATGTTTTTTGTATCGAATAAATTTTTAGGCTATGGTCTTTTAAACATTCAAAATAATGGCCGAAATCGATTTTATCCATGCCTGCCTTGGTGATGCCCTTAGCTTTCTTAATTGTCTGCCCTCCGTATCTGTAGGCGTATAACTTTGCTCTTATACCAACATACTCCTCCATAACCAAGCCGCCCAATTCATCCTTGAGCAACCCAATCTTTTTCCTATTGGCTTGCTTAATACCATATGCATTATCCTTTTCGAAGTTTGAAGTATCGAAATATTGGGGGTTCTCCCTGATGAAATCATAGATATCAGAACTCGTTTCAAAAATGAATGAGTCTGTATCCATGTAATTCAGCAGCAAGTCTTTTAAATTTGGTTTCATGATATTGTAAAAGAAGTCGTACATGATAAATTTTGAAATGTCCAAAATTGCGTGTCCTATGTAGATTGGCTTGTTCATGTGCACTTCCTCTCTACCCAGCTCGATTCCTACAAGATTTTCCTCAAAAATTATGGTGCGTAGGTAAGTGCTGCGTGCTATCAACTTCTTTGCCTGATCCCAGCTTCCAACTATTTTGAAATCACTGTATTTCCTCACATTTTCTATAAATTTCCCATATACGGCGTTATTCATCTTTTTCCATAAGTTTTGGCCAAATTTTGACTTTTCTTGAATTCTTTTCTCTGTGTTCACGTCGATATATGTTTTCAACCAGTTAGACTGGTCGTAGGATACCACTCTGTGAATATGTCTCACAGTTAGACCTTGTTCAATACACTGCTGCATCACCCTGTAGTGCAAGACATATTTGCTTTTCTGTTCTAATGTCGCAAGCAGTTTCTTGTATTGGCCATTCGGTGGTATCGCACTCTGTGGGCAGAAAGGAAGCTCGTTGTGGGCGTCGTGGATATGGTCGGGGTATTCGATATCAACCTCTAGCACATAACCAGTCTTCGAGTCTTCTTTGATTTCAGCAAAGTTTATACTATCAATTTCTTCTCTGGTGAGCCATTTCAGATTCTTGTACGGGAGGGCAGACCCCATAGAAGCTCCATATAAGTTATTTATGTCCCAATAGGACAGGTGTTTAACAGGAGCATGCTGATCAAAGTTGGACATGTACCTGTGGTTAGCTTTGGTATAGCCCTTCACCACTGTGCACAATCCGCCTCTAATTCCCGACTCGAAAAATTCCAGCATGCTCTTGTCGGATATTAAGGAGAGTTTCGCCTTAGTTATCTTCAACATAGCGTCAAATGCGAGTCCTGGTAATGTATAAAACCATGCTGGGTCAAGTTTATACATCCCCAGGATGAGATCTCGAAACTTTTCGAAAATATCCGCCAAGAGCAGTATATCTGTTTTCAGGTATAGATCGCTGTATTCTCCGAGATTCTGGATATTAAAGGTATCCCAGACTTTTTCAGCATGCCTGTATTCTTCGTCTGTGATGTGACTGTCAGTAAGAGTGCTGTAGAAGGCTTCCTTCGGTGGTAGAGAAGTTTCTTTGAGTATGTCTAGGCTTGAAACATAATCATACGGGAATATTCCCTTGCTCTTCGCCAGCTTAAAATGCTTCTCAACAGGATATTCTGCCCTTGTTATTTTAAAGTCACTTTCCTCCAGCATGTCAGCCAGACTGGCCAGCTTGTCGTCAAGAAACTTAAAGCTGTCCAGAAACCTGAAGCTGATGTTCCTGTACCGTTTGCTAAAGGCTATATACCTTTCACCACTTTGAGCGATGCACGATATGGGCTTATTATCATATGCCAGGCGTCTTATCAAGAAGTGGCTGTCATAATTAGATAGGCAATGAAAAAAGATCGGTATGAAATCAGGGACCTTTCTATTCAAATTGCATCTATTATGAGCAGCACCCAGATATTCCCCTGACACATGATCGTGATCCCTCACACGCAAATCGCTCACAGTGAAAGCAGCAAGGCATATATGACACTCAGAAGCATTGTCAAAATTCTGTTGCTCTTCAAGGGTTAGGATTGGAATACACATCGATGACGTCATCAGCAATTGATTTTAATTGCTTGATAAAGTCATCGACGGCATTCGGACCTCTAAAGAGGAAGAATTTTGACATGGCCTCGTCATGCCTACATACCACCTTCAAGGCAATAGACATTGCTTCATGCTCTTGAATGGCTCGGGTCCAACTCGAGCTGCTTGAGGGCTCGCAAGAGTGAACCTTCGCCAGAACAGATTCAATGTCTGCGTATATAACAAAAGGTACAGGAACGCTTTTAGAGAATGCTTTAAATTCAAGGTATTCATCCTGTTGGGGCATTTTAAGCAGTTGGCATTTCCCGCATCTTAACCTATGTGCTTCCAGAGCCTTTTCATTGATGCATCTCTTGAGGCATGCCTCACATGTCCATACTCTATGCTGGTACTTAGTAACTTGACTCCTTACTAGTCTGGACAGGTCTTTAATGAGGCAATAGTGTGACTTATCATCCTCTTCAATATATAGCAGGTTTACATGGTGCTGCTTCTTTTCAGCTGTTTGGTATAGGGGAATAATGTTGTCATTCTCCTCTATACCGAACAGTGAAATGGATACTCCATTATTCTGATTTTCAAAGCATTCAATTTGATGTAAGGGTACCGGAAATTCGATACCTTCATAATTGAATACCTCGAAAAGCAGTTCCTCAGGGTATTTTGTGGTTCTCTGACCGTTGCGTTTAACAGGGTATTTAGAGGCAAGCATGCACCATGCGAAGCAGAAGTTGTCTTCATTCTTTATGTTTATAACAGCATACTTATGCCTAATTTTCTGAGGTAGTTCAATGTATGAACCAGCGTGTAAAGGATCGTAGTGTGTAAATCCCATCACCAGGCGAAGTATCTTTGACAAGGACTTTGACGATGCTCCCCCCTCAAATGTAGAAATGTTTTCCAAAATATCCCCCGCAATTGAAGAGAAGATCTGATTGAGGTCGCTTGATGGAAGAATCAGTACAGGCTTAGAATTAAAGCCAGTGGAAAGACACTTCTCTTCATCAGGTTTCTGGATTAAATATTCAAGTTCCATGGAACAATGCATCTTTAATCCACTCCTGCTTTTCTGCAAAACGTTTTCCGCTTCTTTAATAATAAGCTCCTTGCACTCATCTAAAAAGACTCTGGGCTCGAGTATTTCTAATGTATTTTCTATTCTACTATTAAAAATACGTCCCTTGAATGCCGATTGTATGGTATTGCACTCTAGACCCTGGCAATTGCTAGCACTAACCTTGGCTTTTTTTATTGTAGGCTGTTCCCTCCCATCCGATGTCGGTCCTCTCTTTCCATTAACTGGTTCTACATCATTGGATGATGATGAGGAGGTTGACGGTGCAGCGGCTTCATCGCTTGCGTCTGAGGAGATCGATGGTGCAGCGGTTTCATTGCCTGCGACTGAGGAGGTCGATGGTTCACCTTGTATAACTTCCTCCAGAGTGTCGAGCGTTGAGGAGGCGGACCGTGCAGTGGTCGAGTCTTCACCAATCTCCGGCGATGCTGATCCCTGTGTTGCCAGGTCCATAGGCTGGCTTCCAGCGTCACCCAGATCATTTCCTGGAATAATAATAATATTAATAATAATAATAATATACAATGTGTAAAAAGAACTTCATAAAATGTTGAAGGATTCTTACCGTTCGATTGTTGCTGCACACATATGTCAGACCCCCATCCCTGCTGATTTTGTATAGGGAAGGCTGATGGTACAGCGCTCGCATGTTGAGCGATACCGCGCCCGAAATAAAGTCCACTTCCTGGAAATAATAATATTAATAATAATAATGATAACAGTATAGAATGTGTAAAAGAAGTTCATAAAATGTTGAAGGGTTCTTACCATCCAGTGGTTGCTGCATGTATGGAGCAGGGCCCCACCCCTGCTGATTTGATGCAGGGGAAGCTTGTGGTGCAGAGGGTGCGTGAGGAACAAACCCGCCTCCGAAATAAAGTCCACTTCCTGGAAATAATAATAACAATATTAATAATAATATAAAATGTGTAAAAGAACTTCATAAAATTTTGAAACATGTTCTTACCTGTCGGTGGTTGCTGCATGTATGGGACAGGGACCCAACCCTGCTGATTTGGCCCCATGAAGGCTTGGAAGCCAGACGGAGCCTGTGCAGCGTACGATGGCTGACTCATCCCAAAATAAAGTCCACTTCCTGAAAAAATAATAATAATGATAATATTAATAATAATATAGAATGTGTAAAGCAAGAAGTTCATAAAATATTGAAAAACTCTTACCGTTCGGTGCTTGCTGCATGTAAGGGGCAGAGCCCCACCCCTGCTGATTTGGTACCAGGAAGGTCTGGAAGCCTGGGGGTGGTGGTGCAGCGGTCGCGAAGCGTTGTGGTGCAGGTGCAACGGTTGCGAGGCCTGGAGGTGCCGGTGTAGCGGTTGCATGTTGAGCGATGCCGCCCCCGAAATAAAGTCCATTTCCTGGAAAAAATAAATAATATTAATAATAATAATATTAATAGTATAGCATGTTTAAGTACAGAGTTCTAAAGAATCTATTCGCTATACGTGAAAAATAGATGTTTTAAACACAGTCGTGAAAATACACGGTATTCTGGGAGACTGAAAGAGTTATGTGACTGCATATGTGGTGAGAAACTCCCCTTAAATATATCCTTTTCTCCTTATACAATCCAGAGCTCTAGGCTGTCGTAGGTAGGTCTTTGTATGCTAGAATCGCCCTTGTATACCTGCCATTAAATAATTTTTAGTTACAATTGCTCAAACACAGGTCTGTAAATTCTTACCATTCGAGTGTTGCTGTATGTACGGGCCAGAGTCCTATCCATGATGATTAGACACCAGGAAGGTTTGGAAGCCTGCTGGTGCCGTTGCAGTGGTCGATGGATGACAGACTCCGAAATAAACTTCGCTTCCTGGAAATAATAATAATAATAATAATAATAATAATAATAAAGAATATGAACAAGAAGATAATATGAATTGTTACATTAATCTTTTTAAACTCTGAAGAATGCTTACCATTCGGTTGTTCGGGTGCCTGAATCATGGCTGTATTTGAGGAACAATCCTGCTGGAGCTGGATGTATGCCTCACCCACGTTAGCAGAACTGAATGCTGAAAACGTAATTAATTTACGCGTTAGATTTTTATTTATTTATTTATTTACTTATTTTTTTAAGAAAAGTTATATTATTAAGTTAATTTACTTTATTGCGCATTGCTTATACAGGGAAATGAGGATGTATTTTTAAACACCTGAGAAATTTCTATGACAAAATAAAGCATTTGTATTATTCGACACACTCATGGAAAATATCTCTTTTTAACGTGATGGAAACAGGCTGGAAGTTTTTTACTAAATTAATTGCACAAGAGGAATGAAACATTAACTGATGAATGTTCGATCAATGCATGCAAACATGAAGTCCCCGGATCGAATACCGCCGCTTACCCTCGGAAGAATATTTATACAGAACATTCTTTATTCGAATCGTAGAGTAAACAGGTAATTGTATTTTGTCTAAAAAGGGATATAATTCACTCTGTGAAATCCTGTATTTAAATACCTGGAATAATAATTACTCAACAAGACGAATACTTAACTAAACTGTTCACATTTTTTTGAGAATTCGGTCAGTTAGCTATTCAATGTAGAATAAGTTTGCCTAAAATGAAAACTTAGCTGATGAATGTTCGATCAATGCATGCAAACATGAAGTCCCAGGATCGATTACCACCGGTTACCCTCGGAAGAATATTTATACAGAACATTCTTTATTCGAATCGTAGGGTAATCAAGTAATTGTATTTTGTCTAGAAAGGAATATAATTCACTCTGTGAAATCCTGTATTTAAATACCTGGAATAATAATTACTCAACAAGACGAATACTTAGCTAAATTGTTCGCATTTTTTTGAGAATTCGCGCAGTTAGCTATTCAATGTAGAATAAGCTTGCCTAAAATGAAAACTTAACTAAACTCATTAACTGATGAATGTTCGATCAATGCATGCAAACATGAAGTCCCAGGATCGAATACCGCCGCTTACCCTCTGAAGAATATTTATACAGAACATTCTTTATTCGATTCGTAGGGTAATCAAGTAATTGTATTTTGTCTAGAAAGGAATATAATTCACTCTGTGAAATCCTGTATTTAAATACATGGAATAATAATTTCTCAACAAGACGAATACTTAACTAAATTGTTCACATTTTTTTGAGAATTCGCGCAGTTAGCTATTAAATGTAGAATAAGCTTGTCTAAAATGAATACTGTTCACATTTCAGAAAATTCAACTGTCTAGCTATTAACTTTTAGAATACTCAGCTATTTACAAATAAAAGGGCCGTCATTAAAAACAAGAACGCAAATATAAGTTAAATGTACTAAGTAATAAGTTAACTTTTTAATGAAGATGAATTGGTGATACAACTTACCAGACATGATGTTCGATGTAATTTCCACGTTGAAAGAATAAAGTTTGCAGAGTGCTTAGATCGCAGTGTTCTTACGATACTGTGAAAATCATTGGAGAAGATGCTGCTTTTATATAATTTCCCCCACTAAAGCTGAAGCGGTGAGAGATTGTAGAGCACTTAGGAAAACAATTACTGGCATTGTTCGCTAATGAGGTGAAAGCGTCTAAAGATGTCAGCTAATAGAGGTCACCGTTACCATCAGACAGAAGTAGGTTACGGGTTTTTTCATTACATGCCGGGCTCTTGTTCGCTAATGGAGTGAAAGCCTCTAACGGGTCAGCTAATGTGTGTCACCGTTACCTCCAGACGGAAGTATGTCGTTGATCGCTAATGTATGTAAACAGATCCGGAATGTAAACTTAAAAGCCTATTAATGTGTTGAAAGCGTCTAACATGTTCAGCTAATGGACAAGCGATTTCCCCAGATACAAGAAGGCTGCAGTGTTTCATTACATGACAGACTGTTACCGTGAGCAGACTACTTATACTCAAGCTCCAGTCAACAATTCATTAATCAAAAAACTTAATTGCTCGAGGATGCAATCTGCAGACCTTAGTAATCATAAAAAAAAAAATGTTTGACGAACATTACCTAATTAATTTGCCGGGGGGCGGCAGGACTCGAGAAAACAATTCCATCAAGTCATGACGCCACAGTAGAACGCCTGGGGGAGGGGGTAGGACCTGTTAGCACAGATACTGCCGGCATTAGGTGAGCACACAAAGCGAGAGGGGGCGGGGCCTAACGACACGAGACCTGGCGGCATGTAAGCCCTCAAAGGGAGGGGGCGGGGCTTGTCGGCGTAGAACAAAGAACTTTATCGCTTGTCGGCATCTCTCTACTGCGCTCAAGTCGCTATTATATCTCTACTTATGGCAGCAAAAGTAATATTAATGTCAAACTGTTAACATTAAATTTTCTTCAAAATGAGATATATTATGCGTTTGTTACTGAAAAACGAATAAAGACTGTTTTATTTGAAACATAATTCCCCTTATATGCACACTCACATGTGAAAAGAATAAAAACCGTGCCAGTCGTATAGTGGACGTAGAGTAAAAATACCTATTTAGGTATTGTATGCAAAACGTTAATAGATACGAGGAAACAACGCTTAGCGCAAAATATGCAGTTTCTATATAGCTGTTTTATTCGGTTAGGATAACATATAAGCTAAATTTTCAAAATAGTGACCCGAAGTGTTAATGCAGATAGGTTGATGTGCTTTTGTTGCAATTGGTTCATTTGAAAGCACTATATTCTGAAAACTAAATTGCTTTCAAGTTACAAACCTGAAGATGCCCCCCGCCAAAAAAAGGCTTTGTATTGCGATTCACGTTCTGAATTCTTAAAATGCTTCTCTTCTCTGGTCTAGAATGGAATGGAATGTGTAACGGAGGGGACTCGACCCCGATCCAGTGAATGAGGATATTGTGCCTGTGACCCTCGAGGGTGCGCTCCCGGGAGGGAGGGACGAGGTGAGAGACACCGAGCGGCCGGAACCAGGATTGACGGCACAGCAATGACAAAGTTCCTAAAATTTCCAGATTGAGACGCCCTGACAGTTGGGTAGGCAAACCGGGGACACCACCCCAAAGAGAGGGTCCAACGCTCCCCCTAGAGGCGGTCCTTATACACTGGCAACCAGCCGAAGACCGAGAGACGGATAAGGTTCCACAGAGAGAATCCTTTTTCTGTGCCACACTGCACCACAATACCATCGCTGACACTTCCAATCCTGAAACAGACCTAACGGGGTTAAGGATGAATGAAATGAGGAATGGAACTATGTTCGGGGGCTCAGAGAAATCATATCAGCATTCGCCTGAAGACCTGGGAAAACTCTCGAAAAAAAACTGTGGGTCAGATTGGGCGGTAGCCGGGAAGCGAACTAGGGATCTCTCGAATGCGAGTCGCACGCGTTACCGCGGCGCCACCTGGACGTAAACTGGAAGAATCGTAGTTCAAATCTCGGCTATGACATTGAATTTTTCAATCTGAGACTATCTTTCCAACCTTGTCCTACACACGGCTTGAGTGAAAGAGACTTCTTGTTAATTGAGATGAAACTGCAATTACAAACTTCGTTGTAAGTATAAGAAGAATGCAGTAACTCAAACGATAGTCAGATTTTTATGTGGTGTCTTTGAAACTCCACCTTTTTGCATTACCACGAGAATTATGATTAGGAAGAATTATATTTAAATATCCATTAAATTATTATTTTAAATTGAACAAACTAACGTTTTGCATTCACATAACTTTCTCTTGTCACCATTCTACAAATTCTTTTTTCTAAATCTCATTTTTCTGTCTGCTTCTTATAATCCAGATAAACTTGAAAATCACATTTAGCTCATCTGTGTGGTGTGGGGGTCTGCTTCACATTCAAAAGGTCCCGAGTTAGAATCTCGGTTAAAGTGAAATACCTGGGTAAAGCTTTTTCCAGGGTTTCCTCTTATCCTGAGAAGATGAATGTTTAATTCTAATTTCTAGTAACCTCTGGCCCATTTGAGCATTATTTTAACCATTTCGTTCATTCATCTTCCGTAATGGCCTATCCGGTTAAAGGACTTTAATTAAATACCAAAAGAAAAAGTTCACATTTACACGTTTCGTTGTAGTATATGTAGATAAAGCGATAGTCACATTTTCAAAAAGCATGCTACTACGTGATACTTTGTAATCCCATGCTGTTTATATGACCGCGACAAAAACAAAACGAATAGCGACTTCTCAGTTACAAAAATATTCAAATCAATAACAAAAATATCTGGGAATTAGTTAATCTCATAAAATATATAACAACCTGCGTGCTTTAATAGGGTCTGCATTTCTTGTGTATCAAAACTTTGTCCAATCTTTTAGAGTTTACCAATTATACAAAAGTTATTCAGAATGAAGAAGGCTTTAGAGGCTCTTCTCAGTCACTTCAAAATATTATATATTTTTAACAGTGAGTATTTTAATCAAAATCATTAGAGCCATTTTTAAGAAAATAAATTTCTAAAATTTTTCCATGTAAAGGGTTGTGCAGGATGGGGAAATTTTCTTGAAAATCCTTGTCACAACTTTGAAAGATGCTGAACTTAAATATCAAGTTTGGTAGTTAACCGACTTTTCGCTTTGGATTTATGTTGTTCACAGAGACGCAGGCATATGGAGGTTTTGCCCTAAAATATGTGTTGCATTCGCATGATTTTCTCTACTCACTCTTCTTACAAAGCTTATTTTGCATCTATGTCATGTCAATACCCATAAACCTTCAACACTTATTTACACAATTCGTTGTAAGTATAACCAGAACATTAAGCTAAAGCGGTAGCCAAATCCCTCAAAGCTGATAGCTTTGGATTGGTTGGCTACGGAGGGTCCTCGGCACTGATCCGCATAGTGGATATTGTGCCTATGTCCCACAAGCGGGCATCTCCGGAAGGCAGGATGAGGCGAGGCAAGAACCGGGCGTCCGGAACCAGGAAAAACGGCACAGGAATGGCAGGCCCCTAAGTTTTCAGATAGAGACTCCCCGTCAGACGGACAGGCAGACCGGGGACTCCACCCAGCACAGAGGGTGTCCAACGCTCCTCAAGGAAGTTAGGATACTCCCGACAGGCAGCCGAAAGCTGAGGGACGGAGAAAGTCACAAAAAACATTCTTTTCCCCTGTCACACGGCACCGAAACACCACCGCCGACACTTCAACCCTGAAACAGACCAACGAATGAAACATGAAGGGAAATTAGAATGGAGATGAAACGGAGGTTCGGGAATTCGGGGATGTGAGAATCCTTCCCAGCACTCGCCTGGCGACCCGGGAAAACCCCCCGAAAAACCTATGGGTCAGGAAGGTCGGCCAGAGGAATCCAACCCACGACCTCCCGAATGTGAGCCACAGACGTGATAGCTTTGAAATTCTGTTCTCTTTGTATGAATACGAGAAAGAAAGAAAGAAAGAAAGAAAGAAAAGCAATAGCTATTTGCAGTTGAGGGAAGTATAACGTATTTGAAAACTTAAACTAATAACAAAGAAACTTTCAGAATAGGTAAAATATAAAAGTTGTTTGACATAAAATAAAAATGTTATTTGATAAAAATTTTGTGCTTTAACAAAATCTACAGTTACTCTGCAGATGATTTTCTCTCTCTCTCTCTCTCTCTCTCTCTCTCTCTCTTACGATTTACTAATTATCAAAAGTCATTGACAATAAAGACTAATTTACAGACTATTCCTAGAAAATAAAAGATATACATTCTATTTATCATGAAAATAGCTTAAACATATGTACTTTAATCAAAATCCTTAGAGTCATTTTTGAAAGAATAAACAATTTCGAAAATGTCCAATGTAAAGGGCAGTTTGAAATGGAGGATTTTCTTCAAAATCTCAGTGTCGCATTCTTGGAAGAGGTTGAACTTAAACACCAAGTTCGGGTTTTAACCACCCTTTTGCTTTTGAGTTATGCTATTCGTGGATACACACACACACACTTGGACCATTGTCTAAAAATAAATTCATTGGATTCAGGGGTCACATACGTGATTTCTGGTGAAATTACATTGAATTTTCAGATGGAACACAATACTTTCTCTACTTACTGTAGCTACGTAGTAGAGAAAGTAAAAATGCTTGCTTTGGATTCAGGGGTTTCAAAACGTGAATTCCGTTGAATCTTGTTATTCAATTTTTGGGTGGAATGCAATACTTTCTCTACTTACTGTAACTACATAGTAGAGAAGGTAAAACTGTTTTCTGTGGATCCAGGGAGTCTCAAAACGTGTATATCCGGTGAATCTCGTTATTCAGTTTTTGGGTGGAATACAATACTTCCTCTACCTCCTGTAGCTACGTAGCAGAGAAAGTAAAAATGCTTTGTTTGGATTCAAAGGGGTCTGGAAACGTGTATATCCGGTGAATCTCATTCAATTTTTGGGTGGAACACAATACTTGCTCTACTTGCTATAACTACGTGGTAGAGAAAATAAAAACGCTTTGTTTGGTTTAAGGGAGTTTGAAAACGAGTATTTCCGTTTCGATTATTAATCCCGTTATTAAAATTTTGGGTGGAATACAATAATTTCTCTACTTACTGTAAGTGCGTAGTAGGGAAAGTAAAAATGCTTTCTTTGGATTCGGTGGGTCTCAAAAAGTGTATCTCCGATGAATCTTGTTTTTTAATTTTTGGGTAGAATACAACATTTTCCCTACTTATTATAGGTAAATAGTAGAGACAGTAAAAATATGAGTTGTGGAATAGATAAGCGGCTGGTTGTCATTACGGCATCTTGCATGCAATCAAATAGGGAAAAGTGTAACTTAGCTTGTAACTTTACATATTTTCTGGCCTAAATTGTTGTCACGATGCACGGAAAAATCATACTTCATAAGGACATTATCAAAATAAAGAACATATGTTAGTTAACAATGGGTAGAGAAAGCATAAACGTTGAACACCAAACCATTTTGTTTTAACACTTGCTTATTATACAATAATATGAAGCATGTAATTCCTAAAAATTAGTTTGTATGCTGCTTATGTCGCTGCGTTGTACTGTTATTGGTGTTCTATTTTCACAGTTATTACATTCTTACAGCCAAGTCTAAGGGAAATGTGTTGGAATGATATTTTGTTTAGCCTGGTACATTTCTTAACCATCCCTGTAGAGCGGGTATGAGCTAAGATACCTGGAATAACCTCTCAATAAGCACCCCGCTTGCCCCGCTACCGGTGCAACGGAAAACATTTGGAGCCGTCTGTACATTGTAAAACCGATAAAAATGCCAGGGACGGTATATATATATATATATATACCTGGTACACACTTGCTGGTACACAGGGTACTGTCTGTTGTGACTGAGCTCAGCTGAACTGCCGTTTTGCAATACCACTTGCTGGTACACAGGATACTGTCTGTTGTGACTGAGCTCAGCTGAACTGCCGTTTTGCAATACCACTTGCTGGTACACAGGATACTGTCTGTTGTGACTGAGCTCAGCTGAACTGCCGTTTTGCAATACCACTTGCTGGTACACAGGATACTGTCTGTTGTGATTGAGCTCAGCCGAGTAGCCCTATTACACTACCCCTTGCTGGTACACAGGGTAGTGTCTGTTGTGACTGAGCTCAGCTGAGCTGCCGTATTACACTACCACCAGCTGGTACACAGGATACTGTCTGTTGTGACTGAGCTGAGTAGCCGTATTACACTACCCCTTGCTGGTACACAGGGTAGTGTCTGTTGTGACTGACCTCAGCTGAGCTGCCGTATTACACTACCACCAGCTGGTACACAGGGTAGTGTCTGTTGTGACTGAGCAGAGCTGTTGTATTACACTACCACCAGCTGGTACACAGGGTATTGTCTGTTGTGACTGAGCTGAGTAACCGTTATACACTACCACTTGCTGGTACACAGGGTAAGGTCTGTTGTGACTGAGCTGAGCTGCCGTATTACACTACCACTTGCTGGTACACAGGGTACTGTCTGTTGTGACTGAGTTCAGCTGAGTTGCCGTATTGCACTACTACCATCTGGTACACAGGGTACTGTCTGCTGTGACTGCGCTGAGTAGCCGTATTACACTACCACCAGCTGGTACACAGGGCACTGTCTGTTGTGGCTGAGCTGAGTAGCCGTATTACACTACCACTTGCTGGTACACAGGGCACTGTCTGTTGTGGCTGAGCTGAGTAGCCGTATTACACTACCACTTTCTGGTACACAGGGCACTGTCTGTTGTGGCTGAGCTGAGTAGCCGTATTACACTACCACTTTCTGGTACACAGGGTAATGTCTGTTGTGACTGAGCTGAGTAGCCGTATTGCACTACCACTTGCTGGTATACAGGGTACTGTCTGTTGTGACTGAGCTCAGCTGAGTAGCCGTATTGCACTACCACTTGATGGTACACAGGGTACTGTCTGTTGTGTCTGAACTGAGTAGCCGTATTACACTACCACTTGCTGGTACACAGGGTACTGTCTGTTGTGGCTTAGCTGAGTAGCCGTATTGCACTACCACTTGCTGGTACACATGGTACTGTCTGTTGTGGCTGAAATGAGTAGTCGTATTACACTACCTCCAGCTGGTACACAGGGTAATGTCTGTTGTGGCTGAGATGAGTAGCCGTATTACACTACCACCAGCTGGTACACAGGGTAATGTGTGTTGTGGCTGAGCTGAGTAGCCGTGTTACACTACCACTTGATGGCACACAGGGTACTGTCTGTTGTGGCTGAGCTGAGTAGCCGTATTACACTACCACTTGATGGTACACAGGGTACTGTCTGTTATGGCTGAGCTGAGTAGCCGTATTACACTACCACTTGATGGTACACAGGGTAATGTCTGTTGTGGCTGAGCTGAGTAGCCGTATTACACTACCACTTGATGGTACACAGGGTAATGTCTGTTGTGGCTGAGCTGAGTAGCCGTATTACACTACCACTTGATGGTACACAGGGTACTGTCTGTTGTGGTTGAGCTGAGTAGCCGTATTACACTACCACTTGATGGTACACAGGGTAATGTCTGTTGTGGCTGAGCTGAGTAGCCGTATTACACTACCACTTGATGATACACAGGGTACTGTCTGTTGCGGCTGAGCTGAGTAGCCGTATTACACTACCACTTGATGGTACACAGGGTACTGTCTGTTGTGGCTGAGCTGAGTAGCCGTATTACACTACCACTTGAGGGTACACAGGGTACTGTCTGTTGTGGCTGAGCTGAGTAGCCGTATTACACTACCACTTGATGGTACACAGGGTAATGTCTGTTGTGGCTGAGCTGAGTAGCCGTATTACACTACCACTTGAGGGTACACAGGGTACTGTCTGTTGTGGCTGAGCTGAGTAGCCGTATTACACTACCACTTGATGGTACACAGGGTAATGTCTGTTGTGGCTGAGCTGAGTAGCCGTATTACACTACCACTTGATGGTACACAGGGTACTGTCTGTTGTGGCTGAGCTGTGTAGCCGTATTACGCTACCACATGATGGTACACAGGGTACTGTCTGTTGTGGTTGAGCTGAGTAGCCGTATTACACTACCACTTGATGGTACATAGGGTAATGTCTGTTGTGGCTGAGCTGAGTAGCCGTATTACACTACCACTTGATGGTACACAGGGTACTGTCTGTTGTGGCTGAGCTGAGTAGCCGTATTACACTACCACTTGATGGTACACAGGGTACTGTCTGTTGTGGTTGAGCTGAGTAGCCGTATTACACTACCACTTGATGGTACACAGGGTACTGTCTGTTGTGGCTGAGCTGAGTAGCCGTATTACACTACCACTTGATGGTACACAGGGTACTGTCTGTTGTGGCTGAGCTCATCTGAGTTGGTATAATACGCTGGCACCTTCTGGTAGATGGGGCAGTGTCGTTTGTGGCTGATCTCATTTGAGTTGCCATAATACACTACCACTTGCTGGTACACAGGGCACTGTCTCTTGTGGTTGTGCTTGCACTTATGTCCCTCCAAGTAAACAACGCAAAGCGAAGCAAGTGCAAACTTAAAAAGAATGCAATTTACCTTCCATTTTGGGATTATGACATAAATGGACAAATTGTGATCACAGGAAAATTTTTTCGCTAGGTAAAGGAACCATTTGGCATGACTTGTAAGTTTGTATTGGAGGAGTCTTTGTGTCACATTTCAGGAAAGTTCTGGTTTGTGTAGCAATTTACGCATCCAATGAAATGGTACTCTAAATATGTAGGAGGTTACACTCCCGTTCTAAGACTCAGTATACACACGTACCTGAAATCCGGGGGAGGATGACCTTCAGCGAAGCAAGGCAGCACGACGAGCTCATCACGACGAACTTCAACTGTAACTGCACGCTCGGCGAACTGAGGTGGTGAGACACTTCGTGTATCAGTCACGGTTATTCTTGCAGAACTGGCACTCATCCTTGTCTCACCCGATAATCGGTGTGTTACACGACACTGGTAAGTGGAGTAGCTATCTGCAGTCCCAGCGTTTAGTATCACCAATTCGCCACTTGGCAGCATGTGGAATTTGCCATCTGTTGAGAGAAAACAAAATAAGTCATTGTATAGCAATAACAATTCAGGAGAGTTAACATTATTTCCTGGTACCTAAAGTAGTTTGCTTGCTTTGGCAAAATGGTTGCTTCTGACCATTTTACATACAACTCTAAGGTGTACATATCAATTGTGCTTAAATGCTTAATTTAAAATGTTTTCTGTGAGTTGTATACTATGTACGATCAATTCACCGTTATTCATTATGTATTACGGTTCTTAGGTCGATATTACACACCTATGAATATGACTATGACCAGGGAAGGGAGGAAACACATCGCACCTTAAAAAAACCCGTATCATTTGTGCTTATCACCAACGAGGAACGGATGAGGTAAAGGAACCGCGGGAAGCCGACAGAGACACGCAGAGGTTTCTAGCGATTCCCAGCTTGATGGCTCCTTCACACCGGCTGGCTGCTCAGAAAAGAAATCCCTCTGGCGTATCCGAGGGCAATCCGATCCATTTGAGACGGATCAGAGAAGGTGGCCATCTGACAGGTGTGCGAATAGTTTACCAACGAACAAGTATCAACGGCATCTTTCTGACACCGATCGCCTCTGCACAGTCCCTAAGCCTGCTTGAAACTTGAGAGGGGAAGTGAAATGATCGGAAATGACGGTAAGAAAACTCGTGGTAAAAGAGAAACCACCCTAGCATTCATCTTGTCAACCAGGGAAAACCACGAGTGGTCAGAGTGGTTGGCCCCAAGAACCGAATCCAGGACATCCCGAATGTCAGGCTGGCGCGTTATTGCGGAGCCGTCTCCCTCGGTTATCACACATCTGCATTGAGGATGGCTATTGCTTTTCTCTATCTACGCTTGGTTACTAGACAACAGGCTACCAGCATTCGCAGCATGTGGAACCTACAGGTGCAGACGTGTGGTTATCACATGGCTATATTGAGGATGATTGTTGATTTTCTCTATCTACGCTTGGTTACTAGACAACAGGCTACCAGCATTCGCAGCATGTGGAACCTACAGGTGCAGACGTGTGGTTATCACATGGCTATATTGAGGATGACTGTTGATTTTCTGTGTCTACGCTTGGTTACTAGACAACAGGCTACCAGCATTCGCAGCATGTGGAACCTACAGGTGCAGACGTGTGGTTATCACATGGCTATATTGAGGATGACTGTTGATTTTCTCTATCTACGCTTGGTTACTAGACAACAGGCTACCAGCATTCGCAGCATGTGGAACCTACAGGTGCAGACGTGTGGTTATCACATGGCTATATTGAGGATGACTGTTGCTTTTCTCTGTCTACGCTTGGTTACTAGACAACAGGCTACCAGCATTCGCAGCATGTGGAACCTACAGGTGCAGACGTGTGGTTATCACATGGCTATATTGAGGATGACTGTTGATTTTCTGTGTCTACGCTTGGTTACTAGACAACAGGCTACCAGCATTCGCAGCATGTGGAACCTACAGGTGCAGACGTGTGGTTATCACATGGCTATATTGAGGATGACTGTTGATTTTCTCTGTCTACGCTTGGTTACTAGACAACAGGCTACCAGCATTCGCAGCATGTGGAACCTACAGGAGCAGACGTGTCGATTATCACACGCCTATATTGAGGATGGCTGTTGATTTTCTCTGTCTACGCTTGGTTACTAGACAACAGACTACCAGCATTCACAGCATGTGGAACCTACAGGTGCAGACGTGCGGTTATCACTCGCCTATATTGAGGATGGCTGTTGATTTTCTCTGTCTACGCTTGATTACTAGACAACAGACTACCAGCATTCACAGCATGTGGAACCTACAGGAGCAGACACGTCGGTTATCACACATCTGCATTGAGGATGGCTGTTGATTTTCTGTGTCTACGCTTGGTTACTAGACAACAGGCTACCAGCATTCACAGCATGTGGAACCTACAGGAGCAGACACGTCGGTTATCACACATCTGCATTGAGGATGGCTGTTGATTTTCTGTGTCTACGCTTGGTTACTAGACAACAGGCTACCAGCATTCACAGCATGTGGAACCTACAGGAGCAGGCACGTCGGTTCCGACCTCAGCTCCACGGACCGGAAGTACTCCCAGCTAAGTGCACTCGGTAAAGTGGCATTGAGAGGTATTCAATGGCACCTGCTAAGACGCCATTACTTCATAGCAACCCTTGTATTTCATAGGAAACAACAATATAGTTCTTATATTAGTACTTGATGTAATCAGGTAAGGGGTTTTCTTGTTTTATGTTATAATGAAAATGATAAGCATATTTTGTTTGCATTTAATACGAAAGCTAAAATTATATTCAAGTTATCTAAGATATTGTTCTGTTACGATAGCAAACAAAAGTTATTGAACGAAATATTGAGTTACTATACTATTTGCATTAGAACATTTACTCGAAGCTGTAATAAAAGAAATGTTTCACAGAATGAAACTCTTGGTAGATTATTTCCCTCTCAGCTTATATTTTATAGCGAGGTAATTTTATACTTGAGGGGATAGTTATTTTTAATGAATTTAAATTAGGATTGCTTCAGATCGAAAATGTGGATGTTTCACGAAAACAGTTAAGTTCCTCCATCACTAGAATAAACCTTTTAGCGTTATTACACTTGAAAGTGAAGTATTATGTACTTACTTTCTTTGCGCAGATATTTCATAATGTAGAGATACAGCTGCTGTATATAAGACGATTTTTGAAGGTTTCATGTAGCAGGTTTTACTAAAACTCTTGAAGAGTTAAAATAAGAAGAGGTGGATGATTGCGGTGTTTTTGTAGTTTTCCACGCCCATTCTTACTACAGTGTTTTTTTTTCACATTGTGGCTCGCATGCCGGCCATACAGTTCGGGCCGTCGAAACATTATTATACCCGCGCAACTGACTCATTTGTTGACCATAATCATGCACCTAAGGAGCTTGTGCTACTTTCTGATGCAAATACTGTGAGGGGGACAAAATTGAAACCTATTTAAAATGTTATCGTCCGGTGCTTGCTTAATGTTCGCAAATCAGAGCTTACCCACAGAAAATGCTCTAGTAATCGTACTTACCTCCATTCGTCGTTATTTGCTTGCCGATGATATTGACAGTTCGTTAACATCCAAAACTGCACTAAAATCCTCCAACAAAAGTCAAAGGAGGATACACGGAAGATAAATAAAAAATGAACAGAAATAGTAAAAAAAAGCAATCGAGGATAAACAAATGGCATACTTTTTGCATATTCAGAAAGAATCAAAGGGGGGGTAGAATTGAATATCAAGGAACAAGAGCTATAGTAGAAAGAGAAGCTAACAGAGTAAACAGAGACGAACAGATTAATCACATAAGACTATGTACGTGAATCTCTCGATAGCATAGACGGATATGCAAAAATATAGTCAGGAAAGGTAAATAATGTACCAGAACAGGTGTGCTCAAATTATTAATGAACATTATGGATAAACTCCTTGAACATGAAAGAGTTTGTAAATCGATTCCATTAAAATGTGTCTAAGGTATTGAACACATTTGAAAAAGAAATTCAGCTAACTTCTGGCAATTTTCTAAACAGAATTAAAACCCATGTTGTTATAACTTATAACCACATAATGAAACGTATTGACGCATACATCAAATTTATTAAAAATGAAAATATATAGTTTTAATATTTTTAAAAGGAAACTACCTATTTGACTTAGAAGAAACTTTAATTCCGGATTATCCACGTGGCTTTATAAAAGGGTGTTCTAGCTGAAAATTCACACATACAATGTTGGAAAAAGCGGCCAGAAAATGTAGGTTAATAAATATTCATTCACTATGAGCAAGTACTTAATGCTTTGGACGCAACTGAATATTATGAGAGAATGCGACCTTCTGAAACATTTAATTACAGTGATACACAACATGCATCCTGTTACAATATATTTATACCCATATGTATGAAACATGTAACGCATTAATTATAAATAACCGACTCAGGGAAAAGGTTTGTTTTCGCCTGTCCTTCTTGGCATTTATATCGACGCAGCTATTAAATTGGTAAGCTAATCTAACCAAAAATGTTGTAAGAAATCACATATTTTAATGAAATTCTATTTATGAAGGATGGATTTAAACTAAAACAAACGTGAGAAAACATCAAAACCATTAAATTAAATATACATGACCATAACTTACGTTATTAGAAAGCATTTAAAACCAAATGAAAATTTCGGCAATTGAAGGAAAAGTAAGAATATTGGTGAAATTTATTAAAAATAATAAAAGTTAAATTAAGTTTATAAATTGAAGTATCTAGTCTGTAATATTTAAATAAATACGATTCAAGTGGAGATCAAAATTGCGGTATACTCGTGGAGGGCGAGCATAACTCGCAGTATGTCCGATATATTAATATATGGTTTAATATACGAACTCGGGTGATACTGATAATTATCTTGTGTTTTAGTTGTTACTCTTAAAGTTTATCTTTATTTCTTGCCACGGCTGCTGTTATTTGGGTTTCTGGTAGAGCTTGTATAACTTAGCAGGGTGTGATACGGGAAGGAAGGTAAAAAGTAACAACTCTAGCAATAGATTAAGTTATTGAACACTATGCTTTAATGGCACACGCATTGACTGTCTTAGTAATAATCTACACAGTTCTTAAGTTAGTTGGAGCTGTAGAACGGTCGAGCCCTACCCTGTTCGTAAGACAAACTTGCGGTCGCTGAGCAATCAAGTATTTTATACGTGCTCTAGAAATAATTGTAATATTTATCACACGTTCCTATAGAACTTTAAATCGATAACGTTTCACCGTTCCTACTACATTATAAGAAGTAAATAATATCGCCTGCTTCTGAGAGCTTACATGTATCTTATTCACATCGCAGCACTTTATACTCAACCGCCCTGGCTGATGGAGACGCTAGAACTAACATTTCTCCCCTTAAAGATTTTAAACATATTCTTCCTTAAAATTTCATTGTCTGTTTTCGTTCAGCTTGGAACCTTCCAGAAGACTTACCCGGCTATTGTTCTACGTTTGCAAGCAGGTGGCCTCTCTACAAACATATGTTATTTTCGCTTGTCGCATTTTCTATTTCACAAAGACTCAAGGTCTGGCTTTTATGACCTTCCCGTACAAGTCCTCTTTGCCTGGGCCCTAATTCTAACACAAAGATATGTTTGTCGGCTTTTAACAAGAATTCCACAGCTCCAGCTACACTTGCACATACATAAAACTTACGCCTTAACTTCTATTTATACAACAAGTATTCTTCTTATTAATACCGTTTCACATAATAATTCACATTATTATATATATATGGCATATATAACCATAGTTACTGTCTCAAAATTTACAGAAATTGTAATGCTAGCGTAAGGAGGAGACAATTACATATTCCACATAACACTTCCTCGGTTTTCTCTGTCACATAGTACGTACGTTAGTAAAAACAACGGAAAAATTCTGCGTGTTTTCTTTTCCACGAACGGGTGTTAAAATTGCTGCCTCCACAAGAAATGGCTTATTTCTGGTATCCCGTTGTACTATTATAGCCTGATTTCTTTATTTGGTTGAATGAAGTACAAGGCCTATTGATCACTAGGCCTAAGAACAAATGACGATACATAAGTAAATGAAATAAATAAAATATTGACTAACTAAATAGCACAAAGATATTAGGTATAAAATGAAATTTTATTCGCCCTTAGAGATCTGGAACATTTGAAAATTGAGCTTCATGCTATACTACCGAGCGGTCGCTTGTGGCCCGGCCACGATCGCGTGTGTGCGTGATTCGCTTGCATTGCAGCGACATAGTTTGTTTATCAGCGGTATCTTCTGTGGAATTCACCACGAAATCTGAATCAGAATAACATAAATGTGATATATCCTTAAGCTACGACCAGGCACAACCATTCAGTAGAGCGTTTTGTTACCTAGTGAAATCATTTGGGGTGTGGAGTGTATGCAAATTATGACATTGGAAATGAACTACAGTGCAACTTTTATTGCACAACTTTCTAGGAATAGAAAGAGCATTAGATGTCAATGTACAACAGAGTAAGATATGAGGAATTTTCATTTGCTTACTGCATAACACGTTATTTGACATCATAGGAAAGGGTGACAATTTTGCCCACGTTTCCTATATCTGAAACACGGCGCCTTGTGATTTAGAGCTGATTTTTCACTCGGTTAGGATAAATAATTCATTCATATTTCATATCATACAAGCAACACTCTACCATCTCATGCAGGGATAGTAAACACAACGGCATAGTGTAACATTTCTAGCACTGTGATAAAGGTGCATTGATTCACACGTGTGTAAAGTTTATTTTTTCGCAAGTACATAAATGAATTAGCAGCTCAGTTTGAAACTCCAGCGTTTTGTCTGTTTACTTACACTTCCGGTCTCTTTATGATTATAAAGCATTGGAAAGAAAAACTTCCCTTATTGGGTATTTCGAAGGAACGCACAATTTCTGTTGGGTTAGCTACCTACCTACCTACCTACCTACCTACCTACCTACCTACCTACCTACCTACCTACCTACCTACCTACCTAATTGTCTAACTAATTAGCCACATTTTGAGAATTCACCAACATAGTGGATAGAACATGTGCTGTGGATCATTGCTTGATCCATATTCAGCATCTCCACAATTCCATAGTCTCATTAAAATATTACTTACACAATAGAGTGTAAAGATATTACTTTTAATTAGCACATAATATGACGATAATGATAATAATAATAATAATGGTAACAATAGTAATAGTGATAATAATAGTAATGATGATAATAATAGTAATGATGGTAACAATAGTAATAATGGTAATAATAGTAATGATGGTAATAATAGTAATAGTGATAATAGTAATGATGATAATAATGGTAATGATGATAATAATAGTAATAATGGTAATAATAGTAATGATGGTAACAATAGTAATAGTGATAATAGTAATGATGATAATAATGGTAATGATGGTAATAATAGTAGTAATGATAATAATAGTAATGATGGTAACAATAGTAATAGTGATAATAATAGTAATGATGATAATAATGGTAATGATTATGGTAATAATAGTAGTAATGGAATAATATTAATGATGATGATAATAATACTGTTGATGATAATAATAATAGTAATAATGGTAATAGTAATGATAACAATTGTGATGATAATAGTATTGATAATGATGATGATGATAATAATAATAAGGGGCAAAACTCAACACCTGACTGCTGCATCCTCTACCCCCATCCTCCCAAGTCGCAGGTTCAAACCCGGCGGAGGGCGATGGATTTTTTCGGGCGTAAAAAATCCTTAGCATGGCTTCCTTCAGAAAGGAAGTAAAGCCGGTGGTCCCGTGTCGTAGATTTACGGCACGTTAAAGAACCTCAAGCCTGATAAAGAGGTCCAATATAGATGGGACGCTAAGGAACACAGCAGTTAAAGAACATCCATAAATAAAACTCAATTTCAATTTCTACCCCCATCCACAGGGGGAATATGAGCGAGGGTAATATTGGTATAGATGCAATAAAGTCAGTATACTGCGCACACTGACGGCGTTTGTGCAGTTTTCCTTACCCTACTTCATCTAGCTTTGGTTCATCTCAAGGTCATAACTCACAACTATTGTATATGCTAAATATCCCAGGTCGGAAACGGGATTCGAAGAGCATTTTATGGTTCACATGGAGGTAACACATTTCCACTACCCACGAGCATCCCCATTGTTTTACTATTGCAGTACGCAGGACTACTTGCTTCTGTTTCGACTCCTTCATTTAAAAGCGTTCTGGTATTACTACGAGCCATGTGCCGATCTAACCGACATTCTGCCTGGGTATCGCAACACCGTGCAACCTGACATTGCCATGTTGCATGAAACCGGGATTCCTTTTGGTTATCATTTGCTTACTAAGCCGCTAGGGCTCGCATTCGAGAGGTCCCGGGTTCGATTCCCCTATAGCCGGCCACTCGGACCGTGGGTTTTTTGTGGCTTCCCCGAGGCGAATGCTGAGGTTGTTTCTCTTCCACCACGAATTTCCTGTGCTCTAATTTCGTTCCCCTTACCTGTTTCTGATGGGTTCGAGGCTGTGCAGTGTCATTCTTTGTCGAACAGATGGTGCAGATGCTTACTCATTGGAAAGTTCTTCTTGGTTCTGCCAGATGGTGGGCTCCTTTGAGCCACTATGGTGGGCCGAGTTCTCCCCAACTCCGCCAGAGGGAAGCCTTCTCTAAGGAGCCCAACTGAACTAGGAGGTAGAGGGGCTAGCGGTTTTGTTTTCCGCGCGACCCTTAATCCAAAGAAACACAAGGAAAGTGTGGCGTAATTATTTGGCGAAATGGCAAGTACAACTTGGTAGCTGTTGACCTACACTAATAGTATGGAAGTAATGCCTTCAACTTCCAATAAGCGTTTCGCGGTCGCTGACGAAAAGCACGCCATGTTTATGTAAGCTCCACTAGAAGCTGAGTCATTATTTGAGTAACGTCGTACTATGCATTGTAACTCACAGGTCTAGTGACAAAATAACGCTAGATGTGTTTAGTGGATAACCATACGTACAGCACAAGATTTACGAGATGCCTGCCTTTTCATTTGGCATCTCGTAAACCTCAGAGAGCGTGCAGCCAGCACACAAAGGAGGGCGAGCATGAAATACCGTCGCCGCAGAGGAAGCCGTTTTAAATCTTGTAGATGAAGAATCCAGCAGCAGCACTCGGGAATAGCTTGCGTGGTAGGCGTGTCCCATTGGTTTGTTCTCAGGAGCTGAAACAGCAGTTACTACGACCGTATCGTATCCAGCGGGTATAGTGTCTCACAACAGCAGATTATGGGCCTAGGCTGGCTTTCGTCAATTGGTTCCTAGAACATGGTGCGGATATGCCATAATTAATTATGGTAATAGACGAAGCTACCTTTACAAAAAATTATATTTTCAATGTTTATAGCACCCATATATGGGCGGAAGAAAACCCTCACACCACGAGAGAGCCGATGGGCAGGAATAAACGAAACGCTTATATATACCAATGAACCACGCGCCAGTGAAAGTGAAACGCGCTGACATACTTCTGGTTTTGAAAGGAAGAGTACGACTCCCGCTCCCAGCTACTGCACGCTGCAACGTTGCTCACGTGTGCGTTTTATGTTCTAAAATATCTCCGCAGAAAGAGTTTATAGGAAAAAATGAAAGATACAAAATATATTCCAAATAATGAGATGTGCAACTCCCCTGCCACCGCTCGGCCTTCGCTGATAGTCGGGGTATAAGGAACGTCCCTGTGTGGGGCGGGGTCCCCGGTCTGCGTGTCCGACTGCCGCGTCTATATCCAGAAATTGTAGCGACCGTGTCTTTGCTGCACAGTCACTCCTGGTTCCAGCGGCCCGATGTCTCCCTTCATCTCATCTTTCCCTCCCGGGGGTGTCCCTTTGTAGGGCGTCGGTACAATATCGTCATTCCTGGATCGCTGCTGAATCCCTTCTCCTTCAGAATCCAAAACAAACCCTTCCACTCAATATAATTAAAATGTAACGTGATAACTGAAAGGAAAATGTAAACCTAAGTTTCTGAAACCTTATATTTATTTTACTAATTATACACCCATAGCTCAGAACATACTTAATGAACTATGTTGAGATTTGATACTCTTTTTAACGATACTTAGGCTGTGTTTTTGTATAGGGAAAATCTTAATAATGTGTATATTTCTCTAAAGTCAACAATGAAGGTACATAAAAAGTACAAAATATACGTGTATATTTGAAACCAGTACATATAACATACAGAAAAAATGAAATATAAAAACATGAAAATTTCAACATGCAATTGTTCATCTACACGTAATAAACACTGAATAGTGTTATGCAGATGTTATATGCGGTAATTTTGAAAACATCAGCAGGGAAAACCTAAATTTCCTAAAGCGCTTTTGGCTAGAATTATGAACTAATTTCAGTGTAAGTTGGCATACATGCGTCGCATCTTATTATGAAAACAATATTGAATTTCATTCATAAAGAGAGGGTGTGAAATACCACGCAAATATGATAGCCCAATTTCCAAATTGCATATATTTATATGAGACCCTATTCTGCAATTTGTATTAACAACGCATTATTAATCAGAACTCCTTAGCTTATTAATGTTAAAAAAATGAGCTGTGTATCAATCCTGGCGAGATTTTCCTAAATATCAGCACCCGCATTTTATTGCTAAAAGAGTACTTGTTTCATGTACCTATTTATTCAGGCTGTCTCTTTCTTTGAAAGAGGTGTCAAAGGTGAACGATACCTGCAGCTCCTAAAATATGTTTTAGAGTTGTGTGTTTACGATATGCCTCTATCAAAACGTCGGAGGTTGTACTGGAGCTCCTACGCACTTCTCTGTGCGTGTACGACAATGGTTTAATGAACACTTTCCTGAGCGATGGATTGGCCGCAGAGGACCTGTGGAATGGCCCCTACGGTCCCAATATCTCGCACCGCTTGATTTCTTTCTATCGGGTCACCTTAAATCTGTTGTGTGCACAACACGTCTACGTTCCATTGACGTTTCGTTCTGCTTGTCACGCTATAACACCAACAATATTACCCCATGCTCGTATCCATAACTGCGGGGCTCAAGAGGGACATCAGTTTGAACATTTAATGCGAAATGGTGCTTTTTGTGTATAAAACAGAGGCCATTATTAATATACGATATAAATATTCAACATTCAACTCTTCAAGAGTTAAAGATTTCAATTGTCCTTATGAGACCGAACTTTTGGGACAACTTGTATATCTAATGCTGAGAATGAATTCCCACCTGCTCGGTCTAAGAATAAAGCACACAAAGTTTGCCGGAAAGTGAAGCCGAAGGTTGAATACACTTACACTTTTATGTTGATATGCCTTTTCAACAACGCCGCAAAACTTGAGAGGGAGCAAAAGTAAGTTTTGCTTTGGTTCTATAGAGGCCTCTGTTGATTCTCACCAGAACGCTGCTAGGGAAACAAACGAATAACTTCTCCCAGGTTAGTTCAGTGTAACCGAGTCATCACATTGTTACAAACTTTATTTACTTTAATCCAATATCTGGATACAACTGAAAGTGTTGCTCTTCCGAGTAATGCGTTGCTACTAAAAGGTTCTACATGAAAAGCAAAGAGAGAGAAAATCGGTATATCTGTTGAACGACGATCTGGGTCACATGCATACATGTGTACGTGATGAGTAAACGCCTTACAGCAATAAGCATCTCACTGTGATTGGTCATTTTCCCAAGTGCACCCAGTTCGTAATTTACACCACTTTTCAAAGGGATGGCCAATAAATTATTTAAATGCACAAAACGGAACGTTGCGTTTCGATATGTGATGTGATGCAGAAATAATTACAAGGATATGAATCCTGTCCAAGCGCCGAGAGACAGGTCAAACTTGTAGAGCTGGCAAGCTGCAAGATTTGGTATACGAAAGGAACAAGGATTGCTGCATTTACCGATATATTTATGAAATTCCTAGCGCGGTTAGTCTACGGCTCCCTGTCCAGTTAAGCTGTAGCCAGATTTAGTTATCTCTTATTGGATCAGACTTTTAACTCTTACAGCGTAGAAAGAAGCTTCTTTTTGTGGCTTTATTATCCATACCATACCAAGAACTTGACACAAAACGCTAGTACACACTATGTCATTTCACATATCACAACCAGAGCTGCCAAGGACATGCATTTTACTCGCTCGTTTCGAGTATACCGAGCTTCTGATTCATATGTCCTCCCGTGGAAAATGGGCATTCGCTCGTTCGGAGTTCACATCTCAGCGCTGTCAGGCAAATCAATGACATGTTACTGCCTTCTTCTATGGTCAAAACATCTTTTACTACATTATGTTACCCAAATTCCATTTTACACACTCTATTGTCATTACATCTAAGCACCAATATGTTCCAAAATAAATACCACACAAGTTTTATATACAAATTCATCAGAATTTCTGTAAGAGAAAAAGATAAACAACCCAGAGTCATGTGCATAAATATTTAGTAAGTACGCATTACAAATTATAGAATATATTATATAATTACTATTCTTTAAACTCCAGAAATTGCTCTACCAAACAACACAAATTAACTGAAAGTTGGTTGCGTCTCTTTAACCCTATATAGAATGGCCGTGCTTAAAATTGCGTTTTGGTTTAAGGAGATACAAATTGGCAAACCTGAGAATAAACTCGGAAATGGAAAAGCAACGGTACTTGAGAGCACAAAATCTCAAACAGTATAAAAATAAAACCAACGGAGTTTTCTTAAAGACATATTTTAGAACACTTCATGTCTCGACCATAATCCCAAAGCGCTTCTTCTGGTTTTATGTTGCAACTGATAAGCTCCCTTATTTAATGCTAGAAAATGTTTTCACTTGTGCTGCTCGACTCCATACTAGTAACATCTCGCGAGCTCAGGCTGCGGCAACAGGTAGCCTTCGCCTTACGTCTGGTCAACTGGGGTTCGAACAGGAAATAAGATACATACTCGTTTGCTATACCGAAACCGATCGGGATGGCTCAGGCGGTTACGTCTGTGGCCCGCATTCGGGAGGTTCCGGGATCGATCCCCGGCGACCGCCCACTCTGGCCCATGGATTATCCATGGTTTCCCTGGGTCGTCAGGCGAATGCTGGGGTGGTTCATCTTCTATCACGACTCTCCTTCTTTTCATTTCCTGTATCCATCATCTTCCTTGTCATCTGTTTCAGAGTTGTAGGACCAGGCGGTGGTGTACGGCGGATTGCGACTGGGCGGTGGCTTGCGCTCTGTACCGCTCAGTTAGGTCTCTCCTCAGCGTGGGGCTCCACTCCGGGGGACCCTGGAGGTTGGTGGCTTGTGGGCAGGAACCGTGCGGCGTGTGGAAACGTTAGGGACCCCGTCCATGCTTGCGCTCGTTGTCATTCGGATCTGGTTGCCAGTTCTCCGATTCGGTCTCTCCCCTCATCCCTCCCTCCCAGGGGTCACGTTGAAAGTACAATGGGCCGACTGACCTGCTTGCGGTGCTCTGTGCCGCTTCCGGGTGCCCCTCCGTGATATGGTCTTTTGTTATACCAACGGAATGGACTGAGAGCCAGCCGGACACCGTTCTGGTTCTGGTACACCCAACTCGCCCATGTACAAGAGCTTATTTGTGTTCGAACAGGAAGTGACATACATACTCGTTTGTTATACCAACGGAATGGACTGAGAGTGGGACACCGTTCTGATTCTGGTACACCCAACTCGTCCGTGTACACGAGCTTATTTGTGTTCGAACAGGAAGTGATATACATACTCGTTTGTTATACCAACGGAATGGACTGAGAGCGGGACACCGTTCTGATTCTGGTACACCCAACTCGTCCGTGTACACGAGCTTATTTGTGTTCGAACAGGAAGTGATATACATACTCGTTTGTTATACCAACGGAATGGACTGAGAGCGGGACACCGTTCTGATTCTGGTACACCCAACTCGTCCGTGTACACGAGCTTATTTGTGTTCGAAAAGGAAGTGATATACATACTCGTTTTTTTATACCAACGGAATGGACTGAGAGCGGGACACCCTTCTGGTTCTGGTACAGGCGCTTCAAATGTTTTCCGGTGGTCCAGGGTGTGTAAAGGAATAGGGGGAAGGAATGTCATCTCGACTAGTCATGCCTGGTTATAACCGACAGTAAGTGCCGGTATCGTCTCAAAGTTCACATTTACTTCTGTGTATGCTCGTATAATTCAGCGACCTGAATCTAAGAGGAAAGAAGGCGAAACTAAATGCTTTTCTCTTTACTAGATCTATTCCAACGAAATAAATCACCATTTTCTTTACATAATATGTTGTTTAAAAACCAAATATTGCACTTTTTATGAAAGTGATACAGAAGTTTAGGATGCACTATTCACTAATTTCCTTGAGAAACAAGTTTCACATAATGTATATCATATTTTTAACGACTTTTGCTAGTAAAACATAATAATAGTTTCATAATTACCACGCAATAGATAGTTCTACGCGAACTCCGAAGCAGAGGGTATTTATTATCTTGAATATAAACTTGTTTTGCTTTTTAAATTTACAGAGATTGATCACAACATTTTGCGCTAAGTGTGTGGTTCCATACAGTTGGCACATTCAATTCTGATAACATTTAAGTAAAGTTTTAAAAATACGGAAGCAAAAGTAATATTAATGTCAAACTGTAGAAGCAGTTTGAGCACAATTAAGTGCACATTTAATTTTCTTCAAAATGAGATACATTTTGCGTTTATTATTGAAAAACGAATACAGATTGTTCTACTTGAAACATAATTCCCCTCATACACTCATAAGAGAAAGGAAGAAAAACCGTGCCAACTCTATAATGGACGTAGAGTAGAAACACCTATGCAGCTATTGTATCTAAAAGGAGAAAATGTTAATAGATACGAGGAAACAACTTTTAGCGCAAAATATGCAGTTTGTATATACATAGCTGTTTTATTCGGTTAGGATAACGTACAAGTTAAATTTTCAAAATAGTGACCCGAAAATTTTAATGCAGAATGCTTGATGTACGTTTGTTGCAATTGGTTCATTTAAAAGCGCTCTATTCTGAAAATTAAATTGACTTCAAAAGTAGACCTACTTTCAAACTACAGATCTGAAGAAAGCAACAAGAAATTAAAAAATCTGATGTGTTACACTCACACGACTTTCTCTACTCTTGTACAAACTATTTTTACAAACCCTTATTCTCCATCTACTTCATGTTACTCGAGATAAACATTTGCAGACTCTATCTTATTGCTAATTTTCTTGTAGATGTAACGGGAATATATATTTACAAGGGCAATATAGAAATACAGTAGCCTTTAAGCATAGACATTACTCTTAATAGCTGGTTGCTAGGTGCAGCACCATCCTCTTTGCCACAGATTAATACTCTTTGCATATCCAAGACAAAAAAATGAATAACGAATTCCCGTTTGAGAAAATAAGTATTGAAAAATTTAAGGGAATAACAAGCAATATCTCGAAAATGCTTCACTCAACAAAAAAAATGTGTATGACATAAATTGTGTATTTTAACGCGATCTACATTTTTTGTGTAGTAAAATTTTGCCTATCTCTTATGGTTTACCAGTTATGTAAAAGTCGCTCACAATGAAGAATACTTTTGGAGACATTCCCAGAAAATTCAAGATATACATCTTATTTTGTCATGAAAATATCTTAAACATATGATATTTTAATCAAAATCGTTAGAGCCATTTTTGAGAAAATAAAATTATCGAAAAATGTTTCATGTAAGGGTAATCTGGGGTGGGGGGATTTTCTTGAAAACCTTCGTGTCGCATCTCTGGAAGATACTGAACCTAAATGCCAAGTTTGGTGTTTATCCGACTGTTCGTTTCTGAGTTATGCTGCTCAAAGACACACAGACAGACACACACACACACAGACACACAGACACACACGGACATGTTTCCAAAATTGCTTTTTTTGGATTCAGGGGATCCCAAAACATATATTTCCGGTGAAATCTCGGTATCGAATATTTGGGTGGAATACAATACTTCCCCTACTTACTATACGTAGTAGAGAAAGTAAAAAAAGTGTTAGATACTTTGTATTATGTTTCACGTTCTGAATTCTTAAAATGCTTCTCTTCCCTGGTCTAGAATAGTATGGGATGTGTAACGGAGGGGACTCCACACCGATTCAGTGAATGAGCATATTGTGCCTGAGCCCCTCGAGGGGTCGCCCCCGGAAGGGTGGGACGAGGTGAGAGACACCGAGACACCGGGCGGCCGGAAGCAGGAGTGACGGAATAGCAAAGACAAGGTTCCTAAAATTTCCAGATTGAGACGCCCCGACAGTCCGGCAGGCAAACCGGGAACCCCATCCCGCACAGAGGGTCCAACGCCCCCAATAGGTGGTCCTTATACCCCGGCAACCAGCCGAAGGCCGAGAAACGGATAAGGTTCCACAGATTCCATCCTTTTTCCATGCCACGCGGTACCGGAACATCATCGCCGACACTTGCATCCCTGAAACAGACCTAACGGGGTTAAGGATGAACGAAACGAGGAATGGAACGATATGGAAGGACAGGAAATTCGGGGGCTGAGAGAGACCGCATCAGCATTCGTTGTCGATCCGGAGAAACTCCCGAAAAAACCCATAGGTCAAAGTGGGAGGTCGCCGGGAAGCGAACTAGGGATCTCCCGAATGCGAGTCGCACACGTTTCCGCGGCGCCACCTGGACGGAAACTGGAAGTTCCGTAGTTCAAATCTCGGCTATGGCACTGAGTTTTTCAATCTGATTCTATCTTTCCAACCTTGTCCTACACACGGCTTGAGTGAAAGAGTCTTCTTGTTAATTGAGATGAACTGCCATTACAAACTTCGTTGTAAGTATAAGAAGAATGCAGTAGCTCAAACGATAGTCAGATTTTTATGTGGTGTCTTTGAAACTCCACGCTCTGGTGTCTAACGTGTTGCATTCACACAACTTTCTCTTCTCGCCATTCTACAAATTCTTTTTACTAAAGCTTAGTTTTTCTGTCTACTTCTTATAAAGAAGTAAACTTCAGATAAACTTCCAATTCACCTTTAGCCCATCTCTGTGATGCGGGGGTTGCTGCACATTCAAGAGGTCCTGAGTTTGAATCTCGGTTAGAGCGAGTTAACTGGATAAAGTTTTTCCAGGGTTTCCTTCTTATCCTGAGAAGATGAATGTCAGATGACTAAGCTCTCAGGATCTCGGGCTCATTTTGACCATTTCATTCATTCATCGTTCGTGATGGCCTGCCCAGTTAAAATACTTTAATTAAACACCAAAATAAAAAGTTCACATTTACACATTTCGTTGTAGTATACGCAGATAAAGCCATAATCACATTTTCAAAAAGCATGTCACTACGTGATGCTTTCAAATCCCATGCTGTTTGTATGACCTGGACAAAAACAAAACGAATAGACGCTTCCCAGTTACAAAAAGTATTCAAACCAACAACAAAATATATCTGGGAAATAGTTAACTTTATAAAATATATGTATGACAAATTGGGTGCTTTAACTGAGTCTGCATTTCTTGTGTAGCAAAACGTTGTCCATCCTTTACAGTTTACCAATTATACAAAAGTCATTCAGAATGAAGAAGCCTTGAGAGGCTCTTCTTACAAAATTCGAAATATATATTTTGTTTGTTATGAAAATATCTTAAACGCTAGAGCCATTTTTGAGAAAATAACAAATTTCGAAAATTCTTCCATGTAAAGGGTTTTCAGAGTGGAGAGGATTTTCTTGAAAATCTTTGTGTCACGTCGTTGAAAGATGTGACACAACTTAAATACCAAGTTTGGTATTTAACCGACTTTTCGTTTTGGAATTGTGTTGTTCACAGACACACAGGCATATGGAGATTTTGCTATGGTATATTATGTATTGCATTCACATGACTGTCTCTAATCATTCTTCTACAAATTATACTGACAAAGCTTATTCTTGCATCCATTTCATGTTAATACAGATAACCTTCATCGCCTATTTACACAAGTCGTAGGTATAAGTAGAACATATTAAGTTAATGTGATAGTCAAACCCCTCAAAGCTGATCGCTATGTGATAGCTTTGGATTGGTTGGCTACTGAGGGGACGTGGCACTGATCCACATAGTGGATATTGTGCCTACGCTCCGGGAGGAAGGATGAGGCGAGAGGAGACACTGGGCAGGGTCCCTACGTTTGCAGATAGAGACGGACGGGCAGACCGTGGACCTCACTCCAGAGGGGATCCAATGCCCATCAAGGGGGTTAAGATACCGTCGACAGCCAACCGAAAGCCGAGAGACGGGACGAGTCACAAAGAGCATCCTTCTCCCCTGTCATACTGCACCAAAACACCATCGCCGACAGTTCATACCCTGAAAGAGAAAGGGATGAAGGAAATGAGAATGGATTTGAAATGGAGGGATGTGAGAATCCTTCCCAGCATTCGTCTGGCGACCCTAGAAAAACCCCCGAAGAAAGCCATGGGTCAGGAAGGTCGGCCACAGGAATCGAACCCACGACCTCCCATTTGCGAGTCACAGACGTGGTAGCTTTGAAATTCTGTTCTCTTTGTATGAACACAAGAGAGAAAGAAAGAGAGATAGATAGAAAGAAAGAAAGAAAGACAATAGCTATTTGCAGTTGAGAGAAGTATATATATTTGATAATTCAAACTAATAACAAAGAATATTTCAGAATAGGTAAAATATAAAAAAAAAATTTGGATTACAAATAAACATGAAAATGTTATTTGATATAAATTTTGTGCTTTAACAATTTATTGTGCAGTAAGATTTTGGTCTCTCTTTCGATTTACTAATTATCAAAAGTCGTTCACAATAAAGATAAATTTACAAACCATTCCTTGGAAATTACATATATACATTTCTTTTATCATGAAAATAGCTTAAACTTATGTATTTTAATCAAAATCCTTAAAGCTATTTTTGCAAGAATAATAAATGTCGAAAAATGTCCAGTGTAAAGCGTAGTTTGGAGTCGTAGATTTTCTTTAAAATCTGCGTGCCACATTCTTGGAAGAAGTTGAGCCTAAACGCTAAGTTTGGCTTTTAACTAACTTTTGTTTTTGAGTTATGCTGTTCGCGGATGCACACACATGGACCTTTTTCTAAAAATAAATTCATTGGATTCAGGGAGTCACAAACGTGATTTCTGTTGAAACTACGACATTGAAGTTTTAGGTAGAACACAATACTTTCTCTACTTACTGTAGCTGCATAGTAAACAAAGTGAAAATGTTGTCTTTGGGTTCAGGGCTCTCAACGCGTGTATTTCAGGTGAATCTCCTTTTTTTTTTTTTTAATTTTTGGGTGGAATACAATACTTGCTATACTCACTGTAATTAAATAGTAGCGTAAGTAAAAATGTTTTCATTGGTTTCAGGGAGTCTCAAAACGTGCATTTCCGGTGAATCTCGTTTTTTTTAATTTTTGGATGGAATACAATACTTGCTATACGTACTGTAAGTGCGTACTAGGGAAAGCAAAAATGCTTTCTTTGCATTTAGTGTGTCTCAAAACATGTATTTCATGTGAATCTCGATATTGAATTTTTGAGTGGAATACAATACTTTCCATACTTAGGTAAGTAGTAGAGACAGTGAAAAGAAGAGTTGTGATATAGATAAACGCCTGTTTGTCGTTACGTCATCTTGCATGCAACCAAATAGGGAAAAGTGTAACTTAGACTGTAACTTGAAATAATTTCTGGCCTAAATTGTTGTCACGATTAAGCTAAAGTGCACGGTAAGGTCATACTTTATAAGGATATTATGATAAATAAAGACCATGTTAGTTGATAATGGGTAGAGAAAATAGTGAGTATTGAAAACCAAACCATTCTGTTTTAACACTTGCTTATTATAGAATGATATTGTGCCTCTAATTAAAAAAAAATAGTTTGCATACTGCTTATGTCGCTGTGCTGTAATGTTATTGCTGTTTTTTTCCACAGTTATTACCTTATTTTAGCCAAGTCTAAGGGAAATGTGTTGGAATTATTTTTTTAGCATTATTACTCCCCTAACCTTTTAGAGCAGTTATGAGCTAACCTGTCGATAACCCCCGGGCTACAAACACGTGGCACGGAAAACATTTGGAGCCGTCTGTACACGAGCTCATCTGTGTTCCAACAGGAAGTGACGCAAACGGAATGGACTGAGAGCGGGACACCGTTCTGGTACACCCAACTCGCCGGTGTACACGAGCTAATATGTGTTCCAACACATACTCGTTTGGTATACCAAACGCAATGGACTGAGAGCGGGACACCGTTCGAGTCCTGGTACATCCAACTCGCCCGTATAGACGAGCTCATTTATGTTCGAAGGCATGAATGGTAGAGATTAATAACAAAACCGTTCGATGGACAGCTCTAATCACAACCAAGATTGGGCTTGCTTTGCGTTAGGAGAAGCTTAAGTCGGCAGTTTATTATCTGCCAGGTATTGTTACCTAAAATGTCTCTACAGGAGTAGCAAGTTAAGATTAGCTTTTTATCCTTAAAGGATAACAATACTGGTAAGACAACATTATGATATTTATAATTTCGACGGTTATACCTTGCCATTTAGCACGTATACACACTTTCTCATGTAGTTACTCGCTTATATTTTGTCGTAAGTGATAATTTAATTAATGACACAATAGTGGGAACCATGTCCTGGTACAGTGACTAGAACTCTAATATTATACCTCATTTGTGGTGCTCTGCAAGCTTGCACAACACTAGATGAAGGTCAGCAGAACGATTCCAGGTTCATCAGATGGGACTGCTCGGGTTCGATTCCCGTCGACCGCCCATTCTGACCTTCGGTTTTTGCTGATTTTCCCTGGTCGGTAGGCGAATACCTGGGTGCTTTCTCATCTACTACCGTTTCCTTTCTATCGTTTCTCTTTCATTCCGTTTTGTCGTCCTCCGTGGTGTAGTAGTTACCATGCTAGCCTCTACTTCCCGAGGTCGCGGGTTCAAACCCGGCGGAGGGCGATTGATTTTTTCGGGCGTAACAATGCTTACCATGGCTCCTTCGGAAGGGAAGTAAAGCCAGTGGTCCCGCGTGGTAGATTTGCGACACGTGAAATAACCTCAAGCCTGAACAGAATTACCGGTCTTTCACGCCCAATATAGAATGGGACACTAAGGAAAGCAGCTAAAAGCGCCCATAAATAATACTCAATTCAATTTAATTTTTCATTCCGTTTCCTTCACACGTTTCAGATGTGCTTTTAGGTTTCGTGGCATAAGGCGTTTCCGGACAGATGGCGCGGATTGTCGCTCAAAAGAAACAATACTCCCCGTGGACACTAGAGGGCTGCTTGGTCTATGGATCTCTCATCGCCCTCTCTAGGCAGCTCCGGCAGTGGGACGTGTTTTCGAGCCTGGAAATGTTAGGGACTTCCGCGCGTCTCTGTGGTCTTCTGCCTGCGACCTGTAGCCTCACTTCATTTCTTCCTCCTGAGGGTCGTAGCCACAATGTGTCTATGTAAATCTAAGTGATCGAGGTGTCCCCCTCCGTTGTATAACCTATAACACTTAGTTGCTCCAAGCTGCAGGACCCTGTGTTCTAGCATAAACTTCAAAACCCTTATTGACGACCTTGAAACCATTAATATAACTTAACTGTGTCTAGGCATATTTACCATCACCAAATTTCTTCACTCATCTGTTCGTATTGTGTGTGTTTCATAGTGTAAAATATAAAGTTGTTCCATTCTTTGTTTGAAGTAAACACCAAAATAATCTAGGCTTCAGAACACGTTTGACTCCGAAAAATCTAATACGTGGAAGTCAATCTGTAATAACCCAGTACTCCAGATTCAAATTAGTTAACCCAGTGAAAGCTTTCCACGTGTAAAACCTATAGTTTAGGGAAAGCCGGTAAATATTTTAATATAACCTCAGGTTGATGGAAGGAGTTAATTGAACACACATTTTCGCATTTGAATAATGAATCACAGACATTTAGTTTTACGTTTTCTGTTAGACGGAGGTAGCACCGATACAACTTTTTGTCATTGCGGCAACATCAGTAATAGTCGCACTGCTATAGTTTTACAGAATTTAAGCGTTAACTGAGAATGATGTGATTATGCAATAGGTCCAAGTAATAGTGAATGTGTTCGGAATAAGTATATCTGAAAACAGCATAACCCTCTCAATTATGACAAAAGCTACGTGCACATAGTACGGTCTTGCGTTTACTGTTTATTTTAAACGGTCTTTACAGTTATATACCTCTCACAATGTATATAACCTGTTATACGAAGATGTATATCATTTGCCGTTCGTTTTTTAAACAATCTGAGTTAACTGAGTATAGCTACCTTGCCTAAAATGAAACTCCGTATGATTTATTTTTGTAGTGTAAAATTTCCAGTTACTGTTATTAGTTGGAAAAACATTTTATGCTTTTAAACACAAAGTTGAACTAAGTTTAAGGATGTACAGAGCGAGCGAAAGTAAACTAATTTGCTTGATGAAGAGAAATCAGTGAATGTGGGGTTTCATTATTGTTTGCTAGGAATGCAATGCCTGTTGAACAGCTAGGGAGTTTTTGTGCATAGAATGGACAGGAAATTAGATCATTCTCTCTTCTATGTCATGGCACTACTCATGTATTAATAGTATTGCAAACAAAATCAGTCTGCATCAGTTGATTCATCCTAATTCCAGTGAAAGCTATTTGCTTTTTAAGCTTTAAATTGTCCGATTTCTGTGGGATGGGGAAAACCAATGCTGTTAATTTAATACTCACACGTAAAGGACATAGGCATCACGTAACAGAGAAAATATTAGGCTGAGATGAATAGTGGTTTATTTGTGGGCATCGACTCTCAAAGAAGAACATTTTAGTTTTAGTCCTTTTTTCCTTCGGTAAAACTCAGAATTTGTCCTTCTATAAACGTTAACGTCGCGATTCACTTCAATATTTGGTCGCTAATACTGTATTTGTTGTAATTCTGAAATGGCATTAGGCTAATAATTCAAATAATTAAAGAGACCAGACGTCTATCAAGATAAAGTGCAACCTCGTACACCGAGAGTCGTTATAGCTTGAGGTGTAATTACTCGAATTTGTCTTGTTACTGTGAACCACAGTTGGTAACTCTGCAATCGTCCGCCTTTCGCCTCAGCCTGTAACACGCAGCTAAGTTTGCGAACAAATGAACATCTCCTAACGGGATGCATTACGCAGCGGTATGTGTTCTTGTTTTGTTTCGTGGAAAACCACCCTATGGACGTTGTTTATGCAGAGCGGTCGTTTCAAGACACGGCCACGAATCGCGTGTATGCTTGGTTCGCTTGCACTGCAGTGACCTCCGTATTGTTCCGCTGATTCACTACCGGTGAAGGACCCACTCATCGGCTGTCATTTGATGGCTTCTGTTCGTGTTGTACAGACTAGAGAGTGTTCATCCTGCAACTCAAAAGCGTAAGCTTATTCAAACATCTGTGTTGTGTAGGAATTACTTTATTCTTTATTGAGTATTATTGTTGTTGTTGTTACTGTTCTTGTCTTTTATTAGTACATCGAAACTCCTACCGAAAAATTCACGCTTGAACAAATAATTTTTATTACGATACATATGTTAAACCGAATCATATAAACAGGTGTGTGAACGATTACAGGAGACATTTCCTGGCATTCAACTTCAAATATGGATACTCTCAGATATATGGTTAATAAGTTTAGGACAACAGGATCGCTAAACGCAGCCCCTCCCCCAGTTCACCGGATCTTAGTGTGTGCGACTTCTATTTGTAGGGAACCCTAAAAAATAAGGTTTACAAAAACAATCCACACACCGTAGACGACAATATCACATTAGTAGTAAGGATAACGCAAGAAGAACTTAATTATGCGTGTGAATGGAAATTTCATCCGAAGATGCCATGAATGTCTCAGTTCGGATAAACACCGCTCATAACAACGTTAGTGCTCATTATAATGCAGCTACTATTACTCACGTTTTAGAATGAAAAAGCCACCGGTGTAGTAGACAGCGCGCGGAACACAAATATGCGCGTCCGCGGCAGGGTCATAAAATGACCGCTCTGTATATGTAAGGAGAAGTCCATGTTTGTAGTTTCAAACTGAAAAATAACTCTTTATGCATTCTGTCGTTACAAGAGGTTTAGAATATGGGTTAACTCTTGATACTAAAACAAAAGATTTTCTGCATTATTGTGCGGCGGTATTCTTTGTTAAGTTTGAAAGCTCCACGTTGTGGTAGCCAATTTGTGGCGGTATTAGTGTTTGTTTAAAGAATGCTACTGTTTATTTGCCGCACGTATAAAAGAAAATTTGACGCGGTCACTTCGTGTTATCTTTTACTGAGCGCCTATTATTGTATTTAATTTTGGGTTCACTGTCCTCCGGCTAGCTATGATCTTTTTTGGTCGAGCACTTATCTTATACAGGTGTGTAAACGGAAAGGAGTTTTTATCCAAAGATAACACTGATGAAAGGATTTGTTTTACACTTTTTATTTACTTAACACATTATTCACTTTCACCTATTAATCGTGACACTCGATAAACTGAAACTGTTATAATAACTTATTTACTGCACATTATTAATTCGCGAACTTCAACTTTTTTGTGTAATTAACTTTACGACACTTGAGATTTTTCATAACTTTGCTACGCGTAACCTGCGAATCGATAAACTATGCTCTGTATTCACCATGACTGCTTTCGTTGAATTCAGCGACGTGTAATGCGCAAATGTTTCCGATGGACTGGAGACGACGTGTAATGTACAAATGTTTCCGATGGACTGTATGGATCTACCTCTGACTTAGCTCTTTTTATACTCCCACACCCCGATATGCCTAAAGATTATAACCGAGCTGCTATTGGTTAATAAAACGCGCCAACATTAGCGTCTATTTTTATATCCAATGAAAATTACGAAAACATATGCTCTAGGGAAAATGTTCCAGCAAATTCCTAAGAAAAACGCGCCAATATTACGTCATTTGCTCGTCTCTAATAATGATAAACAGCTCACCCCCTCGCTACATCATTGCACGCTATTATTGTCAGTTTCAATAAGGCCGTATAAACCCACTTCTCAACAATAATTACAATCAACAAACATCTCAAATCAATGTCACACAATAATGCATATTCACACTATAATCACTCTTTACATTTACATAATTTGTGATACAAATTACTGCGTCAATTGCTACCAAGTTTATAACTAGATTGTCGTTGGAAGTGTTTCTATGGGGATAAGACGCTACATGATAAGATACCACCTCACGCATAAATCCGTTGCTTAACTTACAGTGGTCTGAAATAGGCGCGGTCCACTCGAAATGCTTATAACTTATAATTTTGCTCTTCATTAGTGCAAAGTAGTATATTTCAGCAAGCCACCAACTGCAGCAATATCTACTGAGTCTATCTTGTTGCCTCTTTCGACAAGAGGGTAATCTATTGCATGCTGCTACGATAGGAAATGCACTGAAAAAAGAAGTGTGTTAAAACAGAATGCGTAATGTGAACTAAAAGGAATAGCCATATAGTGTTTTTTATACCTACTCCAGGATACAATCTCTAACAGACAGCTAATGTTTACAGGAGAATGAGTAGGGACATGGAACGGGCATAACCAAACCGTGGTCCAGAAATTTTGTTTGGGGAGAGGGATAGAGAAAGGGAAGAGATAGAGCAATAGTTTTTCTTTTGGGATTTGTCAAAGTCCAAGGAAAGTCTCAAACAACGTGCTAAAGGCAGCAGTTGATTATGAAATTCGTTTCCGCAACACCGATGTTGTACAGTCCTGCACAGGTGAAGCACTCCCGTCTTACAACAGCAGCTGTTCAGGAGTTGCTGATGCAGCACTATGGAAGTAACCGCGTGTTGGCCGAGTTTGTAATAGAATCAGATTAGCTTTACGGAATGTTTACTTCTTTGTACTTCTAAAACCACTTGCATACTTGTGTACCACAAAGAACAAGCACAACGGTAGGTGACAGAGCGTGTAAACAATCCTATTTTGTCGAGAAGGAATCTGTTATTCACTCCAGGCGAACGATTTGTTCTTTACCTAAGTCTTTATATTCCTAAGAAGCGACACGTTTTCCTGCATTTATTTAAATTCAGCATGAGAAGTTTATGTAAATAAAGTAGAGAATATCAAGTGTTATCGTTGTAGCTATAAGTATTCAATGATACAAATGAATGCAATGTTGAAACTGGCAACAGTACCATATTATGGGTCACCCGTCCAGCCTGGATGAAGAAGACCAGGTGGAACACTGTACTGACAGGTACAAGCTGGAACACAAGAACACTTTAACTGTTACGACTATGACCAGGGAACGAGGGACACCTCGCACCTCGACCCATCGCGGATCTTTTGTGCTTATCACACCCAGAACGAACGGAGGAGAAGGAACCGCAGGATACTATAGGCCGCAGGCAAGCCAGCGGAAAGAGACGCGCAGAGGTCCCTAACTATCCCAAGCTTGATGACCCGGTCACACCGGCGGGCCACTCAGACAAGGCTTCCCTCTGGCGGAACCTGGGAGAACTCGACCCACCTAAGGCGGCTCAGAGAAGGCTGGCATCTGGCAGGACCGTGGAGAACTTTCCGATGATCAAGCATTTGCACTATCTGTTCGACACGGACCAACACAACACAACACCGAAGGCTACCTGAAATATGAAAGAGGAAGCGAAATGATAAGAAATTGAGGGAGAATCATTCATGGTATAAGAGAAAATACCCAGCATTCCCTTGCCAACTAGGGAAAACCACGAAAAACCCATGGTCAGATTGGCCGGCCCCAAGAATCGAACCCGGGACTCTGAATACGAGTCTCAAACGTTACCGCTGAGCCATCTAGCTCGGTTATTGATAATCGTATTATGGAAACCTCGCTAATTCAGAGGCCTATAAGGTAATGCATCTGTAAAGTTTTGATAAAAATTGTAAAAATTTAAAAAATGAACATTTTTTCATAATAAAATAATATGAATTCTAAACCTTAAGAAAACATATCGATTTTCCCGCTTGGTACACTTAAACTACCAACTAACTTAAGCTATAAATTGACCGTCGCATGCTTATTAATAGACACGCCCAACTTTAAAACTTGTTTTATCGCAAACTTTTTCAGCATTTTTTTAGACTCTAAATTCTCCACACGATGCATGCTTTTACTAATTTTTTTCAAAAGTTTTGTACTGCCTGTTAAAAAGGCATTAAAGAAAATGACCTACATTTTTAAAAATAAGCTCTAGTTTTAGAAATAAATTATTAACTTTCGAAAAAACAAGAATTTGAGAGACTACAAAGGTCATGGTTTTTCTACAGTAATTAGATGTCAATATAAAAAATCTGATGTAATAGACCTTTTTGTAAACTTTTTGCTGTAAAACCGAAATCGTTTATCTGAATGTTTTAAAAAATACATCCTGTCAAGCAGTTTCATTAGAGCAATGAATTTACACAATACAAATTAATATTTAAATAACCGTGTAAGCTAGAATTTTTAAACACGGCAAAAACATTGTTGTTATTGTATGTGATAACTAGCATACATACTGTGGATTTTCCAAATTTCACAGATGCATTACATTAAATAGAAACCAACATGCTTATCAACAACATAAATCATTTGAGACAGCTCTTTATCAGCCGGTGTCGGAGACTGAAAACTCATTAAAATCAAGAAATTGCTTCAGAGACTTTCCTTGACATTGAGGGAGTCTTTGATAATGTATCTTCAGAATCGATACTCTTAGCAACAAAAAGGCATGGGGTTAAAGACACTTGTTGCAGGTGGGTGAATACAATGCTGGGAAGCAGGAAGATTCTGACAACTATGTTGGATAAAACAATGCAGGTGTCAGAATCCAGAGGCTGTCCGCAGGGTGGGGCATTATCCCCACTACTGTGGGATATGATGGTAGACGAACTGCTGGCTAAATTGAACAAACAAGGCTATTGCACCCAAAGGATACGCTGATGACATTGTCATACTTATCCAGGGGAGGTTTGCCTCTAGTGTATCTGAGCTATGTTTAAGGCTCTGAAGTGTATGAAAAAATGGTGCAGCGGAGTAAACTTTTGGGCAAATACCTCAAAAACTGAACTTGTTCTGTTCACAAAAAAAGAGAATTTGACAACTCCCACATTCTTTAACAAAATAACAGTAGCTGCAAAGTAGTTCAAGTCTTAAGCATCTGGGCCTAACCCTAGATCAAGGGTGGCGAAAACGACTTCCTTCCGCGAGTCACCAAATATGCAACACGCACTGCATCACACAGCAGCATGTGAAAATCAAGCGGACGGCTGCAGAGAGGGAACTGCGCCTGCGAGTCAAAATAACTCGCGAGTCACGTTTTCGCCACCTCTGCCCTAGATAATAAACTGACCTGGAATTTGCACTGCAGAAAACAATAAACAAAAGGATAAATGCCACTCATGGCAGCCAGAAGAACTTTTAAAAAGGCATGGGGACTTAAACCACGCATGATGTATTGGCTTTAAAAAGCAGTGGTAAGATCTATAACAACTTATGGTTGCCTAATATGGTGGCACTCCCCTAACAACTGTAAGCAGAGCCATCTCAGAGTGGGTTAATTAACCACAAGCAGCAATGGGCGCAAGCGGAAGGACATAGACATAGTAAGAGAATGTTGTTAAGACCAATTTTGTCTCTTAATAAAGATGTCTTAAATCTCAGTAGGGTATAAGTCAGGCTAATAATAGGCCTCTTTACTGGACACCGTAGAATAAGAAGGCACCTTCATACAATGGGTATTTTTAAGGAAAGTCGAAATTTGAGGCTACGTGGCGAAGAGGAGCAGGAGGAAACTACGTGTCTATATTCGACTGCAAAGCACTAGTCAGATGAAGATATGAATACCTGGGAGCGACTGGCTCAACAGTTCTCACAGGAAAGAGTCTAGTTAATAGTCTACAATCCCTTGTTAAAGGTACTGGTCTATTTAGCTAGAAACAATAACGATACATCCAGGTTTCAGAGTTAGGGCATATATCCCTAATCTATGTTTGCGTTAATCTACTTTAATCATCCCGACCAGCTTCTAAATAGTTAACTAAATAGGTGTTGTTTATTTTACTTGCGGGGTTGTAGTAAACAAATTCCTTTAACACATCCCATCCAGAAGCTTTTGTGCCATAACCTAAATCTTTACTCGTTATATAAAATTTCAAGAATGAAGGTATCAAACATGAGACTGCAAGTTACCGCTTCACTTCGGTTTGAAATAAAATACTTTTTCAAATAGAGCACTAAGAAAGCACTTATGAGCCCAAAAGACCTTGAAGAACTCTACAAGAGTACCATTGACAAAGTTTACAATCCATGAAACTATTTGTTTGACTGATACAGAAGATGTGCCCATACGGAATGTTTGCAATCGATAATTACACGGCACATGTCTAACAAGAAGAAAGATCTAATTAGTTGGGTAGGACAAAGAAGAGCGAGAGAGGAATAATGCAGAAATTTGGAAAGGGTCAGAGGGTGGGAAAGAGACACGAGATAAAATCTGGCAAAGCTTTAGGGTCCATGTTAGATGGACGGACAGGTTGGTGGGGCGGTACGCAGCAGGGAACCGGTGCATGCTAATTAGGTTAAAAGCCGATTTTGTACCGGGTGCGTGTCGAGGAAGGGAGGAGGAAGGAGGGGATCTGTGCAAGCAAGGCTCGCCTGCCGGCAAACACAATTACTGCAAGGCGATTGATTCTTCTTCAGCCTTCTACCTGGCCGACCAATTGTTTCAAACAGAAAAACAAGCCCTTAAAGTACCGATCGATTGCCATGAACGCCAATCGACATCTGAAGCGAACCGGTGGATAATCGTTATTAAAGGAAACCTCCTGTGATGTATTAAATTTCTCTTAGTTTACTAACCCAACATAGACCTGTTATTGATAGTACTATGTCCTTATGGTTCAGAAAATCTCAGTATTAATATCAGGAAATACAAGAAAATTATGGACCAGGGCATAATTAAATATTTATCTTATCATAATTAAGGGCCTAAAAACCTAAGGTATAAATTCCTTATTACATTTTCATTTAAGATAGTTGTATTTAGAGATTAACCAGCTACGGCTTTCATCACAATTGTTTCTGACGTTAGTTTTGTTATATCAAGATACATGGCTCAGCGGTAACGTGAGCTGGCATTCGGGAGATGATCCTGGGCTCAATTCCTGGGGGGACCACTCTGACCATAGGTTTTTCGAGGTTTTCTCTGTATTTCAAGGCGAATTCTGGGGTGGTTTCTCTTTACCACAAAGTACCTTTCTCTCGTTTCCTATAATTTCTCATCCCCTTTAATGTTTCAGTAGGCTTAGGGCTGTGCAGTGTCGGTCAGTGTCGTACAGATGGCGCAGATGCTTGCCCGTTGGAAAGTTCTTCTCGGCCCTGCCAGATGGGAGCCTTCTCTGAGACGCCTCAGGTGGGTCGAGTTTTCCCTGGTTCCGCCAGAGAGAGGCCTTCCTTTGAGCAACCCGCCGTGTGACTGGGTCAGCAAGTTTGGAATCCTTAGGGAACTTTGCGCGTCTCTGTCAGCCAACCTATGGCCTCCTGCGATATCTTCACCTCATTTTCTCCTCCTGGCCTGTGACAAGCACAAAAGATCCGCGTTGGATCGAGGCACGAGCTGTCTCCTCCGTTCCCTGGTCATAGTCATCATAGTCGTAGTTTGAATGTTATTTAACGCCTTACTGTATATATACCAGGGGAGTCTTCTCAGCCTGCGGATTGAGAAGTTCTGCAGTCCCGGCGTTGTACAGACTATGCCGTAAACACTGTCCACTGCATCGCGTCGTATCAATTTGGGCCGAAATGACTGCTTTGCACCGCTGTGCGTGCAGTGACTTGCACTCGTGGTGCAACAGTGTGCGCGTTGTCTTTCAGTGATGATAGTCCCACGCTTAAATACTGTCACTTGAAGGTGCTTTTTATGTTTAATAAATTTAACGAGGACTGATAGTTTGGCATGGAAGTGTCGTTTCACTTAATTAGTTTAATTATGTGGATTTCATTAAAACAACCCAATTGTTACTTGTTAGAATATGTTTTAATGAACATCATAAATAACAATAACGTTGTAATGATAACTTACAAACATAAGGCATCATTAAACAATATTTTACTACCTAAAGCTATTCTTTAATACAAAAGAAAGCCAATAAATTATTCTGAGAGTTTACAAAATGCAGTACGTACATACAAAATGGATAAGTTTGCATGTTCATATTATTATCGTTGTGTACCTCTCTGGTGTCCAAAGTAGTGTATTTAACAGTGACTATGACATCATGCCGGACCATCACACAGATAAACCTTTACGATTTACCCGTTTGCTCCATGTGGCTGTAATAGGTGTTCGAACTGGCCAGCATTCCGGCGGATGCAAGATCTCAGTCTAACATCATCGCCAGCTTAACCCGGCGCAACATGGCCGGTGTGATGTCACGGCAAGTTAACATGATGCGTTTCCTGAGCTGTTGAGGGGTCATTGGCCGCTCCTGATACACGATATTTTTAAAATTATCCCATAAGAAGAAGTTTAATGATCTGGTGAGCGTGCTGGCCACCATATTGGTCCGACGTCCGATCCATCACTCAGGGTAGGTGGCATCGAGATAAACCGTTACACTACGGGCCGAATGAGTTGGCGCCCCATCATGTTGGTACCACATAGTCGGTTCTGCAACGGCGCTTCATCCAGTAGAGTTGGTGTTGTAGGACGTGGATATAGCGATTCCCAGTGAGTTGGTCATCATTAAATACGGGCCTGTTAGTTGAGCACCGAATACACCAGTTCAAATATTGAAGGCCGCCTCTTGCATCTAATGTGGGCTTACAGTGCTCCAGTAATGCATATTGTGGCGATTTACGTGGCTGTGTTGCGAAACCCTACTTCGTCTGTAAATAACACAGTTGCCAAAAAATGTGGATCTTGTTCAGTTTGTCGTATGATCCACCTAGCGAACGCCACTCTCCGCCCGTGGTCCGGCTGCAGTTGAAGATGATAAGGGTGAAACTTTGTATGATGTAGTATTCTCCACGTGGAAGATTGGCTAATATGGAAATGCCTGTGAATGTCCCTAGTACTACTGTGCGCATGCTGAATGACATAGTCACACGATCCGTCGTTGCTTGGTCACAGACAGGCTGATCTCTTCGTGGATGTGCTGTCTTGTGCACTGTTCCTGATTCCAGAAGGCGGTTCACAACTCGCATACACATGTGACCTTACGGAAACCTCTGTTGGTATAGACGACGTGCCTCCGTATACTAACAGCGTGTCCAGATACTCTCTGTTCGAGAACATTGTTCCACAGTGAGCACGAACGGCTGCAACTTCGTATTTATAGGCAAACCCGCTTTCTAGTGCATTCGGAAAGAAATAATGATTTGCTAGAACTTTCTAAAACCTTGAACAGAAATGAATAAAAAACTAATTTATTCAGAGGCATAATTTGAACTTCCGATTTTCACTATGACTTTCCATTATATTAACCAGTGCGCTACTAGAGCACCTTAACAACAAGCACAACCGTATCCCTAATCAGCGGGCTGGTGAATGCGGTGTAAGCACCTGTATTTCACATCGTCTGTAAAATGCAGGGTTGCCTAGTTACCAATCCGCCGGATGAGAAGACTCACGCGGTGTATATAATTCGATATTGAAGTTCAATTGTGCTTTCCCAACAATTCACAATGTTTACCTTAGGGTAGCATAGTGAGTATGAATTAAAGTTTTATCGCACTTATAACACAACTGAGTGTCAAATTAGTGCATATCCTTCACATGTCATTAATTCATTGACTAGTTACTTTTTAATCATTATATCAGTTATATGTTCAGAAAAACGTCTATTATTTTGTGAAAGAAAACAATCTTAGACAGCCAAGTGTAACTGATTTCCAGACCTCACTCATAAGCTCCCCATATCCACTATGAACATAATCATTTCTAAATATACGTTTAGGATTTCAATCTGAAAGCATTTACCACATGTGTATATTTTATATGAATAATTTAAAATAACCTAACTGTAATTATTGGTTCAGAAACTCTTCACCACCATTGACGACTGATTAGTCTTCTAGGCAATTATTTTAATTTTTAGGAGTACAAAGGTCATTTCTTACACCGTTTGTTTGCTTACTTATTGCGTTAACGGAGCACTCCGTGTGCTGGTAGAGGCAAGGAGGAGGAGTTCCTAGTCTTTGTTCCTTGTATAACTATATCGCCATTCAAGGACAGTGTGTATAATCATCAGCTACAAATATTTATGGTCGTCCGAAAGTCACGTTCTGTGATGTTTACTTTAGAAACATTTGAATCCTGCCTACATATTGCGTTTAGCGATATCTCCCTTCAGACACTATTTCGCATGTCATTACAACATTTGGCAAATTTCATTGATATGACGAAAACTTACCTACAGGAGCACAATAATAATAATAACAAATATAAACTCAGTTTACAGTTTAGTTTAGGCTAAAACAGCGCGCTGACAAAGTGATGAAAATTCACCTATCAAAATAGCGCATTATTTATGCGGCAACGTCGCGAATATAGTCGGATTAAAAGTTTATGAATAACATGGACTAAGAATACTTAGCACTAAAGAAATAATATGAACTCAAACACCACGATAGTAACGTTTAATGTCGGCAAAATTAAACAACCAATTAAATGCTCATCTGCAGACCTTTGCATTTAACGTAAAAATGCAAAGACGAACAAGAAACATGCACCCATTTCTTTTTCGTTAAAATTTTGTGTTTTATTCTTGGTAGAATATTTTGACTTTAGACTATCGAAATACGCAAGGATGCGAGTCCCTGTCAACTTTGCTTTCATTTTACGAACATCTGTGTAAACTCTTCACAAGCTCGAGTTTGCAGGTTGAAGTTGTAGCGGGAAAGAGAACAGCATACGATCAGCTTTTTGCTGGAGCACGTCTGGTACAAACTTGGTTATTCAACAAATGTCAAAACGAATGGAATTTTTTTAAATAGTTCTTCTAATGGTAACATAGTATCTCAGATTCCTGCCGAGGGAGATGGCTCCGTGATAACATGTGACGCTCGCATTCTCAAGGTTCTGGGTTCGATTCCCGTCGGACCAATCACTCTGACCTTGCGATTTTTCTAGGTCAGTAGGCGAATTCTGAGGTGGCACCGTCTCTTCCACGAATTTCCAGTCCCCATTACTTTCTTTCACGTGTTTCAGAGTTATAGGACCAGGCGACTGTGAATGGTGCGTTGCGGTGGGACGGTGGAGTTTGCGCTGTGTAAACATTTCTCATTGGTTGGTTTCCTTCCAAGAGTCTCGTTTACGAGCGCCGGCGTCAGAAATGGTGTCATTCTGGAATCGTTAGGAACCCCGTCGTTGATAGAGTCGTCCGGTTCATCCCGTCCTCCCAGAAGTCACATAAGTCACAAAGGGTTTAACTACGTGCTGAGCTTCATAGGCTGGGGCCTCCCCAGTCTGACTGATCCTAATCTCTCCACATTTCCAAGGATTGTTGAATTTATTATATCAAGTTATTATCGCATTCTTATATAGGGTGTGTCGCCTCTGTAGACTGCATAGTTTATAGGTATGTATATGAACACCCAACCTGAAGAATAGAAATGTTTGGCCGCTTCGCTTCAAGTGTCCATCTTTCCAGGCAATGGTAATAGCGATGTCATTAAGAGACGCATTACTTGAGGAAGTCTCTTTGTATCAACAGGAACAACCTTTTCGCAGAAATGAGTCAGCTTTCAACGGTTCAAAAGACGCTAAATTCATATTTCAAATGTTTTCATATATATAGAAAATTCACAGTTTACTGAGTTTCATAACGAAACAGTTAATTTGCTAAGTTATTTTAAGAAAGCTTTCATTAAGGCAACGAACGTCTAGAAGGAAAGTATTATTTCAGTGCTTCTCGATTGAAACTTTCTGCAAGTATAAAAAAATAACTTTTATAAAGATGTTAACTTGCAATCATGGTTCTTTTATTTGTTATGAGAATTGCAGTTAAGCATAAACATACATGCACTTTTAATCCAAGGGTATGTGTTACACACCATTGCAAAACTTGTAAAGGGATTTCATAAACTGATAAGTGGGATATAGCTTCGCGAACTTATTCTAACAAGAATAATATGGTTAGTACGTATAAGGTTAACGCTTACACGGTATAAGTTAATGCGTACTATTACGTAAAATCTTCATATTTCTTCATAAAGCTAAACACGAGATAATCATGTAACAACTATCAAAACAGCCAAAATGAATCACCCCTGTATAGTTCAGAATTAAAATTAGTAGTGGCTGAATTTGGTTAATGCAATGTATTATTAAGTATGACTATGATCAGGGAACGGAGGGACACCTTGAACCTCAAACTAATGTGGCCAAAGCGGATCCCAGGAGGAACGGATGAGGTGAAGAAACCTCTGGAATCTACCAGATGGCCCAACCGCAGATATCCCTACGTGCGTTGAAACAGTTGCATAACTCAACGGGGCAACTCCAAGTAAACAGAGGCCAGCGAGAAACCGGTGCATTAGTGTGAGCGACCTCCGTCCTACTCCTCTTCTTTTTTTTATTTCTAAAATTTACTTCATATTATGAGGGAAAGTAGATGCCATTTTTTTAATTCCCTTTTTACCGAGTTTATCATTACTGTGTTTTACTGTTGTCCTTTACCGCTTATTACCGTAATTACACAAAGGCACACACGCAAACACCCATGCCCATGGCGTGGCTCGAACCCGCAACCCTCAGCTTGGCGGAGCGCCGAAGCTATACACTCGAGCGACCACGGCTAAGAGGGCCGGCAAAAATTCAATGTCATAGCCAGGATTTGAACCACGGATCCTCTGGTCTCCGTCCGGTTGCTCTAACCACTGAGCTACCATGGCAACATTGTTCCGTATTATCGAAGACGATGAGCGGATCGCGCTATTGAGAGGCAGTTCCCAGGCTTGCCTCAGTCCGTGACGATAGACAAGAATAGTGGAAACCGGCCGAAAAGTTCTTAGAATGTTTTACACTTCAGTTAGGGAGACTATTTTTGAGGGAATAAACTCACTTTTTAGATTGACAAATGACTAAAATGTCTTTATTTGACCTATGATTAGGCGTCCATAGCTATTTTTTGTGTTTAAGCTGTTCTTGTCTAACATTATGGACTATACTCTTTTTTTGGGGTTCCATTTATACCCCATCCATAACTACAATGGTCTTATCGGCGGCCTTTCCTTTGGAACATTGCTTATAGGCAACTGTGTTAACACATATTCGCTTGTCTTTGGATTTCTAGTAAACTTTGGGTTTTATTCATTATACCACAAACACATTCACACTCTCATTCATGCTTTCAGACCCTGGGGAGGATAGGAAATATTCTTGACAAGAGAAAAATTCCCGCCCCCAGCCGGAATCGAATCCGAGACCCCTCACACAGCAGGCAGGTGCTCTACCGTGAGTTATGAAGCCAGCAACTATACGTATTGTAGAGTTAAATAAAAACATAAAAGCGTCATAACGAAAACCATGCAAACTTGAGAAAACACAGTTTCACTGCCATTTGTTCGCTTGCTATTATTATTATTATTATTATTATTATTATTATTATTATTGGTAATATCATTTGTATTGTTATTATCGTTGCTAGTTACGATTATTATTCTGACTATGATTGTGATGATGATTATTATTATTAAAGCATTGGCCTTTGTGCACACTACATAGCTTTAGTATGCCAACAACGTTATCGACGATTTGCTTAACTGTACTGATTACTATTTTGTTTTACTCAACGCGGGTTCAAGGTCCTTATTCGAACTACGGATCTACTATTTATTTTTAACTGATGAGCTCTGATTTTACACACATGTCGCCCGCGTTCAATAGAGAGGCATCTGACATTTTGATTTTGAGGGTGCAGAGAGGAATACTATAGTGACATGCTTATGTAGCGCTGCCTGATCAGCCCAATGTCCAACCGTGTCTTACTCACACCACAGCCCATGACTCATTAGAGACATTTTACTTTTTTGCTTTCGTTATTTTTATATTTTTTTCAAACGTTAAGTAGCTCCACGGTTTTTGGCACTTGCAACCTTAGGAACAGTAATCTAACTCTCTATCACTGAACTGTGAGTGCTGCAACTTCAGACGATGAAAAAGTATCAGTCATTAAGCTGAGAACACTAGTGACCAGAAGGCTGATGTTGCTGGTTCATTAAAAAACGATGAGTACACACACAGATATTGTTCTCTCTACGGCGAGACGTGGTGTAATGCTGTCGCAGCTCAGACATTATAAAAAAAGTATATGTTACATTCACATTTCTTTCTCTACCCTCTATCGCTTATTAGAGGGTATGCAAATTTCTTACGAACGTTTGTTTTCCTATCTACTTCATTTAAATCGATATATACCTTTCCGGAAGTAGTTGCATTACATATGTCGCTATAGATATAAAGGGAATAGCGAAATTTAATTGATTTAGAACTTGGTATACGCTGGCCTTAAATTCCTTACACTTTCCATGACATAGCGAGAAACAACTGACAACCAACGTGCCTTTGAAAGAATGGCTTAGTATTGAATAATTCGAACGATTAGTAACGAATATCTCGGAAATGGCTTATGCCACAAAAAAGGTATTTTAAATAAATTGTGTTTTAAAGAGATCTACATCTTTGTGAAGCAGGTTTTCGTCTTTCGTTTAACGTTTATCAGTTATACAGGATTATATAAAATTCCTTCCACAGGGAAGGACTTCAGAGGCCATTCACAGAAAATTCAAGGTATACATTATATTTTTCATGTAAATACATTTTATATATGCTATTTTAATAAAAATTTAAGAGCCATTTTTGGAAAAATAAAAATGTTGCGTGTAAAGGGTAGTTTGGCATGGGAGGTTTCCTTGAAAATCTTCGTGTAGTATCATTGGAAGGTACTGAACCTAAATACCAAATTTGATATTTATCGGAATCTTCGTTTTTGAGTTATGCTGTTCACAGACACACACACATACACAGACATTTTCCTAAAAGTGCTTTGTTTTCTTATTCAAGGAGGCACAAAACATGTATTCCCAGTGAAATTTTGGTATCGAATTTTTGGATGGAATGCAATACCTTCTCTACTTACAACGTAGGTGTCAGAGAAAGTAAAAATAGCTATGGGGTACACCGATTGGTCAAATAAAGGTATTTTAATTATCTGTCAACCTAAACAGTGAGTTTATTCAACAATAAAATATCTCTAACCAAGGTGGAAAATAATCAAATATCTTTTCGGTCTGTTTACACTGTTGTGTATCACCATGGACTGGGAACTGCCTCTCAATGAGCGCGATCCGCTCATCGCTTCGCTGATAAGAGGAGTAGAACAAAGGCCGCTCACTAATGCGCCAGTTCCTCACTGACATGCGTTTGCTTGGAATTGCGCCGTTGAGTTGTGCAACTGATTTAACGCACGAAGGGATATATTGCACACGTGAAATATGGCGCGGTCGGGTCACCTGGTACAGGCCGGTCTACAGATTTCAAGCTGAATGACCCGGTCACGGCTGTGGGCTACTCAGAGAAGACTTCCCTCTGGCGGAACGGGGAGAACTCGACCCAATTGAGGCGACTCAGACAACGCTGTTACCTTGCAGGGTGAGAAGAACTTTCTAACGGGCAAGCATATACGCCATCTTCCGACACCGATCGATACTGCACAGCCCCTAAGCGTACATGAAACATGAATGGGGAAGCAGAATGAAGAAATGAAGGAAAGGAAATGTGTGGTAGAAGAAAACCACTCTAGCATTCGCCTTGTCAACCGGGCAAAAGCACGAAAAACTCATGGACATAGTGGCCGGACCCAAGAATCCAACCTAGGACCTCCCAATTGCGAGTCTCGCACGTTGCCGCGAAGGCATCTCGCTCGATTACTTAAGTAAAGAGCTTTAAGGATGTATTTGCCACACTAATCTAGCTTCTTTGACCAAAGATCTAATAACCTTTTACACAACATTTCGCCAAAGATGCATACTAACCAATAAGTATTACAGGGGAGCTTAAAAATGTTCAACTTCATTTGGTGATATCTGCCGAATAATTTATATGTCCACATAATGAACATTATCTAAGCTTAGGCAACCTGTCAGTTTCAAACTAAAGCAAATAACGTCTTTTCATGGAAGAAGTATATCAAACTCAGAAACGAAACACAGCAAAGGGAGCGTGTCTGTTTTGTTTCATTCTGCTGCGGTAGCCCGTTGTCGTTTCGGAAAGCAAAAAGTGTGACAAAGCAATATGAGAGTGGCGTTAGTTCTGTAGTATGTAGACACACGCTAGCATTATCGTAATGCAAAGTGTACCGTTTTTAGAATCCTTTCTTCTTAGGAAGTGTTTGCTATCACCACAACTATTTCATGATTGAGATCTAAGACAGTTGAACCCAAATATTTGTTTGAAGTGTCCGCCACATTATCCCCGCTTTTATTGCCTAAAAAACCGAAACGGAGTTTAAAAGTTTTAAAAATGAAGATAGGAAGTAAACAAACAATTTCCTTTGTAACCTCGCTCTCTGTCTCTCTCTTTTCTTTGTTGCTCTGTCTCTCTCTTTCTCTCGCTGTCTCTCTCTTTTTCTTTTTTCTCTATCTCTCACTCTCTCTGTCTCCCTCTCTTTCTCTCATTCTCTGTCTGTCTCTCACTCTTTCTCTCTCTCTATCTCTCACTCTCTCTGTCTCTCTCTTTCCCTCTCTGTGTCTGTCTCTTTCTCTCTGTCTCTCTCTTTTTCTTTTTTTCTCTGTCTCTCTCTCACTCTCTCTGTCTCTCACTCTTTCTCTCTCTCTCTCTGTCTCTTTTTCTTTTTTCTGTATCTCTCACTCTCTCTGCGTCCCTCTCTTTCTCTTTTTCCCTCTGTCTGTCTCACTCTTTTTCTTTTTTCTCCGTCTCTCTCTCACTCTCTCTGTCTCCCTCTCTCTGTCTGTCTCTCACTCTTTCTCTCTCTGTCTCCCTCTCTTTCTCAATCTCTGTCTCTCTCTTTTTCTTTTTTCTCTGTCTCTCTATCACTCTCTCTGTTTCCCAAATGCTTTCCTAAACTTTTGAGCTATAAAAGTGAAGCTGGCATCAATAAATTCAAAGCTAAGAAACTTAATTTAAATTTCAGCATCATTTATGAACACCGGAATCATTGTTCAGTCAGATAAATTATGTTCCACATTTGGCTTATTTAAGTCTGTAATCTCCATGTTGAATGACCATTTGATAGCAGAATTTTCTGTTTGAAGTTGATGTCTATTCAAAGTAGTAGTTCTGGGTACCATTGCCATTTTTGTCGGAGCAGTTTCTGAATGTCATAGCTATCTTTAATAATTTAGGCTATTTGCATAATACTGAACTATATATTCATTAAGTTTTCATTTTTAGTTTTCGGCGATTTACTCATAGCTAAGCTCAGCATTTTATTCCAACCGATCCATTTAATGTTTTGTTTTTCCGAGCGGACCTCTGGCTTTGTGTTGCCCTGGTTCACAGTCAGGTGTGTGAAGAGACCTGGCGAACGATATGTCGCTTCTTTATAAGTAGTCATCAAATGAAACTTTGAAAAAGCCGCCTGTCTTTGTAGTATGCATGGGTCCTGGAGCCAAAACAAACTGAAACTTTCTCTGTATGTTTCCCTCTCATCTTTTCTTTTTCTAATAGATGTTGTTGTACTGTTTAGTTTCCAGTAAACTACGTGCATACGTTCACGAATGTTCTGTGCACTGAGTTTCGTTTTACTGTGATTAAGTTCGTTTTAATAAAGTGTATTTATTTACTTGAATATGTCCCACTATTCTCGCCGGTGCGGTGGTCGAATTTGGTATACCGTACAAAACACCGACCCTTCTATGCTAAAGACACCTATCATGTCTAATCAGAGGCAGCGAGGTGGCGTCGCGGCAACGCGTGGGACTCGCTTTCTGGAGGTTGGAGTTCTATCACGGCGATCGCGCACTCTGACTTGGGCTTTTACGTGGTTTTCCCTTGTCGCCAGGCGAACTCTGGGGTGCTTTTTCTAATACCACGAATTTTTCCGGTCCCTTATTCCCCATCACTTCATCTCACCATTGGGGGTACGGGGCTTGACTGATAGTTCGGTGGTGTGTGGTGCGCGGTTGATATGCACTCTGTGACTGTTTCTTCCTCCTCTGGTACGGAATCAGGGCAGTTCCGACCTGTTCGTCAGGAGGTACCTGCAGGAGTATTTTGAAGCCGAAATTATAAAGTCAATAATTATCATAATAATCTGGGAAGGATAGCGAAATAAAATAAATAATAAAATATTTAAAATCAGTACATGTATTAAAAGGAGAAGCATTGGGAAAATTGTTGACTGTTAAAAGCGACAGAAAGACCAGACAGGCACACTTTAGCTAATTAGGGACCAGCCCCAGGTATAAAGGGTAAATCCGCTGAAACCAGTTTCTCTTGGAATTAATGGGTGCAGTTGCACTGGCCAGGATGTGAAGGTCACTAGAAGCTTCATGACGCTCAGTTTTGGTGCGAAATGTTTAAGGGGAGAGAGGAGAAGTTATGAGGTTTTTCCTTGTATCGCGCGTGTGGTGAGAACATTCTCGCTGGGACGCTCGTGTGGTGGGGACACACTCCCGTTGGGGCCTTCTTGGGGTGCGGAACAACATTCTCTGGGTGTGAACTTGCAAGAGAATTGAACGTTCAGCTGTAATTGATAATCTTCGGTCTTGGAAAAGACACAGTAAGATCGTAAGAATTTAAAAGTGATCGGCAAATCTTAAGTCTTATTTTAATGGTGAATAAAAGTGTTCCAAGAAAGCGTTCGTGTTTCTATGTACATACACTCACGCATACCCAGGGATTAAGATCTCATGCTCGAGCAGCCGTGGCAAAAGTATAAAAAAACAACTAGGAGGAGAAAAGCAGCAACCGTGAGGCAAAGGTATTGCTTCAGTGGTTGGAGGACGTAGCGTGGCTGCGTCAGTTTCTATCTGTGACCTTTAGGGACCCCGCTACTTGGTCCGGGCAGCAACCCGCAGGTTGCATATGGCACAATAGGCCGAGTGCCTTGCCCCTTGCGAGAACAAAAACTAAGTCTGGTGACAGTTTACGAGACCAAGCAGTGAAAAATGTGCAAGCATTTTTATTGATTTATTGCATAATAAGGAAGTGCTTCACAATGTTATAAATCTGTTTACATATCTGACAACAGATGTCAGAGTAAAGGGCATTGAAGAAATGTATGGTATGTCGGATATTCCAGTTGCATTACTAAGATGAAGAGAAAAAAATAAGAAAATATAGCTTTCCATAAAGTTGAAGACCTTACCAGAAATTTGTTGCATCGCGCCAAATGTGTGATAATGCACCAACATGCGATAAACTTATTTACGCCAAACGAGAGACCACAGTAAATACAGAATGCGCATAAACAAGCGATTCTCCCCAAGCTGCAAGGTCATCTGCAGCATCCGACTGCAACCCTCCTCGAGCTGCCAGATCATTAGAGAACAGCATTCACCTGTTCACTTCTTTCAAGCGGCACATCGTTCGTAGCTATTCTAAACTTTGCGAGAAGTATATATGTGATCTCCGGTATCTTTAATGTTTAGCGAATATAGACCGATGCGTTTGGTTGGACTTGTTATTTGAAGGCTGGTGCATTGTCTGATATTTTTAGCCGGCTTCTGTCTAGACGCCCCATATTTTAAAAATATACTATTTGTGTTTCTGACACTGTTGTATTTCATTTTAGTCATTTTTCTGAATGTATGTTCTAAAAACTTGTTGTATAATGTGTATTTATCACATTTATGAAGCATAATACAGTTTTTATTTCATAGAGGCGTCATTTGTTAATTACTCTGGGACATCGTACTGAACACCTCAGAGGTGGCAGCTGTTAGAGAGCAAAAACTGGCATAATTGTTTGGCAGTAGGAGTTAAAGAGTTACAAAGTAAGAACATTTAACGTATATACTGACTCGATTACAAAATTTATTGTTGCATTTGAGCCCTTTGGAAATTAACTAGAAAACAAGTATTATAGTGCCGCTTATACCGAGTGTAGTTTTGTGGCCCGGTCACGATCGCGTGTATGCGTGACTAGCTTGCACTACAATGCCCTTGGTTTATTTCCTCTAGTTCAGTAGAGGTGAATGACCTGATCAAGGCTATGCTTATCGTTAAGAAACTGTCAGTTGCTGCTTTCTATTCGTGTTGTAAAGACCAAAGTTTGTTCAGTGTGTATCTCAAAAATGAAAGCCTATTCAAACATCTGTGTTGTGTGTGAATTACTTTAGAGAACTGTTATTATTGTTGCGTTTCTTGTCTTGTTAGTAGTCCAATAGAATGCCTACCGAAAAATTCACACTTGAACAAAGATACATGCATAAAATGTTGATGTTACGTTCATATGACTTTCTTTACCCTCTATCGTTTTCTAGGGGTGTGCAAACTATTCTTACGAAAGTTTATTTTTCTATCCACTTCATTTTAATTGAGACAAACCTTTGCAGAAATAGCCACATTACACATTTCCTTATAGATACAAAAGGAATAGCGACAGTCAAATGTTTAGGACCTAGACTAGAGATCTACATTTTTATGTAGTACGTTTTCGTGTATTGCTGAAGGTTACACACTTTTATGCAAAATTCCTCCCAAATGAATATGACTAAGAGGCTTTTTCAGAAAATTCAACATACGCCTTTTACTTGTTATGTAAATATCCTTAATGCGTGATATTTTAATCAAAACCATTAGGGTCATTTTTGAGGGAATTAAAGAGTTTAAAAAATATGTCCCATCTAAAGCCTAGTTGGAGGACGGGGTTTGAAAATCCCGTTCCGCATCTTTGGAAGATACTGAACCTAAATGCCAAATTTGATGTTTATCAAACTTTTCCTTTTTGAGTTATGTTGTGTGTAGGTATATACACAGTGATGCGGTATTAATGTTATATTATTTAACATTATTGTAGCCCCACGTTGATGCGGTATTGCTTATAATGTTTGTTTACATCACGTGTTGAAGCCATCTTGTGACGTCATTCATTTGTTTGGTTTGTAGCTCCATCTAGTGTTAGCAATTTGCGGCAGTATTAGCTTTTGTTTGATTTCATTTCAAATGTCCTCCGGCTAGCTATTATCCTGTTGGCTTGGGCACGTATCTCTATACAGGTTGTGTAAACGGAAAGGAATCTTTTATCCAAAAATTACACTGATGAAGAAATTTGTATAACACATTTATTGTCGAACACGTTAACTATCACATTTATACATTGATCTTAACACTCGCCAAACTGAAACTGTTATAATAACTTCTTACTGATAATTCTTTTAATCCACGTACTTCAATCTTTTATATAATTAACCTTACAATACTTTAGATCTTTCATAATTCTGCTGCGCGTAATTTGTGAATCTATATCCGATGTATGACGAACTGACTGACTGAAGACGACGTGTAGTGTACACAGATTTTTGATGAACTGACACCACGCTACCTCTAGCCTACCCTATTTATACTCCTTCAATCAGATACGCCTAAAGATTATAACTGAACTGCAATTGGCTAATAAAACGCGCCAACATTAGCGTCTATTTTAATATCCAATGAAAATTATGAATACATATGCTTTAGGGAGAAAACATTCCAGAAGTTTCTACCGAAAACGCGTCAACATTACGTAACTTCCTTGTTTCCAATAATGATAAACAGCTCACCCCCCTCTTTGCATTATTGCGTTATTATTGACAGTTTCAGTAAGGCCGTATAAACTTATTTCCAAATAATAATTACAATTAATAAACATCTGAAATCAATGTCACATAAAAATGCATATTCATATTACAATCATTATTTACATTTAACTAATTTGTGATACAAATTACTGCATCATATGCCCCACTAGAAACATAATTATAAATATTTACAACTTGTTTGGAAATTTTATAATTGGGTTTTTAGTCTCCTAAATCTTGGAACTCACGCTATCACTTCCACTTAACACTTCACACGCATTTAACACACGACATATGTTTTTTTTTTGTTTTTTTTTTTATCTCGCCACTACTTACTGGCTCTGGTTTAATGTGTTTAGACATTAATCTGACATTACAATCTTTTTATAGCAAATACTGTACCCTGAATTATTTAATGACTGTTTCAAAATGGTTTACTCTCTTATATTGTTGACAAAATTTAGGCATTCAAGAATTTTTGTAATTATTAAACATATTTATCAAAATATTCACCCTTTACATAAATATATTTACATCTCTTAAATCTAAATACTGTTTCACATGTTCTGTTTGCTACATAAGTATTTGTTGTTTTTTTTAAATTATTTTTACCTAATTTTTGTTGTTTTGTACTTTATATTCACACTACTCTTGGAATTGTATTTACGTACTTTTACTTTAATATCATATTAAGTTTCAATCTTTATATTCTTAATTTTCAAATACTGTTATAGTTAAAAAAAAATGCTATCTTCATTTAAAAAAAAATTTAATTATGTCCAAAATTTTATTTCTCCTTTCACATGACGTACATATTTATTTAACCCTCTTACGTTCCAATACATTGCTCTGCATTTCGTCTTTAACTATCCAGCATTTACTATTTATCATCTTTGTCTTCTGTTTCACCTTGATATTCATTGTTGTATGGTTTCAGCATCTCAATATGGAACTTTCCTATGCTTTTTCGAGTTGTTGGATTACATAACTCATATGTATTAGTTCCATATACTTCAACAACTTCATATGGTCCATGGTATTTGAGAAACATTCGCCAATAAAGTTTATTTGCTTTATCCGACAATTTCTTGGTTTTGACCAAAACTAAATCTCCTATTTTGATCCTCCATTCCTTTCTCTTCTTTTCTTCATGTTTAATTTTTCTTTTTATGGCCTTTTTCTTCATCCTCTCGAATGCTTTTCGGAACATCTCTTATTCTGTTTGTGGTATCGAGTGCGCATCTGGAATGGCTTCTGGAATTTTCTTACACATTGTATTGATCTTCTTTCCTAACTTAAGTTCACATGGTTTGTATCCAGTCACATTGTTTACTGTCTCATTTAATAGATTCTGAACGAAATTCACGTATCCATACCATTGCGTTTGTTTTCGATGACACAGCACCCTTAAATAATTTGAAATTTCCTTCATTTCCCTCTCCACTGGGTTGGAGTTCGGTCTGTATCTTGACGAAAAATATTGTTTAATGCCATTTTCTTTCAGTCCATCCATAAATTTTTTTCCTGTGAAGTACGAAGCATTATCGCTCAATACAGATTGGATAGGTCCTTCTTCTATCACATATGACTTGAGTAGTCTATTCAAACATGCTAAACCTGTAGGTTTTCTCAAAGGGTAAATTCTTACATATTTGCTGAATATATCATAACAGACAAATATATATTTATTTCCAAACTGACTTGGAGGCATCGGACCATGAATATCAATACTAATCACGCATCTCGGCTTATCCCTTATAACCGAATTAGTCTCAAATGCATATGCTGCATTTATTTGCTTAGCCTTCTAACACAGGTTACAGCACGATATAAATTTCCGAACTTTCTGACGCAATTTGGATATGTATAAATTCTCTAAAATCATAGAAGTTGTCCGGTCCGTCCCTGAGTGTGCTAACCCTTCGTGAAAATTCTTAATTAGTTCCTTTTCCATGCTTTTCGGAACCATTACCTTCCAACTAGGCATTTCCTTTCCATGCTTCTTATATAATGTCCCATCTCGAATTGCTACAATTTCTTTCTTTGCCTCTTCAATTAGTGGTGCCTTTTCTTTAAGTTCTAATAATTTTGCGTCCTCATTTTGAATTTCCCCTATATTTTTCAATTTTTTAATCATTTCTTTATTTAAAGGAATTTCAATTGTCAGTATTTTGACTTCATTTCTAGGCCTTTCAATATTTTCGGGAATTTGTGGGTTGTAGTTCAATCTTGATAGCAAATCAATGAAGGTATTATTTTTGCCAGGAATGTGTATAATCTCTATATCGAATGCAGATATTGCATGAATGTATCTAGCAAGTTTTCCACTACATAATCTACACCGTTGTATGAAAGTTAAGCTGATGTGGTCTGAATATACTTTCACCCTTTGCTGATAAATATAGGTTTTAAAACGAATTAATGAGAAATATAGTGCTCCAATTTCTAACTGAGTCACTGAAGAATTCCGCTCAATATTTGTAAGTCCTCTAGAAGCTGTGCTAATGACGTGAAAGTCATTGTTGATGTCTCGCTGTCCTAAAATTCCGGCGTATCCTTGCATTGATGCGTCGACATAAATCTCATATTCCAAATCTTCTCTGGGCCTCTCGAGCAATATGGACTTAGCAAAGAGTTCTTTTACTCTCTCAAAACATTTCTGATGATCCTCTGTCCATTTTCACTTATTGTTCTTTCGGAGTAGCTGCCGCAGTGGTTCTATTTCAGCCGAATATCTTGGTACGAACTTACTCTGAAAGTTCAATACCCGTAAGAGACGTCTAATTTGTTTTACGTTCCTTGGTGATGGAATTTTCATTATTGCTTCTATTCCTTTCTGATCAGGTCTTATACCTCGTTCATCCACTACATAACCCAGAAAATTTATTTCCTTGACACAAAATTTTGATTTTAGTATGTTCACAGTCATACCATGTTGTTGCAGTTTATTTAACACATAATGGACATTATTCATGTGTTCTTCAAATGTTTGACTAATGATTAGGAAGTCGTCAATATACTTTATTAAAAAGTCATCTGCAGAATTTCCAAAGATACTGTGAATGGCTCTCAAAAATCCACTTCCTGAGTTTTTTTAAACCAAAAGGATTTACACAAAAACGATACTGGATCCCCGAGAATTGAAATGAAGTGTAATCACGCACTTGTGGATCTAATTCCACTTGCCAATATGATGCAGTGAGGTCAATGGATGTCAGAAATCTCCCTCTTGAAAGTTTCGTAATTAGTTGTTCAATTCCCTCACTTTGAAAATGATCTGGTTTCATATACTTGTTGACATATCTACCGTCTAAAGTTAATCTCAAACTACCATCTCGTTTAATACTCCAGCAGATTGAATTTATGTACTGAGAATTGCTTTGCTCAATAATCCCATTTTCTAACATGCTATTTATTAGTTGTCTAGCTTTGTCCCGAAGACTTATAGGTAAATTGTCATACTTGTGCCTATATGGTGGTACGTCTTCTACTTGAAATGTATGCTGATATACATTACATCTGCCTGGGATATTACTAAATACTGAACTATTGTTCATCAAAACATCATGAAGGATTTGTTTTTGCATTATCGTAATATTATAAGCTTCTTCACACTTGTGTATTATTTCATCATTTGTCTTCTCTTTCCAGCTGTTGTCTGTCTCGCTCACAGGGTCGTCTTTTGTTTGAATTGCAAATTTCTCTACTTTATCTGGCATTTCTGCTAGCTGTTGGAAATATGGCGTGGTATTCCCTTCATATTCTGTGACTACCTGCTTTATCTGATTATTTGTATCAGTCTTTGTTATTTGGACAAAAAAACTCTTGGTCACAAAGATTTTTCTCATCCTTCGTCATCTCGATTACAGAAACTTTCTCTTTTATAAATGGTACCCTTATTTCTCTATCGTCTTTTGTCATTCTTAACTCTTCATGTTTAAAATCTATACATGCTTCATATTCATGTAGGAAGTCACATCCTATAATTATGTCACAACTCAGATGGTTTACAATTAGAAACATAACCTCAAAATTCTCTCCGCCGATAAGTATGAAGCAGAGCTTGTGTTTTTATGACCTGTGTCGTTCTTCCGATTGCAACACGACAAACTAAATTACTAGTGCGAAGAGCCATAATTTTGTTACCTTCATTAATCAAATTTATGTAAAATTTCTGTGAGCAAATTGAAGCTGACGAACCAGAATCTATAGTTGCAATGATCTCTTTCTTCGCAATTTCCATCCTAACATGAGGTGACTCAAAATTTTCTCCCTTATCTTTTGTTGCTGTAATCTTATTACAGGGTGTGTGTGTGTAGGCATATTATTGGTATTGGTAATGGATACTGAATTATTAAAGACGTCCTGAGAACCTACTGCACAGCAGTCTATTAACAGTTTTCCTGGTTATTTCCATGTTCACGTACAGGACTGCCATTCCTAACAGGCGCTAAATCTATCTCATTGTCGCTACCATTGTTTTGAGTTCCCCTTCCTCGAGTTCGAAATCCTCGATTTCTTAAATTATGTCCCCTTGGCACATAATTTTCTTGCCGTTCCTCAGGTCTTTCCCGGTTATTGTTTTCCCTCCAATGAGTGAAATTTCCCCTTTGTCTAATGTACCGCCTTCCATAATTTTGCCCTCTTTCAGGCAATCTTTCTGTCCTGACATAATTTATTTGTTCCTGTCGACCTGGTCTCCCATCTATCCTCGATCTTTCAAATTGTGGAACGTATGATTGATACCGTTGTCTGGTATTATTTTCATGAAGCCTGTCTTGTCCTCTACTTTGCTGATAACTACCTTGGTAATTTCTTCTATCTCGCACATCTAAAAATCTATGCTCCCACTCCCGAGATATATCTTCTTCCTGTTGTTCCAAAGCTGTCATTAATTCTGTCATCTCATAGATGCTACGTGGTTTTGCTATTAATAAGTAATTTTGTATCCTTAAAGGATAATGCCTTGCGAGCAAACTCACAAAATCTTCTTCATTGATTGGAGGTGACAAGTTCCTAACCTGACTTGCATGTTTCAGTAAGTAATCAGTCATTGATATTCCCTCTCGTGGATTAAATTGACCATGACTAAGCATTGCTCGAATTCTGTGCTGTACCGTAACATTCCAAAATCTGTTCATGAATAACCTCTTAAAGGATTCATATGAAATTTCACCCCCGGATACCATTTGTAACCAATCTAAAGTTTTCTGGTCCAAACATCTTTTGACAACTATCATTTTCAATGCTTTCAATGTATCTTTTTAATTTGAAAACACTCTGATAATTCTGCAATGAACTGTACTGGACTGGAGTTTTCATTAAATTTTGGAAGTGGAAAATCACTTAAGATATGATTGTAATTTTGCAAATTTCCTACTCCCATATTTAAATTCTCTAGCGTTACTTGTGCACTCTGAGTTTCAGCATTAGCTATAGATGAAGCTGCCGCATCACTCACATTATTTGTCATACCTGAGGAACTACCTCTATCATTATTTTGTACATCAGATACATTTACATCACATATATTTGCCCTTGAATTCAATTCTAACCTATTTACAGTACCTTGCAGATTTTCTATTGTCTGTTCCAATTTTTTATTATTCTCATTTTGAACAGCTTGGTGTTTGTTAATTTCAGAAGTTAGCTTTTGATTCAAATCTTTAGACAAATCTTTAACTTCATCAGACAATTTATTTCTCTGTGTTTCTGACTCCTTCTGAATTTCAGATATTTCCCCTCTGAAATTAACTTGCACCTGTATTAAATCTGCATTTGTAGCCTCCATCATCTCTTTTAACTCACTTGAAATGCTACACATTCGGCTACCTAACTCTGTATAGTTTACATTAACATTTTCAAACTTAGTATTAACCTCATTTTTTTCGGTTATATATTTCCCTGCTCATGTCCAACATTTTCTTTGAAACTTCACCTATTTCATTTTCTATCATTTCTTGATTTTCATTTTTCATTCTAATCATGCTACTATCTAGTTCCATGAATTTCTTTTCAATTTCTTCCCCATTTTGATCTAATTTATGCTCTAATTTCTCATTACTCTTACCAATTTCTTCCCTTAATTGATCTGTAATACTCTTATCAATATCTTCCCTCAATTTCTCATTATTCTGAGTTAGTTTTTGTTCTAAACTCCTATCAATATCTTCCCTCAATTTCTCATTGTTCTGAGTTAGTTTTTGTTCTAAACTCCTATCAATATCTTCCCTCAATTCCCTATTATTCTTTTGCATATCTTCCCTGTTTTGATCTATTTTCTTACTAAGATCTTCCCTCATTTCCCTATTATTCTTTTGCATATCTTCCCTTAATTGATCTGTAATACTCTTTTCTAATTTCTCACTCATATTTCTCAGCATTTCCATCATCATACTAGCATCAAGATTAACATTTCCTGCTATTCTATTCTGACTTTCTGCACTAACATTTCCACCATCAAATACTAAATTGTTTAAGCTATTTTCTGTATCCTGTATTGAATTACAGCTAACTGCTACATTATCTCCCTCCATAATGATTTCTTCTGTATTATTAGTAGCCATTGTTTTCTTTATCCTACCGCTCCTAAGGTACATTTAAAATTTTACACCTTTTTTTTTTAGAATAAAAATCACACGTTTCTAACCTTTCTGATGCTATCTGCTGATGTAGCTTTGATGTCCAGCTTCCTGCCCCTCTCTCCTAGATTTGTATGTCGCTTCTGCGTTGTGTTTTGTTGTCCTGTAGTTTGGAATCTGCGTCTTGTAGATCATTTCACTGCTGCATTCGTTCCACGTCCTGGTTCCTTTCCTGGTCACTCTGCTACTTTCCTGGTTACTTTGCTTCTTTCCTGGTCACTCTGCCCCACGTTCTGGGCGCCAATTTGATGCGGTATTAATGTTATATTATTTAACATTATTGTAGCCCCACGTTGATGCGGTGTTGCTTATAATGTTTGTTTACATCACGTGTTGAAGCCATCTTGTGACGTCATTCATTTGTTTGGTTTGTAGCTCCATCTAGTGTTAGCAATTTGCGGCAGTATTAGCTTTTGTTTGATTTCATTTCAAATGTCCTCCGGCTAGCTATTATCCTGTTGGCTTGGGCACGTATCTCTATACAGGTTGTGTAAACGGAAGGGAATCTTTTATCCAAAAATTACACTGATGAAGAAATTTGTATAACACATTTATTGTCGAACACGTTAACTATCACATTTATACATTGATCTTAACACTCGCCAAACTGAAACTGTTATAATAACTTCTTACTGATAATTCTTTTAATCCACGTACTTCAATCTTTTATATAATTAACCTTACAATACTTTAGATCTTTCATAATTCTGCTGCGCGTAATTTGTGAATCTATATCCGATGTATGACGAACTGACTGACTGAAGACGACGTGTAGTGTACACAGATTTTTGATGAACTGACACCACGCTACCTCTAACCTACCCTATTTATACTCCTTCAATCAGATACGCCTAAAGATTATAACTGAACTGCAATTGGCTAATAAAACGCGCCAACATTAGCGTCTATTTTAATATCCAATGAAAATTATGAATACATATGCTTTAGGGAGAAAACATTCCAGAAGTTTCTACCGAAAACGCGTCAACATTACGTAACTTCCTTGTTTCCAATAATGATAAACAGCTCACCCCCCTCTTTGCATTATTGCGTTATTATTGACAGTTTCAGTAAGGCCGTATAAACTTATTTCCAAATAATAATTACAATTAATAAACATCTGAAATCAATGTCACATAAAAATGCATATTCATATTACAATCATTATTTACATTTAAGTAATTTGTGATACAAATTACTGCATCAACAGGAACACAGACACACACGGAGCCTTTTCTAAAAATGCTTCTTTTTGGGTTTAGGGGGCTCAAAACACATATTTCCGGTAAAATATCAGTATGGAGTTTTGTGGAATGCGTTAGTTCTCTATCCACTATATACGTGGTAGGGAAAATAAAAACCTAAGCATGCAGACGTGTGTGTAGACAAAGCAGTCATTTCTAGGTATTCCAGTTCAAAACTGGGACACTGTCAAATGTCTGGTTAATACGTTTAGGACAACGGGATCGCTAAACGCTAAACCTAAGAAGCGAAAACGAGATGTGCTAACGGAGGAAAAGAATTGACGAAATTGCTGCATCATTCGAAGGCTCTCCAAAGACGTGTTTTACAACACGTGGGTGTTTCAAAATCCCTTGTTCATACAGCTGCTAAACTTTTAGAATTGAAACCCTATAGAGTGACTATTGCTGATGCATTACAACCTCGTGACGACGAGGAATGCCAGGAATGTCTCAAGGCAGATGAATATTACGTATAACAAGGTTAGCACTCAGTGTAGTGCATGTTACTATTACTCATGGGCATGTAACGCGGGAATGGAAGAAACTCGGTGCAGTAGACAGCATGCAGGACACGCGTACACGCCATCTGGGCCGGGCCATAAAATGACCGCTCTGCATATTGAAATACATCAGCAGCACTTTACTTTGTTTGTTGCTTATTAAACACCGTAGGCACTTGTAGGCTGTCTACTGCACTGCACAGTGACATTTCCACGGGGGAGGACCTGTATCACATGAAGTTATGTGTTTCTCTTATGAAACTATTATGTAATGTTTTGTAATATATCATATTGATAGACTTGTAATTTATAAATAATATGTTAAATGACAAAACTTTCGTCTATACCAACTTAAGAATTCAGTTTGAATTGAAATAAAACTGAACGGAAAAGCTAAAAACTAAACACTTCAGACGTTTAGAATAGGACATTAACATTCTTCAGTGGACTTTTGCGCTCATGAAACGAAGACCAGGAAAAAGGTAACCTGGGAGTCCTGGCGTTCCAATTCTGCTTAACTTACACACTGCAGAGTTATATATGTTTTTGTAGATTAAATATGTAAATTATTTAACTACGTGATTTGTTCCTTCCCTTTCCCATCCTTTCTAGTTACCGAGGAATTTTTCCCTTCGGCACATCCGCTCCAGTTTCAGTTCGACAATTAAACGTAATTTGTGAGCTTCCTGAATATTTTTAGCATACATGTTGCAGCGCATTTTCCCATCTTTATTCTTTATTGCAACATTTTAATTTCTAATGTGAAATGTGGTTCAACTGCAAAAGTTAACATAAGCCATGGATTATATTGTTCCGATCTGTGATACTATATTTAAGTGTACCAGCTCTACAAGTTACAAACCATCTCTGTAGTATATGAACATTATCATAAAATCACGAGGTCAGAATAATCTATTTTGTTTAGTTATTTCCTTTAATGTACTGTAGTTTCCATCTTTCAGTACAAGGTGTGAAAAAGCTGAAATTCTTGTGTTATAGTTTTTGCCGTGAACTAAATATACAGCCAACTAAAATTACACTAAAACATCAGATTTCAATGCGTTATGTGTCTTAATGATATAACAACAATAATAATAATAATAATAATAACAACAATGCATCGTTGTAATTCCAATCACTTGAGAACAGTGCAGTTTCGCATTCTAAAATTCTTTAAGGGATTTCATTGAAACCTTAACTTTCAATACGGCATTCTCACAGGAGTCAAGAGTTTGAAAATTTTAGAATATTGTAGTTTATGCTAAGTAAAGATTTAGACCTTTTTACGGAACGAAAAACATTTTAATTCACTGTACTTCATTAAATAATTATTTTATTTCTTTATATAGCAACAATCATGCTGCAGAACTTATCACATAATAATAATAATAATAATAATAATAATAATAATAATAATAATAATAATAATAAATTGACATATTGACTAAAGAACACCATGTCAACACATAAACTGAAGGGAGAGTAAAACTTAGCTAGCCATGGTTTTGTTAATGGAAATAAACGCTGTGCATTTTGTACACAAATACAGAGTGGGATGGTTGAGGCGTGCACACATTCGGGAGGTTCCTATGGGTTTCTCCTTCCTCTCATTTCCTGTACCAGGAGCTGCGCTCTGTGGAGGCTTCTTCCCTGATGTCGCTGCAGGACTACTCAGTTAGGTCTCCCCTCCACTTCGGGGAGGCGTCGGATGCGTTCAATCTGGAAACGTTAGTGACGCCGTCTCTGCTTGCGCCCGTCGTCATCCACATCCCTCTTCTCCGGGTTCATTGATAGAAACACAAGCGTGCGGTGCTCTGCCCCTCCGTTCCTACCCTTACTTTTATGTACAAGTAGTACACAGAGTGATGCCTGCGGATTGTAGAGTTAGCGCTTGGTGCTTTGCAATCGATTATATCTGTCAAAATTCGACCTGACAAACTGACTAGTTCTAATGCCCTAGTGGTGATCGCACTGGATTTAGACTCGGGGGGGGGGTTATTTACTTAATTTCATGTAAGCTGCAGGTTCGGAAAGAAAAGAACCTCCTCCTCCTCCTCCTCCTCCTCCTCCTTCTTCTTCTTCTTCTTCTTCTGCTTCTTCTTCTTCTCCTCCTTCGTCTCTTTCAGTTTTTGTCTGAGCAACATATTTACAGTTACAATAGTTTTCTCGGTATTCCGTTTTCGTTTCAATTTCATATATTCTTATTTTATTGCAAGTCTTTCTCTTTCCATAATTTCTAAATTCTTCTTCCCTGGCTTATCTATTAAGTTGAAGATACACAACATTGCTCTCGCGCCCGGGAATCTTATGATGCTTTATTCCACGAACTTTGGTTGCTCTCGGGAAAGAAAAATGTATGAAATCGTTTTTCTGTGAAATCTCAATTGCACAACTCGTAATTACGTATTGTGTTTCAATATGTGGCGGACGTCGGCGTCGTCATGACTGTCGGCTGCTCAGTCGGTAGGTTCTCGGTGCCTGCCCCATATCTTATGTGTGGCCATGTCGGAATATTCACGAAATAGGTTACGTAATCTCAGGGTTTTTGCGAAGAATGCTCGGTGCCCAACAAGGAATGCGACGGCACTATTTATTTATTTATTTTATTATCACCACATTACTAAAATTTATATAGTACCAGAATTCTGGGAAGTTACTACGTAATTTATCGGAACCACTAATTGGGTATGAGTTTCTTAATCAGAATGTTCTTTCCCCGCGATAACTCTTTGATTCCCAGCACCTCATTTCGCTCTTTCTTCTCACGGAGACGCTTTCTCTAGCAGGTCTGACACACGCCGATCATTTTCACCAAGCCCTTCTTTTGTTTCTCTTCTCTCGCGTCTCCCTAACATCGAGGTTCCGGGTCTTTTTTGTTTAAACTCGATTGGTTACTTTAAAACTGTATTCGTTGGCTTTCTCTACCACATGTGTATTTTTCGTAGCGTTTGGGACAACAATTCCGTCCTTGACATGCTTTCTTCATCTCACCCTCGCCTGACCGTCACGATCCCCCGCAAAACTCTCCAGAATTCTGTTTCTTATTATTTCACACCTCTTTATAGTTAATTTACAATTATTCGTGAATATTTCATGGAAGACGGGAATACTTCCCGTTACAAATATCAACACCATATCTAGATATTCTTCGCTGAAAAACACTGCTCTGGGCTGCACTGAACTAGAATACGAGATCTACACTTTGTTTTCAAACTTTAAAACATTAATAATACTATAATAATTGAGTTGAAAAAATACCTGTGCTGTATAAACAACGACATTTATATTACAATTTTATTTTGTTTCGTTTTACATTTCGTAGTTACCACAATCATTAATTTTTTAATAAAACATGAAATATTTCTAAGTTGAAAGATGATTGTTTGCTCAGCACAGTTATGGGTTTTGATCATTTATCAATCTTAGGTATTATAATATCCATAACCTCTGAAACTTTAAACTGGGTTTTAGAAAGACTAAGGTAAGTTCTGAAAAAAAACACATTTGAGAATTCTTGAAATTGAAAGTAAATTGAGCTTTATTTATGGACGCTCTTTAGCTGCTGTAGTCTTTACCGTCCCATTCTAAATTGGTCGTGAAAGACCGGTAATTTTGCTCAGAGGCCTCTTTATCAGGTTGAGGTTCTTTTACGTGCCGTAAGTCTACGACACGGGACCACCGGCGTTACTTCCCTTCCGAAGGAAGCCATGCTAAGGATTTTTACGTCCGAAAACAATCCACCGCCCTCCGCAGGGTTTAAATCCGCGACCTCAGGAACTAGAGGCTAGCATGGTAACTACTACACTACAGAGGACGACTAGACAGAATTCCTGTATTAAGCGGGCATGCTAACTACTAACCAATGCGGAGTGTCGTAGCCTAATCGGCCAAGCTAATGACAGCAGATGTGCACGTATGTAAAACATGTATTGCCTGTAAAATGCAGGGTAGTCAGTAAACCATCCACAGACATCTTATTTATTTAAAAAAACAGAGTTATACCTTTTTTCCTGCTCGAACAATTTCGGTTATGTTATATATTTGGGAGCCATCACTAGATATTACCTCCAGTTTCAATATTTTTGTTTACATGATCAAAATTCAAACAAATGAAAATGCTCTTCCTCCTCCTCTACTACTACTACTGCCACTACTACTACTACTACTACTACTACTACCACTACTACTTCTTCTTCAATATCCTTAAAGCAAACGGATTCAAATGGTCCCATTTCAGTGAATAGCAGTGCTAACAATTTGGTTAAATTATAAACACAGCGTAAGTTTTAAACCACGATGTAATGTTTTTACGTGTTTAAAAATATCGGAAACAAGCAAATAGTATATTCTCCTATACTGTACACTAGCTTCGTGATGCGCCAAACCCAACCGTGTGGTCTCTGTCTCCAACAGTAACAATACTTTTATCACGAGAGGTGCCTTTTCCCCGTTTACAACGTTTCCGGGATGGTAGAGGAAGTCAAGCACAACAAATTTTTATATAACAAAATTCATATACGTTCACCGTTTTGCTCCTAAGATCGCTGATAAGAAGGGGCGGATAGGGTCTAGGAGCGCACATTCTCCATGATGTCGTTTACGACGTTTAAGGGATTGTAGAGAAGGTAAAGATCAACTAAATGTTTTAATGTACCAAAGTACGCAGTACATTCTAACTACCACTTCCACGACAGGTCAGACGACATGAAGTTTGCATTTCAAAGCCTATCACAAATGGCATTGTACAGTAAACATAAAGAACTCTTCGGGGTTATGACAACGGAACAGGAGGGCACTGCGTTTCGGAAAACGTCAACAAAGCTGCAGGAGATGGTTTTCATTTACTACTGGTTTAATTCAGTAAACCTTTAATTCCGATAGAGCAATTCATGTAGTAGGGTACTCCATGTTTTACTACCGTGGTTAGTTTACAGTTTTTTTCTGGATACCGAGGTTCCCGTAATCGCAGAGTCCAACATGAAGACCTACCTTTCTTTGTTGACACTGCTTTGACAAACACGCGATGTTGCTCGTCTACAAACAGCAACAGACTATAATTATGAACATTTAGCACTAACGGTGACTACCCTAGTAATGTGGGATTCGAGCCCCTAGACCCCTTCCGTTTCACCCAATCAGTGCCCCAAGGGCAAAAATGTGATTAACCTAGGTTCTAAGAGACCCCATTCGCTCCACCCAAATCAGCGCCCCTAGGGGCAAAACTGTGACCAACATAGTGACGTGGGATGCCCTCTCCTTGACCCCTTCCGTTCCACCCAATCAGCGCCCCTGGCGGCAAAACTGTGACTAACCTAATAATATGGGATGCGCTCTCCTCGACCCCTTCCACTCCACCCCATCAGTACCCCTGGCAGCAAAACTGTGACTAACCTAATAATATGGGATGCGCTCTCCTCGACCCCTTCCGCTCCACCCAATCAGCGCCCCTGGCGGCAAAACTGTGACTAACCTAATAATATGGGATGCGCTCTCCTCGACCCCTTCCGTTTCACCCAATCAGTACCCCTGGCAGCAAAACTGTGACTAACCTAATAATATGGGATGCGCTCTCCTCGACCCCTTCCGCTCCACCCAATCAGCGCCCCTGGCGGCAAAACTGTGACTAACCTAATAATATGGGATGCGCTCTCCTCGACCCCTTCCGTTTCACCCAATCAGTACCCCTGGCAGCAAAACTGTGACTAACCTAATAATATGGGATGCGCTCTCCTCGACCCCTTCCGTTTCACCCAATCAGGGCCCCTGGCGGCAAAACTGTGACTAACCTAATAATATGGGATGCGCTCTCCTCGACCCCTTCCGTTTCACCCAATCAGTACCCCTGACAGCAAAACTGTGACTAACCTAATAATATGGGATGCGCTCTCCTCGACCCCTTTCGTTTCACCCAATCAGCGCCCTGGCGGCAAAACTGTGACTAACCTAATAATATGGGATGCGCTCTCCTTGACCCCTTCCACTCCACCCAATCAGCGCCCCTGGCGGCAAAACTGTGACTAACCTAATAATATGGGATGCGCTCTCCTCGACCCCTTCCGTTTCACCCAATCAGGGCCCCTGGCGGCAAAACTGTGACTAACCTAATAATATGGGATGCGCTCTCCTCGACCCCTTCCGTTTCACCCAATCAGTACCCCTGACAGCAAAACTGTGACTAACCTAATAATATGGGATGCGCTCTCCTCGACCCCTTCCGTTTCACCCAATCAGCGCCCTGGCGGCAAAACTGTGACTAACCTAATAATATGGGATGCGCTCTCCTTGACCCCTTCCACTCCACCCAATCAGCGCCCCTGGCGGCAAAACTGTGACTAACCTAATAATATGGGATGCGCTCTCCTCGACCCCTTCCGTTTCACCCAATCAGCGCCCCTGGCGGCAAAACTGTGACTAACCTAATAATATGGGATGCGCTCTCCTCGACCCCTTCCACTCCACCCAATCAGCGCCCCTGGCAGCAAAACTGTGACTAACCTAATAATATGGGATGCGCTCTCCTCGACCCCTTCCACTCCACCCAATCAGTACCCCTGGCAGCAAAACTGTGACTAACCTAATAATATGGGATGCGCTCTCCTCGACCCCTTCCGTTTCACCCAATCAGTAACCCTGGCAGCAAAACTGTGACTAACCTAATAATATGGGATGCGCTCTCCTCGACCCCTTCCGTTTCACCCAATCAGCGCCCCTGGCGGCAAAACTGTGACTAACCTAATAATATGGGATGCGCTCTCCTCGACCCCTTCCGTTTCACCCAATCAGTACCCCTGGCAGCAAAACTGTGACTAACCTAATAATATGGGATGCGCTCTCCTCGACCCCTTCCGTTTCACCCAATCAGGGCCCCTGGCGACAAAACTGTGACTAACCTAATAATATGGGATGCGCTCTCCTCGACCCCTTCCGTTTCACCCAATCAGTACCCCTGACAGCAAAACTGTGACTAACCTAATAATATGGGATGCGCTCTCCTCGACCCCTTTCGTTTCACCCAATCAGCGCCCTGGCGGCAAAACTGTGACTAACCTAATAATATGGGATGCGCTCTCCTTGACCCCTTCCACACCACCCAATCAGCGCCCCTGGCGGCAAAACTGTGACTAACCTAATAATATGGGATGCGCTCTCCTCGACCCCTTCCGTTTCACCCAATCAGGGCCCCTGGCGGCAAAACTGTGACTAACCTAATAATATGGGATGCGCTCTCCTCGACCCCTTCCGTTTCACCCAATTAGTACCCCTGACAGCAAAACTGTGACTAACCTAATAATATGGGATGCGCTCTCCTCGACCCCTTCCGTTTCACCCAATCAGCGCCCTGGCGGCAAAACTGTGACTAACCTAATAATATGGGATGCGCTCTCCTTGACCCCTTCCACTCCACCCAATCAGCGCCCCTGGCGGCAAAACTGTGACTAACCTAATAATATGGGATGCGCTCTCCTCGACCCCTTCCGTTTCACCCAATCAGCGCCCCTGGCGGCAAAACTGTGACTAACCTAATAATATGGGATGCGCTCTCCTCGACCCCTTCCACTCCACCCAATCAGCGCCCCTGGCAGCAAAACTGTGACTAACCTAATAATATGGGATGCGCTCTCCTCGACCCCTTCCACTCCACCCAATCAGTACCCCTGGCAGCAAAACTGTGACTAACCTAATAATATGGGATGCGCTCTCCTCGACCCCTTCCACTCCACCCAATCAGCGCCCCTGGCAGCAAAACTGTGACTAACCTAATAATATGGGATGCGCTCTCCTCGACCCCTTCCGTTTCACCCAATCGGTACCCCTGGCAGCAAAACTGTGACTAACCTAATAATATGGGATGCGCTCTCCTCGACCCCTTCCGTTTCACCCAATCAGCGCCCCTGGCGGCAAAACTGTGACTAACCTAATAATATGGGATGCGCTCTCCTCGACCCCTTTCGTTTCACCCAATCAGCGCCCTGGCGGCAAAACTGTGACTAACCTAATAATATGGGATGCGCTCTCCTTGACCCCTTCCACTCCACCCAATCAGCGCCCCTGGCGGCAAAACTGTGACTAACCTAATAATATGGGATGCGCTCTCCTCGACCCCTTCCGTTTCACCCAATCAGGGCCCCTGGCGGCAAAACTGTGACTAACCTAATAATATGGGATGCGCTCTCCTCGACCCCTTCCACTCCATCCCATCAGTACCCCTGGCAGCAAAACTGTGACTAACCTAACAATATGGGATGCGCTCTCCTCGACCCCTTCCACTCCACCCAATCAGTACCCCTGGCAGCAAAACTGTGACTAACCTAACAATATGGGATGTGCTCTCCTCGACCCCTTCCACTCCACCCAATCAGCGCCCCTGGCAGCAAAACTGTGACTAACCTAATAATATGGGATGCGCTCTCCTCGACCCCTTCCGTTTCACCCAATCAGTACCCCTGGCGGCAAAACTGTGACTAACCTAATAATATGGGATGCGCTCTCCTCGACCCCTTCCACTCCACCCAATCAGAGCCCCTGGCAGCAAAACTGTGACTAACCTAATAATATGGGATGCGCTCTCCTCGACCCCTTCCACTCCACCCAATCAGTACCCCTGGCAGCAAAACTGTGACTAACCTAATAATATGGGATGCGCTCTCCTCGACCCCTTCCACTCCACCCAATCAGAGCCCCTGGCAGCAAAACTGTGACTAACCTAATAATATGGGATGCGCTCTCCTCGACCCCTTCCACTCCACCCAATCAGAGCCCCTGGCAGCAAAACTGTGACTAACCTAATAATATGGGATGCGCTCTCCTCGACCCCTTCCACTCCACCCCATCAGTACCCCTGGCAGCAAAACTGTGACTAACCTAATAATATGGGATGCGCTCTCCTCGACCCCTTCCACTCCACCCAATCAGTACCCCTGGCAGCAAAACTGTGACTAACCTAACAATATGGGATGTGCTCTCCTCGACCCCTTCCACTCCACCCAATCAGCGCCGCTGGCAGCAAAACTGTGACTAACCTAATAATATGGGATGCGCTCTCCTCGACCCCTTCCGTTTCACCCCATCAGTACCCCTGGCAGCAAAACAGTAGATGTACATGAACTTTACCACATAAAATGTAGTTCCGCTTGACTTCCTCCACTACCCCCGAAACGTTGTAAACGACCTCATGTACCAACCTGCAGTTTAACAAACTACAGTGCATTTTTTGACCATGCTAAATCTTCATCTGATGGAACATTTGAAATGAAAGTAAACATGATGGTAGCTGTAGTTTCAGGGCTACTTCATCATAAACTGCAGGTGTACCCTTTAATAGCAGATTAGGAGAAGTAATATTTAAATGCAACTTATAAACACTGGATCAATAAATCAAATAATACGAAGTGTAATTTTCCGGAATGTAAATAAAGCCGATTTTTATATCAGTTTTTGGAACCAATTTCTTCGTCCGCTCGTCTCAGCCCGTCTATTTTTCCTCAGACGATCTTTTGATATTGTGGAAATGTTACTGAGAGAAGACGCCTCACTGTGTGCACCGGGGATTAATTACTCTATGCAAACGTTCTGTGGTTAGAAAGGAAATTGCTTTGCCATTAAAAATAGATTTACCTAAGAGCTTCATTACAACAGTTTCTAACTAGTTAAAATTGGCTTTAAGAGAATTGTTTGAATAAACCTGTATTTTACTATTTGAAAGCGATTTTGACGATTTAAAGTTTTAATACTAGCAACCCTATAACAGTTTGCGCTTTATTGTGGGTAGCTGCGTGAGTGCAAGACAATTTCGCATATATTTAATGTCTTAGGCTATATTTTTATTAACGTTTCCTGAGATTTAATTTCCCAGATTATATCCATTGCATGGCTAATTCGCAACTTTTAGCTCAAAAGTGCCCATAATAAGAGTTTTTCCTTAATTCGCTTAATTTAATTATCAACGAACACGGAAATTATATTTGGAAATAGCATGTTAGGAACACGGGAAACCAATTTGACATACAGAATGAATTCACTATTTAAATGCCGTGGAAGAAGGAGGAATATGCACGCTTTGATCTAGAATAACCTGTTTGTCATAATGAAAAAACAAAGGATCTACGACATAGCAGTCAGTGAAATGCAAAGTGTCTCTCCCTCTCTCTTTTGTTTTACTGCAGGAATTAGGAACAGCTACAAAGACAAGTTGCTGCTTAGAGAAAGGCAATGGTAAAATGGTAGCAGAATATGTCATTCCGTTTGGTAAAGACCACAGTTGCCGCGGTCACCTACCTCCACACTACATCGGTTATAGCTGACGTTGGACTAAATCTTTTCTCCCTCACGAAGGGAATACTTCAGTTGGAATTCTATCTCTACGTTCTTTCAGGGAAGATATACTCCAGTAGCTGTAACATTATATTTCAGCATATAGTTTACTAAGTTGAATAATTATTATCAGCCATGCTTCCAATACCCTAATGGTTGTCACTCTTTTATTACCTCTTCACGATAAAAGAGAAATTGGGCTTTTTGATATGATATAAGTAAGAATATCTTAGATATATATGATTTATATGGCATTCTAATAGTGAAATTGAAATTAGCAAGTTAAAAATAAATAGGGAAGACAGTTAAACTTCAAAATAAATGAAGGAAGAAATGATAAAGCGAAAAAGTTGTCTTAAAACATTGAACGATAGCCATGGATAGCCATTGACAGCCATGGACTTTGTAATCATACATCAGCACTTGGTTAAGCCGAGATCCATCGGGACCATCCCCAGTAAAGTGAAGGGAGTTGAGACGTTATGGTCATGGATGTTACAACCAGCCGTCAGCATTTCAGCCTAGGCGAGATTAATGGGACTATCTTCAGGAAAGTGGAGAGAGTTGAGACATCAGTTGGCACATTACAGCCATGGATCTTACTACCAGACACCACCTCTTCAGATTAAGATGGGATTCATGGCGTAGTATCTATAGGGAGCTGGAGAGAGTTAAGATATAAAGCGATAGAATATAGTATGGTCCTGCAGGCTAAAATGATATTCATGAGTACTTCTGTAGTAAAAGGAGGGAGGCACCAAATACATGGCCTGTTTGTCTCTCCATATTGCTAATGTTTTTAGATGACGTAACTACCTGAGAAAGATGTCATACTTATGGTGTGCTGCTTTAGAATCCGCTCAGAAATGAAGACTGAAATGCCTATATTATAGCAAATACATATAGTATAGTACAACTTATCCCTCGGTCTACGGACTGCGCGAGTATTCAGGAGGGATAAATCGCCCCCACTCTACTTGTCTTTTGCCATTAGCTACTGAGTTATCAAATGAGGTGTCTTAAAGAGGAAGTGAACGGATATGCGGGAGGTCAGTGTCACGTCACTGTTGTGAACACAACAATTCTATTGTATAGAAAAATTTAATAGGATCTTATTTATATCGTGACAACTAAAACACTTATTCCAGTTCTGTAAGAGCTATGTTAAAGATCACAGTTTCGAAATGATGATGATGTGTTTTTGGTCTCTCTATAAAAAACTACAGCCGTTAGTTTTCTGTGTAAAACTTCAATTCGAATAATTTATGTTATGAAAATCAATCAGCGAGTCACTTTTTTGCTTGAAGAGATAGATGTGGAGTGACGGCTATGAAATACCCTAAAAAGTGTTATTTAACTTTTGAAGATATCCCATCACACTACCGCATGTATGTGAAATGCTATCGCTAATTATATGCAAACGATTGTTTTTACACCCGCTGCACCTTGCTCTTTGCGTGGCCTGTTACAGCAATCTACAAACACATCATTTTTGTTACAATTCCCTCGTGTCTTTAGTTCTGCCTCTACAGTTGGATAGTTGCAACAGTGGTGTGATAAACGCTTTTCTGAGAATAAAATAAAATGAAACACGGGCTAGGCGAAATTATGGCGCGTGGTGCTTAAACAGCGACTCAGAGGCATGCCCGCCCAAGGCAGTTAGGGAGGGGGAATGCATGACCAGGTGAGTTACCCCTCCCAAGGGTTTTTCCTAAATTGCTCAGCTATAATATAGGATAACTGTGTGCTATAACAACTATAATAAACATTCCAGTCAAAGTTATAATTTTAGCATGAGTATATAATATGAAACCTGATGTTTTACAATTCAAAAACATGTTAATATATGTAAATAAATACTAATTAACAAACATACAGGTATCGCAGAAAATACAATCATATTACTGGATATTGGGAAAATCAGAATTAAACATTAAAGTGTCTTTCAACTGGAAAATACATTTCATTCTTAAGCTTTCCTTCCACAATTCTATGTTAATCCCTATAATAATAAATTAACAAACATGTAGAATTGGCCACATTTCTGAAACTTATAAGGTAGCGGTATGCAGTTGCTGGGAATGTGGCGTCACAGTCTGCTGTGTTCAAGTGATCTCTGAGACTAGGTATATATGATATTGTTAACATGGTGGAGCCTACTGCGGAAGCTTCTACTTCGTTGTGTTTTGAGATGAATGGAAAGTATGATGCTTGTTTATGGAAGCTGACGGACTGACAAAATGTTTAATTTGTCATAAAACGTTGAACTAATTGAGAAGATTCAATCAAAACGATACAATATAATTCTGCACAGTAGGGATTACAATTAATATAAGGATGAACATATAGCACAAATAAACCGACTAAAGGACGAAATGATGAGCCAAAATTTGGGTAGCAGGTATACTCATATATTTCAGCATTCATGATTATATTGTCCTATTAATAATGGTTCAACGCTGAATACGCACTAACTACTATATTCTGTTACGTATCATTAGCGCATCGCTAGATTGCCCGTAAACATGATTATATATTAACAAACTAGGAATTAAAACATAAAACCTTCGCCGCGTGGAAATGTTTTTCTCCCTCTTCCTTGTCTTGGATTCATATATTTATTTTCCACGTGATTTTACTAAAGTTTGTGTTTTAATGATTTAATTGAAATTCTGTTGTTTTTACTGATTTTGGCAGTAATATACTGGTATGATTTCTTGTTAAGTGGTTTTGGCTTACCACGTGTTCTGAATTTCTTTTTTTTACTTTCCTAAATTCATAAGTTATTATTGTTCTTTAAATCCATTCTAATTTTTTATAATAACCAAGGTACATACTCATTTTGTTCTGAAACTTTCTTGTTTTTCTCGTTTTGGAGATAGTTAATTTGTAATTTTTTACGTACTTTAGCTCACCACGTGGTTTTGAGTTCAAATTGTTTGCTGTCTTGTTCGTGTTTTAAATCAGTTTTCTTAATTACTAATTACATTAAAATCCACAGTTACTTTGCTTTATGGTGTCAGAATCTTTTTTGAGATTAGGTGTTGAAAACTAGAAATTTCAAGCCACACTACGATTGTGTTCATTCGGTATATAGTGAGTTCATGGTTTGAGTTGCTCTTTCTTAATAGGTGCTATACCTTTTTGCTTATGTGGGGATTTATTAAGGTTAGTGGCAGTAGATGTCACTTATTGCTTGTTACATCTATTCAAATCCACTCATAGTTTGTAACTTCAATTTGCTTATTTCTTTTCATTTTTTAATTACACTTGTTCATTCTGCTTGAATTACTCTAAGAAGTTTTGAGTGATAGTAGGTATCGCTAAGTGTTACCTTTGAGTAAGTATATAGCTACAGTTTGAATCTTTGTGTCAAAACTTTGACTCAATATTCGTTATGTATTTTACTGGGTTGCAGATTCTTTGATTCCCTTTGTCTGTATATTGAAGACTAATATTTCCCTTTCGGACATGTTGTTTTGAGACCTCGTTTTCAGCTCCATATTGACTTAATACCAAGGAAAGTAGGAACACATTTTTCCACATATGCGGCATGGATCACGACAACTTTATCAGTTATTTTTTTGAACGTTTTTGATCTGTGTGTGTAATATTTTGAATGTAGTACTGGTTGGTCGAAAATGCATGACTCATAAATTAGAAGTATGATTAGTTGTTTATTGCATGCAGTATGTAGCGTTGTGTGATGTGCAGTATTGTGGAAAGGTTCAATGGTTGGTACCATTCTGAAGTAGTTTATGCATGAGGGGTGATATAAAATGTTTGTGGCACATTTAGTTTGTGTATGTATGCTTGCCGGGATCTCTAGTGTGCATGTTTGTGTGTTAGTATGAATGTTAAGTGTGAAGAAAAGATAAAGAAGTAAAACAAGCAAAGGATAAACATTGTTCAGTTATGTGCACATGTTTAAATCCATTGTATTATGTCTGATGTGAAATGGTTAACCTAAACATTCTGTTGTATTTTCTGGTTATTAGTATGCGTGTGGTGTGATTGGCTGATGGGCAATATCAGGCGCCTGTTTGATGTGCGTCCATATTAATCCTTAATTCGTAAAGTCATTCATTTTAGAATGGCCGTGCTTTTGACATATTGTTGCCTGGGAGCCCTCGCGGAAGTCAGCACCTTCGTGGCCAGTGTGCATCTTTTTCCAGGCAACGCAAGACAGCGGTTGTCCTACAGTACGTCGCCTGTGGGGTGACACTTAGAACGTGCGGCAAGGACTAGCAAATCCCCTTTTTATTAATCTGCTGAGCAACATTTCGTCTACGTCAAGAACTGCAACACTGAATACTAACAATGGTGCTTCTGTTTTAGTGAATTATGTGGTGGCTGTGAATACGCCATACTTGTGTGAGAGTGGGGCTGCGTTTTCGTACTTTATAACAATTCTAAAAACGCACTCAATAACCATACGAGGGTAACCCAGTGAAACACTTATCACTTCGTGATTACATAAACTATTACCACTTTAAACTATGAGTTGGATTGGTTTGTCTACGGAGGGAACTCGGCGCTGATCCACATAGAGGATTTTGTACCTACGCCCCCCCCCCGGGAGGAAGAATGAGGCGAAAGAAGACACCGGGTGTCCGGAACCAGGAGTGACAGCACAGGAGTGGCAGGGTCCCTAAGTTTCCAGATGGAGACTCCCCGGCAGACGGACAGGCAGATCGGGGACCCCACCCCGCACGGAGAGGGTCCAACGCCCCTCAAAGGGGTTCGGATACCCCCGGCAGCCAGCAGAAGGTCGAGTGACGGAGACAGTCACAAAGAGCATCCTTTTTCCCTGCCACACTGCACCGAAACACCATCGCCGACACTTCCAACGCTGAAAAAAACTAACGGATGAAAGATGAAGTGAAATGGGAATGGAGGTAAATGGAGGGACAGGAAATTCGGGGGATGTGAGAATTCTTCTCAGCATTCGCCTGGCGACCCGAGAAAACCCCGAAAAAACCCAGGGATCAGGAAGGTCGGCCATGGGAATCGAAACACGACCTCCCGTATGTGCGGACCTATGAGTTCATTTTTTGTTTTATTTCGTTGCTTTTTTCAAACATTACAGTTATTTTTGAGAAAGACATTTTAATGTTTTTGTGCAAAATGTGAGGTGCAATAAATTAGCGTTGGCATTGTAGATATTGATATCATAAGGATTTTGTTTAATTCTTCTTTACACTTTGTTTGCAGTTTACAAACTAGCTGCTTGTAAACTCCTTAACATATCCTTTGTTAACTATTTTTTTTCAATTTCTTATATAACTAGTAATTCTTTCTCATGTACTGTATTTTAAATTTGACTTGCATTGCTCCGTGTGTTGACGAGAACGGGGGAGATGTGGCGAGCTTGACTGCTCCAGCTTTTGATAGAAGTAGGGGTGGGGATGTTTGCATATAGAACGATTGGGGATTAATTGCTTGACCTCTTTAGGCAGCCAGACTCCTTAATGTAAGGAACAGTGGGTGTGCTCTCAGCACCTGTCTCGTGGCAAGGGTGGGTTTTTCACCATGACTTCCTTGTGAACAGCATGTGATGTTAAGGTATTATCTTTTGTAAATAAAATTGTCATTTGTTAAAATTTAAATGCTTTCTCCAATTAGGCTTGTTTACAGATTCCGGTATTCCTGTGTTGCAATCCTTAGTCTCGCATGCTTAGCGAGGTTCGCCCCTTCTGTCATGGCTTGAAGTTAATAGTCGTGACAATATTCCAATTAGGTTCACAAAGAGGGCAATGGAACAAGAACACCTCAATTCAAATACCTCGTATATTATTGTGATTAATGAAAACCTGTAAGTAACAAAAGTATATAAGCGCTATTTTTAACAACATTTATTTGCCAATTTTAGAATGTTTAAACAATTACGCTAAGTTTTTATTCTTATTTGTTTGTACTTATACCTCAGTATATCTGCGTTTATCTATAATGTTAAATAAAAGGTGTTCACCAATATTGCGAAACATTTTTATTGTCACAATTTTATCCAGATCAAAACATTGCATTCCCTCCCTTCTATCTTGGTGTGTTCTCGACACTTGACGGGAAACCAGTTACGCATATTTTCATTGTACAATTGCGCGGGAAATAATTTGATTGCTTGTTTTAAAAGCAGAATTGAGGGGGGAAGGTGTAAGTTCCAGTGCAGCTAAGGCTTCTGCTAGTTACACTGCACACACACACACACATAAATAAGTGTTTGACAGGTTGTTCTATCTTTCGCGATTTCCAAATGACCAGAACAGTTTATCTCGGGAAGCGCTATGAGACGCGTATCATTAAATGTTAGGACTTCAAAGAAGGAACAAATAACTATAATTTTTATTAAATTTTTTTTAAGAAATCCGTCTTTGGTTTTTATTTTGTTGTATGTTGCCACTTGTTTTATTTGTGCTCCTAATTTGTAGCGAACACTAATGGTATCGAAAGGATTGATCAGATGACCCATACAACCCCGGTCTTTTAATTATCGAGATTTTCTAATAACACTTTCTGGCTTGTTAGTGTTCTTTTAACTTCATAGCTACCAGGCGCTATTAAAATTGACGAATGTGGCACTTCAAGTGAAAGTACAGAAACAAATGGAATCAGCCAATAACGTTGGAACCGAAATCTTAAGATGTCGAATTGCTTGTAAATCTATGAGTAGGATATATAGAGGAATTCTGGCGCAGTTTTTGGGCATATATGGGAAAGGATAGGGAAAACGAGACTGGATGGGGCGGTCCAAGGAGGAAAATGGGTTTATATGGGAGAGATAGGGAATACGTCAGTATTAATAGAAATGTATGTTCAGAAACAAAGGAGATGCCGACGACTGATAAGGTGTAGTAATAGAAATGTATGTATTTCCCCTCACTTCCCCTCTTCCCCCTCCCCACAGTAGACATATTAGGAGAGAGCCAGCGCACAGAGAGATGCCGCCCACTGATAAGGGTAATTACATGTGTTTTAACACATGTAAACACATGTAAACACGTGTAACCCTCTAATGACCGCCGCTAATGTCACGTCTAATGGATATGTGTAGTAATACATATGTAAACATATGTAACCCGCTAATGACCACCGGAGATGTCGACAGGTGATAACATACAATCGACATCGTTTGTTCTGTGTTGCAGCCTCCCGCCGGCTCCCTTTGAGGTCTTAGATACCGCCTGGTCTCGTGTCGCTAGGCCCCGTCATCTCTCTTATTGTGATCTTACATAATTGTCTTGAGATGTGCGGTGGGGAATGATTTTCTCGATGCCTGCCGCCCCTCGAAAAGTCAATTAGGTAATATTCGTCAAACATTATTGAAAAAAAAAAGAATTGACATTTTTTATGACTACTAATGCCCTTGATTAATTAATTGTATATGAATTGACTCGAACGCAAGTGGTGGCTTGTGTATAAGTAGCACGCTCACGAGAACAGTCCACTATGTAATGAAAACCCTGCAACCTACTTCACGGTAATGTCCATTAGCTGACAACAATAGACGCTTTCACCACATTAATAGACTTTTAAGATTGCATCCTGGATCTGTATTCATACATTAGCGTACAATGTCAGTAATTGTTTTCCTAAGTGCTCTGAAAAACCCGCAGACAGTCAATGTAAATACCTTCTAGCTCGTAGAATTTCCATCACAAACTACATATGTTATTAAAAATAAAAATAAATACGGATAACATTATAGTTAAATATTATAAATATTATTAAAAAGTATAAATGAACCGGTTAACATTATAGTTGAATACTATATATGTTATTAAAAAATAAATACGGTTAACATTATAGGTGAATATTACATACGTTATTAAAAATACAAAATGGCTTCGCTGATCAATGAATACAATTAAATATTTTTTATTAATTAATTGTATATGAATTAACTTCAGCATTTTGACAATTGCGCTGTGTCTCCCTAACGTTTCCAGATCTAGGATCGTTCCAGCTAGTTGCGCGCTTCTGCCATCTACCTTCTAAAGTAAAGTTCCGCGCTTCTACCATTTTCATTCTAAAGTAGAACAATGAGATAAAAACTAATCAATTCTTTGGAATGCGCAGCGTCATTAGGGAATTGTTCCAAGTTATCAGGGATGCCTGGGGTTGAATCCTAGGAGTGATTACAAATTCAGATTCTAATAACTCAGAGGCTAATTACGATAAAGACGTCAAATAAGGTTTATTACATTAATGTTATTAGGTAGTTTCTTGTGGATGTATATTTGGGTACCTGGTGTCCTGGGTTCGAATACCTATAAAATGTAATTTAATTATAAATTTAATAACTCCTAAACTATATATGGAAAACGGAGACAGACGGTATTATAGACAGAAGCTGGTCCACTTTTGCGTTTATATGGGAAAGGATAGGGAAAACGAGGGTAGATGCGGAGGAAAATGCATTTATAAGGGAGAGATAGGGAATACCAGGGCTGATGCTAGGCTAGTCAGATGCTAAAGGAGGGAGGGATATGCTTTATACGAGAGAGATAGGGAATACAAGGAAAGATGCTATACTAAACAGGACTTGAAGGGTAGAATATGGCGTTTTATATGAGCGATATAGCGAACCGAGGAGAGGTATTAGGATAGGAGTTTTGAATGATAAGAGTAGGCGTTTATATGCGAGAGATAGGGAATACGAGGGTCGATGCTAGGCTAGACGGGGTTGAAGGAGGGAATGCATCTTATATGAGAGAGGTAGGGGAATATGAGGAAAAGTGCTAGGCTAGTCAGGAAGGTCTGAATGACATGACATGCGTTTATATGGAGAGACAAGGAAAACGAAGGTAAGTGCTAGGTTGAGGGAGTCTTCAAAGAGGAAAGTGCATTTATATGAGAGCGGTAGGGCATACGAGGAGAGGTGCTAGTCTAGACATGGTTTGAGGAGTAGAGTATACGTTTATATGGGAGAAATATGGAAAACGGGAGAGATACAAGGATAGACAGGGTTGAAGGAGGAGGAATGTAGGTTTATACGGTAATATAGAGAGTAATTCGATTATAAAACTTTTCTCATCCAGCGTTACAACACTTTTATATACTTATTTTCTAAACCTTACAAACTTTATATATGTTAAACAGTAGTGCGCGAGACGGACAGGGACAAACTGTATAACTTGAGGGGTAGAATATGAGCGATATAGCGAACCGAGGAGAGGTATTAGGATAGGAGTTTTGAATGATAGAGTAGGCGTTTATATGCGAGAGATAGGGAATACGAGGGTTGATGCTAGGCTAGACGGTGTTGAAGGAGGGAATGCATCTTATATGAGAGAGGTAGGAGAATATGAGGAGAAGTGCTAGGCTAGTCAGGAAGGTCTGAATGACAGAGTATACGTCTATATGGGAAAAGATAGGGAAAACGAAGGTAGGTGCTAGGTTGAAAGAGTCTTCAAGGAGGAAAATGCATTTATATGAGAGCGGTAGGGCATACGAGGAGAGGTGCTAGTCTAGATATGGTTTGAGGAGTAGAGTATACGTTTATATGGGAGAAATATGGAAAACGGGAGAGATACAAGGATAGGCAGGGTTGAAGGAGGAGGAATTTAGGTTTATACGGCAATATAGAGAGTAATTCGATTATAAAGCTTTTCTCATCCAGCGTTACAACACTTTTATATACTTATTTTCTAAACCTTACAAACTTTATATATGTTAAACAGTAGTGCGCGAGACGGAGAGGGACAAACTCTATAACTTGAAGGGTAGAATATGAGCGATATAGCGAATCGAGGAGAGGTATTAAGATAGGAGTTTTGAATGATAGAGTAGGCGTTTATATGCGAGAGATAGGGAATACGAGGGTTGATGCTAGGCTAGACGGTGTTGGAGGAGGGAATGCATCTTATATATGAGAGAGGTAGGGAATATGAGGAGAAGTGCTAGGCTAGTCAGGAAGGTCTGAATGACAGAGTATACGTCTATATGGGAAAAAATAGGGAAAACGAAGGTAGGTGCTAGGTTGAGAGAGTCTTCAAGGAGGAAAATGCATTTATATGAGAGCGGTAGGGCATACGAGGAGATGTGCTAGTCTAGACATGGTTTGAGGAGTAGAGTATACGTCTATATGGGAGAAATATGGAAAACGGGAGAGATACAAGGATAGACAGGGTTGAAGGAGGAGGAATGTAGCTTTATACGGTAATATAGAGAGTACTTCGATTATAAAACTTTTCTCATCAAGCGTTACAACACTTTTATATACTTATTTTCTAAAACTTACAAACTTTATATATGTTAAACAGTAGTGCGAGAGACGGAGAGGGACAAACTGTATAACTTGAAGGGTAGAATATGAGCGATATAGCGAACCGAGGAGAGGTATTAGGATAGGAGTTTTGAATGATAGAGTAGGCGTTTATATGCGAGAGATAGGGAACACGAGGGTTGAAGCTAGGCTAGACGGTGTTGAAGGAGGGAATGCATCTTATATGAGAGAGGTAGGAGAATATGAGGAGAAGTGCTAGGCTAGTCAGGAAGGTCTGAATGACAGAGTATACGTCTATATGGGAAAAGATAGGGAAAACGAAGGTAGGTGCTAGGTTGAAAGAGTCTTCAAGGAGGAAAATGCATTTATATGAGAGCGGTAGGGCATACGAGGAGAGGTGCTAGTCTAGACATGGTTTGAGGTGTAGAGTATACGTCTATATGGGAGAAATATGGAAAACGGGAGAGATACAAGGATAGACAGGGTTGTAGGAGGAGGAATGTAGGTTTATACGGCAATATAGAGAGTAATTCGATTATAAAGCTTTTCTCATCCAGCGTTACAACACTTTTATATACTTATTTTCTAAACCTTACAAACTTTATATATGTTAAACAGTAGTGCGCGAGACGGAGAGGGACAAACTGTATAACTTGAAGGGTAGAATATGAGCGATATAGCGAATCGAGGAGAGGTATTAAGATAGGAGTTTTGAATGATAGAGTAGGCGTTTATATGCGAGAGATAGGGAATACGAGGGTTGATGCTAGGCTAGACGGTGTTGGAGGAGGGAATGCATCTTATATATGAGAGAGGTAGGGAATATGAGGAGAAGTGCTAGGCTAGTCAGGAAGGTCTGAATGACAGAGTATACGTCTATATGGGAAAAGATAGGGAAAACGAAGGTAGGTGCTAGGTTGAGAGAGTCTTCAAGGAGGAAAATGCATTTATATGAGAGCGGTAGGGCATACGAGGAGATGTGCTAGTCTAGACATGGTTTGAGGAGTAGAGTATACGTCTATATGGGAGAAATATGGAAAAAGGGAGAGATACAAGGATAGACAGGGTTGAAGGAGGAGGAATGTAGCTTTATACGGTAATATAGAGAGTACTTCGATTATAAAACTTTTCTCATCTAGCGTTACAACACTTTTATATACTTATTTTCTAAAACTTACAAACTTTATATATGTTAAACAGTAGTGCGAGAGACGGAGAGGGACAAACTGTATAACTTGAAGGGTAGAATATGAGCGATATAGCGAACCGAGGAGAGGTATTAGGATAGGAGTTTTGAATGATAGAGTAGGCGTTTATATGCGAGAGATAGGGAATACGAGGGTTGATGCTAGGCTAGACGGTGTTGAAGGAGGGAATGCATCTTATATATGAGAGAGGTAGGGGAATATGAGGAGAAGTGCTAGGCTAGTCAGAAAGGTCTGAATGACAGAGTATACGTCTATATGGGAAAAGATAGGGAAAACGAAGGTAGGTGCTAGGTTGAAAGAGTCTTCAAGGAGGAAAATGCATTTATATGAGAGCGGTAGGGCATACGAGGAGAGGTGCTAGTCTAGACATGGTTTGAGGAGTAGAGTATAGGTTTATATGGGAGAAATATGGAAAACGGGAGAGATACAAGGATAGACAGGGTTGAAGGAGGAGGAATGTAGGTTTATACGGTAATATAGAGAGTAATTCGATTATAAATCTTTTCTCATTCATCGTTACAACGCTTTTATATACTCATTTTCTAAACCTTACAAACTTTATATATGTTAAACAGTAGTGCGCGAGACGGAGAGGGACAAACTGTATATCGGTTTACAGTGAAGTATACATCCTAACCTATTCCCACCTTATTTGTTCTGGATCTTCTCATTCCTATCATCATCTAACGTAACCACGTAACAAGACGTAACACGACGTAACATAACAGCATGACAAGACGTCATACTAAGTAACATAACCACGCAACATCACGTGACATCTCGTAACCAGAAACGTCACACGACGTAACAACACGTAACCACATAACAAAACGTAAGAACAACACGTAACCAGCCCATTGCTAAGGTAATCTAAACTATTTCATCCTTCATAACTTAGACAATAAGTACGAGAGCCTAGCAAATGTACTGCTTAATAGCGCAACGTTTTATACCTATAATCTTTTTTATCATTGAGCCTTGAATATCTAAGGCATACATTTTAGATCGTAGCCCTACAAAGCGTTGAATGATTTTACCATTTGCCTCATCTTTAAATTTTCCCAACACCTTCTTGTTTAGAGCTGAATGAGACAGAAAGGCTGGCCACAGGAATCCAACCCACGACCTCCGAATGCGGACCACAGACGTTACCGCCGGAGCCATCCCGCTCGGTAAGTTTTGATTAAAGCATCGCATATTCAAATATTGATTCCGGAAAATAAAACGCATAGGTACCTATCTTTAGTTTCCTAGATCGAATTTATTCCTGTTCAGTTCTCTACGATTAGGAAACCATACGAGACTGAGAAAAACTTAGTACATAAATAATGCAGATGTAACCCATAACTTATGTAAACAAACTCTGGCGTTCTACAGTTCCGAAATATTACCTGTTGTTCGTTTGAATGTTCAAATTTTAAGCAGTATATTTTGAAACGTTAAATGACTGTTCTTTTGCTTTTATAAGATCATGCAGATTATGTAATACTAAGGCTCTTTTAAAGAGTTGACCATACTTTCAGCTTCCTGTGAGCTCCTGTTTAGCTAGAACAAAATGTGTACTGAAACCATTTCTTGTGAATCTTTGTAATGATTAACTATAAGCAGGTAGATAGCTGTCAGGGAAAGTAAACGACAATGAGTAAAGAATGTTCTAGAGGTGTAGATATACGTGACTCAACGGAGGGAAACACCTCGCGCGCTGTGACCTACATTGTATTACGGCTACCATTCTCCTGGAGGAAGGGATGAGCTGAAGGAATCCAAGAGGCTACAGGCCGTAGGCAGCCAGGCTACAGACGCGACAAAGTCCCTAACATTTCCAAGCTCGCAGGCCCGACCCACTGGTTAATCGCCGAGAGAAAGCGAAGAACGGCCTACCAATGGTGACCACGGAGAATACTCTTTCCATTGAGCACGCATCAGCACCATCTGTCCGGCACCGCAATACGCCGCGATATCCAGAAGCATATAAATAAAAATCTGAAATACTCCATCCCGATACCTGGTTTTCTACACTGGGACGTGCATTGCAAACCTTTATTTCACATTATTCAAAAAACATGTCATTTACATTATCGATTTACAGATGTCACTTATTACTAGATAAAACAAAACAAACTTATAAAAGTAAAATAAAAAATAAAATTATTAACATCCAAATAATGTATCCATATTTTAACTAATTTCTAGCTGCAGAAACAAATAACTGGAACCCCGTTACTAATCCCCTAACTAAACTATTTATTTAAAAGCACACCTCAAAGATGAGAATGAAACGGAATGAGTAAGGAAATTGTGATAGAGAAGAACCACCCCTGCATTCAACTGCCAACCCCAGGGAAACCGCGAAAAACCCACGGGTCAGAGTCGCGGGTCTCGATCTCAGGACATCGCATACGTTACCACGGCGCCACCTCACTCGATAAGAAAGTTGTTATGTTGCAACTGGTTGTTGTGATACAATCAAAGGAAACTAGAAAGTAAGTTTTACAGTAATAAATTCAAACCAACTACAGCTCGAAAAATATCAGTTTTAGTGTAATTGGTTGTTTTGAGGAAAATCAATCTGTGTTGAAATAATAATCAGTTTAAAAATCTTGTATAAATGACTCTTCGAAAATTCATGTCATTTTAAGTCGCTATAAATTGTATAGCTGCGGAGACACCACCGAATGTAAATTTGCTTAAAAAGAGTGTTGTGAATTGTTATATATTTACTTTGTTACAAACATAACTAGCTTTTTCTGTACTAAAACATTAACGACCATATTAGAACTACTACGGTACTTTTTAATTTGCAAACCACGATTACATTTCAAAATGTTGGTATTCGGACGATCCAGTGTTAATTATGATAGCCACAGAAGTGTTTCTCAAAATCTAAGAACGCTTAGCAATTTAAGATATCTATGTATTAATCTTTAGAGAGAAACTGTACTTTTACTCAAAGTGTTTAATAACTTTTAAAGCTAGAGAATGTCATTTAAGGCTTCCACCTCCCAAAAAATTCTGATTTCTCAGAATTTCGCAATTTTCATTACCCGCTGTTATTTATTTTCCTAACTATTCAAAAAATTGCATACGCGAGCTTTTTTCCCTTAATTGCATTCAGTTAATCATACCTTCCATGATACTTATACATTGCCTACACGAGCTCAGGAGAAACATGGCAAGGGCTACTTAATACTCCAAAAGTATCCCTTAAATTACTGGGGAATTCCTGCGAACAGGAATATTTCGGAAATGGTTAATGTCACAAAAATATTTATTTAAAATAAATTGTATTTATCTAATAAGACATTCATTTCTTCAGCAGTAAGTTATACAGATTCCCTGGAAATAAAGAAAACTTTATAGAACTTTTGATACGCATTTTATTTATTATACAAATATAGCTATTTTTCAGAGACTCAAATATAAGGAATCGCATTCACTGGCATCTTTAAAGAGCGGACAACTCCAGAATGAAATTTAGCATTTATCTGGCTTTTCTTATGAAGTTACGCTGTTCACAGAGATTTACGCGTTGAAAGACTAAAAACACGTAAACATGTATATGCACAAGGGCGCGCACACACACACACACACACACACACACACACACACACACACATATGCACGAAGCTCTTTGCTTTCGTTTACAGGACCTCAGAACATGCATTTCCGGTGACCTTTTTATATCGAATTTTTTGATCGAATAAATATTTCAATTATCTTAGACACCTAAGCATTACAGAAATAAAACTGTACGTATAACATAGGTGTTTGTTATTTTTCAAATACTTAGCATTGGTATATGTTCAGTTTATTCATGAAACTGTATCTTCTTGTATGTTTAGTGTTTGAACGAAGAGCTTTTGGATACACTATTGGAAGTTTTGCAGTTCTGTTTTCTTTAGCATTAAATACATTATGTACATTTATTTTTAAAAAAACATATCAACCATATTTTTATGGTTTTGTAAGAGGTGTAGGTAATTCATGAAATAGTTTATGCTTTATGATTTAATTTGACATCTGATTTAACTTTGTAATTCAAATGCGAGAGGCTTGTTGCAGTTTTAATGTTCGAAAGTATAGATATTTTCATGTTTTGGAAATGCAAGGTAAAATGTTACCAATAATAAATTAAAAAAACTTATAAGTATTAAAACATTCCCTCGGTTAAGGCTATCCTTGAGGACAACAAAGAAATGTGCTAACGTGAAGCTATGAAAAATTAACCAGAAAGTTAAAGCAATACGGATGAAATAATCCCACCACCATGCCTAAGTAAATGTAAACATTTTTAGAATATTTAAATAATTCTGACGTCGTTTTAAATAGAATAAACTTATGTTATATACATATATTTTCTCTCTATTTATTTTATATCGCTTTAATTACGTGGTCATATCGCGATGGATCTGTTAGGAGATACCTCGTGGCTTGGTGTGTGGTGAACATTTAGCCTTCTCGGTCTCATGCCTGTGCCATACAATCTCACTTCGCCACGTACCCACAAAGGCCTTAGTGCTAGACAACTGTACCTCTGCTTCTGTGACAGGCAGAGTGCAGTTTCGAACCTGATTCTTCTAGACTCGTCATTTGCTACACATTAGTTTTGTAAGCGTCCATCATCATATTTACATTTTCCTCCACTTTCTTAAGTTTATCATTGCAGCAATCAGTTTTGAGAGTATTCAAAACCTCTGTCTTTAACTGCCCGACTGTAGCCTCTAAATCTGAAACTCGCTTCATCGCTAACTTTTCTAAATTACTAATTTTCTGATTGCAAAGATTCTGAACATTTGTTTTTTCTCTATCAAGCTCTGCGGTAACTTGTTTAATAGAGTCCATTACAGAATCCACTCTGTCTTTTGTAGAGGTTGTTAGAGTATCCACTTTACTCGTAGTTTTATTCAGATTTGCTGTGATGTCTAGCAGCTTCTTACCTATTTGCATCTCGATTTCCTTTGGCAAGTACCTGTTTAACTGCTGTCGCGTCTCGTTCGATTTCCTAATGATCATAGCTCTAGCATATCTTTTATTTACAGCACCCGTATCTCCGAGAGGATCAGCTATATAAGCGATTCTCTTATTGTCGAATATAATGTTACCATCACCATCTCTCGACTGCGTGCGTAAATTGACATATCCAGTGATGAACTTTTCATTCACAACATCGTTATCGTGAACAGGATCTAGCAATACCTTCAATCTAACTTTATCAATCACGATGTTATTTTCCTTATCTCTCTTGAGGATATATCTTGAAATCAATTCATCGATCAGGGTCTTAGCCATAACCTCAACATAGTTAGCAGCTTGCTGAGAGAAATCGTGCATCCTAATTTCGAGAGCATCCACATAATTCTTATTGGAGGCATCATGATTATCTTCAGGATCGTGAACATTGCACAATCTCTTATTCTTGAATTGATAGTTTCCTTTGACATCTCTATTTATGATAAAACGATCAAACACTCTTCTAACGGGGTCAGTTCTCTGAGAACCGAACCTATCGATGCTCATGGTTAACTACGAATGATCATTTTCTTTTTTGTCGAGCTTAATATATACATCAAAACCATTCCTATATCGCCCCTAATTCATGTGAAATTCAGGAACTATCACAACAAAGGGTCTTCCTTCTGATACACTCTCCCAAACGCTCTTACATAGATCTTTAAATTCATTGTAGGTCATGTCGGTATTTACATAATCTTCGTAAATGTGCTTTAAGTTTAAATTTTCTTGTTTGAAGAGTATTATCATGTTTGTATTATCGCGAATTAAATGTTTTGGAACTTTAGCATAGGACTGCGCTAGATATACAGAGTCGACATTTAGATGTCTACCCATACTGTAAAAGGATGCTATCTTTTCCTGCTTTTCAGTGATGACGTCATCAAATATAAAGATTGAATTTTCTTTGACTTCAGAAGGATGCAAAACATCATTCCCGTTGTCGAAGGTGTTCACTTCTATACCTTCGATGTTTCCAAGCACTTTAATTAGATATTGGTACTTTGGTTGATAGAGAGACTTTGAATAAATATACAAATTTTCAAAACGTAGTCCATTCTCATGGAGTAGCATATTGAGTAATACGTTTGTTTTCCCTGCACTGGAACTCCCTAAAATAAGAGCTCTGGCATTAGATGGAAATAACTTGCCATGACGATCACTTCATTATACAAGATTTTTAAACTGATTATTATTTCAACACAGATTGATTTTCCTCAAAACAACCAATTACACTAAAACTGATATTTTTGGAGCTGTAGTTGGTTTGAATTTATTACTGTAAAAGTTACATTCTAGTTTCCTTTGATTGTATCACAACAACCAGTTGCAATATAACAACTTTCTTATCGAGTGAGGTGGCGCCGTGGTAACGTATGCGATGTCCTGAGTTCGAGACCCGCGACTCTGACCCATGGGTTTTTCGCTGTTTCCCTGGGGTTGGCAGTTGAATGCAGGGGTGGTTCTTCTCTATCACAATTTCCTTACTCATTCCGTTTCCTTCTCATCTTTGAGGTGTGCTTTTAAATAAATAGTTTAGTTAGGGGATTAGTAACGGGGTTCCAGTTATTTGTTTCTGCAGCTAGAAATTAGTTAAAATATGGATATATTATTTGGATGTTAATAATTTTATTTTTTATTTTACTTTTATAAGTTTGTTTTGTTTTATCTAGTAATAAGTGACATCTGTAAAACGATAATGTAAATGACATGTTTTTGAATAATGTGAAATAAAGGTTTGCAATGCACGTCCCAGTGTAGAAAACCAGGTATCGGGATGGAGTATTTCAGATTTTTATTTATATGCTTCTGGATATCGCGGCGTATTGCGGTGCCGGACAGATGGTGCTGATGCGTGCTCAATGGAAAGAGTATTCTCCGTGGTCACCATTGGTAGGCCGTTCTTCGCTCTCTCTCGGCGATTAACCAGCGGGTCGGGCCTGCGAGCTTGGAAATGTTAGGGACTTTGTCGCGTCTGTAGCCTGGCTGCCTACGGCCTGTAGCCTCTTGGATTCCTTCAGCTCATCCCTTCCTCCAGGAGGCTGGTAGCCGTAATACAATGTAGGTCACAGCGCGCGAGGTGTTCCACTCCGTTGAGTCACGTATATCTACACCTCTAGAACATTCTTTACTCATTGTCGTTTACTTTCCCTGACAGCTATCTACCTGCTTATAGTTAATCATTACAAAGATTCACAAGAAATTGTTTCAGCACACATTTTGTTCTAGCTAAACAGGAGCTCACAGGAAGCTGAAAGTATGGTCAACTCTTTAAAAGAGCTTTAGCATTACATAATCTGCATGATCTTATAAAAACAAAAGAACAGTCATTTAACGTTTCAAAATATACTGCTTAAAATGTGAACATTCAAACGAACAACAGGTAATATTTCGGAACTGTAGAACGCCAGAGTTTGTTTACATTAGTTATGGGTTACATATACATTATTTATGTTCTAAGTTTTTCTCAGTCTCGTATGGTTTCCTAATCGTAGAGAACTGAACAGGAATAAATTCGATCTAGGAAACTAAAGATAGGTACCTATGCGTTTTATTTTCCGGAATCAATATTTGAATATGCGATGCTTTAATCAAACCTTACCGAGCAGGATGGCTCCGGCGGTAACGTCTGTGGTCCGCATTCGGAGGTCGTGGGTTGGATTCCTGTGGCTAGCCATTCTGCCTCATTCAGCTCTAAACAAGAAGGTGTTGGGAAAATTTAAAGATGAGGCTAATGGTAAAATCATTCAACGCTTTGTAGGGCTACGATCTAAAATGCATACCTTAGATTTTCAAGGCTCAATGATAAAAAAGATTAAAGGTATAACACGTTGCGCTATTAAACAGTACATTTGCTAGGCTCTCGTACTTATTGTCTAAGTTATGAAGAATGAAATAATTTAGATTACCTTAGCAATGGGCTGGTTACGTGTTGTTCCTACGTTTTGTTACGTGGTTACGTGTTGTTACGTCGTGTGACGTTTCTGGTAACGAGATGTCCCATGATTTTGCGTGGTTATGTTACTTAGTATAACAGCTTGTCATGCTGTTATGTTACGTTGTGTTACGTCTTGTTGCGTGGTTACGTTAGATGATGATAGGAATGAGAATATCCAGAACAAACAAGGTGGGAATAGGTTACTTCGTATACTTCACTGTAAACCGATATACAGTTTGTCCCTCTACGTCTCGCGCACTACTGTTTAACATATATAAAGTTTGTAAGTTTTAGAAAATAAGTATATAAAAGTATTGTAACGCTGGATCACAAAAGTTTTATAATCGAATTACTCTCTATATTACCGTATAAACCTACATTCCTCCTCCTTCAACCCTGTCTATCCTTGTATCTCTCCCATTTTCCATATTTCTCCCATATAAACGTATACTCTACTCCTCAAACCATGTCTAGACTAGCACCTCTCCTCGTAAGCCGTACCGCTCTCATAAAAATGCATTTTCCTCCTTGAAGACTCTTTCAACCTAGCACCTACCTTCGTTTTCCCTATCTTTTCCCATATAGACGTATACTCTGTCATTCAGACCTTCCTGACTAGCCTAGCACTTCTCCTCATATTCCCCTACCTCTCTCATATAAGAGGCATTCCCTCCTTCAACACCGTCTAGCCTAGCATCAACCCTCGTATTCCCTATCTCTCGCATATAAACGCCTACTCTATCATTCAAAACTCCTATCCTAATACCTCTCCTCGGTTCGCTATATCGCTCATATTCTACCCTTCAAGTTATACAGTATGTCCCTCTCCGTCTCGCGCACTACTGTTTAACATATATTAAGTTTGTAAGGTTTAGAAAATAAATATATAAAAGTGTTGTAACGCTGGATGAGAAAAGTTTTATAATCGAATTACTCTCTATATTACCGTATAAAGCTACATTCCTCCTCCTTCAACCTTGTCTATCCTTGTATCTCTCCCGTTTTCCATATTTCTCCCATATAAATGTATACTCTACTCCTCAAACCATGTCTAGACTAGCACCTCTCCTCGTATGCCCTACCGCTCTCATATAAATGCATTTTCCTCCTTGAAGACTCTTTCAACCTAGCACCCACCTTCATTTTCCCTATCTTTTCCCGTATAGACGTATACTCTGTCATTCAGATCTTCCTGACTAGCCTAGCACTTCTCCTCATATTCCCCTACCTCTCTCATATATAAGATGCATTCCCTCCTTCAACACCGTCTAGCCTAGCATCAACCCTCGTATTCCCTATCTCTCGCATATAAACGCCTACTCTATCATTCAAAACTCCTATCCTAATACCTCTCCTCGGTTCGCTATATCGCTCATATTCTACCCTTCAAGTTATACAGTATGTCCCTCTCCGTCTCGCGCACTACTGTTTAACATATATTAAGTTTGTAAGGTTTAGAAAATAAATATATAAAAGTGTTGTAACGCTGGATGAGAAAAGTTTTATAATCGAATTACTCTCTATATTACCGTATAAAGCTACATTCCTCCTCCTTCAACCTTGTCTATCCTTGTATCTCTCCCGTTTTCCATATTTCTCCCATATAAATGTATACTCTACTCCTCAAACCATGTCTAGACTAGCACCTCTCCTCGTATGCCCTACCGCTCTCATATAAATGCATTTTCCTCCTTGAAGACTCTTTCAACCTAGCACCCACCTTCATTTTCCCTATCTTTTCCCGTATAGACGTATACTCTGTCATTCAGATCTTCCTGACTAGCCTAGCACTTCTCCTCATATTCCCCTACCTCTCTCATATATAAGATGCATTCCCTCCTTCAACACCGTCTAGCCTAGCATCAACCCTCGTATTCCCTATCTCTCGCATATAAACGCCTACTCTATCATTCAAAACTCCTATCCTAATACCTCTCCTCGGTTCGCTATATCGCTCATATTCTACCCTTCAAACTATACAGTTTGTTCCTCTCCGTCTCTCGCACTACTGTTTAACATATATAAAGTTTGTAAGTTTTAGAAAATAAGTATATAAAAGTGTTGTAACGCTGGATGAGAAAAGTTTTATAATCGAATTACTCTCTATATTACCGTATAAAGCTACATTCCTCCTCCTTCAACCCTGTCTATCCTTGTATCTCTCCCGTTTTCCATATTTCTCCCATATAGACGTATACTCTACTCCTCAAACCATGTCTAGACTAGCACCTCTCCTCGTATGCCCTACCGCTCTCATATAAATGCATTTTCCTCCTTGAAGACTCTTTCAACCTAGCACCTACCTTCGTTTTCCCTATCTTTTCCCATACAGACGTATACTCTGTCATTCAGACCTTCCTGACTAGCCTAGCACTTCTCCTCATATTCCCTACCTCTCTCATATATAAGATGCATTCCCTCCTTCAACCCCGTCTAGCCTAGCATCGACCCTCGTATTCCCTATCTCTCGCATATAAACGCCTACTCTTATCATTCAAAACTCCTATCCTAATACCTCTCCTCGGTTCGCTATATCGCTCATATAAAACGCCATATTCTTCCCTTCAAGTCCTGTTTAGTATAGTATCTTTCCTTGTATTCCCTATCTCTCTCGTATAAAGCATATCCCTCCCTCCTTTAGCATCTGACTAGCCTATCATCAGCCCTGGCATTCCCTATCTCTCCCTTATAAATGCATTTTCCTCCGCATCTACCCTCGTTTTCCCTATCCTTTCCCGTATAAACGCAAAAGTGGACCAGCTTCTGTCTATAATACCGTCTGTCTCCGTTTCCATATATAGTTTAGGAGTTATTGAATTTATAATTAAATTACATTTTATCGGTATTCGAACCCAGGACACCAGGTACCGAAACATACATCCACAAGAAACTACCTAATGACATTAATGCAATAAACTTTATTTGACGTCTTTATCGTAATTAGCCTCTGACTTATTAGAAGCTGAATTTGTAATCACTCCTAGGATTCGAGCCCAGGCATCCCTGATAACTTGGAACAATTCCCTAATGACGCTGCGCATTCCAAAGAATTGATTAGTTTTTATCTCATTGTTCGACTTTAGAATGAAGATGGTAGAGGCACGGAATTTTACTTTAGAAGGTAGATGGCAGAAGCGCGCAACTAGCTGGAACGATCCTAGATCTGGAAACGTTAGGGAGACACAGCGCAATAGCCAAAATGCTCAAGTCAATTCATATACAATTAATTAATAAAAAATATTTAATTGTATTCATTGATCAGCGAAGCCATTTTTTATTTTTAATAACGTATGTAATATTCACCTATAATGTTAACCGTATTTGTTTTTTAATAACATATATAGTATTCAACTATAATGTTAACCGATTCATTTAATTTTTTAATAACATTTATAATATTTAACTATAATGTTATCTGTATTTATTTTTATTTTTAATAACATATGTAGTTTGTGATGGAAATTCTACGAGATAAAAGGTATTTACATTGACTGTCTGCGGGTTTTTCAGAGCACTTAGGAAAACAATTACTGACATTGTACGCTAATGTATGTATACAGATCCAGGATGCAATCTTAAAAGTCTATTAATGTGGTGAAAGCGTCTAACGTTGTCAGCTAATGGACATTACCGTGAAGTAGGTTGCAGGGTTTTCATTACATAGTGGACTGTTCTCGTGAGCGTGCTACTTATACACAAGCCACCACTTGCGTTCGAGTCAATTCATATACAATTAATTAATCAAGGGCATTAGTAGTCATAGAAAATGTCAATTCTTTTTTTTTTCAATAATGTCTGACGAATATTACCTAATTGATTTGACGAGGGGCGGCAGGCATCGAGAAAATCATTCCCTACCGCACATCTCAAGACAATTAGGTAAGATCACAAAGAGAGAGATGACGGGGCCTAGCGACACGAGACCAGGCGGTATCTAAGACCTCAAAGGGAGCCGGCGGGAGGCTGCAACACAGAACAAACGATGTCGATTATATGTTATCACCTGTCGACATCTCCGGCGGTCATTAGCGGGTTACATATGTTTACATATGTATTACCACACATATCCATTAGACGTGACATTAGCGGCGGTCATTAGAGGGTTACACGTGTTTACATGTGTTTACATGTGTTAAAACACATGTAATTACCCTTATCAGTGGGCGGCATCTCTCTGTGCGCTGGCTCTCTCCTAATATGTCTACTGTGGGGTGGGGGAAGAGGGGAAGTGAGGGGAAATACATACATTTCTATTACTACACCTTATCAGTCGTCGGCATCTCCTTTGTTTCTGAACATACATTTCTATTAATACTGACGTATTCCCTATATCTCCCATATAAACCCATTTTCCTCCTTGGACCGCCCCATCCAGTCTCGTTTTTCCTATCCTTTCCCATATATGCCCAAAAAACTGCGCCAGAATTCCTCTATATATACTACTTCTATGGAAAGCAGAATAAACCCGTGTGTGATGAAAAGCTAGAGGACTTACACGATTGTTGGACTTAGAATAGAGTGGCTAGTGGCACTACTGACGAGAGCCTAATGTGCGCCGTGATGTGTACTAACATGAGATATTATATAGGCCTACTATTTACACGTAGTTTTCCTCTATCTTAGAAGAGAGTGCAGATGAAAATGGCAATATCTATGGCTGATTTCCCAACAATCTTCACAATACTGTACCATGCGACTCATAAGGGTACCAACAACGCTCAGTGTTTCTGTCGGACGGCATTCGGGAGGTTCCGGGATCGAGCCGGCCGCTCTGACCACGGGCTTTTTCGTGATTTCCCTGGATCTGTAGGCGAATGGTGGGGTGGTTCCCCTTCTATCAGAAACGTTCGTTCCATCATTTTCCGGTCCCATTAATACTCTTCATCTGTTTCAGGTTTGAAGCATCAGGAGACGGCGTTCGGTATGTTGTGGCAGGACGGTGGTTTTTGCGCTTTGGAAAGGTCTCTTCCTGGCGTTTGTTTGGTCTGCCTGGGCCCCCTACCTGGGACGCCCAGGGGGCACGGGGCTAACGCCTGAATAGTCGGCGTCAGGATGTGCTACATATGGAAACGTTAGGGACCCCGTCTTCGCACATCATCTTCCGCATCTAATGGCCCTTCGGGTCTCTGCCTCCCAGGGGTCACGTTAGAAGCAAAAAAGGGCCACTGCGGCTTACCTTCGGTGATGTGCTCCAGTTTCTGGAGGTCCTTCCGTCCGTGTACTCCCACTCCTGATCCGTTTCAAAAGGGGACCCGTGTTCGAAAATGCGTAGTTTGGTTCCTGTGAGGAAAGTTAATTTCCTAACACTCGTACAATCCACTAAACATAAATGTATGATGTATGGACTAACCTGCGTATCAGTGCCGGTTTATTAATAAGGTAGCATGTTCGAAATCTTGGCTCTCCATTTAATTTAATGATGTATAATATTTATACACAGCGGGCGTTTTAAGGTGAGGCTACAGACCGGCTATATGCGTAGCAAGCTGTACTGCAGTGACCTCGGTACTTTTCCGATGCGCAACTGGCGGCGCATGGTTGTCTTTATCGGTGCGTTTCAGTCGTTGCCGTGTTCGCGCCGTAAAGAGAGTTGACATTGTGCATCTCAAAGGTTAAAGTTCACTCAAGACATCTGTGTTACGTGTGATTTGCTTAAGAGTGTTAATGTCTTATTAGTGACAATTCACGTTTGAACAACGAGTTTTATGTACGATACACACGTAGGCAGGTTTGGGGCAATTGCTGGTATTCCAGTTCCACGCAGAGAAATTGTTAGACGTGCGATTAGTAAGTTTAGGACAACGGGACCGCTAAACCTAAGAAGCGAAAACGAAATGTTCTAACAGAGGAACAAATTGACAAAATTGGTGCATATATTTGTGGAAAACACTCAGAATGTCTATAGGAACAATCCTCACACCATAGACGAACTTAAGGACAATATAAAAACAGAAATTATGAAAATTACGCCAGAAGAACTTATGCGTGTGAATGGAAACTTCTTTCGAAGATGCCAGCAATATCTTCACGCAGATGGACACCACTTACAACAAGGTTAGTGCTCATTATAGTGCATGTTACTATCACTCGTGAGTAAGCAACGCGAGAGTCACGGAACGAAAAGCCCCCAGTGCAATAGACAGTGTGCGAAGCACACATACGCGCGATTCGTGGCCTCACCATAAAATGACCGCACTGAATGTTTGGGGTTCATTCCGACCCGATCTTGTGGAGTGGAGTTCGGCAAGAGGCACATTGTTTGCAAGTGCGAAGTGGTTGACTCTCCGCTGCATAATGGCTAGATATCGGACGCGATGAGCTGTATGAGTGCAGAGGCGTGTGGAAGGGAGGAAATACGGGGCACAGGACTGCATATTGTTAGTTAAACTAGTAGTCAGAGACTATGGAACAAGATGATCTTTGACTTCCGTCACATAAACAACTCCATCTATTGGTTTCATAGTAAATTGCCTCGCTTCTGATCATTTATACCAGGTGGTTCACACACGCCGTCCTCCGTTGATTCTGGATAGCAAGTATGTCAAAAGGTAAGTCTAAGCAGAGCTGCAAAGGGGAATCCAAACCGACGGAGAAGAGACGATAAATATAGGGCCAGTACTTGAAGACAAACACATGAATGAGTATGACTGGTCCTGTAGCTCAGTCGGTAAAGGTTACTGTGCGATTCATGGGTATGATTCAGAGCTAGGTTGCAGAACAACAAGAACATTTCAATATCCAGGTTGTGGTGTTTGAGTGTGAGCGTGTTTGTGTTATCGGTTATTTAATAATTAATACTACGACTAAGCACACGCCATACAACTACATGACAGTTAATCTCCTTACAGCACAACCATATAGCACCAATTGGTGCTGCAAACTTAACAAAATTCAGCAAAATGCTATATTTCTTTGATTTTATGATATTGTAACATACACACATACTATATGTATATTCCTTTAAAGATACGTTAGAATTAAATTCTATTTTATAAATGCATCATACATAATCAAAAATTCAGTTACAGGTCCATTTTGGTGGATGCATTGATGTGAGCACCTTTAAGTATCAGCATGGACGCGGTTTAACATTTCTGCTGATATTGAAGCGCAAGCATGACTTATCTTTTTTTTTTTCATTTCTGGGCTTCATGGTTCCGTTTCGTAATCCCTGGTTTACCGAGCGAGATGAATACTGCGGCCGGCCGCTCTGACCCTGGGTTATTCTTGGTTTTCCCTGGTTGGTAAGGCGAATCCTGGGATGTTTGATCTCCTCCCTCTCGTTTCCTGTACCCGTCATCTGTTACAAGTTACTTAGCGCTGTGGCTGTTGTTTTGAATCACCCTCATATAGCTCGTTGTCATCAACACTTCACGCTCAGAAAGGGTGTTTTGATCGCTTAGCGTGTTTCTATTACGGAGTACAAGAGCTTCAGTAAACAGCGGTAATAATACACACACAAATTTAAGTACAGAATAAAGACCCATAATAACGGTGTACTTGATGAAGCGCAACACAGATATTTATTCATAGCTCTGAATAGGATTTAGCAGAATAGTATTTTAGTTATTAAGTAATTTATTTTAGTATGTCGCCTAAAGTTAAGGTATAATTTAAGATTTCCAATTCATAAGCTCAATGTTTCCATAACTACTTTCCGCTCGAGTTACAAGACTGTCTGGTTAAAATGGAGCTGTTAGTATAACAAAATAATGCGAGTATGCATGCAATACCGAACTTGATCTTCACGATGCATCTAATAACACATTATTTTAACTGACTCTACCTCCAGCGTTAAGTTTATATATGAATAATTTTGACTCAATATTTCATCGAGTAATTGCTGATGTGCCTACAGCATAGAGAAAGTTAACACTGTTTTAAATATGGTTCGCACAGTATTAAACAGCAAATACGACAGACTAAACAGCATTAAGTTCAAATTGAATTTGAATGGGGAGTACAGAAATACTCTCGAAGGATAATCTTGTCCAGTTTATGGAAGTTTCACAGCCTCTAATATCTCTAGTCACTTTCGTTAATGAAATTCACCGAGCTCTGTCGCTGTAGCACAAGTTTTTGACTCCAGATGCATCCTGTAAAAACTTTTTACTTGAAAGCGTATTCTTGTTCACCCGATTACAAGTAGGTAAATGTAAACAGACATCCATTTCTCGCAGTGAACTAGACAGCCTCGTCTGCCTGTATGGAAAATGTGCGTATTATCAACAGAACATTTCAATACTTTGTTGATTTTTATTGCACAGCATTCACATCATGTGGAACAAGCCTTGACCAAAGTCTATTCGGTCGTGAAACAAGTCTGCACGTGTCTCCTTCTTCACATTTATAAAATGATTCATATATTACGCTAGCAACAAAACGCAGAAAATTATTTATATCACAAAGGATTTATTTCATATTACTGTGCAGTTAACGAGGCACCATTTGGTTCAGTACTTTTTTGAAGTTTCACAAGAATAATTAGGACCTAACAGGCTTTTACAGTGTATTAAATATCCATCTCTTTTCCGTTATGCCATAATACACAACGGTCGTTTTGTGGCCCGGCCGCGATAGCGTGTAACGTGATTCGCTTGCACTGCAGTGACCTCGGTATGTCCCGCTAGCTCACTAGCGGTGAATGACCCGCTCAAGGCTACGCTTTATCGGCTGTGGATGTCAATTGTCAGCTGCATCCTTCTATTTGTGCTGTAAATACTAGAGTTTGAGATGGCGTTAGTATCTCAAAAGTGAAAGTTATTCAAGCGTCTGTATTGTGTGTGAATTACTTTAGAGAATTCTTGTTATTGTTTCGGCTCCTGTCTTGTTATTAGTCGACAGGTATGCTACCGAAAAATTCGCTCTTGAACAAAGAATTTTTATGTACGATACTACGTAATAACCGAATCATGTAGACAGACAGATGTGTAGGCAATTTCAGGAAGCTTAGGACAACGGCATCGCTAAACGCAAACCTAAGAAGCGAAAAATATGTGATCTAACGAGGAAAAAATTGACAAAATTACTGCATCATTTGAATACTCCCCCAAAGAGTCTCTAAGAGTGTTGCACAGCAAGTGGATGTTTCAGAAACCTCTGTTCATACGGCTGCTAAGCTTTTAAATCTGAAACCCTACAGAGTGACGACGAGGAATGCCAGGAATGTCTCAGTGCACATGGACACCGCTTATAACAAGGTTGTTACTAATTATAGTGTATGTTACTTTTACTAATGAGCATGTAACGCGGGAGTTTTAAGTGGAAAAAAACCCGGTGTGGTAGACAGCGCGCGGAACACGCATATACGCGATCCGGGTTGGACCGTAAAACGACCGCTCTGTATTTAAATTTAAATCACTAAATCTGATGTTTGTCAAAACGGATCAAGAAACAGTTTTCCCAATACAAAATCACTTGAGGATAGCGCAAATGTCCTGAGCTAATCACCATATGGGGTGCTTAGTGTAATGCGATAATAATCTATGCCATGTGAAAGGTCGAGAAACAGTTTTAAAACAACACTGAAATCCGAGATTATTATGAACAATTAAATTGAGTTTAATTTCTGGGCGCTCTTTAACTACTGTGGTCCTTTAGCGTCCCATTCTATATTGGGCGTGAAAAATCGATAATTTTGCTCAGAGGCCTCTTTATCAGGCTTGAGGTTTCTTTACGTGCCGTAAATGTACATCACGGGACCACCGGCTTTACTTCCGTTCCTAAAGAAGCCATGCTAAGGCCTTTTAAGCTCGAAAAACTCAGTCGCCCTCCACCGGGCGAGCATGGTAACCACTACACCACGGAGGACGACAAGATGAGATTATTATGAGGGTATATAGTTTACGTTAATAATCACGTGTGTTCACCTGCTTCAATGACGCTAGTAACTGTCGCACCACACCAGGGTGAACGGGTTGCAAGAATCTTGTCCTGGAAGAGATCTTTCACACTTTAGTAGGTTATTATAGAGAGAGCGAGGCCACTTTTTTGGCATAAATGGGAAAGGATAGGGAAAACGAGGCTAGATGGGGCGGTTCAAGGAGGAAAATGGGTTTATATGGGAGAGATAGGGAATACGACAACCGATACTATGCTAGACAGGGTTGAAGGAGGGAAATACGTTTATATGGAAGAGATAGTAGAGAGGTGTTAGGCTAGACAGAGGCTGAGAAGTAGAGTATGGTTTATATGAAAGGTATAGGAAAAACGAGGAGAGGATTAGACTAGACAGAGTTGAAGGGTAGAGTATGTCTTTATATGAGAGAGGTAGGGAACAGGAAGAAAGGTGTTAGGCTAGACAGAGTTGAAGGGTAGAGTATGTATTTTATATGAGAGAGGTAGGGAACAGGAGGAGGGGTGTTAGACTAGACAGAGGTTAAGGAGTAGAGTATGGTTTATATGAGAGATATAGGAAAACGAGGAGAGGTGTTAGACCAGACAGAGTTGAAGGGTAGAGTATGTCTTTTATATGAGAGTGGTAGGGAACAGGAGGAGAGGTGTTAGGCTAGACAGAGTTGAAGGGTAGAGCTTGTCTTTATATATGAGACAGTTAGGGAACAGGGGTAGGGGTGATAGGCTAGACAGAGGTTGAGGAGCAGAGTATGGTTTATAGGAGATATAGGAAAACCAGGAGAGGTATTGGGCTAAGGAGGTTGAGTATGCGGTTATAAGGAGAGACGAGAAAACGGAGAGATCCTATGCTAGGATAGACAGGTGTTAAAGGTAGATTGTGTTTTATATATGTTAGATACGAACCCAAGGAGAGATAGACAGCGGGCAGGAGGGGAATGCGCTTATGAGAGGTAGGGATACGGGGATAGATGCTAGACTAGACAGAGGTTGAGAGTAGAGTGCGTTTATATGTATGAGAGGTATAGGAACAGGAGGAGAGGTGTTAGGCTAGACAGATACTAAAGGAGTAGCAATATGGGTTTATATACAGGTGACATAGGGAAGAGGAGGTGCTAGACCTTGAAAGCGACTTTAGGCGAGAATTTCATGGAAATATGTTTCATGTCAATGTTCTAGACATGCCCATCACGTAACCTCTTCAGGGAAAAGGTGACTCGCTCAGGGGAAAAAGGTGACTGCTCAGGGAAAAAGGTGACCAGCAAACGGAAAAAGGTGACCAGCAAAGGGAAAAAAGGTGACCAGCAAAGGGAAAAAGGTAACCAGCAAAGGGAAAAAGGTTACCAGCAAAGGGAAAAATGTGACCAGCAAAGGGAAAAAAGGTGACCAGCAAAGAGAAAAATGTGACCAGCAAAGGGAAAAAAAGGTGACCAGCAAAGGGAAAAAGGTGACCTGCAAAGGGAAAAAGGTAAACAGCAAAGGGAAAAACGTGACCAGTAAAGAGAAAAATGTGACCAGCAAAGGGAAAAAGGTGACCAGCAACGGGAAAAAGGTGACCAGCAAAGGGAAAAAGGTGACTAGCAAAGGGAAGAAGGTGACCAGCAAAGGGAAAAAGGTGACCAGCAAAGGGAAAAAGGTGACCAACAAAGGGAAAAAGGTGACCAGTAAAGGGAAAAAGGTGACCAGCAAAAGGGAAAAAGGTGACCAGCAAAGGGAAAAGGGTGACCAGCAAAGGGAAAATCGTGACCAGCAAAGGGGAAAAGGTGACCAGCAAAGGGAAAAAGGTGACCAGCAAAGGGAAACAGGTGACCAGCAAAGGGAAAAAAGGTGACTAGTAAAGGGAAAAATGTGACCAGTAAAAGGGAAAAGGTGACCAGCAAAGGGAAAAATGTGACCAGCAAAGGGAAACATGTGACCAGCAAAGGGAAAAAGGTGACCAGCAAAGGGAAAAAGGTGACCAGTAAAGGGAAATAGGTGACCAGCAAAGGGAAAAGCGCAGGGAAAAGGTGGTCCTCTCACGGGAAAAGCTAACCCACTCACACCCATTATTTTACCTCTCCAGGACTTACATGGGATGCCATGTTACTGTATACTGAAACTAAGCTGGAGCTGTTACAAGATTATGATCAACTACTCATGGTGGAACCAGGTATAGGAGGAGGTTTATGCCAAGTTTCCCATCGGTATGCTGAGGCTAATAACACTTATATGGATAAGTTTGATCCTTCGAGATCAAGCCAATTTATCACATACGAGGACGGTAGTAACCAATATGGGTGGGCAATGTGTCACGCCCTTCCTTTTGGTGGATTTCAGTGGGTGTCACCTGACGAAATCAACTTAGAAACACTACAAGAAGATGATCCTCATGGGTGCATATTAGAAGTCGACATCGAGTATCCTGCAGAACTTCACGATCTACACAACGATCTACCTTTCCTGCCCGAGTGTATGAAACCATTGGAAGCATCTACAAAGAAACTGATACCCCATCTTGGACCTCGAAAGAAGTATGTAGTGCATTACATGGCTTTGAAGCAAGCTCTTAGTCATGGACTACGACTAACAAAAATCCATCGTGTGCTACAATTCCGACAGTCTCGGTGGTTGAAACCTTATGTGGAATTTAACAACAGGCTACGACAACAAGCTGCAAATGATTTCGAGAAGGATCTATACAAGCTCTTAAACAACGCCATGTTTGGAAAAACTATGGAGAACCTGCGTAACCGTATGGATATACGACTGGTGACCAATGAAAAAATTCTAGAGAAGCTGATCGCCAAGCCTACGTTTATCGACAGGACGATATTAGCTGCTAATCTAGCTGCTGTACATATGGCCTCTCGTCAGATTGTATTCAACAAGCCTGTATACATTGGTATGAGTGTGCTGGACATCTCCAAGACATTAATGTATAACTATCATTACGACGTGTTGTTACCATATTACGGAGCTGAAAACCTGAAGCTTATGTATATGGACACTGATTCGTTCATTTATCGTGTTACAACTGAAGATGTGTACCAGGATAAGCTACGTTTTCTTGAGCATCTCGATACAGCTGATTACCCTGCCAACCATATATGTTACTCTACTCTGTACAAGAAGGTATTGGGAAAATTTAAAGATGAGGCTAATAGCAAAATCATCCTACGCTTTGTTGGGCTACGTCCTAAGATGTATGCCTTAGATATTCAAGGCTCAATGATAAAAAAGATTAAAGGTATAAAACATAGCGCTATTAAGCAGTACATTTCGTTTGACAGCTATACAGACTGTCTTAAAACCTGTGAAATCATCAGACCTCCCATGAATCTAATCCTGCCACAAAAGCATGCTGTTACCACAGTACAAGTGAATAAAATTACATTGAATCCCTTTGATGATAAAAGAGTTATTGCCGAAGATGGAATAACTACCTATGCGTATGGACATTACAGTATTACAAAGAGTGCTTAAGAGAATGTAAGTCGAAGATGAAGATTTTCTCTGCGAGTCTACAATCTTAAAAATTAAGTTTATCCGTGTGCTGTGTATGCAACTAGCAGACGCCTGATGAAGAAAGAAGAAGATGGAAGGGAAGGTGGTAACCCTGCCATTAGGAGCAATCCTAGTGCTAGTCTCAAGCCTAGATAAAAGGGGAGAGACACCTATTACGAACTAAAATAAAGGTATGTTGACGCAAAGCTTTTCAATTTGTGAACCAATATGCAGTTTATCCCTCTCCGCATCGTACAATAACTGTTTAACATATAAGTTTGTAAGATTTAGAAAAAAGTATATAAATTGTTGTTACGTTGGATGAGAAATGTTTATAATCTAATTACTCTCTATATTACCATGAGTACCTGTTATACTAGCTGAGTGACTTTAAACACCTATGTTACTTGAATTATCCTAAATACCTACGATACTCTCTGAAGTACCTGTAACATCATACGGAACTATGCTATATCCGCTTCCCGGGATCTGTCCTACCCTGTGATACTAACTGAATTACTTACCTGTTAGTGTGAGTGGGTTAGCTTTTCCCGTGAGAGGGCCACCTTTTCCTTGCGTTTTTCCCTTTGTTGGTCACCTTTTTCCCTTTACTGGTCACCTTTTTCCCTTTGCTGGTCACCTTTTTCCCTTTGCTGGTCACATTTTTCCCTTTGCTGGTCACATTTTTCCCTTTACTGGTCACCTTTTCCCGTTTACTGGTCACATTTTTCCCTTTACTGGTCACCTTTTTTCCCTTTGCTGGTCACCTTTTTGCCTTTGCTGGTCACCTTTTTTTCTTTGCTGGTCACCTTTTTCCCTTTGCTGGTCACGTTTTTCCCTTTGCTGGTTACCTTTTTCCCTTTGCTTGTCACCTTTTTTCCTTTAGCTGGTCACCTTTTTCCCTTTACTAGTCACCTTTTTCCCTTTGCTGGTCACCTTTTTACCTTTGCTGGTCACCTTTTTCCCTTTGCTGGCCACCTTTTTCCCTTTGCTGGTCACCTTTTCCCCGTTGCTGGTCACCTTTTTCCCTTTGCTGGTCACCTTTTTCCCTTTGCTGGTCACATTTTTCCCTTTGCTGGTTACCTTTTTCCCTTCCCTGGTCACCTTTTTTCCCTTTGCTGGTCAACTTTTTTCCCTTTGCTGGTCACATTTTTCCCTTTGCTGGTCACATTTTTCCCTTAGCTGGTCACCTTTTTCCCTTTACTGCTCACTTTTTCCCGTTGCAGGCCACCTTTTTTCCCTTTGCTGGTCACATTTTTCCCTTTGCTGGTCACATTTTTCCCTTTGCTGGTCACCTTTTTCCCTGAGCAGTCACCTTTTTCCCTGAGCAGTCACTTTTTTCCCCTGAGCGAGTCACCTTTTCCCTGAAGAGGTTACGTGATGGGCATGTCTAGAACATTGACATGAAACATATTTCCATGAAGTTCTCGCCTAAAGTCGCTTTCAAGGTCTAGCACCTCCTATTCCCTATCTCTCCTGTATATAAACCCATATTGCTACTCCTTTAGTATCTATCTAGCCTAACACCTCTCCTCCTGTTCCTATATCTCTCATACATATAAACGCATACTCTACTCTCAACCTCTGTCTAGTCTAGCTTCTATCCCCGTATCCCTACCTCTCATAAGCGCATTCCCCTCCTGCCCCCTGTCTATCTCTCCTTGGGTTCCTATCTAACATATATAAAACACATTCTACCTTTAACACCTGTCTATCCTAGCATAGGATCTCTCCGTTTTCTCGTCTCTCCTTATAACCGCATACTCAACCTCCTTAGCCTAATACCTCTCCTGGTTTTCCTATATCTCCTATAAACCATACTCTGCTCCTCAACCTCTGTCTAGCCTATCACCCCTACCCCTGTTCCCTAACTGTCTCATATATAAAGACAAGCTCTACCCTTCAACTCTGTCTAGCCTAACACCTCTCCTCCTGTTCCCTACCTCTCTCATATAAAAGACATACTATACCCTTCAACTCTGTCTGGTCTAACACCTCTCCTCGTTTTCCTATATCTCTCATATAAACCATACTCTACTCCTCAACCTCTGTCTAGTCTAACACCCCTCCTCCTGTTCCCTACCTCTCTCATATAAAAGACATACTCTACCCTTCAACTCTGTCTAGCCTAACACCTCTCCTCCTGTTCCCTACCTCTCTCATATAAAGACATACTCTACCCTTCAACTCTGTCTAGTCTAATCCTCTCCTCGTTTTTCCTATACCTTTCATATAAACCATACTCTACTTCTCAGCCTCTGTCTAGCCTAACACCTCTCTACTATCTCTTCCATATAAACGTATTTCCCTCCTTCAACCCTGTCTAGCATAGTATCGGTCGTCGTATTCCCTATCTCTCCCATATAAACCCATTTTCCTCCTTGAACCGCCCCATCTAGCCTCGTTTTCCCTATCCGTTCCCATACATGCCCAAAAAAGTGGCCTCGCTCTCTCTATAATAACCTACTCCCTTTGCATTTAAATGAAATTCATTACACTCACTTTAGGCTGGAATGAATAGGAAACCATGGACACAGAAACCCAGGCCGTAATTGTGTTAGTTGCAAACGCGAATACATTGAAAGTCAAATAAATATAGTTCATGGAACGCAGATGAAACTTAATTACACGCTCTACGAATTATTTGTTAGCATGAAAATACAATGATCTTTTTCTCTCTCAAAACAATCCGTTTGTTCTGCAAAATGTTTACAAATCAGTTTACGAACAAGGGTGGGACGTCTCTTGGTTGTATCGCTCATAACATTGGCGATAAATTGCTTTGACGTCGTGCTTCTCATGTCTGCAGCCTGTCCAGGTTTCCTCAGGAGTCAAATTGTTTCAACACAAAGCTAAATTCGAACTTCGGCGATGCTCTCGAGAAGGATTAAATAGTTTGGTATGAATGTTAATTAGAAATCTATCGCCACAAATCGGCATTTATGAGACGAGGAAGACTGGTGAATGGAATAAGCAGAACTGAAGAGCAAACATTAAATGGCGTTAGCAACTCTGAAGTGGAGCACGAGGACAGCTGCGGTAGCCACTGCGTCATCAGTATATCCGAGTACTCACACCGCATTATTATCCATTTCGTGTATTTTGCTTAAAGCGACGTAATTCGACGCTCCTTTAAAAGCATAATGAAAAAGGGAACGCTTTGTCCCTCGCTGTGAAAATGTACAGTTTACCCTCACATGCGTAATGGTATTATTTTACTGTTCGCAACTTGAATAATACCAGTAAATGAGAGGCTTTTCAATTAACACTAACAAGCATTCCCAAGGGAGGAACATAAATGTATATGGGACTGGTAGGCGCATAGAGCTATTTCTTCCCTCCTCTGTTTGTCCGTGGACAACCGTTTCAAAAGCAGGATACTGGCTTGGTTTGTGAGCTTATCACGCTTCATTTAGTAATTTCTATGTTTCATTCATCAAAGCGTTTTCTTAAGACTCTAAGAGCAATTAAAGTTGTCTTCTTTATATTTACTTATGCACTCATTAATGACTGAGGTAAGGATGGACATTTGAGTAATTCTGTTCTATCCTGTGGTCAAACAGGCAGCCGTATGTGCTGTTGCAGAATCATGCAATAAGAGAGGTGTTTGATGACAGAATAATTAGTGTTCATTTGTGGCCCCCTTGTTCTCCTGACCTAACGAGTTGTGATTTTTATTTATCGGGTTCTTTAAACGACAAAGTGTATCGTTACAATCCTCGCACACTACAGGAACTTAGAGAAAAACATTGTGCAAGAAATCACAAGAATTCCTGTTGCTGAGCTTTGGAGAGTGAGCGAGAATATTTACACGAGATGTGCTGACTGTTTGAGAGCAGAAGGTCAACATTTCTAGCATCTATTATACGGTAAGGATTTTAGTCCAGGCGGCGCCGTGGCCGAGTGGTTAGACCGCTCGCCTCCCACCGAAGCGGCCCGGGTTCAATCCCAGGGACCTGCATGTGGGATTTGTGGTGGACGAAGCGGGTCTGGGCGGGTTTTCTCCGGGTTCTCCGGTTTCCCCCGCCATTCATTCCACCAACTGCTCCATCATCACCTTTCCTTTCATCTATTTCACCAACATTTCGTTTCATCTACTTCCTTCATCCCATACCAGGCATCGGGCTGATCACCCATCCTGGATGCTCTGTCTGATCCATGAGTGTCTGCTCCTCGACGGGCCTCTGACCCCAGGCACCCGCTTTGTAAGTTCCTGGGGAGTGTAAGTCCTACCTAAGAGGAGGGTAAACAGATAATGAATGAATGATGATGATTTTAGTCCGCCTCTGCCGGCGTAATTTTCCCGGCGACTGCCGGCTGTCTCGCGCAGTAGAGAGAGGCCGTGAGTGGTTTGGAATATAATTTAACTAACCTATATAACGAGATTGTACTGAGCCTTAATAAACGTATTTGTGTTATTTGCAGAATTCACTTGAAATATATAGGGATGCTGAATTTAAGAAGCGATATCGGGTTGTTGTAATAATCCAATGCCAACGTGACCTTAACAAACAGAGGTTATGAAGTTGTAACGTGAGACAGGCTTACTTGAAAAGATAATGTGTAGAATCTCAGTCCTATGACACTATCCATATGTTTTCTGTCCGGACATTTTCCCATTTATGTTGTCTAAAATCCTTAGGTCCCTAGAAAACGAGATTCCGCTGAATTTCTTCCGAATCATTTAATAAAATCCTAAAAATAAGATGCGGTAATGTTTCTGCATTAAATAAAGTACATATCTGCAATGCTTATCTCGATCAAATTGTCTATTTTGCATAATCACCACGACTGCAATGGATCACTTAACAAGTCACACGTTTTTACCATTAATTCGCAAATATGCGTTGGGTTATCAAAATCTTGAACAGAGGTTTACCGATTTCGCGGTAAAACCGCTGATCAAACCAAACATGGTAGGTTATTGGCTACTTTGCGTTTCTGCTTACTGCTAGATGGTGAAGTAATTGCATTTGTGGTTTGCTTCCATGCATGCATATACGCGTGCGCAGATTGTTGTAAATACTTCTAGCTAATAACACTTTACGCTAGAAAGTCAGGTTTTCAGTTTTAAAACAGTCCACGAGTGAATACCGCTTAAGGCAGTACATCACACAGCGCCCGATTGCCTGCATTCTACTATCTCTTTGTATCTCAGCACCAACTCTTTTAATTGGTTTCTTCCCTGCCCGCTGAAATGTTTTCCTTTTGGTATGTTTTCAGCCTAATGTAACTGCAGAACCAATCTTACAAACACCTTAACTAAATTTACAATCCACTTGATTTTAAACTAAAGTTAACTAATTATAAATGTACCATTTAAAACTCGCAAACTTTTACCACCTGCTCAACAGCTGTTGTGAACAAAACAACAACGAATATGGAAATGGCGGCGACTATGTGGTCACCTGCTTGTTCGGTTACACATTCCTTCGCGCATCCGAGTGACCGTGAAACAGCTGAACCTCGTTATCACGTGTGCTTGGGAAATAAGAAGGCGCATAGTGCTGAGCAAATAAGTACCATGTATGTATACCAAATGGTAATAAGCGCTTCCTTCTCAGAAGGAAATAATTATTACTTAAGCATCTCCTTTCCACATAAGCGACGACTATGAAGTCGACCCTTATTCAGAAAATAAATGTACGCCACGGAGGTAATTCAAAAGACAAATACACTTCGCTTCGGTAAAGGTATTGATAATTCCACTGCAATATCCGGCTATGATTGGTCAACATTAAGCACTTTCTATCCTCTCATTGGTCCATTTTTTGAAGACGTAACATAAATTATATACTCAAACAGTTAACATTCCTTTAACAATAAGCCTTTAGACGCCATGCATTGGATGAAGGAAATCTGCAACTTTTCATTGCTAAGGACATATACATCAGTGCCGCGACGTTTGTGTACTCACTGCTAACGACAGCTTTATACTAACGAGCGATATACCGGTCGCGAGAATTGTATACCCACGATACTAACGAGCGATATACCGGTCGCGAGAATTGTGTACCCACGATACTAACGAGCGATGTATCGGTCACGAGAATTGTGTACACACGATACTAACGAGCGATGTATCGGTCGCGAGAACTGTGTACCCACGATACTAACGAGCGATGTATCGGTCGCGAGAATTGTGTATCCACAATACTAACGACCAATATACCGGTCACGAGAATTGTATACCCACGATACTAACGAGCGATACACCGGTCACGAGTATTGTGCAGCCACGATACTAACGAGTGATATACCGGTCGTGAGAATTGTGCAGCCACGATACTAACGAGCGATATGCCGGTCGCGAGAATTGTGCAGCCACGATACTAACGAGCGATATACCGGTCGCGTGAATTGTGTACTCACGATACTAACGAGCGATATACCGTTCGCGAGAATTGTGTACCCACAATACTAACGAGCGATATGTCGGTTGCGAGAATTGTGTACCCACGATACTAACGAGCGATATACCGGTCGCGTGAATTGTAGGCGCACGATACTAACAAGCGATATACCGGTCACGTGAATTGTGTACCCACGATACTAACGAGCGATATACCGATCGCGAGAATTGTGTACCCACGATACTAACGAGCGATATACCGGTCGCGTGAATTGTGTACCCACGATATTAACGAGCGATATACCAGTCGCGAGAATTGTATGCCCACGATACTAACGAGCGATGTATCGGTCGCGAGAATTGTGTACCCACAATACTAAGGAGCGATATACCGGTCGCGAGAATTGTATGCCCACGATACTAACGAGCGATGTATCGGTCGCGAGAATTGTGTACCCACGATACTAATGAGCGATATACCGGTCGCGAGAATTGTGTACCCAGGATCCAACGAAAGTTATACCGGTCGCGTGAATTGTATACCCACTATACTAACGAGCGATATGTCGGTTGCGTGAATTGTGTACCCACGATACTAACGAGCGATATACCGGTCGCGTGAATTGTATGCGCACGATACTAACAAGCGATATACCGGTCACGTGACTTGTGTACCCACGATACTAACGAGCGATATATCGATCGCGAGAATTGTGTACCCACGATACTAACGAGCGATATACCGGTCGCGTGAATTGTGTACCCACGATAGTAACGAGCGATATACCGGTCGCGAGAATTGTGTATACACAATACTAGGGAGCGATATACCGGTCGCGAGAATTGTATGCCCACGATACTAACGAGCGATGTATCGGTCGCGAGAATTGTGTATCCACAATACTAACGACCGATATACCGGTCGCGAGAATTGTATATCCACGATACTAACGAGCGATACACCGGTCGCGAGTATTGTGCAGCCACGATACTAACGAGCGATATACCGGTCGCGAGAATTGTGCAGCCACGATACTAAGAGCGATACACCGGTCGCGTGAATTGTGTACCCACGATACTAACGAGGGATATACCGGTCGCGAGAATTGTGTACCCATGTTACTAACGAGTGATATATTGGTCGCGTGAATTGTGTACCCACGATACTAACGAGCGATATACCGTTCGCGAGAATTGTGTACCCACGATACTAACGAGCGATATACCGGTCGCGAGAATTGTGTACCCACGATACAACGAAAGATATACCGGTCGCGTGAATTGTATACCCACGATACTAACGAGCGATATACCGGTCGCGAGAATTGTGTACCCAGGATACTAACGAACGATACACCGGTCGCGTGAATTGTATACACACGATACTAATGAAGGATATACCGGTCGCGAGAATTGTGTACCCACGACACCAACGAACGATAGACCGGTTGCGGGAATTATTCACCCTGATTTGTAACGCTCGATAAATACAAATAACGCAGGACCTATATGCCCACAATACTAGCGAGTGACATATCGGTCACAGGAAGTGTGTACCTACGACACCAAAGAGTGATCCAAGATCTCCAGATATGGTCGACCTCGCTAACAGGTATTGGCAGTCATAGTCACTTGGCACTGTATTAGCCACTTCATGCTACCGGGGAGCCGCCATCAAGTTTAAGATGCTGAACTAATGATTGTGTTGCGAAGGGGGAGTAGCGCGTTAATTGCCGTAGACACCGTTTACGATACGGCAAGCCTCTGTGCAGAGGAGAGCTAAATTTGCTATGTTATGTGAAAGGTCAAATATCTCTGGTATAAGGTGCAAAATAGTTCGGGGAAATTAGAAACATGCATTCATATCTGCAATAAATTTATAGTATGACCTAGGACCAGGAACGAAGGGGACAACTAAAACATCTACCCAAACCGGATCTTTTGTGCTTACCGCCCCCAGAAGGAACGAATGAGGTGAAGGAATCGCAGGAGGCTATAGGCCGCAGGCAGGCCAACAAACAGAGAAGCACAGAGGTCCCCAAATATTCCAAGCTGGATAACTCGGTCACGCAGGCGAGTAGCTCAGGAGACTTCCCTCTGTCGGAACCGGGACGAACTCGACCCACTGGATGTGGCTCAGAGTATGGAAAGGCTGAGAACAACTTTCCAACGATCAAGCATCTGCACCGACACTGCACAGCCCCTAAGTCCACCTGACACAGAAAGGGGAAGCAAAATGATAGGAACCGAGGAAAAGGAAATTCATGGTAGAAGAGAAACCACCCCAACATTTGCCTTGCAAACCAGGGAAAATCACGATAAACCCATTGTTGGAGTGGCCAGCCCCAGGAATCGAACCCAGAACCTTCGGAATGCGAGCCTCGCGCGTTACCGCGGAGCCATCTCTCTCAGCATCCACAGTATAAGTATAATAGCTTGCAAATTATAAAACAGAATGAGGTTTGTGAAATTTACATCAGACCCGGGAACAAAAGCACGGAAATTTTACCTTCTTTGCCCATGTTCTTATGAATTAAATTACTGTGAACACCTAAGTGTTACAAATAAAACGGTAATAGACCATTACCACATTCCTTATAAACCCAAATTTAAAGTTTTATAACCTTCGAGGTCGTGAATATTTCCATGTTATATAACAAAAGAAACAGCAATTCTTTCTGCACAAGTTTCCTACTTCTGCGTATTCTTATTGCTTATCTCGTTATTTAAAAAGAAGGAACAGAAATTAAATATTAATTTCTAATGAACGACAATAGAGACGCATACATACATCACTGGATACAGGAAAGTTCAAAAGTTTTATTTTACGTGTTCAACATTTGTTATGCGAGGACGACCAGTGCTTTTCTCTTTGCATATACAACCATCTTCTACGAACTTCTTGCACTAATTGTAAATCTGTTTATGATAAGGCGGCTGTTTGTTGAACTTACAACGAAATGCACGCTGCACTGAGACAATGGGTTCAGTCTTTCCATACTGCAGCACATAAAACGGCTTTTCCTGTGGTGTCGCCATTATCTCGTAAACAAATCAAAGCGCCTCTGTATGCATTGAATGAACTAATAGGTATTAGGGATGGGCGGAAAACAAGTAACGATTATTGTAACGGATACCTTAATGTAACTATTACCAAAGTAATGAACACAAAGTAACTAGTTAACCAATAACGTCTACCAAAGTAACTAAAATAAAGTAACTAGTTAACCAATAACAGTTACCAAAGTAACGAAGACAACTAGTTATCATGTTAACGGTTGTTCAAGAAACGAGACAGTTAGCGAGCCTGAATGACATCATTCACTGCATGTGCGCGGCATTGGTATCGTTTATCGGTAATCAATATTCGCTTACAACTTGAGTCATCCTCGCACGGAGCTGCAAGTACATATTATTTGTTTATTACAGCGTGTTACCTATCGCTTCGAATATAGGTCACAGGCCACAGATGACAGGTCAGACAGCACTCAGGCAGCAAAGCCGCATGCATTGTACTAAGACGGTTATTCACATACGATTATAGGTGCAATACTTCGGGGTAGATGGGTATAAATAAGCAGTGCTGTTTAGTAGCAAAATATCCGCGGGTCGCTAAGCTCAAACAACGACATCTTTCATACTGAAACACAGTTACATCTAATCGTTACTGGTAACCGTTAACGCATTGTAACTGCGACGGTTATAACCGTTATTCGAAAATAACTGTTTGTCACATCCCTAATAGGTACAGACTTAAAACCATCTATCCAGTGATGTAATCGTATGTGTCGCTTATCCATCTCGTTCATTAGAATTTAATATTTAAAATGTGCTCCTTCTTTACGAATAACCCTGTATTTACCTAGTCGTTGGATGTTAACTGAGCTACTATTCCTTCTCAGCGAATGCAGCGCGAGGCAAATGGGTTATATACCTAACAACCGACGTTTCGAGGAGGCTGTCGTTATCGCTCTGCCTTTTATGCTGAAGAAGTTGTTAGGTACTCCCTATATTCTCAGAATATGAAAAAAGAGACAGAGGAATTAATTCAATGGACATTTTGGAGGCATGGTGCAGAGAAAGAATTATAAACAACTTGAAATGCTAATAATTTTGACCGACATTTCTAAGAGAGATTACTCTATTCTCCAGGCATCGAGTTTCTGAGATGGCTATAGCTTTAAAAGTTGTATAAGGTGGAGTGCACAAAATAGCCCCGGCGCAGGTCAAAGGTTACGTCGGGCGTCATGTAAATTACTCCCTTTGTAGTCGTCCGTTACAAGCCCCCTGGCCCTAACAAGCAGTCAGGAGCGCCAAAGCCTCAATCAGGAATTAATAATAAAAACAGGGCACCAACATTCACACAGGGACGCAGTAGCGTGTATGTGGCTGACCCACAAAAATGATTGATATTACATTTCAATAGCAGCTTGCACACATACAATGTATTGGTGCTGCCCGCCCACATCTGTAACAAGCCTGCATGTGACTCGCTTGTCACACTCAGGCCCTCTCACGAACGCTGTATCACCACATCACTGTTATTAGTATTAATAACAGTTTACACCAACACACAGGCGGACCCAAGGATGGGTTAAGAGGGGCTATAGCCCCTCGCTTAATTATACAGTAATATGCAAATGGTGTTGCTTTAGTAAAGTGAGAATCAACTTTCGTTTCCATTTCGTTTACTTAAACCAGTGACATTCAATCACTGTATTATCACAGTGGTGGAATATATCTGAAAAGAAGTTCCACTAACGCGAAAAGAAATTAAAGAAACACATACGCCGAATTCAAAATGCTTTACGTTTACTGTTAAATAACCGAGCGAGATGGCTCTGCGGTAACGTGTGAGGCTCGCATTCGGGTGGTCCTGCTTCGATTCCCGGTAGCCTTCCACTTTGACCATAGTTTTTTCGTGGTTTTCCTGGTTGACATAGGCGACTGCTGGAGTGGTGTATTTTACCACAGATTTCTTCCCTCCCCATTTCCTTTCATGTTTCAGGTTGACTCCGGGGCTGTGGTTCTGTCCGTGTCGGGCAGATGGCGCAGAGGCTTGCGATTTGGATCGTCTTCTCGTCCCTGCTAGAGCGAAATCTCTGGAGCCTCCACTGCTGAGTCACACTAGAGGACCCTACCGTGGCCGGGTGGTCAAGCTTGGAACTCTGCGCGTCTCTTCGACAACAACCACATGTCTCCTGTGGTTACTTCACCTCATCCGTTCCTCCCAGGGGTGCCCGCACAAATGATCCACTGGATCGAGCTGCTAGGCGTCCCCTTCGTTAACTTATCCTATTAAATAACCTCCCAATAAGAATTAACGTCTCAAGCAATCAGAATCAATAACTTACAGTAAAACTGAGTACCTAATCAAACTACTTAAATATTACATTTAAAGGTCATGCTTATTCATCATCTCTTATGTTTTTTATTTTAAATTTATATTTGCATTCAAAGGATAATTCGTGGACCACCTGTATGATGTTTGAAAATTTAGGAATGAAAATGCTCTATTATTGAGTGCACTTTGCTCATTGGTAAGGCACGATTCAAAACATGCTAGCCCCTCCCTAATTGAATCCCGGATTCGCCTCTGTACCAACATTATAAACAAGTAAGAAGAAGCCATGGCTACATATTGTTATCCTCTTAATGCACGAGAAATTTCTTCCCTCACTCGTGTAACACCTTACAGTGATTATAGCTGTAGCATTTTAATGGAAAACCATTCCAGTCATATTGTTCGAAATCTTTCATTGAACGCCAAGGAGAAAAAACAAATCCAGATATTCTGCTATAAATACAAACTTCCCCGTGCTGAGCAGAAATAACAAAAATAGTGCAAAATATTAATGAATTATAGAAATTTCTGCACGTTTCTGAATGAACGTAATTTGGAAATTATCAGGTATAAGATTTGTAAAAAAATTACTGATAAGGCTTTGTCCTTATTACTCCTCCTAAAATGAGATACATTCATGTGTTTGTTTAGAACTCTTACGAAAGTAATTAATATGTCATATAATACTAGACACCATGTTCTAAGACCAGCAAGGATTTTTAGCTTCTTGTTGACATTAACGCCCCCTAGTTATTTAAAAGTCATACTTTAACTTAAGAGTTTCAAAAACAAAAAAGGTTTAGATTGTTTACTCATTTAGGACAACGCATAAATACTTTTGAGTCCCTTTGTCAAAAGCAAAGAAAACAATGAAGTAGTAGTGTTTAAAATTACATAGGCTGCCCATAGAAAAAGTGCATCTTTTTCATTTGGTGGTAAGGAATATACATACGAGTATTTTAGTAAACCTTTGTTCCGAAATGCATTGTTGTGGGTGTAAAGGCAGTATTACACAGAAAAGGGTGTTTCAATAAGCGGAGTACTTGTTGTTATGATAAGCTGTCCTACATTCTGACTCACCTCTTATAGGGTATATACTACCAACCCACAGGAGGAAGATACTAAGTGAAGGAACCACAGAGACGCGCTCCCACTGCTGGAGCTACCTAGAGAGTGCGATGAACGGTCTGTCGGCTAAGAGTCCTCTAGTTTCCACGGAGAGTACTCTTCCCTTTGAGCAAGCATCCGCCCCATCTGCCCGGCACCACCATACGCCACCAAACCTAGATGAGTAGACGGGATGAAAGGGAAATGATGGAAAGGAAGTGGTGGTAGATGAGAAACTATCTCAGCATTCGTCTACCGACCACGGAAAACCAATAAAAATCCCAAGGCTAGAGTGGGCGTACGACGGGAATTGAACCCGGAACTTTCCGTATGCGAGTCTCATACGTTACCGTAGAGACATCTCTCTCGGTTTCTGTTAAGGGTACCCGAAGCTGAAATTTGGTCAAAATGTTTTAAAAAATTGAAAAATTAGGTTTTATGTCCAAAAAATACTTTGAAACTTTACATTCAATTACATACTTTTTCCATTTAAGGGTTCAACATGTGGTCGTTTAAAACCCCAAGAGAACACGGCCTAAAAGCCTGTATTTATTTTCAATTTGTTCTTACTCGACTTTAATTTGCCTTGCACTTTTGCGCATTAAAACGTTCCATACGATGTAGTGTGTAATCCATCTTGCTCAAATTTTCAGCAGAAGCTCGGAGGGAATGAAATGAAGTGTTTTTATACACTTTTAAATTGTTCAGGATATGACAATGAGGATAAATTGTTAAAAAAAAGTGTTTAAAAATTTAAGCATTTTTCTGAAACAATCATAAGAGTGAAAAAATGTATATAAGCCAGTTTTGGGTATTAGTATTTAAATAATGTGGTCATATTTTTATTTTTCAAAATTGTGATTTGCGCAATAACCTAATTAATTGACATAATAAAAGAAAAAGAAAATGTTTTTCTAACGGACAATTAAATGGTAAATAATACATCATAACAATCCATTTAAAATGATGAAGTTGCCCCCTACACCTGTACTGATCCCAAAACTATCTATACCACAACATGTCCCCCTTCCCCAAGTAACTCTTGTGGCAAGTGCTTTCTTCTATCACTACAAGTGACCTGTTTTAAATGCCTTTCCTGGGCAATTCGGACTCTACATCACGGAAGGGTTGTTTTTCCTTCTACCGTTTTATCACTATCATAGCCCGAGGATCCTTTGACCAGTTTGGAATTTCTTGTTAACATGCAGCTAAGGCTACCAACTATAACGAAGTCTTGTTATTGAATTTATGTGGCCTAGTGGTATACATCAGATATAGTTGGTGGTTATCGTTGAATATTATTAACATGTAGGTCAAACTTGCTCTTATAATTGGGAGTACTTTGACCACCGCATTAATTTTCATTTAAGTATATGATAATTCCAAACCTGTTCAAAGTTACACCTTAAGAAGTCAACTCTGACCACAAAAATGAATATTTTAATATACCCTTGTATACAGAATTTAAGAAATAAAGCTAAAAGGTGTATTTGACGTAAATATGGTATGTTTAGAAGTTGAAATAATGTCTGTTTTTGGGTTTGTGGGAAAACAACACACATTTCTACACAAACGTGGTTACCAATTGCACACACACACAGAAAATGTACCAAGTTTCCAGGTCATCTGCTGGGTTTAAAGAAAACCATCAGTATGAAAAATTGTAGATAGAACTGAATGAATTTGGAAAGAATAGATTTTAATGTTTTGGGTGTGTGTTTCTGATCAAAGTAAGCACGACTTACGGCACCATAAAAAATTGGTATCTGAAATAACAATACTATCAGTTTAATATTATAAAAGAGAATTCATTACTTAGTTTTGAATTGTATATCTTCACCTAATGAACCGTATACTCAAGTTATATTTTATAGCAGATAATGGAATCAAAGTGTATGGAAAAACTTTGAAAAAGAAAGTTTATGTATGATACAAATGAATTGCATTTTGTATAGTTAGAGCCAGGGAAGAAGTTGGAACGGTCAGATATCTGGATGCTGAGCATGTAGACTACAGTGGGCCTGTCGAAGATCCATAGGACTGAGGTGGTGCCTGAGACCCAAGGTGGTCAAATGGCTATACACCTCGGTTATTAGATTTATGGGGCGCTGCCTCTCAGGTGAAGGTAGGGGATGCTGGGCTGGATTCGTTGTAAAGATTGGTATGTATGATGGTGCGCAGGACCCCTCAGTCTGCCACAGAGATTCCTCTTCTGCGTTTGTAGCCAGGATGAGTGCACACCGCCTCTGGAATGTAGGGGGGTAGTGTTTCAAGCTACCCCACAAAGGGCACTAATTGATCATTTCTGGATTACAGGAGAAGTGTTCTATAACACAGATAATGGGGGATCTGTTGGGGACTAGGTATAACCTAAGTCCCTCCAACTCTGTGGTGATAGTTTTCAAGGAGGAGTGGGACTCAGAGACTGGGTCTCCCCCGAAGGCAGGTGGTAGGACAGGGTCTGGGGCCTATCGCTTGTCATTCCCCTTGGACGATTTGCCACGGTTTTCCAGGCTCAGGTTCTTGCGATGCAATGCGGATGAACGGATATGCACATCTGCTCGGATAGTATGGCAGCTTTGACCGAGCGGGATGGCGGTTGCGTCTGTGGCCCGCATTCGGGAGGTTCCGGGATCGATCCCCGGCCACCGCCCACTCTGACCCATGGGTTTTTCGTGGTTTCTCCGGGTCGCCAGGCGAATGCTGGGGTGATCCATCTTTGCCACGACTCTCTTTCCTCTCATTTCCTGTGCCCATCATCTTCCTTGTCATCTATTTCAGGGTTGTAGGACCAGGCGACTGTGTTAGGTGGGTTGCGGCTGGGCGGTGGCTTGCGCTCTGTAAAGGTTTCTTCCCTGGTGTCGCTGCGATACCGCTCAGTTAGTTCTCCCCTCTGCGTAGGACTCTGATCCGGGGGACGCTGGAGGCAGGTGGCTTGTGGACAGGGGTCGTGCGGCGTAGGATACGTTCTATCTGGAAACGTTGAGGACCCCGTCCATGTTTGCGCCCGCCAGCATCCGGATCTGGTCGCCCTTCAGGTCTCTCCCCTCATCCTTCCTCCCAGGGGTCACGTTGGAAGCAAAAAGGGCCGACTGGCCTAGTTGCTGTGCTCTGCCCCGGTTCCAGGGGCTCCTCCGTGATACGCACCTTCGCCTTTATGACAGCTTTGAAAGCCCTTAGGATGTTGGATAGACTATGTACCAACTACCCGGTTACACTTGTTTGGGTTCCGGGGTAAACTGATAGTAGAAGAAATGAGATTGCAACACTCTTGAGAGGAGGGGACTGGGGTTCCATTTTATTGGACCCCAGCCCTTTCGCGGAGTCTGCTAGTATGTCAAGTATGAGATAACCCAGCTTACGGCGAGGGCGAGATCTCGAGCAAGCAGACCACTGCCAGGCAGGCCCACATTTTTGTATCCGGTCCAGGCCGGAGAGTGGACGAGTTTCTCCTGAATTTAACTAGAGTTAAGCTCAGAGGTGTTGTGGGCCACTACACTCTGCACAGATATCTATGCATCATGGGTCATGAAAAAGACCCTTTATGTAGGAAATGTGCGAGGGACTTTGAGACCTCACAACAAATGCGAAGGTTTCGCTGTGCATACGTATGTAACCTTAGGGTCCTTATTTCCGAAACTTGAGAAGATAAGAAGGGCGATATCAGGGACGTGGTCCGTAATGCTCAATGTGCTCTTGAGCCTGCTGCATGGCCTCTTTAACAGCCCACTCAGTTATCATCGCCAAAATCTACCTCACCACTTTAGCATTTGAAAAAATGCTTTAATTGATTGGCGTACTTCAGAAACTGTGGGTATGTGCAATACTTAAAATGATATGTTATGGCAAGCTTTTAACATCCGTTCATATTACAAAAGGTAGAATCTAATATGACAACTTTTTAACATCCGTTCATATTACAAAAGGTAGAATCTAATATGACAAGTTTTTAACATCCGTTCATATTACAAAAGCTAGAATCTAATATGACAAGTTCTTAACATCCGTTCATATTACAAAAGGTAAAATCTAATATGGCAAGTTTTTAAAATCCGTTCATATTACAAAAGGAAGAACCTAATATGACAAATTTTTAAAATCCGTTCATATTACAAAAGGAAGAACCTAATGTGGCAAGTTTTTAAAATCCGTTCATATTACAAAAGGTAGAATCTAATATGACAAGTTTTTAATATCCGTTCATATTACAAAAGGTAGAATCTAATATGACAAGCTTTTAACATCCGTTCATATTACAAAAGGTAGAATCTAATGTGGCAAGTTTTTAAAATCCGTTCATATTACAAAAGGAAGAATTTAATATGACAAGTTTTTAAAATCCGTTCATATTACAAAAGGTAGAATCTAATGTGGCAAGTTTTTAAAATCCGTTCATATTACAAAAGGAAGAATCTAATATGACAAATTTTTAAAATCCGTTCATATAACAAAAGGTAGAATCTATTGTGGAAAGTTTTTAACATCCGTTCATATTACAAAAGGTAGAGTCTAATGTGGCAAGTTTTTAACATCCGTTCATATTACAAAAGGTAGAATCTAATGTGACAAGTTTTTAAAATCCGTTCATATTACAAAAGGAAGAATCTAATATGACAAGTTCTTAAAATCCGTTCATATTACAAAAGGAAGAATCTAATATGACAAGTTTTTAAAATCCGTTCATATAACAAAAGGAAGAATCTAATATGACAAGTTTTTAAAATCCGTTCATATTACAAAAGGCAGAATCTAATATGACAAGTTCTTAAAATCCGTTCATATTACAAAAGGAAGAATCTAATGTGGCAGGTTTTTAACATCCGTTCATATTACAAAAGGAAGAATCTAATGTGGCATGTTTTTAACATCCGTTCATATTACAAAAGGAAGAATCTAATATGACAGTAGGATATATATAAGAGTTCTGGCGCAGTTTTTTGGGCATATATGGGAAAGGATAGGGAAAACGAGGCTGGATGGGGCGGTCCAAGGTGGAAAATGGGTTTATATGGGAGAGATAGGGAATACGACAGTAGTAATAATAGGCCGCTACGGACACACAGACAGATGCCGACAACTGATAAGATCCATTGTTCTACGCCGACAAGCCCCGCCGGCTCCCTTTGAGGCCTCACATGCCGCCTGGTCTCGTGTTGCTAGGTCCCGCCCCCTCTCTCTTTGTGGCCTTACCTAATGCCGACCGTGTCTGTGCCGACAGGTCCTACCCCCTCCCCCATGGGGTCTGGTCGCGTGCCGTAGCGTCCTGTCTTGAGGTGTGCGGTAGGGAATGGTTTTCTCGATGCCTGCCGCCCCTCGGCAAATCAATTAGGTAATGTTCGTCAAACATTATTGAAAAAAAAGAATTGGCATTTTATGACTATTAATGCCCGCACATTGCATATCTAATGCTCCTCGAGTAATTAATTTTTTTTATTAATTAATTGTATATAAATTGACTCGAGCGCAAGTGGTCGTCATCGTATATGACGCTCACGGGAACAGTCCGCAATGTAATGAAACAACCCAGCAACCTACTTCTGTCTGGTGATAACGGTAATGTCCATGTATACACACATTAGCGAACAACAGCCCGGCATGTAATGAAAAAACCCAGCAACCTACTTCTGTCTGGTGATAACGGTAATGTCCATGTATACACACATTAGCTGACAACGTTAGACGTATTCACCACATTAAACACATTAATAGACTTTAAGATTGCATCCCGGATCTATATACAGTCATTAGCGGACAATGTCAGTAATTGTTTTCCTAAGTGCTCTGAAAAACCCCAGACACTCAATGTAAATACCTTTTAGCTCGTAGAATTTCCATCACAAACTGTGGAAAAACCCTAGTCTAGACAATTTTTTCCCTGATAATTAATGATTAAGTTTCATAGCTCTTATTTCTTTCAATAAAATATTGCGAATAAAGTATTCAGAATTCACATTGGCGGAAAGAAATATTACATACGGTATTAAAAATAAATAAGCGTCTCATTGCTCGGTGAATACTACATATGTTATTAAAAATAAAATAAATACGGATAACATTATAGTTAAATATTATAAATGTTATTAAAAAATAAATGATTCGGTTAAAATTATAGGTGAATACTATATATGTTATTAAAAAATAAATACGGTTAATATTATAGGCGAATATTACATACGTTATTAAAAATAAAAAATGGCCTCGCTGATCAATGAATACAATTAAATATTTTTTATTAATTAATTGTATATGAATTGACTTGCGCATTTTGGTTATTGCGCTGTGTCTCCCTAACGTTTCCAGATCTAGGATCGTTCCAGCTAGTTGCGCGTTTCTGCCATCTACCTTCTAAAGTAAAGTTTAGATCTGTCTTGGCGTAGAATTTCCATCAGAAACAGTGGAAAACCCAAGCCTAGACACGTTTAAGCTTACTATAACAATTTTTCCCCTGATAATTAATATAAATTCTACATGAAGATTATTAATGATTAAGTTTCATAGCTCTTATTTCTTTCAATAAAATATTGAATATGACTCTAGCGTTAGGAAAATTAAACGGTGAGAAGCAATATTTTCTACGCTGAAATTATAATTAAAGGCGTACTGTATAGATTCTGTACTTAAGTATTCGAATGTATCTTTCATTATTTAAATACTCACATACAAGAATTGCATGCATGATATCAAAAATTAAACTGATTTTTTTACGTGATGTTAAACAAAGAAATATGATTTGGCGAGAGTGATATGAAGAATTCAGATGTTGGAAAGAAATATTACATACGATATTAAAACGCATCGCTGATCGATGAATACTACATATGTCATTAAAAAATAAAATAAATTTTCTAGAGTCATATGCAGAAGCATTCCCTTAAGGAGAGATGACGTGATGTTGGATTTCCCCATAACAGGTTTAGGCTTGCTTACGAAATGTCACTGTGCGAGGCAAGCATTTCCCTCTCATTCTACTCGAATGTTTGGAGTAGTCAATCAAAATCGTTGTATTATATATCATCACACCTCTCACCCCCTTCAGCTTTTATCGGAGGAAATGATATAAAAGCAGCAGCTTCTCCAATGGTTTTCACTGTATTGTGAGAACACCTCGATCTAAGCACTCTGCAAACTTTATTCTTTCAACGTGAAATTTCATCGAACATCATGTCTGGTAAGTTGTATCACCAATTCATTTTCATTAAAAAGTTAACTTATTACTTAGTACATTTAACTTATATTTGCGTTCTTGTTTTTAATGTCAGACCTTTATTTTTAAATAGCTGAGCATTCTAAAAGTTAATAGTTAGACAGTTGAATTTTCTGAAATGTGAACAGTTTAGTTAAGTATTCATTTTAGGCAAGCTTATTCTACATTTAATAGCTAACTGCGTGAATTCTCAAAAATGTGAACCGTTTAGTTAAGTACTAATCCTGTTGAGTAATTATTATTCCGTATATTTAAATATGTGTTTTCACCAAGTGAATTATATTCCTTTCTAGACAAAATACAATTACTTGAATACCCTACGAATCGAATAAAAATGTTCTGTATAAATATTCTTCCGAGGGTAACCGGCGGTAATCGATCCGGGGACTTCATGCTTGCATGCATTGATCGAACATTCATCAGTTAATGTTTCATTCCTCTCGCGCATTTATTTAGTAAATACTTCCAGTCTGTTTCCATCACGTTAAAAAGAGAAATTTTCTAGTTAATAGCTAGACAGGTGAATTTTCTGAAATGTGATCAGTTTAGTTAAGTATTCATTTTAGGCAAGCTTATTCTACATTTAACAGCTAACTGCGCGAATTCTCAAAAATGTGAACAATTTAGTTAAGTATTCATCTTGATGAGAAATTATTATTCCAGATATTTAAATACAGGATTTCACAGAGTGAATTATTTCCTTTCTAGACAAAATACAATTATTTGAATACCTTATTAACGTTTTTGCTTTAGAATATTACAAAAAGTCTGTTGCGCGAATCATTCACTCTAACAAAGTAAATGTTTACATTATATTAAAACATTTAAATCGAAAAATGCAGTACTTAAGTAACTTCATTAAAGAATCGGATCCTCAATTATATTTACACATATTATCATTTTTTATTATTATATTATACAGAAAAAAGTTAATAATTTTGTAACTTTCAAATAAACGAAATTTAGTTATGCAACACATTCTCTAATAAAGAATATGTTTTTTTTCTCTTCCTAATACAGAAAGTTTGACATCTCAACTTAACACATTGGCTGAGGGTAGCATTTACCCGACCGTTCAAAGACTACAAGATCTTCAGCCAGAGGAGCCTTATAATATAAAATCCTTAAGAAAAATTGATACGAGATACGGTGCTAGAGTGGTTGCAGTTTTAGGCAATAAACAAGTGTTTCTTCCGAAAAGATATTCAACCCTAACAAGCCAACAGTTGGAGGAAATGCCAGGGAAGTTTCAAATGGTATATCATGGAGTAGTACCATCCGGCAAGTTTAAGACATGTAAATTGTCTTTTCTTCCTGTTAAGGTTTATAGAAATAATTCAGCTATCCTTTCAAAGCTTCATTTAGAGTTACATTCGTTGAGTTTATAAATTCACACTTCACTAGGATAACATTCGTCTAAAGTATACATCACTGTGTAAATAACGCCTAGGATGTAGTCTGCGCGAGGACCTGCAGAAAGAAGTTTAATAGTCTATTCACTGATTCTTTACCTCAAAGCAGATACCTACAGCAAGATGCAAATAATTTCCAGTAGGTTAGCAGTTGTCAAAGCATGCATCACTGTATTAAAACAAATATGTGTAAATAATGTCTAGATTGTAGTCTGAGTGATTTCGTGCAGAAAGAAGTTTAATACCCCTTGCAATGATTCTCCGCATCGAAGTATATACCTACAACAAGCTGAAAATAATGTGAATGTTTGTTACAGGAATGCCCAGATGAATGTAAATGAAGAGGAAGAACGAGATAGCTTAAAACAACATGAACAGAAATGTGATAGGAACATTCTCAACATGAAGAATTGCAGCAGCGTGCAGCATGGAACATTCGCGTGTGTAGAATATAGCAATAATATATAAATTATGTACTCATTATTACTGCTATACCTGCCAATACCATTGATTTCATAAATAATTTCATAATTGTTAAAGGAGAATGCATTATCTTAAAACACTGATGCTACATGAAATCTAAACAAAAAAATTATTGAACTATTACTGAAAGAGACTTGAATAAATGGGAATCTAGAAGCCAGAACCGTCTTAATATTGGACTGTGTGATATGAGGTGTATAAAAAGATTAATAAAAATGAGGGCTATGTAAAATAAACAACATTTATTTTTTATAAAACATTATCCTATTACATTCCTCCACAAAAAACCCGAACATATTTCCTAAAGACAAAAGTGATAGTCTAGACCTTCTAAACATGCAGTTATAGGGGAAAGGATGCTCTCCTGAAACATTAGGCATCTAGACAGAAATTGTTCACAGAGCCGGAGACGTCAGGACAGATGGGACAGACTCCAAGTTCAAATCTTTAAACGGTAGGGCCGCCCCCTTTTTGCCTATCATGTCTCCTGAACCACCCTTACAGCTTAACATTACGTTACAATGCCACGTAACCAGATTAACGACGGTCAGTCGCTCAGATCTTTGATTTTTTTGTGGTTTTCCCTGGTCTGCAGGCGAATGCCTGAGCACCGTATGCTACCACGTTTTTCATGTTATAGCATTCTATCTTAACCTACGTGCTTCTAAGGCACTCTGACTGGATTACCGTCGGCCACTCTCTCAGACCTTTGATTTTTTCGTAGTTTCCCCGGTCTGCATGCGAATGTCTGCTCAAAAAGATACTTGTTCCTTCCTCGGTTGGCTGTTAAGGAGTACGGTATACGATTATATAAGGAATATATGGAAACGGAGACAGACGGTATTATAGACAGAAGCTGGTCCACTTTTGCGTTTATATGGGAAAGGATAGGGAAAACGAGGGTAGATGCGACGGTTCAAGGAGGAAAATGCATTTATAGGGGAGAGATAGGGAATACCAGGGCTGATGCTAGGCTAGTCAGATGCTAAAGGAGGGAGGGATATGCTTTATACGAGAGAGATAGGGAATACAAGGAAAGATGCTATACTAAACAGGACTTGAAGGGTAGAATATGGCGTTTTATATGAGCGATATAGCGAACCGGGGAGAGGTATTAGGATAAAAGTTTTGAATGATAGAGTAGGCGTTTATATGCGAGAGATAGGGAATACGAGGGTCAATGCTAGGCTAGACGGGGTTGAAGGAGGGAATGCATCTTATATGAGAGAGGTAGGGGAATATGAGTAAAAGTGCTAGGCTAGTCAGGAAGGTCTGAATGACATGGCATGCGTTTATATGGAGAGACAAGGAAAACGAAGGTAGGTGCTAGGTTGAGAGAGTCTTCAAGGAGGAAAATGCATTTATATGAGAGCGGTAGGGCATACGAGGAGAGGTGCTAGTCTAGACATGTTTTGAAGAGTAGAGTGTACGTTTATATGGGAGAAATGTGGAAAACGGGAGAAATACCAGGATAGACAGAGGTTGAAGGAGGAGGAATGTAGGTTTATTTGGTAATATAGAGAGGAATTCAATTATAAAACTTTTCTCATCCAGCGTTACAACACTTTTATATACTTATTTTCTAAACCTTACAAACTTTATATATGTTAAACAGTAGTGCGCGAGACAGAGAGGGACAAACTGTATATCGGTTTACAGTGAAGTATACGTCCTAACTTATTCCCGCCTTGTATGTTCTGGATCTTCTCATTGCCTATTCATTCCTATCATCATCTAACGTAACCACGTAACAAGACGTAACACAACGTAACATAACAGCATGACAAGACGTCATACTAAGTAACATAACCACGCAACATCACGTGACATCTCGTAACTAGAAACATTCACACGACGTAACAACACGTAGCAACTATGTAACCAAGTAACAAAACGTAAGAACTACACTCTATGTGAAGAGTCGCTCACTTTCTAGGACTACAGACGATTATGAAAATGAAGACGATATAACACAGAAATACCATAAATGTCAAGTTCTTAAATTCTGCAAGTGTAATAAAACTACTTCCAAGTGCACTGTTGGTAAGAAAATGGTTTGTGGAAAATGCACAAAGAAACCTGATTATAAATGTGTCAAATGTGTAGAGTATGAACTAGCTAAAATTGCTGTAAACATGTATAATTCAATTTTTCTATGCAATTAAAACTAAGTAAACTCCCTCATTTGCTTACTCTTGTTTGGGTTTTATGGGTTTCAATGAAAGTTATTTATTTTTTAATAATTGATATTATTTGTGTTTTGTTGCAGAATTCACAATTCTGCATTTTAACTGGCATATAAATCATGTAAAAACATTAAAATATACTAATTGAATACAGATATAAGTTTGAAATAATGATGCAGAATGTTAATGTTATATGGTAAGGGTCAAAATGATCCTCTGGATGTTAGAGAGGGCAGGGAAAGGTCGGGTTGTCCTAGTGTTAATTGATAAATTAGAAAACTAGCAGTTCAGGGATTAACAAAGGCTTGGATCAATTCATATCTAAGAAACAGAACACAATGTATTGAAATAAATTACATAAATAAGAAAAATGAAACAATGGAAAAAATAAAATCACACTATGAACTATTAAACAGGGGGGTTCCGCAAGATTCTAAACCACGGCCATTCTTATTTTTGGTATATGTGAATGATATATTTGAGATGATTTTAAGAAACAGTGGCTTAGCCATTCGATATGCAGATGACATGACATTAATAATTAAAGTCAAAACAATAATTGAGGTTGAGAAAAAGCCAATTCTATGCTAAAACTAGTGCAACAGCATTATGATAGTTTGGATATGGTATTAAATGTTAAAAAGACAGCCTGATGAATTCTGAATTAAAAAAGAGCTCCACAATTAGTAACAAAATAAAAATAGATAAGAAATGGAGAAATTATTCCAGAAACAAACTACAGTGACTTTATAGGCACGATAAATGACTAACAACTGAATTGGAAATCATACATATGGCACATTAATAAAAAAAATAAATAAATAAAGGTATATATATATATGTAATGAAACATAAGCAAGTAGACAGAGGGTCATCGATACACAGAAAACCAGGAGTTGTATGTACTGAGACCATAGATTAGTATAGGCAAACAACAAAGAAGTGAATTTATAGTCTAAATAGCCCAATATTTTCAAATATTATTATAGTCTAAAAGTATATAACTTAATTATGTACTGAGTATTGAGAAATAAACGTTATTCATTATTCACTAATCTCAGATCACTGCAATTGTATTGAATCAATTCACAATTGCTAATGCCATTCAACTTTCATTTGTCTCTGATACATAAACAAATTGCAAAAATGGAGAAGGACGAAAGTAATAAAAAGACTCAGGCAGCAAATTTTAAGAAAGAAGAGAAAGATATATGACCGACATTGTTTTAGAACACAAATTAGTGTTGAAAATAAAATGACTGATAGCTCTGCTAAGCGTAAGGAAGAGACATGGAAATAAATTGCAAATGAGTACAATTCTAGGAAGATCATCCAGTGTGAATGAAAATCCCTGAAATGATATTATGAGAACATAAAGAAAAGAATGAAGCAAGCAAATGCCATTGACAAGGTACGATTGTACAAAACTGGAGGCGTATGTATGTACCGCCTTTCTTAGACAATAGTGGCCAAATAACAATTGTTGCTCTTCTATTCAATCGCCAATGAGTTTGATGATGAAGTTGGATTCCATTCAGAAGTAATCACCACAGTGAAGGACATTGAAATTGTAAATCCAGATCCAACATGTCCTTCAGCAATTTTAATAACAGGTGAGGAATTTGAAGAAAGAGAAAGTGTAAAGGTGGCGTCTGCAGTTCCCATACAGAACTTTCAACTCCATTGCCTGAAAAGAACAAAGAAGGCATAAGGGAGGGTTTTTATGAGAGGAGGCTTGAGGGTTTGGAAGAAGAGTACACAGTGAAAATGAAGATCTTGAAATTGGAACTAGAAATGAAAGAATCTCAGAAAAATTAAGTGTTGTTAATGACTTATACAACCATAAATATTTTACAAAAAATGTAATGAAACAGGCAAGGAATAATATGGATAAAGAAACTGTTAAGCAGATCTACTACGTTTTCATTTATTTGCACATACTCAAAGTATGGAATTATACTTTCGGGAAATATTGCAGAAATAGACATGAAAAAGACATTTACGCAAAAAAATAAAAAAAGGACTTAGAAAATTAGAAAAAGTAGATAAACAGCATTCATGTAAACCAATTTTTAAAAATCATAAAATTTTAACTAAATGAAATTGAATTTTACCCTTTCTCTATCCCTGCCTCTCTCCCTTTCTTTCTTTCTTTCCTTCTTTCTTTATATTCATTTAAATAGTTTTATATTTATAATGCTGGAGCTTATATACCTGTGCATCTAAAAGGGCTTATTTTGAACTCATTATTACTGTAATATATAATTGCATAATTTCAGAATGTAATAGAGCTTTCAATAGGTAACGCTAAAATTACTGTTTATGGAAAGAGGATAGGTGCACTATAAGATACAACCTGAGCCAAAAGAACATTTACAGAATGAAAACTACACCATTTTCATTTCACTATTCTTTCCTTCTTGAAACGTGAATTATGTTTCCAGAATTCACAATCTTCATTTTCATTTGGTACCCCGTTTCTTTCTGTTTTTATCTTAAAACAAGAAAAAATATATTCCTTGCCTAGAACACCCTAGGGTGAGTGGTAGATGCTATCCAACAGCCTAGCCTGCAGGGGTAGGAGCTGTCTTCAGCCATAACACATATCACCAACCCGCCTTCAGTAAATGTGAGTAGTAGTTGGTGGTGGTGGTGGTGGTGGTGGTGGTGGTGGCACTGGCGGCGACGGTGGTGTTGGTGATATGCGTTATGGCTGAAGACAGCTCCTACCCCTGCAGGCTAGGCTGTAGGATAGCATCCACCACTCACCCTAGGGTGTTCTAGGCAAGGAATATATTTAATCTTGTTTTAAGATAAAAACAGAAAGAAACGGGGTACCAAATGAAAATGAAGATTGTGAATTCTGGAAACATAATTCACGATTCAGGAAGAAAAGAATAGTGAAATGAAAATGGTGTAGTTTTCATTGTGTAAATGTTCTTTTGGCTCAGGTTGTATCTTATAGTGCACCTATCGTCTTTCCATAAACAGTAATTTTAGCGTTACCTATTGAAAGCTCTATTACATTCTGAAATTATGCAATTATATATTACAGTAATAATGAGTTCAAAATAAGCCCTTTTAGATGCACAGGTATATAAGCTTCAGCATTATAAATATAAAACTATTTAAATGAATATAAAGAAAGAAGGAAAGAAAGAAAGAAAGGGAGAGAGGCAGGGATAGAGAAAGGGTAAAATTCAATTTCATTTAGTTAAAATTTTATGATTTTTAAAAATTGGTTTACATGAATGCTGTTTATCTACTTTTTCTAATTTTCTAAGTCCTTTTTTTATTTTTTTGCGTAAATATCTTTTTCATGTCTATTTCTGCAATATTTCCCGAAAGTGTAATTACATACTCTGAGTATGTGCAAATAAATGAAATCGTAGTAGATCTGCTTAACAGTTTCTTTATCCATATTATTCCTTGCCTGTTTCATTACATTTTTTGTAATATATTTATGGTTGTATAAGTTATTAACAACACTTAATTTTTCTGAGATTCTTTCATTTCTAGTTCCAATTTCAAGATCTTCATTTTCACTGTGTACTCTTCTTCCAAACCCTCAAGCCTCCTCTCATAAAAACCCTCCCTTATGCCTTCTTTGTTCTTTTCAGGCAATGGAGCTGAAAGTACTGTATGGGAACTGCAGACGCCACCTTTACACTTTCTCTTTCTTCAAATTCCTCACCTGTTATTAAAATTGCTGAAGGACATGTTGGATCTGGATTCACTATTTCAATGTCCTTCACTGTGGTGATTACTTCTGAATGGAATCCAACTTCATCATCAAACTCATTGGCGATTGAATAGAAGAGCAACAATTGTTATTTGGCCACTATTGTCTAAGAAAGGCGGTACATACATACGCCTCCAGTTTTGTACAATCGTACCTTGTCAATGGCATTTGCTTGCTTCATTCTTTTCTTTATGTTCTCATAATATCATTTCAGGGATTTTCATTCACACTGGATGATCTTCCTAGAATTGTACTCATTTGCAATTTATTTCCATGTCTCTTCCTTACGCTTAGCAGAGCTATCAGTCATTTTATTTTCAACACTAATTTGTGTTCTAAAACAATGTCGGTCATATATCTTTCTCTTCTTTCTTAAAATTTGCTGCCTGAGTCTTTTTATTACTTTCGTCCTTCTCCATTTTTGCAATTTGTTTATGTATCAGAGACAAATGAAAGTTGAATGGCATTAGCAATTGTGAATTGATTCAATACAATTGCAGTGATCTGAGATTAGTGAATAATGAATAACGTTTATTTCTCAATACTCAGTACATAATTAAGTTATATACTTTTAGACTATAATAATATTTGAAAATATTGGGCTATTTAGACTATAAATTCACTTCTTTGTTGTTTGCCTATACTAATCTATGGTCTCAGTACATACAACTCCTGGTTTTCTGTGTATCGATGACCCTCTGTCTACTTGCTTATGTTTCATTACATATATATATATACCTTTATTTATTTATTTTTTTTATTAATGTGCCATATGTATGATTTCCAATTCAGTTGTTAGTCATTTATCGTGCCTATAAAGTCACTGTAGTTTGTTTCTGGAATAATTTCTCCATTTCTTATCTATTTTTATTTTGTTACTAATTGTGGAGCTCTTTTTTAATTCAGAATTCATCAGGCTGTCTTTTTAACATTTAATACCATATCCAAACTATCATAATGCTGTTGCACTAGTTTTAGCATAGAATTGGCTTTTTCTCAACCTCAATTATTGTTTTGACTTTAATTATTAATGTCATGTCATCTGCATATCGAATGGCTAAGCCACTGTTTCTTAAAATCATCTCAAATATATCATTCACATATACCAAAAATAAGAATGGCCGTGGTTTAGAATCTTGCGGAACCCCCCTGTTTAATAGTTCATAGTGTGATTTTATGTTTTCCATTGTTTCATTTTTCTTATTTATGTAATTTATTTCAATACATTGTGTTCTGTTTCTTAGATATGAATTGATCCAAGCCTTTGTTAATCCCTGAACTGCTAGTTTTCTAATTTATCAATTAACACTAGGACAACCCGACCTTTCCCTGCCCTCTCTAACATCCAGAGGATCATTTTGACCCTTACCATATAACATTAACATTCTGCATCATTATTTCAAACTTATATCTGTATTCAATTAGTATATTTTAATGTTTTTACATGATTTATATGCCAGTTAAAATGCAGAATTGTGAATTCTGCAACAAAACACAAATAATATCAATTATTAAAAAATAAATAACTTTCATTGAAACCCATAAAACCCAAACAAGAGTAAGCAAATGAGGGAGTTTACTTAGTTTTAATTGCATAGAAAAATTGAATTATACATGTTTACAGCAATTTTAGCTAGTTCATACTCTACACATTTGACACATTTATAATCAGGTTTCTTTGTGCATTTTCCACAAACCATTTTCTTACCAACAGTGCACTTGGAAGTAGTTTTATTACACTTGCAGAATTTAAGAACTTGACATTTATGGTATTTCTGTGTTATATCGTCTTCATTTTCATAATCGTCTGTAGTCCTACAAAGTGAGCGGCTCTTCACATAGAGTGCAGTTCTTACTTTTTTGTTACTTGGTTACATAGTTGCTACGTGTTGTTACGTCGTGTGACGTTTCTGGTTACGAGATGTCACGTGATGTTGCGTGGTTATGTTACTTAGTATGACGTCTTGTCATGCTGTTATGTTACGTTGTGTTAGGTCTTGTTACGTGGTTGTGTTAGATGATGATAGGAATGAATAAACAATGAGAAGATCCAGAACATACAAGGTGTGAATAGGTTAGGACGTATACTTCACTGTAAACCGATATACAGTTTGTCCCTCTCTGTCTCGCGCACTACTGTTTAACATATATAAAGTTTGTAAGGTTTAGAAAATAAGTATATAAAAGTGTTGTAACGCTGGATGAGAAAAGTTTTATAATCGAATTCCTCTCTATGTTACCGAATAAACCTACATTCCTCCTCCTTCAACCTCTGTCTATCCTTGTATCTCTCCCGTTTTCCATATTTCTCCCATATAAACGCATACTCTACTCCTCAAACCATGTCTAGACTAGCACCTCCCTCGTATGCCCTACCGCTCTCATATAAATGCATTTTCCTCCTTGAAGACTCTCTCAACCTAGCACCTACCTTCGTTTTCCTTGTCTCTCCATATAAACGCATGCCATGTCATTCAGACCTTCCTGACTAGCCTAGCACTTTTACTCATATTCCCCTACCTCTCTCATATAAGATGCTTTCCCTCCTTCAACCCCGTCTAGCCTAGCATCGACCCTCGTATTCCCTATCTCTCGCATATAAACGCCTACTCTATCATTCAAAGCTCCTATCCTAATACCTCTCCCCGGTTCGCTATATCGCTCATATAAAACGCCATATTCTACCCTTCAAGTCCTGTTTAGTATAGCATCTTTCCTTGTATTCCCTATCTCTCTCGTATAAAGCATATCCCTCCCTCCTTTAGCATCTGACTAGCCTAGCATCAGCCCTGGTATTCCCTATCTCTCCCCTATAAATGCATTTTCCTCCTTGAACCGTCGCATTTACCCTCGTTTTCCCTATCCTTTCCCATATAAATGCAAAAGTGGACCAGCTTCTGTCTATAATACCGTCTGTCTCCGTTTTCCATATATTCCTCATTTAATCGTATACCGTACTACTTAACCGCCAACCGAGGAAGGAACAAGTATGTTTTTGAGCAGACATTCGCATGCAGACCGGGGAAAACTACGAAAAAATCGAAGGTCTGAGCGAGTGGCCGACGGTAATCCAGTCAGAGTGCCTTAGAAGCACGTAGGTTAAGATAGAATGCTATAAAATGAAAAACGTGGTAGCATACGGTGCTCAGGCATTCGCCTGCAGACCAGGGAAAACCACAAAAAACAAAGATCTGAGCGACTGACCGTCGTTAATCTGGTTACGTGGCATTGTAACGTAATGTTAAGCTGTAAGGGTGGTTCAGGAGACATGATAGGCAAAAAGGGGGCGGCCCTACCGTTTAAAGATTTGAACTTGGAGTCTGTCCCATCCGTCCTGACGTCTCCGGCTCTGTGAACAATTTCTGTCTAGATGCCTAATGTTTCAGGAGAGCATCCTTTCCCCTATAACTGCATGTTTAGAAGGTCTAGACTATCACTTTTGTCTTTAGGAAATATGTTCGGGTTTTTTGTGAAGGAATGTAATAGGATAATGTTTTATAAAAAATAAATGTTGTTTATATTACATAGCCCTCATTTTTTATTAATCTTCTTATACACCTCATATCACACAGTCCAATATTAAGACGGTTCTGGCTTCTAGATTCCCATTTATTCAAGTCTCTTTCAGTAATAGTTCAATAATTTTTTTGTTTAGATTTCATGTAGCATCAATGTTTTAAGATAATGCATTCTCCTTTAAACAATTATGAAATTATTTATGAAATCAATGGTATTGGCAGGTATAGCAGTAATAATGAGTACATAATTTATATATTATTGCTATATTCTACACACGCGAATGTTCCATGCTGCACGCTGCTGCAATTCTTCATGTTGAGAATGTTCCTATCACATTTCTGTTCATGTTGTTTTAGGCTATCTCGTTCTTCCTCTTCATTTACATTCATCTGGGCATTCCTGTAACAAACATTCACATTATTTTCAGCTTGTTGTAGGTATATACTTCGATGCGGAGAATCATTGCAAGGGGTATTAAACTTCTTTCTGCACGAAATCACTCAGACTACAATCTAGACATTATTTACACATATTTGTTTTAATACAGTGATGCATGCTTTGACAACTGCTAACCTACTGGAAATTATTTGCATCTTGCTGTAGGTATCTGCTTTGAGGTAAAGAATCAGTGAATAGACTATTAAACTTCTTTCTGCGGGTCCTCGCGCAGACTACATCCTAGACGTTATTTACAAAGTGATGTATACTTTAGACGAATGTTATCCTAGTGAAGTGTGAATTTATAAACTCAACGAATGTAACTCTAAATGAAGCTTTGAAAGGATAGCTGAATTAATTCTACAAACCTTAACAGGAAGAAAAGACAATTTACATGTCTTAAACTTGCCGGATGGTACTACTCCATGATATACCATTTGAAACTTCCCTGGCATTTCCTCCAACTGTTGGCTTGTTAGGGTTGAATATCTTGTCGGAAGAAACACTTGCTTATTGCCTAAAACTGCAACCACTCTAGCACCGTATCTAGTATCAATTTTTCTTAAGGATTTTATATTATAAGGCTCCTCTGGCTGAAGATCTTGTAGTCTTTGAACGGTCGGGTAAATGCTACCCTCAGCCAATGTGTTAAGTTGAGATGTCAAACTTTCTGTATTAGGAAGAGAAAAAAACATATTCTTTATTAGAGAATGTGTTGCATAACTAAATTTCATTTATTTGAAAGTTACAAAATTATTAACTTTTTTCTGTATAATATAATAATAAAAAATGATAATATGTGTAAATATAATTGAGGATCTGATTCACTAATGAAATTAAGTACTGTATTTTTCGATTTAAATGTTTTAACATAATGTAAACATTTACTTTGTTAGAGTGAATGATTCGCGCAACAGACTTTTTGTAATATTCTAAAGCAAAAACGTTAATAAGGTATTCAAATAATTGTATTTTGTCTAGAAAGAAATATAATTCACTCTGTGAAATCCTGTATTTAAATATCTGGAATAATAATTTCTCAACAAAATGAATACTTAACTGAATTGTTCACATTTTTGAGAATTCGCGCAGTTAGCTATTAAATGTAGAATAACCTTGCCTAAAATGAATACTTAACTAAACTGATCACATTTCAGAAAATTCACCTGTCTAGCTATTAACTAGAAAATTTCTCTTTTTAACGTGATGGAAACACACTGGAAGTATTTACTAAATAAATGCGCGAGAGGAATGAAACATTAACTGATGAATGTTCGATCAATGCATGCAAGCATGAAGTCCCCGGATCGATTACCGCCGGTTACCCTCGGAAGAATATTTATACAGAACATTTTTATTCGATTCGTAGGGTATTCAAGTAATTGTATTTTGTCTAGAAAGGAATATAATTCACTTGGTGAAAACACATATTTAAATATACGGAATAATAATTACTCAACAGGATGAGTACTTAACTAAACAGTTCACATGTTTGAGAATTTGCGCAGTTAGCTATTAAATGTAGAATAAGCTTGCCTAAAATGAATACTTAACTAAACTGTTCACATTTCAGAAAATTCAACTGTCTAACTATTAACTTTTAGAATGCTCAGCTATTTAAAAACAAAGGTCTGACATTAAAAACAAGAACGCAAATATAAGTTAAATGTACTAAGTAATAAGTTAACTTTTTAATGAAAATGAATTGGTGATACAACTTACCAGACATGATGTTCGATGAAATTTCACGTTGAAAGAATAAAGTTTGCAGAGTGCTTAGATCGAGGTGTTCTCACAATACAGTGAAAATCATTGGAGAAGCTGCTGCTTTTATATCATTTCCTCCGATAAAAGCTGAAGGGGGTGAGAGGTGTGATGGTATATAATACAACGATTTTGATTGACTACTCCAAACATTCGAGTAGAATGAGAGGGAAATGCTTGCCTCGCACAGTGACATTTCGTAAGCAAGCCTAAACCTGAATATGGGGAAATCCAACATCACGTCATCTCTCCTTAAGGGAATGCTTCTGGATATGACCATAGAAAATTCATTTTATTTTTAATGACATATTTAGTATTCATCTATCAGCGATGCGTTTTAATATCGTATGTAATATTTCTTTCCAACATCTGAATTCTTCATATCACTCTCGCCAAATCATATTTCTTTGTTTTACATCACGTAAAAAAATCAGTTAGTTTTTGATATCATGAATGCAATTCTTGTATGTGAGTATTTAAATAATGACAAAGATACATTCGAATACTTAAGTACAGAATCTATACAGTACGCCTTTAATTATAATTTCAGCGTAGAAAATATTGCTTCTCACCGTTTAATTTTCCTAACGCTAGAGTCATATTCAATATTTTATTGAAAGAAATAAGAGCTATGAAACTTAATCATTAATAATCTTCATGTAGAATTTATATTAATTATCAGGGGAAAAATTGTTATGGTAACCTTAAACGTGTCTAGGCTTGGGTTTTCCACTGTTTGTGATGGAAATTCTACGCCAAGACAGATCTAAACTTTACTTTAGAAGGTAGATGGCAGAAGCGCGCAACTAGCTGGAACGATCCTAGATCTGGAAACGTTAGGGAGACACAGCGCAATAACCAAAATGCGCAAGTCAATTCATATACAATTAATTAATCAAAAATATTTAATTGTATTCATTGATCAGCGAGGCCTCTTTTATTTTTAATAACGTATGTAATATTCGCCTATAATATTAACCGCATTTATTTTTAATAACATATATAGTATTCACCTATAATTTTAACCGAATCATTTATTTGTTTAATAACATTTATAATATTTAACTATAATGTTATCCGTATTTATTTTATTTTTAATAACATATGTAGCATTCTCCGATCAATGAGACGCTTATTTATTTTTAATACCGTATGTAATATTTCTTTCCGCCAATCTGAATTCTGAATACTTTATTCGCAATATTTTATTGAAAGAAATAAGAGCCTAGAAACTTAATCATTAATTATCAGGGAAAAAATTGTCTAGACTAGGGTTTTTCCACAGTTTGTGATGGAAATTCTACGAGCTAAAAGGTATTTCCATTGAGTGTCTGGGGTTTTTCAAAGCACTTAGGAAAACAATTACTGACATTGTCCGCTAATGACTGTATACAGATCCGGGATGCAATCCTAAAGTCTATTAATGTGTTTAATGTGGTGAAAACGTCTAACGTTGTCAGCTGATGTGTGTACACATGGACATTACCGTTATCACCAGACAGAAGTAGGTTGCTGGGTTTTTTCATTATATGCCGGGCTGTTGTTCGCTAATGTGTGTATACATGGATATTACCGTTATCACGAGACAGAAGTAGGTTGCTGGGTTTTTTCATTACATTGCGGACTGTTCGCATGAGCGTCATATACGATTACGACCACTTGCGCTCGAGTCAATTTATATACAATTAATTAATCAAAAAACTTAATTGCTCGAGGAGCATTAGATATGCAATGTGCGGGCATTAGTAGTCATAAAATGCCAATTCTTTTTTTCAATAATGTTTGACGAACATTACCGAATTGATTTGCCGAGGGGCGGCAGGCATCGAGAAAACCATTCCCTACCGCACACCTCAAGACAGGACGCTACGGCACGCGACCAGACCGCATGGGTAAGGGGGTAGGACCTGTCGGCACAGACACGGTCGGCATTAGGTAAGGCCACAAAGAGAGAGGGGGCGGGGCCTAGCGACACGAGACCAGGCGGCATGTGAGGCCTCAAAGGGAGCCGGCGGGGCTTGTCGGCGTAGAACAATGGATCTTATCAGTTGTCGGCATCTGTCAATGTGTCCGTAGCGGCCTATTATTACTACTGTCGTATTCCCTATCTCTCCCATATAAACCCATTTTCCTCCTTGGACCGCCCCATCCAGCCTCGTTTTCTCTATCCTTTCCCATATATGCCAAAAAAACTGCACCAGATCTCTTATATATCCTACTTATGACAAGGTTTTAATATCCGTTCATATTACAAAAGGAAGAATATAATATGACAAGGTTTTAAAATCCGTTCATATTACAAAAGAAGAATATAATATGACAAGTTTTTAACATCCATTCATATTACAAAAGGAAGAATCTAATATGACAAGGTTTTAAAATCTGTTCATATTACAAAAGGAAGAATCTAATATGACAAGGTTTTAAAATCCGTTCATATTACAAAAGGAAGAATCTAATATGGCAAGTTTTTAGAATCCAGTCATATTACAAAAGCAAGAATCTAATATAGCATGTTTTTAAAATCCGCTCATATTACAAAAGGAAAAATATAATATGCCAATTTTTAAAATATGTTAAAATTACAAAGGTAGGAATCTAATTTTGCAATTTTTTCAAATCGGTTCATATTACTAAAGTAAGAATCTGATATGGCAAGCTTTTGAAATCCGTTCATATTTAAAAGAAAGCATCTAATACGGTAATTTTTAAAATCCCTTCATATTACAAATGAGAAAAGCATAATATGGCAGGCTTTTAAATTCCGTTCATGTTGTAAAAGAAAAACCGTAATATGGCAAGTTTTTAGAATCCGTTCATGTTACAGAAGCAGATATCTAATATGGTAATTTCTAAAACCCTTCATATTATAAAAGAAAAAACGTAAGGTGATAACTTTTAAAAGCCTTCACTTTACAAAAGAGAAAGACATAAAATGGCAGGTTTTTAAAATCCGTTCATATTATAAAAAAACACATTATGGATTTTTTTTAAATGCATTCAGATTACAAAACGCGATGTTTGTTTCATCAGAATTATTAGAATCAGTCGCCTACAATATTTAACTCATTAAGATGTAAATAATTAGGAAATCTCTTTCATGAAAAATACTAGGGTTATCAATATTTAAATTAAAGCTTGTGCACTGCAGTGGAAAGACAGTCCTTCAACAGAAGTTTGCATTCGCTTAATCACCTGTGAGAAAAGATTTTAAATTAAAGTTTAACCTGAGATTAATGTTCGTCATATTCAAAGGAATAACACTACTAAAACACTGAGTATCTACCATTCCATAGCTATGAACTACGACGGAAAGGCTATCTTTCCTTGAAAAATCAAACATCTGGGAGTGTAGTTTTGCCCAAATACTTAATTAGCAACACAAACTACCCAGCTATAACACACCAATGTCACTATGGAGAGTTTGTGAGTGGGGTGGGGGAGAGGTCGCGTGTTAGTAAACAACTAGTGGTTTAAGTCTTAAACTACTATTTCATGTTTTCTGAATGACCCAGTATGGTCTATTTGTAGGTACAGCTTTCAACAAAGAGAGAACGTCTATAATCGTAAATATAAAATGTTTACATGTCTCAAAAATGACGTAACACCAATTTTAAATTATCTTCAAAGGTGAATGCAATACATAATTTGTTTAATATTTTGAACCCTTCAGGTGCATTCAAAGTTGATAAAGCCAATCTGTACGCATGTGTCACAATGTCCCAGATCCTGTATAATCCCAGCTGCACCGCAGCTGCAGAAAAAACGATGCCCTTAGAAATGTTGCATTTCTAATTCAGAACCGTATTTGAGTATATATATATATATATATATATATATATATATATATATATATATATATATATAACTATAAAACCTCTCTCATTCAGCAGTAATTTTCAGTCAATTATTTCAAGAGTTATGCCTTAAACTGAAATAACGGAAGGTGTATTAGAACTGATATTGCAGGATTAGGGCAAATGCTGTAAATAACCTTTCAAAACCCGGCTTGCAATTATGAATATGATCAGGGGATGGAGGAAACACCTCGTACCTCTACCCAAAGTAGATATTTCGTGCTTTATCACCCCCAGGAGGAACGGATGAGGTGATGCAGTCGCAGGAGGCTAAACACCGCAGGCAGGCCATTCGACAGAGACGCACAGAGGTCTCTAACGATTTCAAGCTTGATGACACACTCACACCGGCGGGCTGCTAGGAGAACGCTTCCCTCTGGTAGAACCGGGGAGAACTCGAAGAACTTTCCAACGAGAAAGCATGTGCGCCATCTGTCCGACAGCGGTCAACAAGGGAAAACCGCGAAAAAACGATGGTCAGAGTAGCCGGCCCCAGGATCGTACCCAGGACCTTCCAAATACGAGCCTCACACGTTACCGCGGGCAATTCTCGCTCGGTCGTCTTCCAATTAACCACGCTATGATTTGTCGGTCCCGGCGGCGCTAGCTATGATGCTTCGTGGCGCAGAGGATTGGAGCCTGAAGTACCGTGCCAGGCATAGGCGATTAAATAAATAATAAATAAGTTCTTTAACTGCTGTGGCCCTTAACTCCCAATCTATGTTGGGCGTGAAAGACCGGTAATTGAGCTCAGAGACCTCTTTATCAGACTTGAGGTTCTTTTACGTATCGTAAACCTACGACACGGAACCACCAGCTTTACTTCCCTTAAGAAGGAAGCCATGCTCAGGATTTTTACGCCCTTTTTACCAGGTTTTCCCTGGTCGATAAGTGAACAATGACGTGGTTTCTCATCTTCCACGATTCCCTTTCCATCATTTTCCTTTCATTACGTTTCCTTCTCATATTTCAGGCGTGTTTCTAGGTTTCGTGGCGAATGGCGATACAGAACCGACGGAGCGAATGCGGAAAGGAAAGGGAAAACAATTCTCAAAGGAAACAGTATTCTGCGTGAACACCAAAGGGCTGCTTGGTTCACGGGTCATCATCTCTTTCTCAGACTAGCTCCAGTACTGTACCGAACAGATGGCGCGGAAGCTTGCTCAAAGGAAACAGTATTCTGCGTGGACACCAAAGGGCTGCTTGCTTGACGGAATTGTTCATCTCATTCTCAGGCCAGCTCCAGCAGTGGGACATATCGAGTCAGGAACTATTAGGGACTTCGCGCGTCTCTGTGGCTTGTCTCCCTGCGTCTCCTGTGGTTTCTAACTTCATCCCTTCCTCTTGGGAGTGGTGGTCGCAATAGATCTCTCGTAGGTCGCAGGGAGCGAAATGCCCACCCTCCGTTGCATCCCCATATCCTATGGGAACAAAAACCGGTGATCTGTGCAATTTCTCCATTTTCCGACATCTAATGTATATTTGACGAAATTCGAAGACATGATTATAACTAATATGATTTTCCGGGCTGTTATGCCGTGGTCTGCTGAAGAAAGATTTCCCAGACGTTTCGTCCACAACTGCGGTGGACATCTTCAGTGGCGCGGACGAAGATGTCCACCGCAGTTGTGGACGAAACGTCTGGGAAATCTTTCTTCAGCAGACCACGGCATAACAGCCCGGAAAATCATATTAGTTATAATTGTGACACCGGCCGTGAAAACCTACGTTCTTACATGATTCGAAGACATGACTTTCTTTACAGTAAAGGTGTAGTATAACAGCAATTGTATTTGCAGACGCTTTTCTACACGGCTACGCCAGTTTAATATAACGTAGTCTAAACCTTCAAAAACCCCGCCGTAGCAACAACACAATCAGATCGGAGGGTAACAGAATATTATGTATTTCTAAAACATTTTGTATTCACTAACTAAAATCACAGTAACGTCTATGACGCAATGAAGGTTTTTAAGTTTTGTTCTAACGGTGTACCTTTCTCTATCATAATTTCATGAAAAGTATTTCACATTAGTAGCTTCGTTTCTAGACATTTTATTCTCGGAGAGGGACTATTTATGTGTTTCTGCGTTCTTGCTGCAATGTGTGACATTTTGTTAGTCTTGAGCTGTACAGGAGAAGATTAACTTAGGGACTAGCACTAGGAGCGGAGGTGAAAAAATTAAATTGAGTTTTATTTCTGGACGCTCTTTAACTGCTGTGGTCCTTAGCGTCACATTACATATCGGGCGTGAAAGACCAGTAATTTTGCTCAGAGACCTCTTTATCAGGCTTGGTGTTCTTTTACGTACCGTAAGTCTACGACACGGGACCACCGGCTTTACTTCCCTTCCGAAGGAAGCCATGCTAAGGATTTTTACGCTCGAAAAAAATCCATCGCTCTCCGCCGGGTTTGAACCCACGACCTCGGGGAGCGGAGGAGGTCTAAGCACCTCCATCTACAGAGATCCTTCGTGCCTAGGCCCTTAACGGGGCGCCTCGGAAGGGAGAGGCGAGGTAAAAGGAGATAGAGGGCGACCGGATTTGGAGGCGCGACAGGGCAGATGGCAGGGTCCTTACCTTTTCCAGATTCAAACTCCTTGGATGGCAGCTGGTACAACCAGCTCCCCTTCCCCTACAGCCTTGCACATCCCACTGGGTGTCCAAGACTCGGGGACAGCCCCCATTCCGGGAAACGAAGTACTACACAGAGCATCCTTTTTCCCTGGCATGCAACGCCGAGACTCTTGCCGACACTTGCAACCCTAAGACAGTTAAGCAGATGAAAGGTGAAGTGAAATGAGTATAAGATGAAATGGAGGGACAGGAAATTCGGGAAATGTAATTTACGTTCCCAGCATTCGCCTAGATAAACGCGTAAACCCCGAAAAAAAACCATGGTTACGGAAAGTCAGCCGTGGGAATCGAACCCACAACCTCCCGAATGCGCGCCACAGATGCTGCCGCCTGAGGCATCCCGCTCGGCAAGATTAACTTAAAAGCCTTTTGAGCTATTAATCATAGTTTCTAAACTCTGGAAATCAGCAGTCGTGTTTGATATTAGACCTACTAATGTCATGTGCATAGGCTTCAATTATCTGAAACGACCTGCAGCAAACACCTGTTAACATACCCATAGTTTTACACTTCACAGTTACGCCTGAAGCGCTGCATTTATTTTTGGAACGAATATGGTGATAAAACAAACGCTGTCGTGTTAAATGGAATAAATCCGGAAATTAGATACGTTTCTAACGACATAATCAGTAAAGGAATAGAGCAATTTAGTATACAGCGCTATAGTTAAGGTGTGTATAAGGTTTTCTTCTGTTCTAAAACCACCCTGTTCAGATCCCCATACCAGCGCGACACGTCTGCACAAAGATTTTTATGTCGCCTTTAAAAATATGGATTACACATTGAAATGGCGTTTATGTTCAGGCAGTTCTCAGGAGCATCTATGACATGTGCATGTAAACATGCATTTCCTCTCAAAGGACACCTCAACTGGTAATGATTGACATATGCTGTATAAGAATGGGTTTAGCCTATTAATAACTTACGAGAACAGCGTAGCTACTAACAGATATAAGTACTAAGTCATTGCCTATGGTCCATAGGAATGCCTACTAATAATTCACGAGAGGAACAATTCCACTGGTATCGTTGGTAATTCATCACCTATGGCATATAAGAATGCGTAACCATAGCTCAAGAGAAGAGCGATACCACAGGTATAGTTGGTAAATTATCAACTATGACATATGAGAATGCGTAACCATAGCTCAAGAGAAGAGCGATACTACAGGTATAGTTGGTAAATTATCAACTATGACATATGAGAATGCGTAACCATAGCTCAAGAGAAGAGCGATACCACAGGTATAGTTGGTAACTCATAGCCTATGGTACATGGGAATGTGTACCAATAACTCATGAGAGAGCGATGCTACGTATATCGTGGTAATTCATCGGCTATGTGACATGAAATGTGTACCAGTAACTCATGAGAGAGCAATGCCACGTATATCGTGGTAATTCATCGGCTCACTGACATGGAATGTGTACCAGTAACTCATGAGAGAGCAATGCCACGTATATCGTGGTAATTCATCGGCTATGTGACATGAAATGTGTACCAGTAACTCATGAGAGAGCAATGCCACGTATATCGTGGTAATTCATCGGCTCACTGACATGGAATGTGCACCAATAACTCATGACAGAGCGATGCTACGTATATCGTGGTAATTCATCGGCTCACTGACATGGAATGTGCACCAATAACTCATGACAGAGCGATGCCACGTATATCGTGGTAATTCATCGGCGATGTGACAAGGAATGTGTACCAATAACCCATGACAGAGCGATGCCACGTATATCGTGGTAATTCATCGGCTCACTGACATGAAATGTGTACCAGTAACTCATGAGAGAGCAATGCCACGTATATCGTGGTAATTCATCGGCTCACTGACATGGAATGTGTACCAGTAACTCATGACAGAGCAATGCCACGTATATCGTGGTAATTCATCGGCTCACTGACATGGAATGTGCACCAGTAACTCATGAGAGAGCAATGCCACGTATATCGGTGGTAATTATCGGCGATGTGACAAGGAATGTGTACCAGTAACTCATGAGAGAGCAATGCCACGTATATCGTGGTAACTCATCGGCGATGTGACAAGGAATGTGTACCAATAACCCATGAGAGAGCAATGCCACGTATATCGTGGTAACTCATCGGCGATGTGACAAGGAATGTGTACCAGTAACTCATGACAGAGCGATGCCACGTATATCGTGGTAATTCATCGGCTCACTGACATGAAATGTGTACCAGTAACTCATGAGAGAGCAATGCCACGTATATCGTGGTAATTCATCGGCTCACTGACATGGAATGTGTACCAGTAACTCATGAGAGAGCAATGCCACGTATATCGGTGGTAATTATCGGCGATGTGACAAGGAATGTGTACCAGTAACTCATGAGAGAGCAATGCCACGTATATCGGTGGTAATTATCGGCGATGTGACAAGGAATGTGTACCAATAACCCATGAGAGAGCAATGCCACGTATATCGTGGTAATTCATCGGCTCACTGACAAGGAATGTGTACCAGTAACTCATGAGAGAGCAATGCCACGTATATCGGTGGTAATTATCGGCGATGTGACAAGGAATGTGTACCAGTAACTCATGAGAGAGCAATGCCACGTATATCGGTGGTAATTATCGGCGATGTGACAAGGAATGTGTACCAATAACCCATGAGAGAGCAATGCCACGTATATCGTGGTAACTCATCGGCGATGTGACAAGGAATGTGTACCAATAACCCATGAGAGAGCAATGCCACGTATATCGTGGTAATTCATCGGCTCACTGACATGAGAATGTGTACTCATATGCCGCGAGATCGTTGTATTTCATCTTCAATAGGTTAGTTGTTTTATTCATCTCATACATTTTTTCGGGTTGCTGAAGTCTGTGCTTTAATCCATAGAAACGCCTGGAACGTTAGAGGAACTGGGAACATGGTTAAAATAGTTTTACCTGTGGGAAGTATCATAAATGACGCAGGAATATTTGTCTAACCTTTGCCGACGCATAAAAAAATTATATACGGAATTTTTGGAAATTTGGTTTTATACAATGGTGGTACCAAAAATAATAACTCTTTATTGGGGTAGATTTTTTGTGTGTTCGTGTGTATAGCGTATAACAATTTATTAGCAATCATCCATGTGTCTAATTTCCCAACGTTATGTGATATAGGTTTTTCTGGGGGAAGGTGCGAGATACGGATTATTTATGAAGCCAAAATGCGACATGTAAGCTGATACATTTTGTGTTACAGCAAGTGCTTATGCCGTTCATTGCTCTTTTACAATTGAACAGCAGTCCTGTTTAGGGAGGAGTGAAGAAGCAAGAAAAGCAAGAAATTCACTCTACAACTAAGATTTCAACTTGCCTTGCTGCAGTAGAGCTCTTAGTTAGACTCTGAGTACGCATTTAGGCATTTCGTTATACACATATAACTCTATGAATGAAAACTCCAGAATCCTTAATCTAGACATTGGCTCTCAATTCTTGGCACTAAATATCTTTATCGCAACCATAGTTTTAGCTAATGTTTATGTTTCTGTTACGTTCGAAACATGTATTGTGTTTTATTAAATACAGTATCATATTCATTATTTGCAATTTGAGGTTCCACGTCTGTAGATAAATACTTCAATAGTTATTTCCTCTTTTCCCTACGTTTTATTCTTTATTCAAAACATCTGTGTAAATCTTCAATTTTTTTACCAGTATTTGTGCTTTTAATGGCAGCAGGTTTACGCTTACGTAATTGTTTTGTTTCATTTAATTATATTTTATCTGTTTGGCTTAAAGCCTAAAATTAAAATTAAATTGAGCTTTATTTATGGATGCTCTTTAACAACGATGGTCCTTAGCGTCCCATTCCATATTGGGCGTGAAATACCGGAAATTTTGATCAGAGGCGTCTTTATCAGGCTTGAGGTTCTTTTACGTGCCGCAAATCTACGACACAGGAATCACCGGCTTTACTACCCTCCCGAAGGAAGCCATGCTAAGGATTTTTTACGCCGAAAAAATCCATCGCACTCAGCCGGATTTGAACCCACGATCTTGGGAACTAGAGGCTATCATGGTACCTCTTGACCATGGAGGACGACACTAATACTTAATGCCTGCTGCATCAACAAAACCTAATACAAACGGGATAGCACCTGTACATAAGACTAACAACAAATACTAAGAGCAAACTGAAAGCATAGAAGGAAAGAGAGAAAAGGAAACGAATGAAAGCAAACAAATAAAACATGTGGATAAATTTTACATTGACCAGAAAACATCTCATAAAAGTCTGAACATTATATATTATAAAGTCGGTCGCAATCTAGCCATGTAAGCTTTATCAGATATTATTTATATTTTCTTGATAACTGTGTGCACAAGTTAGAGTAAGCACGAAACAGTTTCGCCTATGGCAATCAGGAGCCCTATATCCTCAATTTATCCCAGATAGAAAAAGGAAAACAAAACTTTTCGAAAGATCAGCCACTGAAAGGAAAATTAGGTACGGCATATAATTTAGAAAAGGTAGTTGTTTCTAACGCTCCCCATATGGCCTATGAACTTCGGGGGTTACCTCACTCCACCAAGCGATGACTGGGCTCATTTCTGATGTGGAATCCGATGGTAGAGTGATGATGAGCATGGCGGTGAAATGAGATGACTTACAGCTTTTAGCGTTGACTGTGAACCCCGTTGGGCCTTGGGGATACTTCGCATGATCAATTCAGGGGTGAAGGCGTGGATAGGGCCGACTTAAAATTGCCACCGCAGAGCCGGGAATCGAACTCTCAGTACGAGAGCCGGAAACGAAACCACTGTGCTACCCCGGCGACAATTTGGAAAATATTAATAGAGAGAAGGTAAGATGGCCCCGTCAACTATTTGAAAACTTACCTTACAAAATATATGCTTGCACAGGTTAACTGTAACCATTTCTCTGTAAGAGCAACTCGCTTTTTATATCTTCAATCTCTACCTCTAAATTCCAGATTACTAATACAAAGCTTCAGAAATAGAAAAAAGTACAAGGTGAGACAAATGAAGGTGAAACTCTGGGAGCAACCGCTGAACGGAAAATCTGCAAATTTATGAGCTCGTCAAACACGAAAGTGGAAACTTGAGAAGCTCTGTTTTAAAGATAATTGAGTGAGTAGTAACCTCAAGTTGCCGAACTGTCGGAAGTTATGTGAAAACAAATGAGCTTCAGTAATATCTAGAGGATGTTACCAAACAGAAAAACAAACGTTCTACATAGTACAGGCAAAGTAGTCTCGATCTTTGGGGTTGCTCAAGTAAAGTATCACAGTTTTCGTTCAAATCGGCGCTCGATAATTTCCTGTCGTTACTTTGGGCACACAACATCCTGCACCTTCTTATTCGTGACACGGATACAAGTAACCGGTGAGTTCTACTGTGTTTGCAGGACAGGGCAAGGGATGTGTCCATTGTGTTTCTTCCAATTTACTGGTAGCGCTTACATGCTCACCCTTGACAAGGAAGTTGCTCTAAAATGGACGTAATTGCACAGGTGGTTGTTTTAATTCAAAAGCAAATGACTGCTGCATGAGCTGGATGGGTCTACGGGATACCAGGAAGAAGAGCCGACTGTCAAGAAACTCCCGGAAATGTGTGGGCGGGGATTAAAGAATGCATTAGACAGATCCGAGGAACAACCATTGAAATGTTGAGCTTTGGGACATTACTCATTAAGTATGGAATGTTAAACTGCCTCACACGATTATCTTAAACCCATTATTGTTTCAACATACAGAGGATTTAATGTTAAACCGACCGCATTAGGCATTTTATTTAAACAATGAACCATTATGTTCCTGTTCCAATAAACGACATGCGAACAAATGTTAGTATTGTAATCAAAGTCGTGTTTTATTTAATGTATTACCTAAAAGAATCCCTCGTTGACAAATAATATAGTTACGTATCTATGAGGAATGTCTCATGCTATATTGGATATCATCAGTATTATTTTGTCACTTTTTAATGAAATATATATTGTTTATTTTATAATAAGTAACATATTTAACATAAGCAGTAGTTAACATCCATTATGTAAGACTGTCCTAGACAGAGCCAGGCCACACGAAGAAGGTGTCCAGTTTAACCCTTTGAAGCACGCATTTAGGAAAAATTGTAAATAATATATTTTACACTAAAATGTCGTTTATATTTGTGTAAGAAAAATCATAAAGTGTTAATATTATACTTTTTTAATTTATAACTAAAAGAAATGGTGGTGTCATGGTGAAACCACTATGCATTACAGCATTAACATTGACTCATTTTGAGTGGAAACTAAAGAAACAGTTTTTTTATCTCATTTAGACAGAGTGCCACTCCACAAGTGTTACAAGTCCATTTACTTCTGTGTGGATTATCTTTAGTGCTGCACTGAGCACAGCGTCTTGAAGTTCCACGCCCAGGCATATGCGCCACCTTGTCAAATCTTTTCTCATAGTGGACAATGCGCTTGAAATAACTCACAGGCTTCGGAAGAGGTTTCCTTCCTTTAGGTGATGGCAGCTGTCAGAAATTAGCCAAATCTATTTACGGACATTAGCATTGAAATATATGAATTCCTAAGTTGTGGATTACTTGACCAGTAATCTCTGTATGGGGGCAGTTTTTTTACTCCCATTAGAATATTTATGGCCAAGAAAACCCTTACTTCATCCAAAGTTGCAGGATCAGATTGTTTACCTGACTGGGTAGCCTACAAATTAGTTTGATACAATATATGCTCTAGCAATTCTGTAGTAAATATGTGCAAGAAAATACCAATAGAAGATTCCACAGTTTCAGGATTATTAGGACCATAATCTTTCACAAATACATCATTCTCGAATCTATCCATCTATCCATCCATATTTGAATCTGAAACTCAGTGGTTTCTCATCATCACTATCTTCAACACGCTCATCAGAGACACTAGGTTCACCACTGTTCTCATCTTCAATTTCAATTGCACAAACAGGTTCATTGACAGTAGCTCCCACTTCCATTTCGTCACTATCATAAAAAATCAACAGATTCAGGATCGCTAGGGATTTCATTCAGTATGTCATTTATGTTATTCTCCAAATTATCCCATATCAAATGGCCAAGATGATCCCAAGTTATCCTTGTAGCCATTTCAATTGAGTTGAAATAAAACGAACATTTTGCAGATTATGGTGTCTGCCTACCCTACTTGCATGGTGGTTACATCTACGAACCACGTAATATTTATAATAATAATGGCACTGCAATTCATGTATATGCATTTATAGTAATCAAAGTGTATTCAGAACGTTTAGAAGAAACAAAAGCTATATAAAAACATACCTATATGCAATATTTGAGCATGTAACAGAAATTAAAATGTATACTGCTGTTCCCGCAACAAAGCAAGCTGCATCAACACCTGACAACTTAGTTTATACAGGCTAGTCATACAAAAAGCAGGGTAGTAAAATTTCCATGTGTTTGTAAACGGCCAGTGATTGTAGCGAGGTGGTAGTGAAGTGGAACCATCATGCAGCAAGGAAGAAAACGCTGCATTAAAAGGTGGTTACGTCTGAGCGCCACTATGCTTCAAAGGGTTAAAACGATGTTTAATGGTGATGAATAAAGAAGGCAGTGGCCCAGTCAAAATAAGACGTCAACCGTCTACATCTCCTCTGCCACGTAAACAGCTAAGTTTAGGCCCATTTCCCATGTAAGATTATAGTTTTTTTCTCCATTCTGGCTTTGCCATTTTGATAGCAACCAAATTATTAACGATACAAAAAGTCTAAAATCAGTATCGATCATTTCCATGCACAGCGTTGTATTTATACATAAAATTGCATAAAGTTGTACGTTCTCTTAATACCGCATGGCTCACACGTAGTTTTGCAATTCCAGCGTGTTCACTTATCAAGTGCCTGTAGCATGCTTTCAACAGGCATACGTTACAGTGCCAGTTGGAAAAACTGCAAGGCTATTTTGGCACAAACCGTATAGCTATTGCACAAAAAATTTGTCTAAAGCAAAATATTCGAAACAGAAACCATGTACATCAGTACCAAGCTGAATATTAAACTTAAACCACGGCCAACAACATAGCGAGACAAGCAGATGACGTCGGACACGTTCCTGATGCGCTTCTGCAAAACAAGCAAGTTGAGTTTGTAAGGTAGGCTTCCAGAACTGAAACAGTCGAGAACATAAAGCGAACTGGCAGCTTAACAGGGACACCTAAGTAAGACAATGGACCCCAATTGAGCTCTTACGAGTGTTGTGCTTTTAAGTGTAGCCGGAAAGTAGGCCAAGTGAAGGGAGAAATTGATGCAAGCATCCGGCTATAGGCGGTGAGAAACAATGTTGTCTTCTGTCCCAGGCCCAAGTAATAACGGAAACGATAAATCTGTGTTACGCAAGTTGTACAGGAAGTAGGACCATTGAGCAAAGTAAACAAATTCACGGACCAAGAACCATAACTAATCATAGTAACATATAAAAGCATAAATCTAGCAACGATCTATTTCAATTTCAATCGCCTGTATTGCACAGAAACCGCTATTCACAAAGGTTTGGGTCAATTCTTAGCCATTCAGTACTTTGAAAAGATACGTTGAAACTCAACTATTACATTTCAAGGTGAACCATCCTACAATACTGATTCAATAGAACCCAGGGTGCGTGAATGGGGAAAAAGAAATCATTCCCACCTACTCAATTGTGAGGTTCAAGCAAGCCCGCAAAAGTGATGGAGGTGAGAGTTTCTTTTGAAAAAAGCACTGCACTGGACTGGACTAGTAAACGGAGGGATCACCTGGTACTGCGACCTCAAATGAGCTTTGTGCGTACACCCCCGGGAGGAACGGATGGAGTGAGGGAACAGCAGGAGACACACGGGTTGGAGAGCGAACCCGGCGCAAGTGCAAAGAGACGCGCAGAGTTCCCTAACAGTTCCAGACTTGACCACCCGGCCACGGGAGAGCCGCTCGGAGACTTCTCTCCAGTGAGACCGGGAAAATATTTCCAAAGCACAAGCCTCTGCGCTATCTGCCCGACACCGACCGAATCACAGCCCTGAGTGAACCTGAAACATGAAAGGTGAATGAAATGAGAGGAAATGGAGGAGAGAAGAGAGCCGTGGTCGAATACACCACTCCAGCGTTCGCATTGTCAACCAGGTAAAACCATGAAAAACCCATGGTCAGAGTGGGCGGCCTCCGGAAATCGAACTTGGGACCTTCCGAGTGCGAGCCTCACGCGTTACCGCGAAGCCATCTCGCATGGTGGGAAAAGCACTACTCCAGATAGTGAAATAAGTACCATAACTAAAATGTATCTCGGTATTATTTATGGTAAGAAATATAGTGTGGAAGCATACCGAAAGTAAAGTAACCCTTTGATTGTTACAGATCTTATTTAAATTTTTGTAATGCGTTTTATCTAATTTTTTATTTGTGAAGAAAATTTAGGAAAACCCTTTGAAAAAGCTATTTGCTCACATCTAACCTGCAGCATTTTCATACGTACACAGAACTCTGGTATCGTATTTGAAAACTTAATGTCCGTACCAAAGCTTAACATGTTTGCCTTTTATTTTCAAAATATAAGCTATTCAATGAAATGTATGTAGGCGGCCAGTGCCAGCTTATTCTTCTCAATTCTGTAGTGCCTTCAAGCTTTTAGGGTAGACCATTTCTGAAATTTGAATCTATTCTGGCGCAATCCCTTCACTTTCGCCATATGTTCACATGGAGGCATATTTAAGTGTAATTATTTTGATGCTTTTCCTTAGTTAACTTTTATTTCAGTGGAGAAGCTCACTTCCACAAGTATTGTACGGGTCTCTGCTTATAAACTAAGTAGCATCTGGCGTGATAAATTACAATCTCATGGGACCTTATAGACAGAGACACCAACATGTCACGTTTGAGGGGAACTGAAGAAGCTAGCCGAGCTAGCGCATCAACAAATATCGTCGTCGACCTCTAACGTATATGCTCTGTAACTTTTCGGGGTTACCTCGTCCCACCCAGCGATGACTGGACCCATTTCTGAGTGCGGAGTCTGTCTGCTCCGATGGTAGGGTGATGATTAAACCCTACAACAACCCTAGAGGGGAACGACTGTCAATTCCATCATGCTTACAGCATTGACGTGTAGTAATAGAGGACAACAAACCACCTCTATCTAACGTTCTCCCGTCGAAACGTACAGCCTTAGTGATGATGAGGATGGCGGTGGTTGAGAGCACCTACAGCTTTTACCGTGGACTCCAAACCACGTTGGGCCTTGGGGAGCAAGCAAGCCAGAGGTAAAGGGTGGATAGAACCGAATTAAAATCGCCATCCGGAGCCGGGAATCGAACCCAGGAAACGAAACCACTGCTCTACCCCGGCGTCACCATCAAGAAACTATAGCGACTGGCAAATATGGAGCGAGATTCAACGAAAATCTCTTGACTTTCTGTAGGTTCTTAATCAGCGTAGTTGCCAGTAAGTGCCACACCTGGATGTACAAACAACAGAAAGAGGCTTCCACAGGTGACTCGACTCGACATGACTCGCTGTCATAACATTCCAGAAATATGAACTGTGCATGACACCACTGAAAACCGTGACACTTGCTATGAACTTTCAGACTAAGGAAGACAAGATTGCTTCATTTATATTTAATAGGTAAAACCAGGTGTTTATGAAAATAAAGTAACTATATTATTTCGTTGCTGGAAAGAAAGAAAAGAAGCAAAATGGAGAAAAGTCTTGTAAAACCAAATACGCGTACTGACCGCATGGGATACATTTTAAAGAGGACCAATAAACCCATGTTTGATCGATTCACAGCTCATTCACTGACTGGAATTACATTTGCTGTAGTTATTCCTCCATCTTTCTTCATGCGCGCACCTGTTCACCACAGCTGCTTTAGTTAAAGTTAGTTTTCTTGGTTATAGTGCTGTTTCTCGACGAAAAAGATGTGAGCAAAAAGCACTGATAAAACAAAATGCCAAAAATAGCTTGCAGCATGAATATTAGAGTAAAAGTAAAATAAAACCCACGATATACATCAATTCAAAGCGCTTTAGGCAGGCTAAGGCATATTTATGCTCATCTAAGCGTAATAAAATATTCCAAACAACATATTAAAAGATTTTTGTTTCGGGGTTCATGATCAACTGTATAATATCAAGTGCTTTCACGTATAGGTACTGATACCTGTAGGTAATGTACTAGATATTAACAGAGACAATCCTTATCTAGAAGATGTGCCCTTAAATTAATAGCTACAAACATTAAATAGGCTACCGTAAAATAATGCCTGAAGATAATACTTTAAACAAACTTTATTCTTTTAGCATTTCGGAAGAATCGAATATTCCAGATTTCAATATCTTTATTTTATCGTATTTTAAATCAAGGAATAAATATAATTGCAAATACGTGGATCAAACATTATCATGTTCTCTTTGGCAGCGAATGGTGCAAAGCAATTGAGAAGATAGCAAATGTATTCACGTCCTTGTATTAGGTAGATCAAGAAGATAAATTCTGTCGTAGAGGTCCAGAGAGAAGAAATTTGTCCTGAGGAGCTCACATTATCACAGACTAAAATCCTCCGAAACGCAAAGCTGGACGGCCGTTCATGAAGAAGTGTATGGACTTTCACCGAGCGAGATGGCTCCGCGGTAACGTGTGAGGTTCGTCTTCGGAAGGTCCCGGGTTCCATTCCCGGTGGAATCCCTGGTTGACAAAGGCGAATGCTGGAGTGGTGTATTCTAACAAGGCTCCCCTCTCTCCCTCATTTCCTCTCAGTTCATTTCCTTTTCATGTTTGAGGTGAATCCGGGGCTGTGGTTAGGTCAGTGCCAGACAGATGGCGCAGAGACTTGCGCTTTGGAAATGATTCCCAGGTCCCACTGGAGGGACGTCGCCGAGCGACACTCCCGTGGCCCGGTAGCCAAATCTGGAACTGTTGGGGAATTCTGCAAATCTCTGTCTAATTGCGCCAGCTGCGCTCTGCAACCCGTATATCTCCTGCGATTCCCCACCTCAACCACTCCTTCCGGGATGTACACACAATAGATCCCTTGAATGTCACAGTGCTAGGTGTCCCCTCCGTTCACCAGTTCAGTCCAGTACAGCCTGGTATGGACTTTCAATCGGCGGTAGTACGAGTACCAGATGGATAAGTGTTTCATAAGTCAACCGCAAGGCCAAATTGAAATTACAGTTTGAATCATTCTCAAAACGAAAACAACGAAAATAGCCATTTGCAGCTAAGTACTAACATTCCGAATTAGAAGTCAAAATTTCTTCTAAGTGACAATGCTGGCAGTCGGTACCGTACAATCTTTTTGCAAATTTTCCGTAACATCCTGGACTACTAAACAAATATCAGATGAGTACTTGCCAGAATACACGAAAGAGTGCCTATCCTCCACTATCATCTATATAGTACGTAATAATAATAAGAATAATAAGAATACTGTTTGTAACCTCTTATTCAAATTTTGTTTTTATAATTTCTATATCAGCACATTTTTATATATTTCATTTTTGCTTCAAATTAGCAAATCAGTTGTTATATTGGATCGAGAATCTTTTAGCAATAGCCACACCCATGTGTGGTAAGTTATTAGTTAATATGCTAAAAAATGAATACACAAATTCCACATATCTGCATTTCCAAATGTGAATGCATACAACAAATTATTTCAAATAATGTCATGTAAAATTCAATTGGCAAGTCCGGTAGCTTAGGAAATAACAAAACAATGGACATGTCAATTATGTAGTTGCCGGTAAATTCTATTTGTGCAGGGATGACTTTCTCTGATGTAAGCTTGACAAAGCAAATTGGAAGAAGAAAAAGACGCTCCTTTTTCTACAGACTAGAGAGGTCAAAGAGACAGGGATTTCTTTCTGCACGGCCGAGTCAGACAGATTATAATGACAGTGAGGAATTGTCAAAGGGAACTAACCTTGCTTAAAAGAATCCTAAACCCAAAGCCAACGAGTCAGATATGTGAACCATGAAGATAATGCATTCCAAACTTTCGTGAATATAGCACCTTAGTAGTACTAAAAGGAGACTTCAAACGCTCTTAATATGCAGAGCTTTGTAGTTAATATGTTAATTAATGTCCCACTTCCACCTGCCACACCCGCTGGTACCTTTGTGGCAACGAAGGTCATATATGTTGTATTGTTTAATGGAAAAAGTTTGACATGTAACATGCACCTCTGTTATTAAGGTCCCCCATCTCCTGTCAAAGGGAACAATGGATGTAATAAAGTATCCTTTAATATTCTAGCCCACAAAGAGCAGACACGCTGCGCCATACCCATACCACAGGACCCATTCATTGCCAGAGACCACCTGGAAGTAATAAATTTTCTTGTATTTTTTGCTGGAATGTCAGATAACATGCACCTGTGTCATCACCGCCGACACAAAAAGGCAGACGAGGGACCCTAAATCATTAACATTCATGTTTTATTCCTACTCACTTTATTCCACATCATAGGGATTCCTCGACACAATCTTCTTCCATTAACACTCTTATGGTTTTTCCGCCCTTACGCTTTTTTCACATCATTGGGATTCCTCTACACATTCTTCTTCCATAAACATTCATACGGTTTTCCCCAGTCACTCTCTTTTACCACAAAGAGACTTCTAAACACACTCTTCTTTCATTCACACTCACACGGCTTTCTCGGCGCGCCCTTCTTCCATTAACATTCATATGGTTTCCTCTACACCCCTTCTTCCATTCACACTCAACCAGTATTTTCTCGGCGCACTTTTCTTCCATTACCATTCATAAGGTTTTCACTACAACCTGTTCTTTCATTCACAGTCACACGGCGTTCTCGGCGCACCCTTCTTCCGTTACCATTCATACGGTTTCCTCTACACGCTTTTCTTACATTCACACTCACGCGGATTTCGGCGCAGTGTTCTTCTATTAACATTCCTACGGTTTTCGCTAACTCCCTTCTTCCATTCATACTCACACGGTTTTCTCGGCACACCCTTCTTCCAATAACATTCATACGTTTTCCCAACTAATAGTTTTTCCACTGTTACTGGGATTTCTCTACACATTCTTCTTCCATTGACATTCATACGTTTTTCCCTACTCATTCTTTTTTCTCAGGGATTTCTCTACACATTCTTCTTCCATTAACATTCATACGTTTTCCCTACTCATTTTTTCCCACAGGGATTTCTCTACATACCCTTCTTCCATTAACATTCATACTCACAATGTTTCGTCTGCACACTCTTTTTTCAACATCACAGGGATTTCCACACACACACTTTTTCCATTGACATTCATACGTTTTCCCCACTCACTCGTTTTACACATCACATGGATTTCTATACACCCTCTTCTTCCAGTAACATTCACACGATTCCCCCTAATGACTCTTTTTGCATATCACAAGCTTTTCTCTACTTCTTCTATTCACACTCACACGGTTTTCTCTGCACACTCCTTTTTCACATCACAGGGATTTCACTACGCATTCTTCTTGAATTAACATGAGGTGCACGATCAGATGACGTCATGCTTCACAGGCAATGAGAACTACCGTGTATTCATGTTCAGGCAGAGAAATTTAAAGTAAGTAGCAGTTTTAAAACATGTGTCACGATTGTACATTAGTATCGCAATATAAGTAACCTCAGAGATCATTAATTGAAAAAATTAATTCCGTAGGCACTATTATCATGTATGACTATTCCCATACGCAGTACTATAGTAACGGGATATATAGACGTAACTACAATTGAAAATTACTATGTCTTTGCAGAATTCAAATGACGACACCTGTACCTAAAACAAGATAGATTCGGGTGATAAAGAAGATATAGTGGAATACCTTATTGCAACTCAGTGTACTAATCATACAGACAAGCGTCAGAAAGAGCTCAATTCCCCTGGCGGTCACCGATCTAATACCTACGACCCCAGAAATTTCCCCAGGCAAGCAGGCAGAACCCAGGAATACATTGATCTTAGTATTTTCATATCTAGATAAAATCTTTGTGTTTCGTTTCCCTGTAACCTAACAAAATGTAATTATCTTCGGGCCAGCGCATTCACACGATTTCCATCCCTACACATTTTTATAGCTTGTGTAAATACATTACGGGAATACTCCCTGAGAGACGAAGAGAGAAAGGGGGAATTAAAACGAGTACGGACAGAAATGCTGAGGGCCTCTGCGCATGTGCAGCAGTTGATAATTCCATTGGGTGCAATAATCACGTGTTATGTAAACATTCCTACTATGACGATATGCTGGCATCGCAAGGAGACTTTAGGGCTCTATATAAACAGCTCGAGGGGCTTGTTAGAATCATTGCGAGTTTATTAACTCTGCATTAAAATTAAAGCACTCGTATGCAGTAGCTTTAATTGAAGTGTGAGTGATTGCTTTCTACACAACATTCATCATCATCATCATTATTAATACAATTCAATGTGAGTGAGCTTTTACCTAACTATACAAAATACGTGTTCACTGTTTTACGATTCATTTAAGTTTGTTTAACGATACAGTGCATGAAAGGCAAATCTGTGCAAGAGAATCATAGTTTTATCTGAACTTCATTTTTAACAACTATCTTCCAAATTATATTATTAAAAAATGTAAAGCTTTTATCGCTGGTGCAAATAGTTCTTTAGACACTAAAGCATTAAAATCACACGATTTTAAGCACACTCTTCTTCCATTCACATTCACACAACTTTCTCTACCCCCTATTTGTTTGACTCTCACGAGGATTTCTCTACAACCGCTTCTTCCAGTAGCATTCGTATGTTTTACCATACTCACTTTTTTCATCCTCACAGGGATTTCTACACACTCTTCTTCCATTCACAATCACACCGATTTTTCTACATACATGATCGTCACAAACTAATACTTCTACAACGCAACCAAACCTGCACGAAGACCTATGAACATCCCGAGCACAAAGATGCATTTACACACGTCACTTACACACATATGCATAAACATAATTACAAATCCTTACTTTGTTACAAAACTAACACTTTTACGACGCAACCGAACCTGTGCGAAGACCTACGAGTATCCCCAAACACAAAGATGCATATACACACGTCACTTGCACACATATGCACAAACATGCTTACAAAAAACCGCAGTCATGTCGCAACGGACACACACACGTACCCCCAATAGTTCTAATATACAGAAATGTATAAATTGTGTTTCCACCTGAATAATGGATTCAAATAATTCATGATCAATGTTTGTTACAGAGTGTTTAGCGGATAGACTTAATAAGATAACTGAAGCGAGTAGTTTCCTACCGGCTCGGCGAGTTCAAGATCTCGAAATAGGGTTTAAATATGAGATAAAGGCCTTAAAGAGAGCTCAAACAAGATACGGTACCAGGATCGTATTTTCACTGGAGAATTGGCAAGTGTTCCAACCTCAACGATATAATTCGATAACCGACGAAGAGCTTGCAGATGTGCCAGGATAATTATATTTGGTATACAATCGCATGACAGAGATGGGGAAATTTAAGACATGTACATTGTCTTTTGTACTCACAGCGAAGAAATGTAGTTATTCCAAACTTAAGTATTCAATGTTTTGCTATTCTACAATGACAAAAAATTCATAAATAAATGGCTGTCTCATTGATATGAAAGATACAATCTATAGAATTTTACATATTAAAGAAACAAAAGATACATGCTATAAAATTTATGAAGGATTCATGAAATCACAATGTCACATGTTTTGAATTTATATATATATATATATATATATATTGCATTGATATAACGTCTGATATCTGAGTGTTTATAAAAATCGTTTTTGTTTCATTTTCCGCGTACCCTAACAAAAAATGTAATTCTTTTCATGCTACCTACACTTCCTAAAGCATGTTTTCTAGGACTTTCATTGTACAATGTTTCAGATGGAATAGGGGAAGAAGAATAAGAACAGATTTGCAGATCTGGAAAGCATGCTGACGCTCTTCGAGTATAGAATAACCAGTCTCACCAAGCATGCAATAAGTGCGTGCAGAGACGTCTACATACCGAGAAGCCGCAATGTTAAGTTAGGATTCTTATATTACATTCCAGTGTACATAGTGAAAAACACGGGCAATTTTGTATACATCCCAGTGCATAGCTGAGAGGTAGTTCGAACAAATCTCCCTACATTCAGCGAAAATAAGAATTGGGAACAATAATTTAAATGATTGTGAAAATGCTTTTTAAATGGTGATGAGACTTAAAAATTTAAAAAGACATGAAACCTGTATACGTTAACAGTATCAAGACTATTTGTTGTGAGGGAAAAATTACGAAGCTAAACAGACTATCATTTCAATAATAGCAATGGGTTTTTATTATCCCCCTCTACTTTTCCTAAGATAATATAAATAACATCATGAAATCAAAAAATCACATATTACACGAAATCAATGCATTATATATATATATATATATATATATATATATGCACAGACTTAGGGAAAAATTCAACTAGAAATACTATGCTAAACGCATGGATACAGCTGAAGGAAAATTTGCTTAACCTAACGATTGCAATACCAATAGATTTTAGAAGACATCAGCGCCGTCGAGGATGTAATATTGGAGTGATTCGACTTCATGCTCCGCCATTGACAAGCAGTGTGTTAACGTCATTCATCGAGAGTTCCTCCATGCATTGAGCTACAGAATCGTATAATCATGGTCATCTCCAATGCTACCGAGACACCAAGATTCCAGGGCGATATCACCAAAGAAGAGGAACATGTGTTTTTGTCTTATAATAAATCAGCTATGGACGCTAATGACGAGTTTAGAATCCCTTGTCAAGTTGAGGATTTATATATTTTACTTAATTGAAGTTATCTATTCATCGAGGGAAGTATTACTAAACCTAATGGAGCAGCTACTACTGAAAAGCTTACCAATAACTATCGCATTCATGTTTGAGGAGATTCGACTGGACATGTACGGCTAAACTATTGATCGAACCAAAAATCCCGGATCGCATCAACTTTACGCAACTATGCTGCTCTACCCAATGGAACCTGCTCGCCTGCTGAATGCTAGATGGTGCTACCCTGGAGAAGATATTGACATTGTGTACGCAGAAAATGGAGCCTTCAATGCTATAGAACCGCTTTGAATACTTCTGGGATTTACTGATGACCACAAGGAGCTCATACTCAATTGCAAGTTTGAGTTGGTGCTGATTCGATCCCAGAACTCTAAAAAAAACTGCATTATAGAACCTCAGACTGAAGAGAATGCTACTGTTAAACTTGTACGAATCCAGTGGAGAATGTCTGTGATTCGAATTTCTGATGCTGAAAAGGTTAAATTCCTCAAGACTGCCAAATCCAACAAGCCTCTGTTTCTCTCATTTAGGCACATGGATCTGCATACTCATCCTGCTATGCCGCAATCTAAATCATTCACCTGGAATGTCGCCACCACATCAAAAATGGAAAAGCGGAGATTTGTCAATTTAGGTGATCAGACTTCAAGATCGAGTAATGCATCTAAAGAATTTTCCCTTTTTTATCATTGTAACATAACTAATTTGAGACTTTATCTTAACAGGAAATGCTATCCTTACGACGACATGAAATTGAACTTTGGAAACTCTAGACTTGCATCATTATATGACATGTACTCAAAGTTTCAAAACTGTTATTATGAAAAAGCTAATTACCCTTCATTGAAGAGAAAATATTTTCATAAATATGCCCCCTATATTTGTTATAGATTCCTCGCATCAACCTGAGGAAGCTGTAAATGGAGCTGTAAACATCGGAATAGAGATTCAAGCAAGTGCAAATATGGCTGCACAGACCTCATTATATTGTTTGATAATTCCTGATAAAGTATTCATATGCAAGCCTATGGCTTATGTGATGCAGCTTTTATATCAAACTAATCATTGCAATGTAGGGATTTCTTTTTCATTAGGAATGTAAGGATTTTGAAATGAATGAAACAAGTTATAAAAGCATACCTTTCATTCCTTTTTATTATTTTTTATCATACCATTCCGGTACCTTCCTCTACCAACTCCTCGTTCCTGCACATGACGTTACCCTTGTAATAGATAGATTATGCAAATTTTCTTTCACCTGTATCCATGCGCTTAGCATAGTATTTGTATATAATTTTTTCCCGAGTTTGTGCATATATAGTGCATTAACCTTTTGTAATTAAATGATTTTTTGAATGAATAATTTTTATAATGCTATCTGTATCATCTTAGGAAAGGTAGAGGGGAAAATAAAAATCCATTGCTATTATTGAACTGAAAGTCTCATTAGTTGCTTCATTTTTCTCTCACGACAAATAGTCTTGAACCTGTTAGCGTATACAGATTTCAAGTCTTTTTAAATTACAGGTCTCATCACCACTGAGAATTATTTACACAATCACTGAAATTAGTGCTCCCAATTCTTATTTGCCCTGAATAGAGGGAGAGTCGTTCGAACTAACTCTCAGCTACGCATTGGAATGTATACAAAATTGCCCATGTTTTTACTGTATGCACTGGAGTGTCATATAAGAATCCTATCTTAACATTGCGGCTTCTCGGTATGTACACGTCCCTGCGCGTGCTTATTGCATGTTTCGGTGAGGCTGGTTATTCTATATTTAAAGAGCGTCAGCATCCTTTCGCGATATGCAAATCTGTTCTTATTCTTCTTCCACTTCTTTCGTTTGAAACATTATGAAAGTCTTAGAAAACATGCTTTTGGAAGTGTAGGTAGCCTGAAAAGTATTATATTTTTTGTTAGGGTACGTGGAAAATGAACACAAACGATTTTTATAAACACTCAGATATCAGACGTTATATCACTGCAATATATATGTATATATATATATAACTAAATTAAAAACATGTGACATTCTGATTTCTTGAATCTTTTATAAATTCCATAGCATGTATAATGTGTATCTTTAATACATAAAATTCTATAGATTGTATCTTTTATATCTATGAGACAGCCATTTATTTGTGAATTTTTGTCATTGTAAAATAGGAAAACATTGAATACTTAAGTTCGGAATTTCTACATATCTTCGCTGTGGGTACAAAAGACAATTTACATGTCTTAAATTTCTCCATCTCTGTCACGCCATTGTATACTAAATATAAATTTTCTAGCACTTGTGCAAGCTCTTCGTCGGTTATCGAATTATTTCGTTGAGGCAAAAACACTTGGCAATCCTCCAGCGAAGATACGATCCTGGTACCGTATCTTGTTTGAGCTCTCATTAAGGCTTTTATCTCATAATTAAACCCTCTTTCGAGATCTTGAACTCGCCGAGCCGGTAGAGAACTGCTCGCTTCAGCCATCTTATTAAGTCTATCTGCTAAACACTGTAACAGACATTGATCCTGAATTATTTTTCAATGCATTATTAAGGTGGAAAGACAAGTTATGCATTTCTTTATATTAGAACTATTGTGGGTGCGTTTGTGTGTGTGTTACTACATGACTACGGATTTGGGTAGTATGTTTATGCATATGTGTTCAAGTGACGTGTATATATATATATATATATATATATATATATGTGTGTGTGTGTGTGTGTGTGTGTTCGGGGATACTCGTAGGTCTTGGTACGGGTTCTGCTGCGTGGTAGAAGTGTTAGTTTTGTAACAAAGCAGGAATTTGTAAGTACCCTTATGCATATGTGTGCAAGTGACGTGTGTATATGCATCTTTGTGCTCGGGGATGTTCGTAGGTTTCGTGCAGGTTCGGTTGCATGGTATAAGTGTTAGTTTGTGACGATCATGTATGTAGAGAAATCTGTCTGATTGTGAATGAAAGAAGAGTGTGTGTAGAAATCCCTGTGGGGATGAAAAAAGTGAGTATGGTAAAACGTACGAATGTTACTGGAAGAAGCGGTTGTAGAGAAATCCTCGTGAGAGTCAAACAAATAGGGGGTAGAGAAAGTTGTGTGAATGTGAATGAAAGAAGAGTGTGCTTAAAAATCGTGTGATTTTTAATGATTTAGTGTCTAAAGAACTATTTGCACCAGCGATAAGAGCTCTACATTTTTTAATAATATAATTTGGAAGATAGATGTTAAAAATGAAGTTCAGATAAAACTATGATTCTCTTGCACAGATTTGCCTTTCATCCACTGTATCGTTAAACAAAATTTAATGCATCGTAAAACAGTCAACACTGATTTTGTATAGTTATGTAAAAGCTCACTCACCTTGAATTGTATTAACAATGATGATGATGAATGTTGTGTAGAAAGCACTGACTGACACTGCAATTAAAACTACAGCACACGAGTTTTTTAATCTTATTGCAGAGTAAATAAACTCACCATGATTCTAACAAGCCCATAGAGCTGTTTATATAGAGCCCTAAAGTCTCCTTACGATGCCAGCATTTCGTCATAGTGGGGATGTTTACATGACACGTGATTATTGCACCCAATGGAATTATCATCTGCTGCACATGCGCAGAGGGCCTCAGTATTTCTATCCGTACTTGTTTCAATTCCTCCTGTCTCTTCCTCCTCTCTCTATCTCCCTCTCTCAGAGAGTATTTCCGTAATGCATTTGCGCAAGCTATAAAAATGTGTAGGGATGAAAATTGTGTGAATGCGGTAGTCTGAATAGAATTACATTTTGTTAGGTTACAGGGAAATGAAACACAAAGATTTTATCTAGATATGAAAACACTCACATAAATATTTTCCTGAGTGCTGCCTGCTTACCTAGGGAAGGTTCTGGGTTCGTAGGTATTAGATCGGTGACTGCCAGGGGAATTGAGGTACTTCTGACACTCGTCTATGTGATTAGCACGCTGTGCTGCAATGAGGTATTCCACTATATCTTCTTTATCATCCGAATCTATCTCGTTTTAGGTACAGGTGTCTTCATTTGAATTCTGCAAAGACAATAATTTTCGATGCTAATTACGTCTTATACCCCGGTACTATAGTACTGTGTATGGGAATAGTCATACATGATAGTATCGCCTAGGCAATTAATATTTTATATTCATGATCTCTGAATTTACTTATGTTGCGATACTAACGTAAATCGTGTTACACATTTTAAAACTGCAACTTTAAATTTCTCGCTCTGAACATGAATATACGATAGATCTCATTGCATGTGAAGTATGACGTCATTTGATCGTGCACCTCATGTTAACGGAGGAAGAATGTGTAGAGAAATCCCTGTGATGTGAAAAAAGAGTGTGCAGAGAAACCCGCGTGAGTGTGAAATGGAAGAAGAGGGTGTAGACGAAAGCTTGTGATGCGCAAAAAGCGTGAGTAGGAAAAATCGTGTGAATGTTACTGGAAGAAGTGTGTGTATAGAAAACCCTATGATGTGTAGAAAGAGTGAGTGGGGAAAACGTATGAATGTTCATGGAAGAGGAGTGTGTGTGGAAATCCCTGCGATGTCGAAAAAAGAGTGTGTAGTGAAAACCGTAAGAATGGAAATGGTACAAGGGTTTGCAGAGAAATCCCTGTGATGCTGAAAAAGTGTGTGCAGAGAAATCTGTGTGAGTGTGAATGGAAGAAGAGGATGTAGAGAAAACTGTATGAATGTGAATGGAAGAAGAGTGGCCAGAGAAATGCCTATGATATGCAAAATGACTGAATGGGGATAACGTGTGAATGTTAATCGAAGAAGAGTGTGTATAGAAAACGCTGTGATGTGAAAAAAGTGCGTGTAGAGAAAACCGCGTTGAGTGCGATTTGAAGATGAGTGTATAGAGAAAAACTGCATGAATGTTAATGTAAGAAGATTGCGAAGATAAATCCCTGTGAATAAAAATGAGTAGATGAAACGTATGTATATCAATGGAAGAAGAACGTGCAGAGAAATCCCAGTGAAAAAGAATGAGTATGTAAAAACGTATGAATGTTAATGGAAGAAGAATATGTAGAGGAATCCCTGTGATGTGCAAAAAGAGTGAGCGGGAAAACCGTACGAAAGTTAATGGAAGAAGAGTGCGCCGAGAAAGCCATGTGAGTACGAATGGAAGAAGAATGTCTAGAGAAAACAGTATGAATGTTAATGGAAGATGTGTGTGCAGAGAAATCCTTCTGATTTGGAAAAAAGATTGTGCAGAGAAAAGCGTGTGAGTATGAATAGAAGAAGTGGTTGCAGGGAAAACCGTATGAATTACAATGGATGAAGAGTGCACGGAGAAATCCGTGTGAGTATGAATGGAAGAAGAGAGTATGGGGAAATCCATATGAATGTTAATGGAAGAAGAGTGCACCGAGAAAACCGTGTGAGTGTGAATGGAAGAAGAGGTTGTGGAGAAAACCGTATGAATGTTAATGGAAGAAGAGAGCGGTGAGAAAACCGTGTGAGTGTGAATGGAAGAAAAGTGTGTGCAGAAATCTCTGTGAAGTGAAAAAAGTGAGTGGGGAAAATCTATGTTAATGGAAGAAGAATGTGTAGAGATATCCCTGTGATGTGAAAAAAGAGAAAGGGGGAAAACCGTATGAGTGTTAATGGAAGAAGATTGTGTAGAGAAATCCTTGTGATGTGAAGAAAAAGTGAGTAGGGAAAAACGTCTGAATGTTAATGCTTTAGGGTGGCGCGTCTGCCTTTTTGTTCGGCGATGATGACACAGGTGTTTCTTACCTGACATTGTAGCAAACTAATACAAGAAAATTTATTGCGCCCAGGCAATCTCTGTTAATGAATGTGGTCCGATGGTATGGGTATGGCGCCGAGCGTCTGGCTTTTGTCGGAGATGATGACACAGGTGCATGTTACCTGACATTCCACCAAAACAATACAAGAAAATTTATTGCTCCCAGGTAGTCTCTGTTAATGGATGTGGTTCCTGTGGCATGGGTATGGCGCCGCACTTCTGCTCTTTGTCGGCGAGTATAACACACAGGTGCATGCTAGCTGTCATCCCCTTTGTCCCGCAAGAAGTTTATTGCTCCCTGGTAGTGTCTGGTAATGAATGGGGTACTGTGGTATGGGTATGGCGCCACGTGTGTGCCCCTTTGTCGGCTAGAATAACAAAGCATAATTTGTTTACATCCATTGTTCCCTTTGAAAGGAGATGGGGTACCTTAATAACAGAGGTGCATGTCACATGTCAATCTTTTTCCATTAAACAATACAGAATTTATGACCTCCGTTACTACAAACGTACCCGGGTGGGGTGGCAGGTGGAAGGGGGACCCTTATTAACATATTAATTGCAAATTCCTGCAAATTAAGTGCGTTTGCACTCTCCTTTTGGTACTACTCACTTTTCGTTATCCGAAATTCCAATAAGAGTGTTTAAAGTTGAACTATGAAAACAAGATTATTATTGATGGTAGTGTAGTTGATGGAATTTAGAGCTGTTGCATTAAGAAAACACATAGAGGAATGTGTGAATATTAATTTAGTTTAACGAAGTTTGACATGCTTTTCTTCCAAATTATGTCAATTTCGTCACCCGGCTTCACATAATGCGAAGCAGTAATCCACATGGGAATGAAAGGAGCACACACAATACACGTAAAGAAATTTAAAATCGGCGATTTCCAAACAAAATTAATTTAATCAAATTTTTGATTATGTGAGGATATTTAGTATGCGATTTGCTGACCGTTCGATTTTAACGTACATATCGGTAACTGAGACAGGACATTTTAAATAATAGTCGCATTTGATGAGCAAAGTAATTGCGTATCTATCGATAGTGCAAGTTGTGTAACAGAGAGCTTCGATTATTTTGTTATTAAAAGAACCACCCAGTGAGTTGGTTCGATTCCTGTCGGGCCGGCCACTCTGAAAATGAGTTTGTTTCCGTGGTTTTCCCGGGGCGGTAGGAAAATGCTGGGGTAGTTCCTCTTCTATCATGAATTTCCTGCCCGTCATTTCCTATCATGTGCTTCAGGGTGGTATGACCAGGCGACAGCGTTCGGTATGTTACTGCTGGACGGTTGGAAAGGTTTCTCCCTGGCGTTGATTGGACAGCTGGCCGGCCCTGTTTATGTTGCTTTAGGGGCCCCCTGGAGACTCTGGGGCAGGGGCAGGGGCTGTGGGCAGGCCTGTCGGCGTGCGAATGCGTTCTATCTGTAACCGTTAGGAACCCCATCCATGCTTGCTCACATTATCGAACGGATCTGGTCGCCCTCCGGGTCTTCCCCCTAATCATTCCTTTCTTCCAGAGATCACGTTAGAAGCAAAATGTCCACTCTGGCCTACTTGCGGTGCTCTCCCCGTTTTGGGGCCCCTCCGCAACATTTACGACTTTTCTCAGTCAGAGAACCCCCCACTGTGCTTGACTGAACAGAAAAGCGAGGCGAGTGTATCTCTGTTAGTGAATCTCGTTTGCTGGCGATGAGCTGACACTCCGACTCTGCACATTAAATATATGGACAATAAAATTGCCCAAGTAACATACAGGACAATTATATTGTTCACGTAAAATTCAGAAGTATTTGTTAATCAACTAAGAATGTGATACATACTATTATTATAAGGTAGTGCCATTAAGTGTCTTTTTTGGTGGGAGAACTCTCTTCGACATCACCAGAAATGTAAATACCAACAATAGAAAGCTATGCAATGAAATGTACAGAAACAAGGCTATGTTAGTTGCGTCCACGTAAACATGTTTAGGAAAATCAGTACGTCAGTTGCGTCCAAGGCTACCTGCTTGGGTAGCTTAGGTACGTTTAGGATCTTCGATAAGATACAACGCGTTCTGCGACCAGACGCAACCAAACGCTGTTTAGAATGCTACGTCAAACTGGACGTAGGTAATAGTTCTCAACCTCAGTTTGCACGAGCCATGGAGTCGATGACAAGTGAGAAGGGAAGCCTTTATTTGTGATCGATGGTTGCATATTTGGACATCACAGAGAACTGCAGAACAATATTTCGTGTTGGGCGTGCTGCATGAAATACTCTAAATGTTTCATCAAGTTAAATGTTAAAAACGGAGTCGTTGAAACCAATCAAGAACATAACCACAACAAACCAGATCAGACTAAAAGTAAGTAATTAGCTTAATCGGAAACCTATTGAAAATTTAAGTGACAGGCCAATTAAATTGCTGCAGTGACTCAGTGACTTTGAGGAAGAGTGATGCAACATTTTAATAAAACGAAGTGTTCAACGTGCACGACGATCATTGCTTCCGAAGTTACGTCGGAACATTTCTGAGGCACAGCAAGCGATTGGTTCTTTATCGATAACTACAAATAAACACGAATTATTTTTACTATGTAATGAAACCAACACAGTGGGATTTTCCACGGAAAGTAATACACGGGCCATCATGGAAAATATGTACATAGATGGGACTTTTAAAAGCTGTCCAAAACTGTTCCACCGATTATAAACCGTACACGGGGTGTTTAATAATTTATATACACCCCTCACTTTCATTGTACGTCCTGACAAAATGAAGAAGAGTTAGGAGAAAGCCCTTAAATACATAATCAGTGTCTCCCACGCGAGTGTACATAGATTCATTTTGCAATACGAACAATTCTTCCAAGGTCCGAAATAAAACGTATCGTTTTCATCTCGGATAATGTTGGTGGCGTAAGATACAGAGTCTCGGACTTGTGAACCAATACCGCTCAAACAATTCCGAAGTGGGACAGTATTTGAAATTGTTTTTTGGTTTGCCATTTTGGACCCTATAGATATCGACGTCTTAATGCCTTCTCAACTTCAAAACCACCGTATTGAACACTTTTCGGATTACATCTGTGAAACGTATATAGCTCAGCACTGCACCTTTTCTCGTGTGGACACAAATTGCAGCAACAACAAATGAGAGCTACTAATGGCTGCGAGTCATTTCATTCAAAGCTTAATAGTCTGTTGTATACTGTTCATCCCAACATTTACCATTTTACTTAACTTTGAAATGAATACAAAGCGAAACATACTTAAAACTACGTACTACTAGAGCACTGTCATTTAAACAGGCAAGAAGGGAGAAGGAATTTTATTCGTAAATGCATGATTGCTTTACAGCAAGGTCATATAACGAGATTGGATTTTATCCGGAATCCGTCATTCAGATTTAAACCAAGACAACTGTAGTTAAACTTTAGGCCAGTATTTTAATAATGACACTACCAACAATTTATGGAGAAAAAGTCACAAACAGCATCTTTAACCTACCCGTAATGTTTCAACCATAGAAATTCTTTGTTGTTGTTCTATTAACTCGTGTTCAGTTCTTAGATTTTTATGAATAATACTATGTAATCTAACGAAACGTAACAAAATTTCAGTCGTTTTTGTGTTTAAATTGAAAATGCTAAGACGGTCCTAAGTCTGAAAAATGGGAAGGGAAATGTTTTTTGCACCGGGAATTGAAAATACTGGAACTAACAGTTCAAATATTTCAGAGACGCAACTGACGTATAAAACTGACCGCACGACGCGGTCACCGGTTAACGACAGAAAAATCCTAACATACTCTGAAAGTAATAATAATACAAAATTCAAGCAATGTTTGAGATAAAACGATAAGATTTACTACATCAATAAACCTCATAACCACACAATCCGTCTTTAAACTGACATGAGGAAAGAACTGTTATGCACCTGAAGAGAAAGACAGAGAAAGAGAGAATATATTTACAACATGTATATATAAAGTGCGTCACGCACCGACACTAGCGGCATAAAATCATAATTCTATACCTGACTTAATATTATATTACATGTACAAATTATATGGCAAGCTCCCATATCAGTGACGGCCTACTGCAACTCTATACGAAATTAATTAATTACAATGTTCTGTGATACGAGGCGAATAGTTGCTGATTGCGTATGGTACTGAGAAACACCGACTGCATGCTTTTTGTTTCTTCAGCCGGATCCGAGGAAGCGTTACGTCATTAAGTATAGCTTTAAAAGTACCTGACTCAGGCCCGCATTCGGGAAGTTCCGGGTTCGATCTTCGGTGACAGTCCATTCTGGCCCATGGGTTTTTCGTGGTTTCCCCGGGCCGACAGGCGAATGCTGGGTGGTTCATCTTATACCACGACTCTCCTCCCTCTCATTTTCTGTACGCACCACCTTCCTTATCACTTGTTTTAGGGTTGTAGGATCAGGCGACGGTGTTCGACGGCTTTCAGCTGGACGGTAGCTTGTACACTGTAGAGGTTTCTTCCCTGGCGTGGCTGCGAGGTCTGTTCAGCTAGGTCTCTCCTCCGAGTGGGCTCCGCCCCGGTGACGTTGGAGGTTAGTTGCTTTTGGGCAGGACCGGGCGTCGTCGGATGCGTTAAATCTGGAAACGTTAGGGACTCCGTCTGTGCTTGCGCCTGTCGTCGTCCGGATCTGGTCGCCTTTCGCGTCTCTCCCCTCATCCCTCCCTCCCGGGGTTCACTGGTAGAAACACAAGGGAAACGGCTGGCCTGCGTGTGGTGCTCTGCACCGGTTTCGTATGTACATTTATAGCTTGAAAGTATTTAAGTTATAAATAAACCCGAATTAATTTATTTAGTAATAGCCATGCCATCACTGCAGAAATGCAATAGCAAATTTTACTGTACGTTTGCACCTTATTAAAGTAATAGAGAATAACATATTAAACGCGTAATAGCTTCGTATAACTATACACATATCTAAATGAAGGTCTACTCTATTCAGACTGAAGGTACTTTTGTGTGCTATAAGCGGAGGTGTGATTAAATTACTGTTTGTTGAAATAAAATCTAAAATGTGCACAGAGCAGGGCTCAGCAGTGCCAAGTGTGCACACATCCAAGGCCTTTACTGTTTCTCTATCGTGTTATTTATATTGCTCAGTGCAATAGATAACTTGAACGTCGTTCTGAGGCTAAACAGGCGCGCGTTCCTTACAGTCGACCACAGATCTTGTAGAATTCTACTTACACTGTTATCATGACCCGGGAACGGCGGGATAACCTCACACCTCGACCCAACGCGTATGTTTTTTGCTTACCACCCCAGGGGGAAGGGACGAGGTAAATGAGCCACAGGAGACTATAGGCCGCAGGCAGACCGGCCGATAGAAACGCAACCTCGCACCTTGACACAACGCAGATGTTTGTGGTTACTGTTCCCAGGGGGAACGGATGAGGTGAAGGAACCACGGGAGGCTATAGGCCGCAGGAAGGTCAGCCGACAGTAAAGGTAGAGCTCCCTAACGGTCCCAAGCTTAATCACCGGATCAATTCGGCGGGCTGCTCATAGGAGGCTGCCCTCTGTCGCAACCGGGGAGAACTCGACCCAACGGAGGCGGCTCAGGTAAGGCTTCCCTCTGGTGCAACCGGGGAGAACTCGACCCAATGGCGGCGGCTCAGGGAAGGCTACCAAATGGCGCAACCGGGGAGAGCTCGACCAAATGGAGGCGGCTCAGGTAAGGCTTCCCTCTGGTGCAACCGGGGAGAACTTGACCCAATGGAGGCGGCTCAGAAAAGGCTACCAAATGGCGCAACCGGGGAGAACGCAACCCATTGGAGACGGCTCAGGTAAGGCTTCCCTCTGATATACCAGGTAGAAGTCGACCCACTGGAGGCGGCTCAGAAAAGGCTACCAAATGGCGCAACCGGGGAGAACTCGACCCAATGGAGGGGGCTTACGTAAGGCTTCCCTCTGGTGGAACCGGGGAGAACTCGGCCCCACATAGGCGGCTCAGAGAAGGCTTTCTTGTGGTGCAACCGGGTAAAACTGACCCATTAGAGGCGTCTGAGAGAAGGCTGCCATCTGGCAGGGCCGAGAAGAACTTTCAAACGAACAAACATCTGCGCCATCTGTCCGACACCGCCGATATGCACAATCCGTAAACCTACCTGAAACATGAAAGGGGAAGCAAAATGATAGGAAATGAGAGAAAGGAAATTCGTGGTAGAAGGGAAATCACCCCAGCATTCCCAATCACGAAAAACCCATGGTCAGACTGGTCGGTCCCAGGAATCGAACCTAGGACTTCCCGAATGCGAGCCTCGCAAGTTGCCGCGGAGCTTTCTCGCTCGGTACATTCCCAACATGGGCACTCCATAGTTTCCCGACGAAGGCATGTTTTATTCAGTGCGCAGTGATGCAATAAAATCACATTCTTTCCTTTGCGAGCTGTCGTAGCGTAAGTAGTGGACTGTTGGCCTTTTCAAGCTATACTGTCATTATCTAGTGATTTAGCTCTCGCTCTATGCTTGCGATGCACTTATCTTCTTTAATACACTTGATAAAACAAAAGCTAAACTTTAAATTAGAGACAAATAGCTCTGGGTAATACAAGTTTATATGGGGATTAGAAACGAGGCCATAAACAGCAAATCTCGACGATTTCAGCGCATCTCGAACCAGGAAAGAAAACAAAACGTGAATGCTACCGTCTTTACTTTACCGATTATGCAATGGCAACGTCCGTTGTGGCGCGAGTGTCCAATATTCTGTCAGAAGGGGTTCTACAAGGAGGTAAAACTATGATATCTGTACACACCTTAAACAGTGCTAGAAAGAGCTATAACTCTGAAAAGGATTAGTGACATAACCTTAGTATTTGTTTCGGAGTACACGTTAACATTTACGGAACCTGTAATCCATCCACCCTTCTAAAGGTCCTTTCTGTTATAGGAAAATCCTGGCGTAACGACAACAAACTTAGAGCATTGCCAATCGTACTTTGGAAAATATGCTAGAATGGCGATGTTTTAGCGCATTGTTGTTCTTGGTGCAAGGAGTAATAATATTCGTTCTCCTCGTTTACGAACGTCATTATTCGCGAAAGAATGGCTGTGTTTGTTAGTCATACGTTGGTAGCTCTGCAGTTGTGAGAGGAAGAGGAAGTAGGCGCAGCAAGAGGGAATAAGGAGCATCCGTAGGGAATCTCCTCAAGTACAATCGTGTAAATAGAGTCCCTAGTTTGTTGTAACAGATACTTATATACAAAGTTTTGGATCTCGGTGTGATGCACTTGTCAGGATTCCAAAGCTGTAATAATTCAGGCACTGGTAGAAAAATAGTCTTTATCACAGCATTTTAATGAATGTTTAATTAATATTATTTTTAAAATAGTGAACAACAAATTTGTGTAACGTTATTCGGTTTTAAAAGGTGAGTTATTATTTCAATATACTGTGAAACTGATGAACGCAGATTATAACACTTTTGCGGCGGTCACCTCCTTCGTCCTTAGCTGTAGGCTTACCTTGATGCTTCTCCCGTTGGTTCCAGAAGTTCGCCGTGTGTTGGTTCTCTTCAATTTTATCCTCGGCTAGCTGCAGTAGTTTTCTTTAACCTATATAGGAGCATGGACTTATCCTCGGTAAGGGAAGCGTAGATCTCGGGTGGTGATATAGGAAGACATAGACGTGCTTTGTTTATGAAAAGATGACACTGCCGTTTCTTTTTATTTGACTAACACACGTAGGATACAAAACTGGTATTGCCGCTGTAAAATACTGTCCACCGCTGTTAAAATGCGGCGCGGATGTGGCACGAAGTATAAATATGCTTATTGTCTCTTTACGAGTAGCGGATCTTAGGTGTGTTTCTAAAACTGTCTTGATTCCCTTTTTGGCGCGATATCTCACACATCCTGCAGCATCTCTCCCTGACCACACATGACAAACTGCCAAACTGAAATACTAAACTGAAATGACAACTGTCTTGCTAAAACTGCCAACAAACTGCCCAACTGCAATGCTAAAACTCCATGACAAACTGCCTGACAAAACTGACGACAAAACTGTCCCGAATTTGCTCCAAACAGATCCATTTATAGTCTCAGGCTTCTGAGGCTGCTTCCTTTCCTATTGGTCCATTTTTAGCGCCACTCGACGCGTCTAACTATTTTGAATAAACTTCCAGGGATCTCATTGGTCCAAGTTTAATATAAATCGCGGCTTTTCCCACATTTACCGTTAGGCTATCTGTCTCGCTCACTTGGTCACGGTGAATTATCAAATAAAGGGACAAAGGCGTTACACCCTCGCTGTAGGAATAATGGCACTGCGACCGAAGTAGGTCATAAAGCTAGGTTTTCTGCCTTCGAAAGCATTATTCCTGTAGCTAAAACATTTCGTCGTGGATAGTATTTTAACATAGCGCTTAAATTATTTACATTAAACCATTTATAACTCTACTAATATTAGTAACCTAGATAGATACATAACGTTAAATCACCCTTCTTAAAATATACAAGCAGTATGAGAAAAAGATATTTACATAGTACGATTTAACATCAATAAAAGTTAATTAATAAATTATCTATAATTACAGTTCTCGGGCCCGGCCTAGAGTTGCCGTTTCACTTTTTACTTTTTCTCTGAATTACGCTGCTGTTTTCCTAAGCTTGCATGTTTGCATAAAGTTTTTTATGATTATATATAAATAAGTATTTTAAAAAACTGTACAGGTTAATGACATCTGTGTTCTTTCTGTGGCAAGCTTTGTGCTGCCTTTAAGGTTTCGCAAATATATGAACTTAGAAGAAGTGGTAACGAATTGAAATGCTACTTTAAAATTCAAAAATTCCTTTCACATCAAACCTGTGTTATTTTAATAAAATCTTTTAGGACCGTTTTTGAGAAAAATAATAATTAACAAGCGATTTTGCATGTAAAATATCCTTTGGGAAGCGAGAACTCTGAAATTCTAGACCCGGCATCCACAAAAGAAAACTCACTTAGTATAGAATATGTTATAGCTTCCACTTTACTGTTTACGGTAATGCAGAACACAGAAATATGAAATTCTAGCCGAGGCATAAATAAAATGAACTTGACTTCCAATAGATTCTATTATCTGTTCCACTTTACTGTTTATAGTCATGATGTGCACAACAATCTAAAATTCTCTCCCTAATATATATAAAATAAAGCTGACTTACTGTAAAATCTGTTATCTGTTCCACTTTACTGTTTTCAGTCATGCTGTTCACAGAATACGCACGCATACACACACACAAATTCACACTCACATACACTTTTTTCTAAGAAAGTATTTCTAATTTAGTGGATCTTAAAATATGCATTTTGGATGAATGAAAAGTTTACACAGATTGTATATAATAATTCGTAAATAAAGTAATAATTAAATGTTTTCTGTTTGTTATATGTTTTCCTCCGCTTCTTTTTTGGTTAGGTCACATGCACTAAGAAACACAATTTTAATATCGTGTTGTGTGTTATGTTTCCAAGATTTTCGGTCTGTTTTAATGCCATTAAGTTTATGGCACCTGCCATTTTCCGCATTTAACTGTCTACCGTCGGCTAAAAAGGACTTGTACTCAGCAAAGCTGAGTTGTGTTTCTGCTGAAACTATCGGAGTGGGCGTAAAATGAATATGGTATGACGGTTTCAAACAAGGCTATACGTCAAGTGTTTTCAATTTGCTACTGCAGTTTCAACAAATGCATAAATAAATTCTCCTCATTTAAAGCACATATCAACTAATAATAAAAGAATCATAATTGTCTTTTCCAAAATTTGAAAAGCAAATGTGCTGTAAGAAAAAACCGAAAACTTAAAGAATCTATGCAAACTAAACATGAAGCAAAAAGAACACAAACCTATTTTAGCAAGCACAATAGGTAATAGCAATGTTTATAACAATTTTATCTTCTCTCCCGCAAACCATACCACGAGCACTCTACCTGCACACATCTTCCAAAGTCCGTAATATATACAGAGTGGACCATTTAAGTTGAAACTGTTCAATAATTTCAAAACTAAGCGTTGTAGAAAGAAATGTCCTTAATGAAAGTTGATTGATATTATGGGGGAAAGTAAATACCATTAGTCATATTTTATTTGGAGAACGTTGTGATGGTCATTTTAGGGTCAATTTAATTTGACCGTAATTGTGGGCTCCCATTTAAGAAAATTAAATTGACCCTACACTGAATATCACAACCAACCACGACTAACGGCATTTACTTTCCCCCGTAATATCAAGCAACTTTATTAAAGATATTTCTTTCTACAACGCTTAGTTTTCCAGATATTGTACAGTCTCAACTTAAATGGTCCATCTTGTATATGTACATATCATATATCATATGTATTAGAAGATAGGAAAGATTAGAAGCAAACTCACAATACTCACATAGCGTTAAATTTCAACTGTGTTCGTTTAGTGATGCTTACCATTTGTAAAATTTCCAACACCGATCGACATGGTTCAGGGGCAACGTGCGTGGTCCTGGGTTATGACCAAGGCTCTTTCGTGAATTTTTCCTGTTTGGCCATGCGAATGCTGGGGTGGTTCATCCTATACGACAAATTTACTTTCCGTCATTTCCTGTCAATTCGCTTCCCCTTTCATGTTTCAGGTAGACCCAGGGGCTGTACCGTGTCGGTTGGTAGAGATGCTGGCTAGTTTAAAAGCTCTTCTCGGGCCTGCCAAATAGCAGCCTTCTGTGAGCCGCCTCAGATAGATACGAGTTCACCTCGGTTCCGTCAGAGGGAAGCATTCTCTGAGCAGCCCGGCGTTGTGACTGGGTCATCAGGCTTGGATCGTTAGGGACCTCTGCGCGTCTCTCTCGGCCGACCTGCCCGCGGCCTGTAGCCTCCTGCGGTTCCTTCAACTCATCCGTTTCTCCTGGGGGTGATAAATACAAAAGATCTGCGTGGATCAAGGTGCGTGGTGTCCCCTCCGTTCCCTCGTCATAGCACAAAGTTTACAGCAAAATTTTAATATTTAGAAAAACAATCCATAAATCATAACATCTATTGTGGTTTTCCTATAAGCAACCATTAATTTTAAACAAATTAGGGACTTTCTCACAAAATGTCTTCAAAATCATATGTACATATTTCAGTTCTTACGTGCAGCGCTTCTTCTAAAATTCGTTTAGTATTTATGAAGCTCAACAATCCAACTGGCTTTAATTTAGTACCGCTTTCAAATTTGAAACATTTTTACTTTTTTTCAGCAAACTCTTAATGTAAATTGTCAACTCTGTAAGTGAAGAGCTTATAATCAGTCAAAGCTCCGGGACGTCAATTCGTATGATGTGCTGAACATGAAGATTTGTGTGCCAGCAGATAAAAAGTGTATTAATCTGTGTTAAAGCGACTGCTTGGAAAAACAGTTAGAAAGAGAGGCCGCTTCTCTCACTTGAGAGTGCCATTGGCTCCTCCCATCTTTGTGAAGTATTGTAACTTCAGCTGCGCGTCTTTTCTCTAAGGTTTCTTGCATTACCAAAATGAGAAAGCCGTTCTTCATCGTCCAGGAGACAAAGACTGTGATATTAAAATAAATGGAAGCATTGATCAGAGGAATTGGAGAACACGTGCAAGGCAATGGAAGTCTCCGTTACCCCAAATGCTTCAGAGAGTTTGTGTTTATCGTGAGAATCTGCTAATTATGCTGCCCGTGGTTCCATTTCTCCATCTCAAATGCAAGAACATAATAGCTTTTCAAAGAAGGACGACCCACTTTCAATCCCATTCCAGAAGCAAGAAATAACTCTCTACTCTTCTATATAAGAATACTTCCTGTACACTAATACTAAATCAGCAATGCAACCCTCAAAACGTTAACATTGAAAATAGCTCGGTAAAGTCACCTACATGCACTTTGCAAAATTTTAAACTTTATCTGAGTATGTTGAACAGAGGCCAAAACGACTAACTCCATTTTTATAGGTAATTTTTCTTTTTTTTATTACGAAAACCTCACTAACATGTGTATTTTCAGTAGCCAAAAGGTTTAGCTCCATTCTAGATTCTTGCACCAGCAGATTACAATACTTTCCATGGCAACTGAAGATTTCGTTACAACTTTCAGAGGTCAAAGTGACGAACTACATTTAATTATATTTGTTAGTTGTATTTTCACAGCGTTTGCTTTTTCGTATTTGTCATGACCTATTACTCGCACAATGTGTAATATGTGTTTAACTATCTAATGTTATTTTCAGCAATGTTTGGCTGAATTATTTGCTTTGTCACTTGTAAGCTTACATCTGAACGGAGTACTACAGAATGAGTGACAGATCCATTTTCTGGAGCTCAGGACAGCGGTTATGATCCAGATTTCATTCCTCACACAGGTAACGAAAATATATGCTGTCCACCACATAGTATACATTCATCTGAGAAGTCAACTTCATCGTTTTCAAACTATTATTCAACTTCTGAGAAGCGAAGTAAGGTCCATACAGCAAGCAAGCGGTTAGGTAAAACTGCTTTATTCAGTCTCTCAGGAAAAAACAAAGATGTTTTCCCCAGCGTTGAGAAAGCTCTTACAGTTCCAGTAAGAGGGGGCAAACGTTCCCGTAATCTAGAGAGAAAACCACAAAAAATGTCATTTAAAGGGTATTCTGACAGAAGTGGGAAAGTAATCAAAGAAAAAATACCTTGCAACAGAGATCGCGGCTGCCGCATGAAATTCTCTGAAAAAACATATGACGAACAAATCCTTCTATGACCTATGTGGTCAGATTAAGCAGAAATCACCTAAAACCCACAGCTTCAACTATTCCCTGAGAGTTGGTAAAGAGAATGTTAGAGTTTGCAACAAATACTTCAGAGATACTTCACAAGACAGCGATGGAAGAATACACAACGTTTGTTCAAAGGAATAAAATTGAAACTTCTTGATGTTGAAAACGCAGAACTTCATTTCCTGCTTGCACCAGGCATTACACCAGAAGTCATAATTCCAATCGTAAATATCGGAGTCCTGATTTGACCAATAAGAAAATGTATGACTTGTACGTGGAATAGTGCAAGGTTGAAAATAACTCCCCAGTCAAGGGCAAGATGTAATACCACACATATTTTGTAAATTTAAACTTCATTTTAAACCTCCATCTAAAGACACGTACGAAACTTGGGATGATCTACAAATTACGATTTTAAATACCCAAACTACTGAAGAAAGGAAAGAAAATGAACATAAGTAGTCATATTGTGAGAGTTCTGGCGCTGTAAACAAATACCGACAACTGATAAGATTCTTTGTTCTATGCCTGCAAGCCACGCCCCCTCTTTGTGCGCTACTGTTTCCCGCCTGGTCGCGTGTCGCTAGGCCCCGCCCCCTCCTTTTGTGCGCTTACCTAATGCCGACCGGGTCTGTGCCGTCAGGTCCTACCCCCTCCCCCATGTGGTCTGGTCGCGTGCCGGTGGCCCCGCCCCTCCTCCCTCCCCTTTGCGGTCTGATTGGTTTCCTGTGGATAGATGGGAGAGTGTGTATTGTTCCTATACGCTGGTTACATTCCCGCCCCCTCATTGTGACTTGACTAAATCCCTCCCGTGTGATTGGTTCCCCTGCGGATAGGTGGGAGAGGGTGTATTGTTCCTATACGCTGGCGACGTCACCCCACTCTCATAGCGTCCTGTCTAAATCCCGCCCCTAGTGAGGTGTGTGGTAGGGGATGGTTTTCTCGATGCCTGCCACCCATCGTAAAATCGTTTGTGTACATAATTGTGTCAATCAATTAGGTAATGTGTTATTGAAAAAAAGAATCAATGTTTATATACTGCTAATGCAATTAAACGCTGCTCTTCGATCGATGAATATGATTAAGTATTTTTGATTGATTAATGTAATTAAATGTATATGAATTGACTCGCGCGCACCTGGCCGCCGTCGTATATGTGTGCTAGCATATGTATAACTATCACGCTCACGGTCCGTCTTGTAATGAAAAACCCGGCAGCCGACTTCTGTCTGGTAATAACAAGCTTCACCCACGACTGTGTGCGTGACGTCACTAACAAGTCTCGACGTGTAGACAAGCCCGGCTCCATTCGGTCTGCGTCGATAAATCATGTTAAAACACGCTCGCCAATGGCTTTCCTTTGTATTCAAAAACAGACAGCCGGCTTCTGCCTGGAGGGTGAATAACAGGTCTCAACATGCATTACACCCCCTCCACCGCCGCGTGACGTCACCGTCTACAGTACATAAGGAACGCCGGCAGCCAGAGCGATAATTTATTGTTTTTTCAGTGTTCGTTCAGTGATAATCGAAATGGCTGATGATAATCGTGCATCTGATGTGAATGATTACTGGAGCGAGTGCGGAGAAGATTATTTTCACTACGTATACTTCCATACCGAAACATGCAATGGTTTAATGCATTCAGCGTTGTGTACTCAACCATCGCATCATGATCAGATGACTACACTGGAAGTGTGTACAGAGAGCTGTCCTGTTTATCGAGGAGCGAACATGTAAGTAATATACATATTTCTATAACTCGGTAATATATTGTACGCATGTTAAATGAAATCTAAATTGAAATTATTTTATTCTTTCAGTGAAAATCGCATGGGTGATGATGTGGAGGATCTTAGCGATGTCGATGAAGTTGACGATGTCTTCGTCTCGAAACATCTAGCTGAATGTGATACAGAGTCGTGCACCGGATACATGCATTCTGTACTTTGTACTAACCCAGCCCAGCATGAACGCATGACATCCTTCTTCCTATGTAACGACAACTGCGAGGTCTACCAGCGCAGGAAGAGAAAACTCGAGTAAGTAGAAGAAATGTTAAATTACATATTCATTTACTGCTTCTAATGCTACTCTGTGTCTAACCTAAAATTAAATTACTACAGACTGCGAATGACTGCGCCTAAGGTACCGGTGCCAATGGAAGAGTTGGATCCTGAGAGACGCGATGTCGATATAGTGGAATATCCAATCGCAGAGCGCCATACGCAGCCTATGGATGAGGATGCCGCTCCACTACCCGCCATTACTACTACTACCCCTGATGATAAAGCTACGAGGGTACAGGAGTGGATAAATCAGACGACTCCAGATTGCTCGCACGAGATACACACAGAGTCGTGCAAACCCGTGAAGTGAGTATTACACTCTTTGATAGTACTTTTTGTGAGACAAGGGGAGAGGATTTTTCTAATATATGTATTTTCTCTTTCAAGCGCATGAAATCATTAACTAAACCTATTTCTAACATTGTTTTGAATATATGTTGCAGGGGTGTGAGGAGGGAGCGGAGGAAGAGGCAGAACGAGACTGGGGAGAAAAAGCAGAAGAGAAGGTGTAAGAGGAGGATCCTCAACGAGGGTCCTATGGTCTTCTTATTCATTGAAGATACCCTGCATTCGCCAGAGGAGCATGGAGAATCGATCACATGCGCTTGATGACGTCAGCACCTCCCCCTCCCATTCCGTGAACATTGGACTACACTATGACATCCCCTCCCTCTACATAAATTGTGAAAGTGATAAATCATTTGTTTATATTACAAAATCAGACTGGGATATAATATCCAAAAACATTCCAATGATTGAAGATTACCTACGCCAAGAAAAAAAAGTTTGCGTGTGATGAATATTGTGACAATGTAATTTATGCATACAATATTACTGTATTTTTTGACCATTCAATTCATTTCATAAATACTCGTTTAAATAATAATGTAATATCTTTAGGCATTGAAGGTGTAAGGAACCTAAAACGGCTATTGCCCTATATTGAAAGACATTTGAATATTTTAAATGATTTCTGCAAGTCAGGAGCAATTAGTTTTTCAGGGAGTAGGAGGGGGAGAAGGAAAATGCTTGAAATGTATGCTAAAGTCAATAAAAGATTGTTTTAGTATATGAATTCAATTTATTATTCATAAACCTATCCTAGTACATTCCTTCACAAAAACCATTCACCCAAACATATGCATAATTATATAAGTGCTTACATCACGTGAGAAAGAGGTTTGTAGGTAAATACTTTGTCACGTAGAACCAGACAGTACAGTGACGTCTGGGCTGGTATATTTGCAGATGCTTGAATCTCGATTCTGATGTTCACAGCTCCATTTATAATCTCCTCGGGTTGGTGAGAACAGTCTATTACGAATAATGGTGTACGGTGAAGAAAATCCTTTCTCTTCAAGAGGGGATAATTATCTCTTTCATAATAGGAACTTTGAAATTTACAGTACATTTCATATAGTGAAGCAAACTTTGAATGTTTAAAGTCCAAGTTCAAATCATGGTAGGGATAGCATTCACTGTTGAGGAATAGTCTCAAATTAGTAATGTTGCAGTGATCAAGCTCGGAACTGTTCTTGCTATAATCACCCAATCTTCCAGTCTGCGCACACACTATGATGAAGCGAGGTTTCTCGAGCTTAGATGTTGTTGCTACATTCCACGTGAAAGATCTTGTCTGGGGTACAGCAGGCTGGGTATGAAGATCCATAGATCGAAAGGCAAGGTGTAGAGGTTTATCAGACTTGACAATTTTTAGAATGTGAACTCTTTCAGCATCGGAAAGACGAATTACAGGCATCCTCCATTCGATTCTAGTTAACTTTACATTAGCTTCCTCTGCATTCGAACTCAGGACACAGTTTCTGGAATCTTTGGATCTTATAAGAATCAATTCAAACTTGCTGTTGAGTATAAGCTCCTTGTGGTCATCAGCAAATCCTAGGAGCATCGAGAGAGGGACTACAGCATTGAAAGCTCAATTCGTCGCGTGTACTATATCAACTTCTTCACCAGGATAGGCCCATTCAGCATTCAGAAGCCGATTCGACTCCATAGGGTTGAGAGTCTCATAATTTCGCATAGTTGTAGCAATTCCAGGATACCTTGTTCTGTCTATAGTTGTAGCATTCATATCTAGACTATCTCATCAAACATGAAGGCTATAGCATTATTAGTGAGCTTCGCTGTAGTAGGGGATCCATCTACCTTGGTGAGAGCACCTTCGATGTAGAGATAACTCTTGTTAGGTAGCGTATACAAATCTTCAGCTTGGCATGGTATTCTAATTTCATCGTTTACATCCAGAGCGGAGGTGTTGTATGGAAGAAAAATATGCTCCTCCTCCTTGGTGATCTTGTCGTCAAAGGCTGGAACTTCTGTCACGTTTAAGATGTCCATTATAGCGTCCTGTAACCTAACCCCTCGAGGAACTTGCGGTTAGCACGTGCTAACTCCTCGGAAGCTGGAGAGGTAGTATGCTTCGAACGTGGTGTACGTCGTCTATTATAGTATTTGCGATGTCTTTTAAAGTGTATTGCCATTGCGTCTTATGTGGAGTCTTGTAGTGATAACCTCGTTCCTGAAGTTGATCGCCTTTCCGTGTTGATGTACCACTCGAATAGTGATCTGGTCTATATAGTTTGTATCTGTGACAGGTAAATATATCGGGTTCGAGGGTTTTTGAGAGATATGATAGCCTGGTGGAACAGAAGGGAAAAACTCGTAGAGCGAATGCCCGCTTTTACCATCAATGAAAGAGCCTGTTGCAATACTGCACTCCACACGTATGATACTCACTTTAAATATATTCACAAGATTGTCAGATTCAAACGCTTCTCCAGCAGGAATTATTTTAGTGTCTGTGAATCCTAGAAGCGAAGCAATAGATCTAGCCTTAGAAAAGTCTATTGTATAAAGACATTTAATCTCAGCCTTCATTGTATTATTGTTAGGCCTTATAAAGAAGACTTCATCATTCAATCCTAGTTTATTCTTTATAAACGCATTGATATCGGCAATCTCGTAGGTTCCATGTGGGATGACAATGGTTTCAGGTTTACCATTATGAATATAATGAAATCTATTATTACTTTCATCGACATTTGGTATTGAATAGAATGTTTCAAAATTCAAGAGAGCAATCTCATAATGACCTGGAGGATCTAGCTGTAGAGGCGGGTTTAGATACGTTGAAATAACAGTGTCTGGCCCACTCACTGTAACTGTATAACTCATCTTGACGATGTAGCAGCTTCTAAGATAAAAGAAATTGCAAGCACAAGTGCCCGCAGATGACTGAATCGAAATTCTGGGATCTCTGTGTATTATAGTAGATTTTAACACCTTGCAGATATTTCTCAATCTCAGGAGGCAGTTTCAAATTACCGAAACTATCAAAGTAGTATGCGACATCACCTTTCCTTATAGCAACCCAGTGTGTTCCTTCATTATCTGAGGTATCGAGATTGGTAATAAGTCTCTCTTTGAAGTGTGGTTTTAAAGGAAGTTTGTCAATCATATAAACTCCTCTAAAGTAAGGAAATTTTAAACGTTTAGAATAATATTCGATGGCTACGTTACTTAGGGCTTCCTCCGGTATATGTACAATCCTCTTCCAGCGTTTTTTGACTTCTTCTTTAAACCCTTGCCTTTAGATCCTCTTTTTTTCAAAGACCTTGCTATTTTAGATGCAGCGGCTAAAGACGACATCAGCGGCATTGCAGGTAAGAATCCTCCTTTATTCCTCTTCTTACACTTTCTCTTTCGGAGTCCCTTTCCTCGGGTCTCCATCGCCTTGTTATGCCTCGCAACGTCTGCTAAGTGCCTATCAGCAGCCTTTTTTTATTGACTGCAGAGGCTATCTGAGCAGCGCCGCCTGCTGCAGCACCTAAAGCAGCAATGATGGGTATCAAGGGTAAAAGCCCTCCTCTCTTCTTCTTCCTCTTTCCGGCTCCCACTGCAACCTTTCCCTTCATGATTGTAGTTACTATCCTTGCAGCTAACCTTTCACCAAAAGTTGAATCTGATAACTGCACACGCTTCCAAGCCTTCTCTGCAAGAATCTTATCCGCTATTTGTCTTGAAGCGGTGTCCTTATTCTCAGCGTACGCGATGTCGTGCTGTTTACAAGCTTCGTCTAATTGGTTAATTCCGGGGTCTCCTCTTTTTAGACCTTTTTCTAATTTAGTACCAGGCCCACAATATCAATATCCAGGTAAGTGAGCTTCAAAGGGGAGCGAATTAATTATGGAATTAATAATTCCTGAGCCACGCTTATACTGCAACGACCTCCCTCGCTTAGCTCTCATGATATACTAAGCGAGTAATTGCATGCATTAGCCCTTTTATATCATTGCATTCAATCATTAACTACTTTACATCCGGTAATATATAAATATCGCACATACATTTTATAAGTTAGTTGTTAACATGGAGCTTGTTAAGCAGCACTGCTATCTACCTATTCAGGTATTAGACTTTGAAAGTGACTTTAGAAGTGATCGTCATGGCAAGTTATTTCCATCTAATATCAGAGCTCTTATTTTAGGGAGCTCCAGTGCAGGGAAAACAAACGTATTACTCAATATGCTACTCCATGAGAATGGACTACGTTTTGAAAATTTATATATTTATTCAAAGTCTCTCTATCAACCAAAGTAACAATACCTAATTAAAGTGCTTGGAAACATCGAAGGTATAGAAGTGAACTCCTCGACAAGGGAGATGATGTTTTGCATCCTTCTGAAGTCAAAGAAAATTCAATCTTTATATTTGATGACGTCATCACTGAAAAGCAGGAAAAAGATAGCATCCTTTTACAGTATGGGTAGACATCGAAATGTCGACTCTGTATATCTAGCGCAGTCCTTTGCTAAAGTTCCAAAACATTTAATTCGCGATAATACATACATGATAATAGTCTTCAGACAAGACAATTTAAACTTAAAGCACATTTACGAAGATTATGTAAATACCGACATGACCTACAATGAATTTAAAGATCTATGTAAGAGCGTTTGGGAGAGTGTATCAGAAGGAAGACCCTTTGTTGTGATAGTTCCTGAATTTCACATGAATGAGGGGCGATATAGGAATGGTTTTGATGTATATATTAAGCTCGACAAAAAAGAAAATGACCATTCGTAGTTAATCATGAGCATCGATAGGTTCGGTTCTCAGAGAACTGGGCCAGTTAGAAGAGTGTTTGATCGTTTTATCATAAATAGAGATGTCAAAGGAAACTATCACTTCAAGAATAAGAGATTGTGCAATGTTCACGATCCTGAAGATAATCATGATGCCTCCAATAAGAATTATGTGGATGCTCTCGAAATTAGGATGCACGATTTCTCTCAGCAAGCTGCTAACAATGTTGAGGTTATGGCTAAGACACTAATCGATGAATTGATTTCAAGATATATCCTCAAGAGAGATAAGCAAAATAACATCGTGATCGATAAAGTTAGATTGAAGGTATTGCTAGATCCTGTTCACGATAACGATGTTGTGAATAAAAAGTTCATCACTGGATAAGTCAATTCACGCACGCAGTCGAGAGATGGTAATGGTAACATTATATTCGACAATAAGAGAATCACTGATATAGCAGATCCTCTCGGAGATACGGATGCTGTAAATAAAAGATATGCTAGAGCTATGATCATTAGGAAATCGAACGAGACGCGACAGCAGTTAAACAGGTACTTGCCAAAGGAAATCGAGATGCAAATAGGTAAGAAGTTGCTAGACATCACAGCAAATCTGAATAAAACTACGAGTAAAGTGGATACTCTAACAACCTCTACAAAAGACAGAGTGGATTCTGTAATGGACTCTATTAAACAAGTTACCGCAGAGCTTGATAGAGAAAAAACAAATCTTCAGAATCTTTGCAATCAGAAAATTAGTAATTTAGAAAAGTTAGCGATGAAGCAAGTTTCAGATTTAGAGGCTACAGTCAGGAAGTTAAAGACAGAGGTTTTGAATACTCTCAAAACTGATTCCTGCAATGATAAACTTAAGAACGTGGAGGAAAATGTAAATATGATGATGGACGCCTACAAAACTAATATGCAGCAAATGACGAGTCTAGAAGAATCAGTCAGAAGCCAGTACGCTAATACGGAAATCTTTGCTGAAGCGTTCAAGACACATATACAGCAGCATAAGAAAGAAACCGAGCAACTGAGAACTTTGATAGAGATGTTAGCCAGGGCTATCGACACGTTGAGAGCTCAAGCTGGACGCAGACTATAAATTGAAGGTAATCGTCTATTTTCACATCATTTGTAAGATGGATAGTGAAAGCATAAGACTTACAGAGTCTGTAGCCGAGCATACCAGGGCTGTAAAAGAAAAACTGAGAGCTCTAAAAGGTCTCAGGTTTGAGACTCAGCATGTCATGTCCAAAGTTTTTAAGCCTGTAACCGCCCCCCTCAAGGATATTTTGGACACTCAACGAGGGATGACTGTGAAGACTGTCAAGAATGCAGATGGTGATTCTACAAGTATTTCTACTTACCTTCAGCACGTTCGCTCAAAAGACAAGGATCGTATTGATACATTGTACGGTGTGAGATATCAGGATGGAAGTTATATGCTTGGAAATAAAGATATTCATTTTATAAATAATCAAATATTGATAGGCGATGAAACGTATGAGTCTACCGCTGGTTTGACGGAGCTCATCTTTAAGCGAACACCTCAGATTTCTGCATACACCAGTGAAGACTTGGAGACGTACGCTAAGATTATGAAAAGTACTTTTCATCATAGAAGTGGTTACACCAGACACGGTCATTTGAAATCTGGTAAATCGTATAAATACAAGAATATAATACGCCCCTTGCTCAATACACATTCAGGTCTAGGACTGGCATGGAAGGAGCATAAGCCTGATAGGGAGGTTGACTACGTTTTCTGGAGAAATCCTAACACATTAGTGAATAGACTGAGGCTACTTATTGCTTCGAGGGACGCTGGTAATAATAGTCACGCTCAAGAGATTGAGGAAATTATCCGGGAGTTGAAAGCATCTAAAATTATAGCATGCCCGCCAGACAGAATATCGCCAGAGAGCTTCACGGATCGGCGAGGAGGAACTATTTACGACCCAAAATTATAAGCAAAGGTATGAATGATTTATTACAAATTGATTTGATTGTTCAGATACCATATGCAAGAGTGAACAAAAATTTCAAATACATTCTGATCGCAATCAACTTTTACTCTAAAATGGCATATGCAAAACCCGTAAAGGATAAGGGCGGAGTTAATGTTGCAAAGGCCATGGAGGATATATTAGAAGAAATGGATGTCCCTCCCCGGAATATTCAAAGTGACAACGGGAAAGAATTTTATAACAAGTTCTTTAAACGATTAATGTTTAAGTATAATATTAACCACTACAGCACCTATACCAATGTGAAGGCTGCGGCTGTTGAACGTTTAATTCGAACCTTGAAGAATATGATGTACCGAGAGTTTTTAGTCCAAGCCTCATACAAGTGGCTAGATCTTTTACCTGGAATCATTGTAAAGTACAATGATACTTTTCATTCAACTATCCACATGAAGCCTAATGAAGTGAAAAACAACGATCTTCTTCTTACTGTGTATAATTATAATCAAGAACGAAGAGAGAAAAAGGCTTCAAGGAAGTTTAGTGTTGGTGATTATGTCAGGATATCTAAACATAAAGGACATTTTGAAAAGGGTTATGAATCTAACTGGAGCGTTGAAATCTTCAAAGTATTTCGTGTGAATCGTACCAAGCCTACAACATAAATACTAAAGGATAGGAATGGTGAAATAATAAAAGGTGGCTTTTATAGACATGAACTAAAAAAGACTAACTATCCTAACACATATTTAGTAGAAAAGGTTATACGTAAACGTGGAAACAAAGTTCTTGTAAAGTGGTATGGTTTTGCAGATACTCAATGGATTGATATAAAGGATTTGGTGTAATGTGTGAAGAATTAATAAAGACTAAAGTTTTATGAATGTAGAATCAGGAGTATTTTTATTTTAAAAAATCCTTCATATTTTTTTCTTTTTTGAGGGAAAAATTATTACATAAAAACCCTCATACACAATTTAAAATAAACATATACACTATTAACATTATCGAAAGGGAAATTAATATATAAAAACCCTCGCATACTTTAAATGAATATATACGATAATATCATTAGAGGGAAAAATTATTACATAAAAACCCTCACAAACAATTTAAAATAAACATATACACTATTAGCATTATCCGAAGGGAAATTAATATATATAAAAACCGTCACATACTTTAAATGAATATATACAATAACATCATTAGAGGGAAAAAATTATCAGATAAAAACCCTCATACACAATTTAAATAGATATATACAAAATTCAGATTGAAAAAATAAAAACAAGAAATCTTCAAATATTTACATTATATACATATTTACAAGTTTAGGCACTAGCAATCACCAGGTCTAAGGGAATAATGGCCCCACGCTACAGTCTTATAGCTTCCTTCCATCAACTTCCTCTTATCGTCACCCCCCTTCAATGCCAATTTGTTTGTCTCAATGGTGTTAATTTTGTGATTTTTACTCCGAAATGTTTTTTGTACCGAATAAATTTTTAGACTATGGTCCTTTAAGCACTCAAAATACTGGCCGAAATCGATTTTATCCATACCCGCCCTGGTGATGCCCTTAGCTTTCTTAATTGTCTGCCCTCCATATCTGTATGCGTATAACTTTGCTCTTATACCGACATACTCCTCCATAACCAAGCCGCCCAATTCATCCTTGAACAAACCAATCTTTTTCCTGTTGGCTTGCTTAATACCATATGGATTATCCTTTTCAAAGTTTGAAGTGTCGAAATACTGTGGGTTCTCCCTGATGAATTCATAGATATCAGAACTCGTTTCAAAAATGAACGAGTCTGTATCCATGTAATTCAGCAGCAAGTCTTTCAAATTTGGTTTCATGATATTATAAAAGAAGTCATACATGATAAATTTTGAAATGTCCAAAATTGCGTGTCCTATGTAGATTGGTTTGTTCATATGCACCTCCTCTCTGCCCAGTTCGATTCCTACAAGATTTTCTTCAAAAATTATGGTGCGTAGGTAAGTGCTGCGTGCTATCAACTTCTTTGCCTGTTTCCAGGTTCCAACTATTTTGAAATCGGTGTAATTTCTCACATTTTCTATAAATTTTCCATATACGGCGTTATTCATGTTTTCCAAAGGTTTTGTCCGAATTTTGATTTTTCTTGGGCTCTCTTCTCGGTGTTGACTTCGATATATGTCTTCAGCCGGTTAGACTGGTCGTAGGACACCACCCTATGAATATGTCTCACAGTTAGCCCCTGCTCGATACACTGCTGCATCATCCTGTAGTGCAAGACATATTTGCTTTTCTTTTCTAATGTTGCTAGCAGTTTCTTGTATTGGCCATTCGGTGGTGTCGCGCTCTGTGGGCAGAAAGGAAGCTCGTTGTGGGCGTCGTGGATATGGTCGGGGTATTCGATATCTGCTTCTAGCACATAGCCAGTCCCTGAGTCTTCTTTGATTTCTGCGAAGTTTATGCTGTCAATTTCTTCTCTGGTGAGCCATTTCAGATTCTTGTATGGGAGGGCAGATCCCATAGAGGCTCCATATAAGTTGTTTATGTCCCAATAGGACAGGTGTTTAACAGGAGCATGCTGGTCAAAGTTGGACATGTACCTGTGGTTAGCTTTGGTATAGCCCTTCACCACTGTGCAGTCCGCCTCTAATTCCCGACTCGAAAAATTCCAGCATGCTCTTGTCGGATATTAATGAAAGTTTCGCCTTTGTTATCTTCAACATAGCGTCAAAGGCGAGTCCTGGTAATGTATAAAACCATGCTGGGTCAAGTTTATACATTCCCAGGATGAGATCTCGAAACTTTTCGAAAATATCCGCCAAGAGCAGTATATCTGTTTTCAGATATAGATCGCTGTATTCTCCGAGATTCCGGATATTAAAGGTATCCCAGACTTTTACAGCATGCCTGTATTCCTCGTCGGTGATGTGATTGTCAGTGAGAGCGCTGTAGAAGGCGTCCTTCGGCGGTAGAGAAATTTCCTCGAGTTTTGCAAGGCTTGACACATAATCATAGGGAAATATCCCCTTGCTCTTTGCCAGCTTAAAATGCTCATCAACAGGATATTCTGCCCTTGTTATTTTAAAGTCACTCTTCTCCAGCATGTCAGCCAGGCTGGACAGCTTATCGTCAAGAAACTTAAAGCTGTCCAGAAACCTGAAGCTGATGTTCCTGTACCGTTTGCTAAACGCTATATACCTTTCACCACTTTGAGCGATGCACGATATGGGCTTATTATCATATGCCAGGCGTCTTATCAAGAAGTGGCTGTCATAATTAGATAAACAATGAAAAAAGATCGGTATGAAATCAGGGACCTTTCTATTCAAATTGCATCTATTATGAGCAGCACCCAGATATTCACCAGTCACATGATCGTGATCCCTCACGCGCAAATCGCCCATAGTGAAAGCGGCAAGGCATATATGACAATCAGAGGCATTGTCAAAATTCTGTTGCTCTTCAAGGGTTAAATCCATGGGTTTAGGATTGGAATACACATCGATGACGTCATCAGCAATTGATTTTAATTGCTTGATAAAGTCATCGATGGCATTTGGACCTCTGAAGAGAAAGAATTTAGACAATGCCTCGTCATGCCTACATACCACCTTCAAGGCAATAGACATTGCTTCATGCTCTTGAACGGTTCGGGTCCAACTCGAGTTGCTTGAGGGCTCGCAAGAGTGAACCTTCGCCAGAACAGATTCAATGTCAGCGTATTTAACAAATGGTACAGGGACGCTTTTGGAGAATGCTTTAAATTCAAGGTACTCATCCTGTTGAGGCATTTTAACCAATTGGCATTTTCCACATCTTAATCGGTGCGTTTCCAGAGCCTTTTCATTGGTGCATCTCTTGAGGCATGCCTCACATGTCCATATTTTACCGTTATGCTTCGTTACTTGACTCCTTACAAGTCTGGACAAGTCTTTAATTATACAGTAGTGGGACTTTTCCCCCTGGTCAATATATAACAGATTGGTATGGTGCTGCTTCTTTTCAGCTGTTTGGTATAGAGGAATAATGTTGTCATTCTCCTACTCCATACCAAACACTGAAATGGATACTCCATTGTTCTGCTTTTCAAAGCATTCAATTTGATGTAGGGGTACCGGAAATTCAATACCTTCATAATTGAATGCTTTGAAAAGCAGTTCCTCGGGGTATACTGTGGTTCTCTGGCCATCGCTTTTAACAGGGTATTTAGAGGCGAGCATGCACCATGCAAAGCAGTAATTGTCTTTGTTCTGGATGTTTATGACTGCATGTTTTTCGCAATTTTCTGTGGCAATTCAATGTATGATGCGGCGTGTAAGGGATCGTAGTAAGTAGAGCTGAGTACCAGGCCGGGTATGTCTAACAAAGACTTCGATGATGCTCCCCCCTCAAATTTAGAAATGTTTTCTAAAATATCCCCCGCAATTGAAGAGAAGATCTGATTGAGATCGCTTGACGGAAGTATCAGCACAGGCTTAGAATTAAAGAAGGCGGAAAAGCGTGCCTCTTCATCAGGTTTGTGGATTAAATATTCAAGTTCCATTGAAAAATTCATCTTTAATCCAGTCCTGCTTTTCAGCAAAACGTTTTCCGCTTCTTTAATTACAAGCTCCTTGCATTCATCTAAAAAGACTCTGGGGTCCAGTATTTTTAATGTATTTGCTATTTTACCATTAAAAATACGTCCCTTGAACGCCGATTGGATGGAATTGCATTCAAGTCCCTGGCAACTGCTAGCACTAACCTTGGCTTTTTTGATTGTAAGCTGCTCCATCCCGTCCGATGTCGGTCCTCTCTTTCCATTCCTAGGTTCTACATCATTGGATGATTAGGAGGAGGTTGACGGTGCAGCGGCTTCATCGTTTGCGCCTGAGGAGGTCGATGGTGCAGCGGTTTGATCGTCTGCGAATGAGGAGGTCGATGGTTCACTGTGTATAACTTCCTCCAGAGTGTCGAGTGATGAGGAGGCGGACGGTGCAGCGGTCGTGTCTTCATCAATCTCCTGTGATATTGACTCCAGTTTTGCTAGGTCCATAGATGGCTTCCAATGACACCCAGATAATTTCCTGGAATAATAATAATAATCCTCCGAAATAAAGTCCAGTTCCTGGAAATAATAATAATAATAGTAATAATAATAATAACAATAACAATATAGAATGTGTAAAAGAACTTCATAAAATGTTGAAAAATATTCTTACCGTTCGGTGCTTGCTGCATGTATGGGGCAGGGCCCCACCCCTGCTAAATTGGTACCAGGAAGGTCTGGAAACCTGGGGGTGGCGGAGCAGCGGTCGCGAAGCCTGGTGGTGCCGGTGCAACGGTCGCGAAGCCTGGAGGTACCGGTGCAGCGGTCGCATGTTGAGCGATGCCGCCTCCGAAATAAAGTCCACTTCCTGGAAAAAATAAATAATAATAATAATAGTATAGCATGTTGTTTAAGTACAGAGTTCTAACGAATCTATATGCTATACGTGAAAAATACATGTTTTAAACACATGCGTGAAAAATACATGGCATTCTGGGAGACCGAAAGAGTTATGTGACTGCATATGGGGTGAGAAACTTCCTTTAAATTTATCCTTTTCTCCTTATACAATCCAGAACTCTATGCTGTCGTAGGAAGGGCTTTGTGTGCTAGAATCGGCATTGTATACCTACTATTAAATAATTTTTAGTTACAATTGCTCAAACACCAGTCTGTAAATTCTTACCGTTCAAGTGTTGCTGCATGTACGGGCCAGCGCCCCATCCATGATGATTTGGCACCAGGAAGGTTTGGAAGCCTGGTGGTGCCGTTGCAGCTGTCGATGGATGGCCGATCACAAAATAAAGTACACTTTCTGGAAATAATAATAATAATAATAATAGTATAGCATGTTTTAAAAGATGATAATATGAAATGTTACATTAATTTTTTTAAAACACTGAAGAATGCTTACCATTCGACTGTTCGGTTGCCTGAATCATTGCGGTATTTGAGGAGCGATCCTGCAACCGGCGGTGGGTATCCTGCTGGAGCTGGATGTAAGCCTCAGCTATGTTAGTAGAACTGAATGCTGAAAACGTAAGTAATTTACGCGTTAGATTTTATTTATTTACTTAGTTTTTTTTAAAGAAAAGTTATATTATTAAGTTAATTTACTTTATTGCGAATAGCTTATATACAGAAATGTCACTGTATTTAACAATCAAAGAATTTCCATTACAAATAAAGCACGTGTATTTCTCGACAGTCATTGGAATTATCTCTTTTAACGTGATGGAAACAGACTGCAAGTATTTACTAAATAAATGCGCGAGAGGAATGAAACATTCACAGTGAATGTTCGACCAATGCATACAATCAGGAAGTCCACGGATCGATTACCGTCGGTTACCCTCGGAAGAAATTTTGTACTGCATTTACTATTCGATTCGGTGGTATTCAAGTAATTGTATTTTCTATTGAAAGGAATATAATTCACTCGGTGAAATCACGTGTTTAAACATTTAGAATACCAAGTTTGCTTAAAATGAAAACTTAACTAAACTGATTACATTTTTTGAGAATTTGCGCAGCTAGATATTAACTGTGGAAGTTCAACTATTTGCGTATAAATGTCTCGACATTGAAAACAAGAATGCAACTACAAATTAAAATATAAAGGTAATAATTTAACTTTTAAAGTAAATGAAGTGTTTTTTACAACTTACCAGACATGATGTTCGATGAAATTTCACGTTGAAAGAGTAAGGTTTGCAGAGGTCTTAGCTCGTTGATGTCAGCGGAGAAACTGTAAGAATCTCTGGTGAAGCAGCCTTTTTATAGTGCTCTTTTGCAATATAAAAATGTATGCGGGAAAGTTTAAGATATATAATACAGCGATTTTGATTGGCTACTCCAAACCTTCGAGTAGAAGGAGAGGGAATGCTAGCCTCGCACAGGGGCATTTCGTAAGCAAGCCTAAACCTGTTATGGGGAAATCCATCGATCACGCCACCTCTCCTTAAGGGAAATGTTTCTGCATATGACGCTAGAGAATAAAAAATATATTCTATTTTTTACATGTACCGCTAAAATTCATTGGTAATTATTGTTACATTACCAAAATAATTCACCCAAGTATTAAATTTGAATTGTCCGTATGCAATCAAAGAATTATTCTAACACGATATGAATGTGAATGGCGACACTGAGGTTAGCACCAAGGTATTATTTAGTAATAATTTTAAAGTGAAAAATAACGAAAAAGAAGGTATTGTTACTGTTGATATAATTTTCCTTGTAAGATTACACCTCGTTTATAAAAATCGTTAATGGGTAGACTATGTATTCGTAGACCTCCATGCAGGTTCTAAAGTCGGCTAGGGTAGTCACCAGGAATCGAACCGCTGAACTCTCCTGTTCAAACCTCGCACGTTACCACAACTTATTGTTACATTACCAAAATAATTCGTCAAAGTATTAAATTTGAATTGACCGTTTGCAATCAAAGAATTATTCTAACATGATATGAATGTGAATGGCGACAATGAGGTTAGCACCAATGTATTATTTAGTAATAATTTTAAAGCGAAAAAATAACGAAAAAGAAGGTAATGTTTCTGTTGATATAATTTTCCTTGTAAGGCTACACACGCGCTTATAAAAAATCGTTAATGGTTCTAAAGTCGGCTAGGGTAGTCACCGGGAATCGAACCGATGAACTCTCCTGTTCAAACCTCGCACGTTACCACAACGTAATTTTTATCAAAACAACCTTTAAACACCTTTTACCCCTGTTAAATAAGGCTGTTATTCATAAAATTTTTTATTCGTCTATAGTAAAAAGCTTTTAAACAAATATGGTTCGATCTCTCTGCTGGAATATTCAAAAAATATCTCTCGAAGGGAGGGGTATTTAAAAACCTTCTCGTCCTATGTTTACTAAGAGAATAAGCCAATCTTTCTAAATGGAATAAATGAAGAGTGACAAGGAATGCGTCTTGTTTAGGATAGCCTCCATATTTCATTATTTATTTAGAATTAAACAAATGTTATTAGTCGTAATCGTTATACACGCGTAATAATCAACTTAACACCCGAACACATACGACAGCAACCAAAATGCGCAAGTCAATTCATATACAATTAATTAATAAAAAATATTTAATTGTATTCATCGATCAGCAAGACCATTATTTATTTTTAATAACCTATGTAATATTTAACTATAATGTTAACCGTATTTATTTATTTTTTTAATAACATATGTAATATTCACCTATAATGTTAACCGAATCATTTATTTTTAATAACATTTATAATATTTAACTATAATGTTAACCGTATTTATTTTATTTTTTAATAACATATGTAGTATTCATCGATCAGCGAGACGCTTGTTTATTTTTAATAACATATGTAATATTTCTTAAGTTGAATTCTTCCTCCCGCCCGAATTCTGAATACCTTATTCTTCATATCACTCTCGCCAAATCATATTTCTTTGTTTAACATTCCGTAAAAAAATCAGTTTAATTTTTGATATCATGCATGCAATTCTTGTATGTGAGTATTTAAATAATGACAAAGATACATTCGAATGCTTAAGTACAGAATCTATACAGTATGCGTTTAATTATAATTTCAGCGTAGAAAATATTGCTTCTCACCGTTTAATTTTCCTGACACTAGAGTCATATTCAATATTTTATTGAAAGAAATAAGAGCTATGAGGCTTAATCATTAATAATCTTCATGTAGAATTTATATTAATTATCGGGGAAAAATTGTTGTAGTAAGCTTAAAACATGGCTAGGCTTGGGTTTTCCACGGTTTGTGATGGAAATTCTGCGCAGAGGAAGTAGGAACCCATTAAGCTAATCATTAAGAAAATCTATTGTATCGCTTAAAGTTATTTACCCAGAGGGTCGGGGTTTTTCAGAGCACTTAGGAAACCAATTAAGATGTTTAATGTAGGGAAAAACGTCTGCCATTGTCCGCTAATGAGGGTATACAGGACCCAGTATGCGTTCTTCAAGTCTCTTAAGATGTTTAATGTAGCGGAAACGTCTGCCATTGTCCGCTAATGAGGGTATACAGGACCCAGTATGCGTTCTTCAAGTCTCTTAAGATGTTTAATGTAGTGAAAACCCCAAGCCATTAAGAGCAGGTACCAGGGAAAAACCCTACCGTTCCTGGTTTAACCGCTTCTTAAGTTTCATTGTATTAGACGATGCACAGCGGTCGCACTCGTGTTGTTTTTCGTAAAGGGTTCTCGTGTTAACGTCTCACTCTAGCTATTTACACCGTACTTTTCAGTCGGTTTTTTAATTCGTCTAAGCAATGTAATATTTTTATAAGCCCTCCGCTCAAAAGAAGAATTAAACATGTATTATTAGATGTAATAATTATATTCACCTAATCATTACCTTAACACCTCCATATACGAGAACAACCAGGTGCGCGAGTCAATTCATATACAATTAATCAATCAAAAACAAACTTAATTTTTTTCATCGATCGACGAGCCGCGTTTAATTTCAAATGCGATGTCATTAGTAGGTGTAAAATGGGGCTTAGCTCCAGATGCGCAAGTCAATTCATATACAATTATTTACATTAATCAATCAATAATACTTAATTGCATTCATCGATCGAGGAGCATCGTTTCATTAGAAGTGCAATGTGCGGACATTAGTAGTAATAAAATGCCGATTTTTTTTCAATAATATTTTATGCATGGACGCACATTACCTAATTGATTGACACAATTATGTACTCAAACGATTTGCCGACGGGTTGCAGGCATCGAGAAAACCATTCCCCTACCACACACCTCACCAGGGGCGGGATTTAGACAGGACGCTATGAGAGTGGGGTGACGTCGCCAGCGTATAGGAACAATACACCCTCTCCGACCTATCCGCAGGGGAACCAATCACACGGGAGGGATTTAGACAAGTCACAATGAGGGGGCGGGAATGTAACCAGCGTATAGGAACAATACACCTCTCCCACCTATCCGCAGGGAACCAATCAGACCGCAAAGGGGAGGGAGGGAGGGGGCGCGGGGCCATTGGCGTGCGACCTGACCACATGGGGGAGGGGGTAGGACGTGACGGCACAGACCCGGTCGGCATTAGGTAAGCGCACAAAGGGAGGGGCGGGGCCTAGCGACACGCGACCAGGCGGGAAACAGTAGCGCACAAAGAGGGGGCGTGGCTTGCCGGCATAGAACAAAGAATCTTATCAGTTGTCGGCATCTGTTTTTTGCGCCAGAACTCTCATAATATGACTACTAACATAGAAAAGAACTACATCTGAGAAAAGCCCAAAGTGCAAGAGAAGCCTTGAAATGTGAGAGTGGAAAAGCAGATGAAAAATATTGGTTTACCTTTGATCTAGAAAAGCCCTGGTTTTTCCAAAGCTTACGACATAAACTTAAACGTGTGCAACTTTGCTTATTACGATTTCAATAACTAAAAAGAATTTATGTATGTATGGCCAGAAGCAGAAGGTTCTCGGGGGTCGCAAGAAGCACATAATAAACAATCCAGAAGACCACAAGCATATTTTGACTTACTCAGATACATGCACGGGTCAGAATGAAACATAAAAACTGTATTGGCCCTGATTGAGCTTCTACAAAGCGCTACAGTCAAAGCGGGTATTATTGATTTAAAATTGTTAATACCTGGACACAGCTTTCTGCCAAACGACTGCGACTTCACTGTAATTGAATCTAAGGCGAGAAAGACAAAACATCTTCTCGCCAGAAGACTGACTGATACAATGTAATTCGTCACTGCAAAACCAAGAATTCCTTTTTATTATTTGAAATGAATCATAGTGACTTTTTTCCTACAGTGGCTCTTGAAAATGCAATAACAAACCGCCAGAAGACAATCGATGGCTTACCAGTAAATTGGCTAGACATACGATGGATTCGACTGGAGAAGTTACTGCCTTACACTTCACGGTACAATACCACTTTTTCCGAAGATTTTGCATTCCTTAGGGTGAATTTGAAGAAATCTACAACAGGTTGCCAACCTGAATTTGCCAATATAAACCAGGATGCCCTATGCTCAAGCATTCGTCCCATTACCAAGGAAAAGAGGGCGGATATCATGTCCCTCCTAAGGTATATTTCTCCTGTGAACCATGACCAGTTGTGAGGAACATAAACGGCCAAGTGTCAGAGAACTGTGATAATATTTATTGTGATGATCGGCCGCATTGGAAGTTAAGGTGAAATAAAAACTGGACTGTTTCAGTTGACAATGCGACTAACTTCTAAGAAAATACAAATGTGACACTGTTCTCCATTTCAGTGATTATCTGTGTTGTGTTTTCCTCAAATTTGTACATCGCACAAAATTATAATTACCATAGTAGCTTTATCATGAATAGAAATTTGAGTTACGATTACAGCTGTTTATCTCAATTCTCTCAGCTTCTGTTCTGTTTGGCCTCTGAATGGCACAAGCATTCACATAATTATATTTCAAGTACGGGGCCCCGGGGTAGCACAGTGGTTTCATTTCCGGCTCTCGTGCTGAGGATCCGGGATTCGATTCCCGGCTCTGATTTTAAGTCGGCCCTATCCACGCCTTCACCTCTGACTTGCTCATGTGAAGTATCCAACGTGGTTCGTAGTCCACGGTAAAAGCTGTAGGTCCTCTCATTCCACCACCATCCTCATCATCATCACAAACCATCGGAGGCAACGGAATTCCCCCCGCTGGGTGCTTCCACCTCTGAAATGGAATCATCGCTTGGTGGAATGGGGTATCCCCGAAGGTCATGGGTCGCATGGAGAGCGTTAGAAACGACGACGATGACATTTGAATACATTTCAGAGAAGAATGTTAGTGCCCTATGCCTATTACTTTATATGGTGAAATTCTTAAGATAATATTTATTTTAATGAATCATACCACTGACCTGAGAACACTAACCTACAGACTTTTATTGCTTTCAGTTTAAACAAATTTTTGTTGATATAAAAACCAATAGACGCAAAAATTACTTCAGTCAAAGAATGTGATACTCGTTAGTTATTTGGTATTTAAAGATTTGCATAGAATGTTTGAAAGGCACGGGATGAAAATGATGTAGTTTTAATACTTTAAATTAGTGAATGTGCCGAGAAAAACTGCCAACAAAATCAAAACTAAGTATACAACAATAAACAATTTTGGTGTAGTGTCATACTTCCATGCTATCAAGTAAAATTGTCTTATACCTCTACAATGCGAAAAATGAAGCTGAACTGTAAAAGTATCGTGTCACTTGTGTTTCTACAGAGTTTGGCCACTCCATTTGCAAGAAAAGAGTACCGACACCACCTTATATCTCGTAAGTTGTTATTCGAGACGCATTTCTAGCAGTTATTGCTTCTCAGTTTACGCTAGACAAGGACATAGTTATGTTAAGATAGCCCACAGACATACTCTATATCTTACGTGCATTTACTAGATAAACAAATTATTATCAGCATTGTGCGTAAATCTCGCTCGTCCTAATTTGAAAGAAAACAATACTTTTAACTACGAGGTCATATAAAGCATAAAGAAAAACAGCAGTATCCCAGAGAATGTTGGGACCTTTAAAAGAGCTAAAACTAATAGTGTACAAATAGCTGGAAATTAAAATCGTGGTTAAAAAATAACTTTCCCAGACGAAGTAACGCATCATTCAAATTAAGTGGAATATGTAAGCTGAAAAGGATATGGAACTTGTGCAGGTTCCTTTGACGTAGTGTCTTACATTCTTTCATGCGCTGTGAATTACAGTAAACTGTCATGGGTAAGCGAGAAAGCCGCGTGTGTGCAACTACAGAGATTTCGCATAGGAATAGACTTTTCTGTTCATTTGTTGTGGTTTAATGTATGGCTTCAGAAGTAAGTACTAAAAGAGTAATAGCATGCCGCAACAAGATGAGATGAAGCTACAAACTCCACCTCTAGTTTGTATTAGTTAATGCTCCGAGTCTGCACCTACCGTGTATTAATGAGAGACATGTGAGTAGAAGGTATAATAATTCTGGAATATTCATTAAGGGTATAGGAATTATCAGGTCAACCTTCCTCTCACTGTCAAACCACTTAGGGACGTGGGACTAAACACCTTCAGAGAAAAATGATCCTATTGATCAACTGCAATGCAAACGTAACCGAGTGGCATGGCTCAGGCGGTAATGCTCAGTCACCGGCGTGTGTCATGGAGAATGTCGGGTTGGCATTTCCACTTTCCTACCCTTACTGTGGTTTCTTCTTTACCATAGTACTAGTATCTCACCCGTGTTTGTGGCAGTCGTGACCTCTCTTCTATAACCCCTCGGCCTCATGCACAAGGGGACGGCGGCGGAGGTCCTTGAGCAAATTGAAAACATCAGATACCTGTCACCTACATCGCGGCGCATCGCTCGTGGCTGAAAAGCCCCGTGTGGCTTCTACCATTCATCTTTCCGTCCCGGAGGTTAAGCACCAACAAAATTTCTGTCAGCGTTGGAGAAATCCTCCTACTCGACTCCTCTAACCTCTAAGGGAAATGCAGGTAACTATTCTAACATCTACATTGTTGTAGTGTATAATAAAATTTAACAAATAAAATGATTTTTAGGAAAACTGTTAATACTATAATTATACACGGAATATTATCCGAAAGAACACGCGGTATATTGAAAAACAGTACATTTTATCAATTCAGTAAAGCGCGTTGTAATTTTGGATTCATTACTGTCATTCTGATTACCATCGAGGACAAAATGATTCAGATCGTGTAACAATCATAAGCTTGTGTACCGTTAAATATTTTACTTCTGCTTTGATTATCGGATTAAAAACATTACACGACACATACGTTGCGCAGAGAAAGGCGAGAGAGAGAGAGAGGGAATAAAGGAGCGAAAAGAAGAGAGAGGGAGGAAAAGGTGAGAGATAGTTTGGTGAGGTAGAATGGGCATACTTAGAGAAAGGGGAGAGACAGAAAATAACCTCTACCAATAACGCAATAAACAATAGATCTGTGGTATCTGTAGTAGGAACATGATGGTTTTCCAAAACGCTCTCCTACCTTTGTTGATATGAAAGACTGAGGTATGTTAGTTTCCAATTATTGATGTTGACATTTTCTCCCAATCCATGTCGAATCTGAATGCTGGTCGTTTAGGATTTTAGAGATTCTAGACCGATGTTCATTAGCAGAGCCCACGGGTGGGCAGAATGCAATGTAAGAGGAACAAAAGATCCTTGCAAACCATAAAACGCCTGCATCAGAAATGCAGCCGAAAATTAAAACTGGATAAACATGCTGAATATATACTAATAGCTAAATCGACAGCCCTTGCTTCTCGCAGATAAATTACTTATACTCTTTTTTAATGTCATTTGTTCGTCAAATATTGTTCAAAAACAAATAATAAAAACAAAGGAAAAAAAGAAGCAAACAAAGAACGTAAACGCAGAAAAGCCTACTAATTTGGGACACAATATATGAGGCTACTATTTATGGAATTTTTTAAACGTCTTTATCGTAGAAAATGTTACAGATATAGCAATTTTGCATATATGAATTGCATCTGCCTGCAGCACACACTTGGCAAAGCCACGAGTGTTTCATATTCCTCCAGCAGACATGTTGAGACGCTCTGGAGTGCAACCGGGCACATCGAGGCAATAACATGCTAACAGCTTCATAAAAGCAGCACATGACAAATACTCCCCATCTTTCTCCTAGGCTTTCAATCCCCGAGCAGAGACCAAGCACACGAGCATGTTTTCGAAACTAATCAGTCTTATATCGCTGTGCACGAGTAATTGGTGTGATGGTATTGATCCGATTGGTGGAGGATATACCTCCTCTTGCTGGTGAGGACAAGAGAGGAAACGCCATATAAGTTGAAGTGTCGTTGACAGTAAGACTGTTCTTAGTCTAAATTAATGTATTTTATACAGCGCATTGTAGCCGGAGGCTAAACCTCCTTTCAGCCAAACCTTGACATATTTTGCAAACGCGGCTGGTATTAACAAAGGAAAAAGAGCCAGTGTTAATGACACCTAATTACTCCATTAATATTTTGTTCCTTCTTGTCATGGTTTTCTATTCAGGTGCTGAAAGTGAATATTCGGTGTTAAGAAGCTATTTATATCCGTAAATAATAATTATTATTATTATATTATTATTATTATTATTATTATTATTATTATTATTATTACATTTATTATGTAATTAATATCACCTATAAGACTCCTAACTAATATACAGGATTAGTGACATACTAGAGCATAGAAAGTGTGCAAAAGACTTTGACCTCATACTGGGGAGTTATCTCCCTCTCGTTGCACCAATTCATGAAGTTTATAGCCTTTATGGTAATAAAAACACTAAATACAGACCTGACAATGGAGACGTGAAAGAAAGGGAAAACATTAGCTGCCCTTCCACAGTTGGTGAGCAGACAAGTAAGCTTGTGAATGTCTCACTGTGACGTTAGGAGGAAGCTGAGACGCAGAACACAATACCACCGAACCAGATGGCTCCCGTGTAACGTGCACTGCACGCCATTTCCCATCATTTCGCTTCCCCCTTTCATGTTGCAGGGTAGTCATAGCGGCTGTGCAGTGTCGGTTGGTGTCTTAAAGTTGGCGCAGATGTCTGTTCATTGGAAAGTTCCTCTCAACCCTGCCCGATGGCAGTCTTCTCTGAGCCGCCTCAGTGGGCCGAGTCTCCCCGGTTGCGCTAGAGGGAAGCCTTCTCTGAGCAGCTCTCCGGTGTGACCGGATCATCAAGCTTGGAATTGTTAGGGACCTCTGCGAGTCTGTCAGCTTGCCTACCTGCGGCCAATACCCTATTGCGGTTGTTTCACTTCATTGTTTCCCCTGAGGTGGTAAGCACAAAAGATCCGCGTCGGGTCGAGGTGACCCATCCGTTTTCTGGTCAGCATCATAAAACACAACAGTTTACAGTTCAGCATGCTGAACGTGAGTTTATGTTACACGGCAACTCAGTTCTTCCAAGTCCACAAGTCAGATCTGAAAGCCTGAGAAGAAAAATTTATGAAATCCACCTTATATTCCCTGTCTGTGTTCAAAATACTTTTGTCTCTGGCATTATCCTCTACGTCTTTCTTCTGGATCAGCCACATGTGCAGTATGTGTATCTGGTTGCCTAGACAGACTACACACAGGTGCAGAGAAATCTTTTCGATAAAGCTTAAAACAAATAATGATGACATCTATAGGGAATTGTAAAACGCTAAACTAAAGAGTGTGAGACGTTTGAGCTATTCATGTCGTATGTGAGTATAAGACATGCAATCTCCAAATTTGTTACAGGCATATTGTATTGTACCAGAATAAAGGCAATGAGCGATTGTTAAAACCAACTAACATGATCCAAAAATGAAATAAAATATATTATTATATATTTATTTATTTACTTTTCTTTAAGTTTCGTAGGCGTGTTTATCATTAATATTAAATTTAGTACTTCGGGATTTCAGACAATAATAGTTTGCGGCAATGATTGATTTGTAATAAGCAGTAATCAGTAAGGCTTCTTTATATGACACTTTTATATCAAAGATAACAGCAGAGAGAGAGAGAGAGAGAGAGAAAAGGTGAATATGAAATGCTAGTTTCTCTTTTTAGCGCATCTGCTATGCTTTAATTACATACCAATAAATTCATTTAGCAAATATAAAAGAAAACTCCATTTCATCTCCTACTCACACTAAAAAGAAGTCTTCGAATCATGCACATACTTGTTCTCCGAATCAGATCGCTGCAGATAGCTCAGCTGAATCGCGTGGTTTATTGTGTCGCAGAATACGAATTTAGCTTATACTGCAGGATTACTAAGTGCAGCAGACTCTGTACAGTAAGTTCGGCTATTGTTTTGATACTGAACCGCACAATTTGTGGATCAGTCTGACTGACTGTAGGTCGTAGGGCGCGAGGTATCCCCTCCGATGATTCACCTCAGACTCCAACTCTGCCCCACTCCTTCCTCCTGGGGGATGATAGCCACCATAAGTCTGTGTTAGGGGTAGCGCGCGAGATATCCCCTCCGATGATTCACCTCAGACTCCAACTCTGCTCCACTCCTTCCTCCTGGGGGATGATAGCCACCATAAGTCTGTGTTAGGTCGTAGCGCGCGAGATATCCCCTCCGATGATTTACCTCAGACTCCAACTCTGCCCCACTCCTTCCTCCTGGGGGATGATAGCCACCATAAGTCTGTGTTAGGGGTAGCGCGCGAGATATCCCCTCCGATGATTCACCTCAGACTCCAACTCTGCTCCACTCCTTCCTCCTGGGGGATGATAGCCACCATAAGTCTGTGTTAGGGGTAGCGCGCGAGATATCCCCTCCGATGATTTACCTCAGATTCCAACTCTGCTCCACTCCTTCCTCCTGGGGGATGATAGCCACCATAAGTCTGTGTTAGGGGTAGCGCGCGAGATATCCCCTCCGATGATTTACCTCAGACTCCAACTCTGCTCCACTCCTTCCTCCTGGGGGATGATAGCCACCATAAGTCTTTGTTAGGTCATAGTGTGGGAGGTGTTCCCCTACGGTGATTCGTCTCCTCATTTTCCTCATACCTTCCTCCTATAGGGGTGATAGCCTCAATACATCTGTGTCGGTCATAGTGTGGGAGGTGTTCCCCTCCGGTGATTCGTTCTCATTTTCCTCATACCTTCCTCCTATAGGGGTGATAGCCTCAATACATCTGTGTCGGTCATAGTGTGGGAGGTGTTCCCCTCCGGTGATTCGTTCTCATTTTCCTCATACCTTCCTCCTATAGGGGTGATAGCCTCAATACATCTGTGTCGGTCATAGTGTGGGAGGTGTTCCCCTCCGGTGATTCGTCTCCGCCTTTTCCTCATACCTTCCTCCTAAGGGTGATAGCCTCAATACATCTGTGTAGGTCGCAGTGCGGGAGGTGCCCCCTCTATGGAATAACCTATAGCTATACCATTTGATATTAAACTATTTACGGCACACGAATTGCTCACTTTGCTATCTATCGCATTAGGTTGTATGTCAATACGGTGTATTATGGCGTACTTCCTGTGTGCTTTGATGACTGTCGCATTTAGTTATCTACCTGTCAGGTAACCGAGATATAGATTGCAAATGAGCACGTAATACTACATATATGTAATTGTAATATTCACTGTACATATTATAGCTGTATAGCTTATTCACATTTCACTTTGAGAAATTGAACGCTTTTTTGAGGTACTAGACCCATGCCTTTCAAATAACTGCTAATGAGTCTCAGTTGGGGTGAGCTAAAGTGTAAATAATATATGTGGGAGTACCTTACTGCCAGAAACACAAGTCATCGAGGGTTTTGGTCAACCTAATTTATTTGTCAGGAAATTGATAGGAACCGCTTGTTTTAGATTCTTCACAATCATCCCCACTTGTTTCATTTCGTATATAAATTGCCTTCACCACATCCTACCTTCATTATTCCCATCTATTTGCCAGAAGGCTGTTACTCTGTTATTTTAGAGCAAGTATAGTGCACTTACGCGTAAGTGCAGTAACTATGCTGTGTGTAGGACCAGGGAACGGATGGGACGCCTCGCACCTCCATCCAACGTGAATCTTTTGTGCTTGCCATTCTCAGGAGGAACGGGTGAGGTGAAGGAATGCCGGAAGGCTATAGGCCACATGCAGGCGTGCCGACAGAGATGAGAAGAGATCCGCTAACGATTCCAAGATTCATGACTTGACCACACCGGTGTGTTGCTCAGAGAAGGCTTCCCTCTAGCGGAACCGGGGAGAACTCGACCCACCTGAGGCGGCTCAGAGAAGGCTGTTATCTGGCAGGGGCGAAAAGAACTTTCAAACACGAAAGCGTCTGTTCCATCTGTCGGACATCCACCGACACTGCACAGCTCCTAAGCCTACCTGAAACATGAGAGGGTAAGCGAAATTGTAAGAAATGAGGGAAAGCAAAAGAGAAACCACCCCAGCATTCGCCTTTCCAATCAGGAAAATCCACGAATAAGGCACGGTCAGAAAGGCCGGCCTCAGGTTTCGAACCCAGGACCTCCGGAATACGAGTGTGATTTGACAAATGCCCAAATGTGGATCCACGCTGTCTCTCTCTCTCCCCCTCTCTCTCTCTCTCTCTGTCTTGTGTACAGATTTTAGTGGAGCATTATCTAGATTACTGAGAAACTTAATTGCTCACGGCGGAATGTGATTTGACAAATGCCCAAATGTGGATCCACGCTGTCTCTCTCTCTCTCCCTCTCTCTCTCTCTCTGTCTTGTGTACAGATTTTAGTGGAGCATTATCTAGATTACTGAGAAACTTAATTGCTCACGGCGGAATGTGATTTGACAAATGCCCAAATGTGGATCCACGCTCTATCCCTCTCTCTCTCTCTCTCTCTCTCTCTATCTCTCTCTCTCTCATTTACAGCTTTCGGCGGATATCAGAATTTATCTGAATTTGTGCTATTATCAGGATACAGTCCGCAGCCATTGCCATTCAAGGGCTTCGCGAATCTATTCGAGCAGCCCTTCATATATGGATGGTATTACTCGGCATCTCAACGCTTCCTATGTGACTGAACCTCTGGTGCACTATGGGGCCAGATTTTAAGGACTAAGTATTAGGCCTCTCACACCTTTTAGATGGAAATAGACTTCCTCTATTCTGTCACTGTGAACATTTCAAACGCATACAACAGAAAGTATGTTTACATTTTCACATAAATAATTTTGTAATCATCCTATCCATAAGCATATTCCTCCATTTTGAATTTACGGATTCGGATTGTGAAGCGGAGGGGATTCGGCGCCGATCCAGTAATTAGGATATTGTAACGACGCCCCACGATGGGTACCCCGAGGGAAGGGATGCGGTGAAGGGAGATACCGGTCGGTCAGAACGGCACAGCAATGACAAGGTCCCTACAGTTTCTAGATCGAAACGCCCCGGCAGTCGGACAGGCAGGCCGGGACCCCCACACAGGATCCAACACTCCACCAAGGGCCGATCCTTATACACCGGCAACCAGCCAAAGGTCGAAGGGCGGAGAAAGTTCACAGAGAGAATCCTGTTTCTCTGCCATGCTGCACCGAAACACCATCGCCGCGAAGAATTAATGAAATGATTAATGGAACGAAATGGAGGAACGGGAAATTCGAGGGATGAAATAAACTATTCCGTTGTTCGCCTGATCACCCGGGAAAACTCCCAAAAGCCCATGGCCACAGTGGGTGGTCGACGGGAATCGAACCCGGGCCTCCCGATTGTGGGCCACAGCCGTTATCGTGTGAGCCCGCTCGGTTCCAATCTGTGTGCTGCATGTGTTAATAAAGGCATTGTGAACAAACGTGTATGCTAAATCACCAATCCTCTTCACTATGACCTTCCTTCCACATTTTAAACATCGGCCAAACGCAAACTTGAGCGAGCAAATGTTAACTGTATGCAAATAAAGAGAAAAGGTGCATCTCAAGCTGTCTCGCTGGAGTTGCCAACTTTTCTTTTTGTGCGGAACTTTCCCAATTGAATCACGCGCTGTTGGCGAGATACACTAACTACCCATGCAAGTGAATGCCATTTTATGGACTTCTCTTTCCGTTAGCTACAGCAAGTCTGACGATATTAATATTTTTGAACCACTACATAAGCTGAAGAGTTTCCGAAAGGTTTGTATGCGTGCAGCTGTTCTTGAGATGTTTCGTGCGTGTATTGGTTGCTGTTGGAACATGCGTGACTAGTGTGATTTTTAACACAGAGTTAATATGAATAGAAGATAAGAAACAGAAAACTGGTCCAGAAGTAGAGGAAACCAGTCTATTCCCTTCTTAAAAGTGTGAAATAAACGTGGTCCTTGTCGCTGCTTATTCTCACCCACATCAGTTCCTATCACATCTTTCAGGGTTATAGGACCAGGTGACGGCGTTTGGTGTGTTGCAGCTGGGCGGTGAACATGCGCTTTGAAAAAATTTCTCCCCTGTGTTGGTTGGACTGCCGACGAACCCAATTTCTGGGGGGGCTGTCTCTTATGGGTCCCGGGGCCCGGGTATTGTGGGCAGGGCTGACCAGTATTCGAATGCATTCTATCTGGAACCGTTAGGGATCCTATTCATCCTTGCGCACATCGTCGCTCGGATCTGGTGGCCCTTCGAGTCTCCCCAACCAACCCTTCCAGAGATCAAGTTAGAAGCAAAAATGACCTCTCTGGCCTCCTTACGGAGTTCTGCCTCTGTATCGGGTAACCTCCTCGATGTAGACTCTTAATCCTATGGATAGGTCTATGCATAGCCAGTACTACATGTCTCTCCGCCATTTCTCTTATGAACAACTTCGCAGAACTTAAACTTCATACTTAGTGTTTAGTCGCGTCAAATCATTACACCGTTCCATGCATCAGATTACAGTTCTCTGTGATAAAGTGTCTTCCGTGATGAGAGCATAAGAACGGGTGTGTAAAACATAAACGAAATAACTAAACAGGGAAACCATAGAGAAAGCAAACACAGAAATAATAAAGAAATACCCAGATTTTGCAGCTCCTTTCTGGAATCGTAAATATATTAACGGCATGTTATAAAGGGAGGAATAAGTATCATGGGAATGCACCACAGGAGAACAATTTACTGCGTGTAGTAATTTTTGGCGGTAAGCAATGTTGTACGTAATGTGATTGAGGCCACAACTGGAACTACTGCAGTACTGCTATCCTATACATGCAAGGTTTCTGCGGTAATAGGTTTATACGTCTACTCTGAAGAAAAAGATTAGTGACAGCCGAGCTCTCAGATCTGCTTTTCTAACGTCCATTCCTCTGAAATTGTCAGTTCTGAACTCCATTATTTTTTGAAATTACTAGTTGATCCCATTTACATGATTGCCACTGGATACTGTCTATAAGTGATGTTGCAGTTACTACTGCAACTTCCAGCTAATTAATTATTTCAGCAAAATTATGTCTACATTACTTTATCCTTTTTTGTGTGAGGGGAAACGGCAGCAAATTTGAGAGCTAAGATATCAAAAAATTGTATCACTAACCTTACCGCTTATCAAAATGTTATACCTTAGGCATGCTAGCTGCATTTCTGTGATTTCACAGGAAAATGGTTGTACCCAGTCTTATGTCCCACAAATGCTTGTTTCTCAAGTTGTACATCAGTGGTTCATCAAGAAAAGGGTTGAACACAAGCCACAAGAAGTCATCGAAAGCGAATTTTCGACCATCTGTCAGGGACTTGTGGGTGTGCCATAATACACTTCCTTGCCCTCCCTGGGACTCTCGAGTAGGGAGACGTATGGGAAATAGGTTTTTGTAGTTTACTTCAGTTTCTCCTTCACAACCCAAAGCTATCTGACGACAGCTAAACATGCCTTATACAGACGAGGTGACTCAGGGACGCATTTTTGGGTTATGGGAAGCAAGACGTACAATTACGGAAATCGTAAATATTGCGCAAACCAGTAAGTTTGTGGTCAAGTACTGGATTAAACGATTCAAAGAACATGGGGTTGATGGCCTAAAAACGCACTCGAAATCAGACCAAACCCGTAAGACTATTGAAGAAGTCAATCCGCAATTGTAAATGGCAGCAGAAATGCTCCATCCATACCTGTTACAAGATTACGCCAAGATTTACAGCTAACCCGTTCCATTTCGATGGCAAGAAGCCGCCTCCACAAGCTGGCTTCCATCATAGAAAGGCAGCTAAGAAAACAGACATGATCGAATATCACCGCAATAGTCGAATGGTCTTTGTGCCTGAGTACCTGGTTAAACCAGATAGTTTTGGGGACCTGTGATCTTTTTCATCTGATGAGGATGGAAGAATGTATTTGTGGTAGCTAAACAGTACGTTTAATGCCCTGGAGCATATCATCGCCCAAAAAGGAAGTGACCGGATAAGCGTTTGGGGCTGGATATCTGCTTCAGCACCCGGAGAGCTAATTCAAATTTCATCTCAAATGGATTCTGAAGAGTATATACGTGTTCTTGAGGATTGTATGTATATCCTAGCGTTCGAGCTGTTTATCCAGAGGCTAAATTATCATTATTACTTTCGTGCAGGACAATAACAGTATCCATACCTATTTCTAAAGGAGCCAAAGATTGGTTATAGTCGCACCCAGAATTTCCGATAGTCAATTGGCCCGCAAGAGTTCCGATTTAAACCCAATCGAGCATAATCGAGCCTTAATGCCTAGTGAATGGGAACCTCTTAGGAACGAACTAGGAATGAACAAATTGAGCTTTTGAAGTATGAAAAATGTGAGGATGAGACCTAATATATGAGTGTCTCTAGTGAAATCAATGAATAAACGACTGAAGGCAGTCTTAGATAATAATGGGTGATGGACCCAATATCGAAATCTGAAATGCGTCTCTAAACGTTAAAGTAGAAGAAAGTATTTCATTGTTCTTGTTTTAATTGAATTCGTTGCTGTAAAAAGGGACAGAAGCATATTTCTCCATATATTTGTAAATTTTATGAATGCTATGTACGACAAAATATTTTTTGATATTTAAGAAGTGTACCATTTTGCCTCGCCCCCCCCCGAGAGATTACTCTAGAAACATCCAGCAGCTCTCCGGATGATAAGAGAGTTGGGCACCTAGATCACAAACGTCACGTGACCAATGATAATGCGGACCAATGATGCGTCGGCAACCCTAGAGGTGAAAACACAAGCTAGCAAGAAGACGGCTCCCAGCGTGGCGAGAAACGAAGCGTGGAAGAGAAGGGAAAATGCTGTGAGGTCGACAACGTACAACATTGGGGAACGGCCTGAGAGGGTGTGAGTTCAACATACGAAATTCCTTTTCGGCCTTGCCAAAATTAAGACCATGAACAACATATTTCGTAGGGTACAGTTTTCAAAATTCCATTTCGTCGGGAACATAATTCTATTTAACCAGAGACAAAGATTGTTAAGAGAGATCCAACCAAGGTGAAAATATAACGCGTAATTTGTATTGAGAAAATTGTGGGAATTTAATCCTTAAACTGAAAATAATAATCCGAGGAGAGATAGGGTAGTTATTAATTGTTATATACATGTATAATTATGTTTATAATCACATTTATTGTTATGAACGTGGAAATTTATTGGAAGCGTTGTACTTGGCAAAGCTACATTGTCTGTTACCAGTAAAATGGGCACATATGTGTAATAATTGTTAAATGTGAAACACACACACACACACACACAAAAGCTTTAGAATGTGGCAATACGCCGCAGGTGAAGTGAAATGGTGCGTGTTGTGGTTATTCAATGCTCTACGTGGGATATAGATTTTCTAGAACCAGAGAAAGACGATAATACTTGAAAGAATAATATTGGATTACAGCCATTATCAAGTCACAACTTTAAATAATACCAAAGTGTATTAAAATTTGCATAAATAAAAGAATATTAACCTGATTAGTCTTCACTATTCTGTATATGTTTTTCTTTCTACAAGATACTATCCACGGCCTTTAGCTGTGCTCTTGGGAGGACTTGAATTTCATTTAGTAACCGATATCTGTATACACTCAGATACATAGCAATTATGTGAAGAATGATCGCCAAAAAGCCAAAGTATAATTTAATGGTATAGCACAGCATTTTTTTATAATTAGACACCAGCACACAAGATATACATTTATATTCCAAGACTAAGGTTCCCTTTTACAATAACTCTGTTTAAAGTATCTCTGTTTCAAAAACTGGATTCAAGCAATATAAGATTCGTATACGTAATGCACAGTATTATTGCTGTATAAAGGAATGCTTACTTAATATAAAAAGAAATAATGGAGTAATTACAAAACATTTCACGTTATAGTAACATTTGATGTATTTATACTAATGACCAGAAAGAAAGATGGAATAGTAACGGACAGATCTCTGATGCAAGCCGTAGCTTGCTTAGGAACTAATACTTGCTCCTAAATTCACAATAAGAATAAAGAAAGTATTCGGATCGATCCAATTTGGTGATCCACAATTTCATTGGGAAACATTGGAATTTCACTGCCGTATATTTCTGACGCAAAAAGCGAGCGTATAAAATAACACTCATCATTGCACAAGGAATGCGTGATATAACTTTATTGACGAATGCAACTTTCCAAACCTTTATGCTAGTGCACTTCAGAGCTCAATCAGTCGACCGCAAAACAGCTGACACATGTTGCAGCGAGTCTGTTGTTACGCACCTATTAAGTGCTTAATAATATAATGTATGTTAAGGTTTAAGTCCCGGACTGAGCTACATTATCGCCAATTAATTTCATTCCATTCATTCTTCTATGCATCGTTTAATCTATCCAATTATTGCGTGGCACATTAGTGCCATTAAAATATATAAAAATTACAAAAATAAAATAGAACAATAATAATTTATCCTGTCAAAAATGTTATGGGCACGTAGGTCGTTATCTCGCGTGCTTTAAACTTATAATCACAAAACGTTATTAAAGAACACGAGAAAGTCATGCCGAGTTGTTTTCCATATAAGCATAAAGTGAACAGTTGCCACCATTTTGCTTGTGCAGTCACATATTTATCAGCTAGCTAATGCGATGACGTTTCATTCTAAGCGATACAGGCGATATGTAGCTGAAGGAATACCTCCACCTGCAAGCGCACTACCCCAGCCAATGATGTCACTAGTCTCCTGAAAACGATAAGAAATACGATGCAGGCAAGATAGTTGGGTAGATTTTTTAATGTGGCGTCCGTACCCAATCTAATGCCCCGCATATGCTTGTTGCTCGAGTTCTATATCAGTGGTTTATAAGGAAAGCGGTTGAACCCAATTTTATGTCCAGCAAATGCTGGTTGCTTACGATCTATATCAACGGTTCATCATGAGAATGGTTTTACCCAATCTTATGTCCCGCACATGGTTGCTGCCGAAGTTCTATATCAGTGGACTGCCAGGAAAACAGTTGTACCCAATCTTATGTCCCGCTCATGCTTGCTGCCGAAGTTCTATATCAGTGGACTGTCAGGAAAACAGTTTTACCCAATCTTATGTCCCGCACATGGTTGCTGCCGAAGTTCTATATCAGTGGACTGTCAGGAAAACAGTTTTACCCAATCTTATGTCCCGCACATGCTTGCTGCCGAAGTTATATATCAGTGGACTGTCAGGAAAACAGTTTTACCCAATCTTATGTCCCGCACATGCTTGCTGCCGAAGTTCTATATCAGTGGACTGTCAGGAAAACAGTTTTACCCAATCTTATGTCCCGCACATGCTTGCTGTCGAAGTTATATATCAGTGGACTGTCAGGAAAACAGTTGTACCCAATCTTATGTCCCGCACATGCTTGCTGCCGAAGTTCTATATCAGTGGACTGTCAGGAAAACAGTTGTACCCAATCTTATGTCCCGCACATGCTTGCTGCCGAAGTTCTATATCAGTGGACTGTCAGGAAAACAGTTGTACCCAATCTTATGTCCCACAAATACTTGTTGCTCAAGTTCTATATTAGTGGTTGATCAGGCAAACGGTTTTACCTAATCTTAGTCTTGGACATGCTTGTTGCTGAAGTTCTATAACAGTGGTTCATCAGGAAAACGGTTGCACCTAATCTTATGTCCCACAAATGCTTGTTGCTGGAGTTCTATATCATGCTGGAGTTCTATATCATTGGTTCATCGGGAAAACGGTTGTACCTATGTCCCACACATGCCTGTTGCTGAAATTCTATTTCAGTGGTTCATGAGGAAACCGGTTGTACCCAATCTTATGTCCCACAAATGCTTGTTGCTGGAGTTCTATATCATTGGTTCATCGGGAAAACGGTTGTACCTATGTCCCACACATGCCTGTTGCTGAAATTCTATCTTCATGTTCTATATAACTGGTTTCTCAAGAAAACGGTAGTACTGAATCTTAAGTTCCGCAAATGCTTGCTCCACATGCACTACATAATTCTACGTGTTCTACAAAGAAACATGGTTGTAGCCAATTCTATGCCACGGAAATGCTTGCTCCTCATGATCTATATTCGTTGTTTTTTGGTAAACAATCGTATAGAGATGGGAGAATGCCTTCATTCACAGAACTGCCAAATGATGGACTATGATACCACCCCATAGTATGTTAAATGCAAATTGAAAGCCAGGTCCAGAAGAAGAAGCACTGGAACTAAAACTCTCATGGTAAATAACATTTTCGCCGCATGCATAATATGTAAAAGTGCAAGAAAGAATAATATTGCCCGAGAATACATCGGCAACAAACACTTCACATACTATGCTTGACAAATCGTGAACGCATGGAGGAGTTTACTCTCCTCCACGGCGATTTACCTTTGGGGGGCAAGAAACAGCCATCGTTACCTCCAAATATTATATTCACCACGTGCTGTGTTTCATTGCACCAGCGCCTGAGTGTTGAAGAAATATATGCTCCTATACTTAATCGAGAAACAGCCATCGTTACCTTCAAATGTTATATTCACCACGTGCTGTGTTTCATTGCACCAGCGTTGACTGTTGAGGAAACGCATACTCTTATAGTTGATCAAGAAACAGTCATCGTTATCACCAAATGTTATATTCACCACGTGCTGTCTTTCATTGCACCAGCACTGAATGCTAAAGAAATACGTGCTCTTATACTTGATCAAGAAACAGGCATGATTTCCACCAAATGTTATACTCACCACGTGCTACTTTGATTGCACCAGCACTAGGTGTTAAAGAAATACATGCTCTTATACTTGATCAAGAAACAGGCATGATTACCACCAAATGTTATACTCACCACGTGCTACTTTGATTGCACCAGCACTAAGTGTTAAAGAAATACATGCTCTTATACCGGATCAAGAAACAAAATGTTCTAATGTACTAATGCAAGGAGGGATGAAGAAAGGTTATGAAACCTACTTTATTACTTTTTATTAGAAAAACACTTTATCTATGATAGGGGCTCATTGCTTAAGAAAAGGTTTTGCACCTTGAAACATATGGCGTTTTTCACAAAGTAGGCCAGTTTGCCTAAAACACTGCAGGTCAGTATCCTTCTTTTGGGGGGTTTGCACAGTTCTCGCCTCCTTGACTTTTTTCCTAGCATGGGAAAACGTCATTCACAGACACTTCAGTTGCTTTCAATGTTAGTTTAATGGCATGTTTAAAAAGCAAGGGTATCATAAGGCTCATACAAATAGTTCAATGCTTTCAAAACTATCGTTTTTAAGGCTATGCCACTTCTATGTTTAATTACACTCTGACCTCCCAAGCCCTCAGACACGTTCAGTACATAAACAATGCGGGGATATCGATATCTGCATGGCCACGATAATGAACAGAAGCTGATTATTTAAGTTACGTTTAAATGAAACGTCTTTATTATTTAAAGTAAACAACGGGTGATAGTACAACTAGTGCAGTGTTTGAAAGGTGTGAAGACACGTGTGCTTGTTTACACCAGTTCACACATACTGGGGTGATTTTCTTTTACATCCAATGTACACTTCTGATTTAACGCTGTCATTAATCAGTTGCAATGGTTTTGGTATAAGACGCTTTTCAATCCCAGTACGCATTTTTCATTAATCTCTTCGAGGAACTTGTAAGTTAATTAATTAATCTATGGACTCAGGAATACATTATTAAAAGTATTTTGATGGTTTTCATTTGCATTATCGATGATTTACTACATTCTGAGAATGTTTTTATTTATATTGGTATTTCTTGTGAAATGTGAGGAAATATTCAACATTGTGTGTTGTTCTTTTTCGGTATTCATTTGGGAGAATAATTCTTTAAGCTGTCCATTTTAATTTTACCATCAAAATACTATTCCTGACATCTATCAGCGACTGCCTTATCTAACTATTGTAGCCCATAAACAAAAATCATCTTTGGTTCATCTAGAATTTATTGGTGGTGAATTCATATTGTTGCACTTATTTTCTTTCCAAACTGTAATATCAGAGTATCAACAGAAGTAAACTAAAGGTTTCCAAAGCGGTTTATCCGATTGGTGCGCGCCGACCGAAAGTTACTTGGGTGTTTATTTGCGTGAATTTCTCATCATATAACGAATAAACGCCGGTGCGTGCTATGCGTAAAAACTGGTACCTTTCCCATCAGATGTGATACATGGTTATTTTCCAATCTAAAGCCTTAAACATTTGAAAAATCCCTTCTTTGTGACAGTCCTTCACATTCATTTTCTTCCAACGAAAGGATTGTATAGGCTATTTCCTAAATTGCGTTCTCTTTTTTCTTTCGTTTTCTCTTTCTTTTCCTTGCTTCTTGTTTGTATTTAAAAATGCTTAACTGAAATTAAACCTCATGGCATATGAAATACTATACCGTATTTATAATCATAAGAATCTAAAATACGCAAGTGAATAAAGAAAGCAATTTCATTTAAATCTGTCAACATAAAACATTATTATGCTTCCGTGATTTCTGATGACTCTCGGGGAAGGCACAATATTAGAAATATAATTATAATAAATATGAAAACTTGCCCCAAAGCAATACCTACGTATTCATTCTGAATGGCAAAGAAACAAGTTATTTTCATAATGCAGTCGGAGAATGAAATCAATATTACATGGCATAAAGGGGTAGAACGGCTAGAATAGATTATAAGCGAAGGGATCCAATTAAAACTTTTGTTCCAGTTTGTATTTATTTTTAGAGAAGACGAACAGTAGCGTGTACTTTGAGTGAAAGCGGAACAACTCGAATCGTGCAAGCTCTACAACAAGCTAATATTTAACAATAGGTTAGTTACAATGAAAAACCGTCCTCAGCAACAATGGTTACAGATTTAGTTTCCTTCAGTATAGGACGGCTCATTGAACGTGTTTGTAAAAGGGCAGGCAAGTTTATGCCAAATCCTTCATACAATTCTAACTAAACCAGAGTTTTTCAGCAGTATTTGTTTAATACAATTGCATACTTGGTGTAATTATTGTGCAGTAACGTTTGTTTCTTAAACGATTGGTACTTCTGATTTTAAAGCTGAATTTAAGAATGGAGCTTCTACGTCGTAACTGTGTCATTTTCTACACTATATTATTGGAAACGGAAGGTTCCTTTCTTCGTGGAAAGAAGAGTTATCCGGTCTGTTTTGCAGACATGAACGTATTTATCCTTTCCCACTCGCTGCGATAAGAAAACTTATCCAAGGAAACATCTACACCACATCATCTCTTGATCAGTTCTTGGCTCTTCGGAACCACACAATTACAAAAATATTAGAGCATCATGTGCTTACTTTGTCAAAAAGGAGGTACGTAAGTCACACCTTTGCACTGACGGTCAGATCTCTGCAGCCCCAACAATGAGATGGCGTTGTATAAGTTCTCTGGCAGTATTTAATCTGTTTATACCATTCCGTTTATGGAGTTCTGTCTACTCATTACCTTGCAGGAATCACGAAACATATATTAAATAAATGCTCGAATATAGAACGACGAGGGACAGCAGAAGTTGAAAAAGTGGAAATGAAGATGAAAGTGGATCATATTTTAATTTAATTAATCAATTCAACGACGATTAAATGAATCATACAAAGCAGAGGTCCGCTTCATCACAGATTGAATACTTCAGCCCAGTAATACCATAATGCCAAATACCCATCAACACCAGCAAGAGGCTTATACGCCGCATTGCTTGATGTTTCGTAATGCACGGAAATTCCATGCTTAAGCCTTCTCGCTTATATATTCTATGGTCCCTTGGTGTCTCGTATTGCACGGAATTTCCGTGCTTGAGGCTTCTCGCTTATATAATCTAGGGTTCATTGGTGTTTCGTTTTGCGCGGAATTTCCGTGCTTGAGGCTTCTCGCTTATATAATCTAGGGTTCATTGGTGTTTCGTATTGCACGGAATTTCCGTGCTTGAGGTTTGTCGCTTATATAACCTAGGGTTCATTGGTGTTTCGTATTACACGGAATTTCCGTGCTTGAGGCTTATCGCGTATATAATATATGGTTCCTTGGTGTCTCGTATTGCACGGAATTTCCGTCCTTGAGGCTTCTCGCTTATATAATCTAGGGTTCATTGGTGTTTCGTTTTGCGCGGAATTTCCGTGCTTGAGGCTTCTCGCTTATATAATCTAGGGTTCATTGGTGTTTCGTATTGCACGGAATTTCCGTGCTTGAGGTTTGTCGCTTATATAACCTAGGGTTCATTGGTGTTTCGTATTACACGGAATTTCCGTGCTTGAGGCTTATCGCGTATATAATATATGGTTCCTTGGTGTCTCGTATTGCACGGAATTTCCGTCCTTGAGGCTTGTCGTTTATATAACCTAGGGTTCATTGGTGTTTCGTATTCCACGGAATTTCCGTGCTTGAGGCTGGCCGCTTATATAATCTAGGGTTCATTGGTGTTTCGTATTGCACGGAATTTCCGTCCTTGAGGCTTGTCGCTTATATAACCTAGGGCTCATTGGTGTTTCGTTTTGCACGGAATTTCCGTGCTTGAGGGTTGCCGCTTATATAATCTAGGGTTCATTCGTGTTTGGTATTGCAGGAATTTCCGTGCTTGAATCTTGTCGCTTATATAATCTAGGGTTCATTCGTGTTTGGTATTGCAGGAATTTCCGTGCTTGAATCTTGTCGCTTATATAATCTAGGGTTCATTGGTGTTTGGTATTGCAGGAATTTCCGTGCTTGAGGCTTGCCGCTTATATAATCTAGGGTTCATTCGTGTTTGGTATTGCAGGAATTTCCGTGTTTGAGACTTGTCGCTTATATAATCTAGGGTTCATTCGTGTTTGGTATTGCAGGAATTTCCGTGCTTGAATCTTGTCGCTTATATAATCTAGGGTTCATTCGTGTTTGGTATTGCAGGAATTTCCGTAGTTGAGACTTGTCGCTTATATAATCTAGGGTTCATTCGTGTTTGGTATTGCAGGAATTTCCGTGTTTGAGACTTGTCGCTTATATAGTCTAGGGTTCATTGGTGTTTGGAATTGCAGGAACTTCCGGGCTTGAGACTTGTCGCTTATATAATCTATGGTTCCCTGGTGTTTCGTATTGTACGGAATTTCCGTGCTTGGGGCTTGTCACTTATGTAATCTAGGGTTCCTTGGTGTTCCATATTGCACGGAATGTCCGTGCTTCAGACCGGTCGCTTGTGTATATTAGGGTTCCTTGGTGTTTTGTATTGGACGGGTTTTCCGTGCTTGAGGCTTGTCACTTTTTCTAGGGTTGCTTGGTGTTTCGTATTGTACGGGATTTCTGTGCTTGAGGCTTGCGGCTTATTCCTTGGGTTGCTTGGTGTTTTATGTTGCATCTAATGACCTGTAAGGTCCTCCAGATCATATGTTTAAAACTAGTACAATCAAGCTTTCCCACTATTTGTCTTCATATTCCGCGTGTTTCCCATTGGATCGTATGTCACGTGTAAAACCAGCAAGTCATTGTCCTTGTACATTCGGGCTGTAGTTAATTAAAAATGGAGTTTTGTATTTTCTACGGTAGAATGTGAAGTAAAACGCCCTTTTTGAGCACATACATGGAGCACTTGACACGCCTTTTGTAAATCACCCTAAAAAAAAAAAAATGGAATGTTACCGTCATAACTCCTGCATGTAGGCTAGTTGCTTCTCTACCTTATTATTAAAGTCATTTTCGTATGACGTAACTGTATTTATGACTGTCTACATTAGCCTACGAGGTATTCATCGGGGAGTTGGGCTCAATTTTTTATTTATTAATACTATTCTCAAGTCCAAATGAGTGCTTCTCCTCTGCATAAGAAATATATCACATCTACTTTTACTTTCAATATATGTGTTACTTGTTCCATTCGCCGTTAAGCATTCTAAATCTGCTGAGTATTGATATGGCTGTTCTATACTTCAGAACTACTATAATTGATCTGTGTCAATACATCATGGCAATGAAACTGAGCTAACCTTAAATAAAACAGTCAGAAATACGTATTAAACACACACACTCTCTCTCTCACTCACACTCACACACACACACGTACAGACATACAGAGTGTTTAAAATTGTCACGTTAGATTTCTGAACACAGTATAAGGCGACGTTTTTCAAGTATATATGAAAGTGATATAGTAGGTCATATTGTGCTGTGAGAGGGGTAAGTAGTTTAGGAAGCGTCCGTTTTGTGGTTTTTATGGATAGTACGTATATTCACTATTAATGAAGCTGTGAGTAAACAAATTAGCCTTCACTTGAGGGCACTTCGCTTTCTACAGTAAACTGCGCGTTCCTGAATGAAAACAGTTGAAGGTAATGAATTTTATCCCTGATTCTGCAGAGCCCGATAATTAACTACGGACAATATTTCCGTATTTCAATTTTTATTTTCAGGTAAGTGTCCAGCCTGCAAGTTTTGCCGAGAAACGGTGTATCCACATGTCGCGCCAGGAGTCTGGCCCGAGCTCCGCGCCGGATCGGCTCCATTCGGGCTGTATACCGCACTGATCAATGCCCAATCCTTTTACACTTGTAATGGAGTTTCCATGTTTTGGTTGACGGGCTGCCGGGGATTAGAGCTCGGGTTACCGGTATCCATCCTCCAAGTTCCGCACCAAAGCGCCGCGTCTCCATGCCATGTCAGAAACGAGACAATGCATCGGACCGTTCCCAAACAGTGTGTTCCATAAGCACGTCTATACCAACAAGGTAATCACGGTGCCATTATATGCAAGTTAATGAAACCAGCTTTCAACAATGACGCGGCCTGTCGATCGGTTATCACTCATTATTGGTTCTAGGGATTCAATTTTGGAAAGTCTCGAGTTTAATCCAAATTGTTGCCTTTAGCTCGTAATTAACAAAACAACGTAGCCACCTTTCATTTCTAGAAGGCGGTAAGTGTTACGTGCATTGATCAGTTGCACATCGGTTCCAAACACTGCATTCTAATGTCGATACACATAACGGGCACCTTTCTGTAGGCTGCCGAGCGAGATGACTCATCGGTAACGTGTGAGGCTCGCATTTGGAAGGTGCCGGGTTCAATCGCCCACGTTGGCCTTGGGGTTTTCGTGGTTTTCCCTTGTCGGTAGGCAAATGCTGGGGTGGGTTCTCATCTACCGCGATTTCTTTTCCGTCACTTTCCTTTCATTCCGCTTCCTTCTCATGTTTCTGGTGTGCTTCTAGGTTTCGTGGTATACGGTAGTGCCGGAAAGATGGCGCGGATGCTTGCTCAAAGGAAAGAGTTTTTCCCATTTACACTAGAGGGCTGCTTGGTTGACGGGTCGTTCATCGCCCCATCTGGGCAGCTCCGGTAGTCGGATGGGTTTTCGAACCAGGAACTGTCAGAGACATACACACGTCCCTGTGGCCTGTGGCATCTAATGGCTCCTTCACTTCAACCCTTCCCCCTGTGGGCTGGTAGCCCCAATTGATCTCCCGTAGGCCGCAGTGCGCGACGTGTTCCCTCCGTTGTATACCCATGTTGGAGGCTGAGAAAACGGTTACTGCTCTGCAAGATAGATTGATATGAGTTAACCATTAGTTCCTAAACTTCAAAATCTAGAGGTTGGCCACGCTGATGAATATGCACAGCTCCAGCACTTCTACCATTTTTTATAATGTTGCAAGATTGTATCACGCTTCAACTGAACTAACAGTCCTGGAGAAGAAACGTTGCTTTGCAGTGACGCACTTCAATTTTTATTTTTTGAAGACAATAATATTACATTCTCTATGATTGGAAAGTGTATCTACCGTATTCTTTCAAGTAGGATCATTGGTCACATTTACCTGAGCTTAAAGTAGATGCACGATTCTTCGTTTTACTGAGGATTACATACTAATGTGGAATATGCCTTTGTTGTAATGTCAGGCTTCAGTTCCACCACCTATTCCGCAGATTTCTTCGGATAGAAGATTTCGCATGCTTAACTTGCATCAAATAGAAATAATGGTTTCCCGTAGGAGTAAATGTCAGGTACATTGGCCGGGTGACTGCCTATGTTCCATAAGAAGTCAATTTCAAACGCATTCCTTCAACAACAGGCTTGCCAGAAATAGTAAATTGCTCTTCATTGTAGGTGGATACAACAGAATTTTTATTGGTTTTTCTTGTCTTTGTTAAATGCGACATTAAATCCATTTAACAACTCGAATTTGCAGAGACAGTGAATGGAACGGTACTTAAATGCGGCAGAGGTTTACTGAGCTGAGAGTTTCTCAGAGTTTATCTAAGCTAAAAACCCAGAAAAACATCATCAAGGCTTCTCAATCCAATCCGACACATCCAAGTGTCGAACACGCTTCCTCCCGGCTAGAAAGTACATACGCTACACTTTCACGATGGAGTGGACGGAAGAACTGTCGGTAAAATATGGAAAACGTTTGTTGCTATAATTTATATTAATAATCATTATTCGCCTGTCCTTCAAAGCCAGAGTGAAGCGCCAATGAATTAGGTGTCTGGGACCTAAACGATGAATCCAATGAAAAAATAGAGGAATATGCCCTTTATTTGCTAGATATGGCCTAGAAAACATGTAGTTATTTTCACTGTAAGAGTTTTATATTTGATCCTTATTTTGTAGTATTAATAACTATATTTTGGTGAAAATGTATGTATGCAACTTGATGAAAATGTGCGTTACATGTTTCAGAGTGGTTGTCTCTAAAGAAATATAACATTTCTATCTAAATTTTACTTTCAGTTGTAGTTCTCACTTAAAGAAGAAATAGCAGCTTACTTTACATGGTGTGCCAGTCTGCCTCGGGTTAAACTCATTAACTCTACAAGGAATTAAATAATAATAAATAATAATAATAATAATGTGACACATCGGCTATGGGCCAAGGTTATCGATAGGTCAGCGTGGGCCAGTTGGAATAAACAACAATAAGTACCGGTCGCCAGCGTAAACACCGGGCGTTCTATCGGCGGATAACCATAACCTTCTGGAAGTTTCTTCCGCCCCTCTTCTAAAACATGTGCCGAAATAGTTGTAGAATGTCCCTAGAAGATTCCACTGCCTATATAAGCGAGCGTTCTCGCGATTTCAGGAATATGAGCTAGTTGAGGCGGTCAGTCAGTGAGTTTCCCATGTGACATCAAGTGCGATTCTTGGAGCGAATTGCTGCTGCGGAGCGAAGTATTGTTGAAGCCTTGTGTTCGACTCCCCAGCTAGAGGAGGCCATGTCACGAAGAAGTGAGGTGACGGAGAATTGAACTAGTTCACTTTGGTGAAGTATCAGTGAAGTTAAACTAGATAAAAACAAAACTGATAATAGGAACTTAATACAGTAACAGTTGGAAAACACAAAGTAGCAATAATAGTAATAATAATCATAATAATACCTACTTAGATAATTGTTCTGCTTCATGTGAGTAACCAAGAGTACTTTTAAGATGACCACATGTGCAAATTTTTGGATTTCCCGTGAGAATAAACTTTTAAAGAACAAATACAGGATTATGCCTACTTTGTTTCTGCGGCCGTGTAATGGTTAACCCCACAAATTTATTTGCAGGAAGTATCTCTTTCTACGGTATCTAAAGTTCTCCTATAGTAAGCTTTGTTTATGTTCTTTCCGCTTATATAAAACTCAGAAGAACGAAAATTAATTAGTCATATTACATGACTTTTGCAGAAAATTAAAGATATGTATTTATTTGTCACGTTGCAGCTTAAAATTTATAATATTATGATGAAAATTGCCAGAAGCATTCTTGTTAGGATGATGATACAATTTATCGATAAATTGCGGTTGAAGAAACTCGCCGGAGACTGTCCTAAAGTATGAAACTGGTAGTTACACGGACTTAGATATGATCTCTACAGATGCACATGCATGTTCCCAGTGAAAGTGAACTTTTGCTGCAATGTGGGCAGTAAAAGTTGTGTTTATCCGCCCTCGTAACTCCCTACACTTGGACGGATAGGAACATTCGCTCTATTCAGAATTGATACCGGGCGGGGTGGCTCCGCGGTAACGCGTCCCGGTTTCGATCACCTTTGGGTCGGCCACTCTGATCATCAGTTTTTTTCACGGTTTCCCGGGTGGTTCCTCTTCTACCATGAGTTTCCTCTCATCTGTTACAAGGTTGTATGACCAGGCGGCGGCTGGAGAAGCTTCTCCCTGGCGTTGGTTGGACTGCTGGCGGACTTGCTTTCTGGGGGCATCCTGGGCCTTAAGGTCCTCCGTGGAGCTCGGGGTTTGTGGACAGGGCCTGTCGGCGTACGAATGCGTGCTATCTGGAGTCGTCCGGGACCCCGTACACGCTCTTGCACATCCTCGCCCGGACCTAGTCGCCCTTCGTGTCTCCCTATAACCCTTTCCTCCCAGGGGACACATTAAAAGCAAAAAGGGCCACTCTGGCCTACTTGCGGTGCTCTATTCCGGTTTCTGGGGCCGTCCTTCATCTGTACTGCTACTCAGGATTGACAAAATGAAGAGGGTGGATACTGTCGCTGAAAAAAGTTCAACTGAGTTTTATTTATGGATGCTCTTTAACTACTATAGCTCTTAGCGTCCCATTCTATATTGGGCGTGAAGGATAGGAAACACTGCTCAGGGGTCTCTTTATCAGAATCCTTTACGTGCCGTAAATTTAAAACCGGGACCACCGACTTTACTTCCTTTCCGAAGGAAGCCATGCTAAGCAAAAAAACCATCGCCCTCCGTCGGGTTTGAACCCGCGACCTCGGGAACCAGAAGCTAGCATAGTACCCCTAGACTACGGAGGACGACATTGTCGTTTAAGTGGATCGATGCGTGCAATTGGTCACATTAGCATCTGATAGAATTAGCAGTATTTTCCACCCAAACTTGAAAAGTTAAAAACAAATTTTCTAGTCCCTTAATAACTTTGCTTGCTTTAAGCTCAAGATCACAGAACCTGCCGTTTAAGTTCCTTGAGCTAGCTTAATTCCCACATTTTTGTCGTGATTTTGCAACAATCATGTTACAATTTTTTGTAGAACTATTTGATTTAAGGATTTGCTTATTTATGTAGCGCCAAGTTTCTGAGAGCATACCGCTTCCAAGATAAACTACTTGAAGGAAATTATTTGTAATATATTTAATTAAGAAAATGTTTCCATTAATCCTAGTAAAAGTACGAAAAGCTAATCTTAGCCAACCAATTTTTTTTTTTTTTTTTAGAAATTTAGTCATTTTTTCTCTGGTTTGTTATTTTTAATCTATGTAAAATAAGTTCGGTCGAAAAACTTCGTTAGGGTGGTATAAGGGAAAATAGCACTTCCCTTTGCTGTGCTTGAAATTCCACATTCCTGCGTCTAATTTCCGGTTACCGTAGTCCATTTAGAAAGGCAGGGAGTGGATTTGAGAAACCTTTGGATCTTGCACACTCTGTGGTATTCAAAACAAGACTAGAATGTGTTGGTTGTATCAGACTTGCATTTTCCTTTATGGGGATTCGCCGAAGGCAACAGAATTTTCTGCAATAGGGAACGAGGATGTAATGTGTTTTATAGCCTGCCTTAAGAACACAGAGGCCAACAAACTAGGCCCAGGACATTGCTTATATGAACCCTTAAATTTGGGTTGAAATGTAACGTTCTCTTTTTGCTTTCGAGCTGGAGGTTGCTGAAACTTATCGGGTTTGCTGAAAAAGATAATAGCAATTTCTTCGTTTGAAAGAAAAGAAGCAACGTTATTAGTTATTTTTAATTTAATGGAGGTTATCAAGGACATATTTGGTCAACTTTCTTTTTTAATACTATCCGACATTTGTTTTTTCACAAATTCCTGATTAGAGACATAAACACAACTATCTCTTGTATAAAATAAGTTTTAATTCAAGCTTAAATTTGTCAAGTAATTAACAAAATTGCTAAATATTACGCAGTAATACATTGAGTGATTGTATCCAAATCAAATTCCTTTTAAACAAAATGAGCTTGTTAAGATTAAAACCAAAAGACTCAAAGATCTTTTCTCTTTCCTCAAGAATTTAAGCATAACAAATCAAACACCAAGAAACGCTTGTTTTCAAAATCGCCAGTACACATTGACGTTCTTGGACGTAGCCCAGGTGTTTGACAAAGTGTGGCACGGTGGTTCTTATGGTTAAACTCTTTCATTTAGGCTTTAGTCAGTACGTGCTTGATATTGTTGCTAGTTTTCTCATGGATTCACACTTTGTCGTCCGTACTGTTGACACTTACTCCTTACCGAAAACCACACAGGCTGTTGTTTCCCAGAACTTCATCTTGGCCTCACTTCTGTTCAGTGTTTGCACTTCTAATCTATCGAACTTCGAGCTTGCAGAAGCGATCTTATATACTGACGACACTACTCCCATTAAGATATTCTTGCAGCTATTGCTACTTTGCAGAATTCCTTGATTCTCTCATTCAATGGTGCTCTACATGGCGTACTTCTCTAAACCGACACAAAACAGAGATAAAAATTGTCTCTCTCCGTACAGTTCGTTCTCACCCGCCTTTGTATATCCATAATACCTCTAATTCCTGGTTACTTTCCCCTGTTCCCGTAAAGTATCTTGGGGCGTCATTCGACATCGCCCTTACTTGGCGCCCACATGTCAACTGTGCTGATAATTTGGCTTTAACAGGGTTTTTCAACCTTATCCGCTCTATAATTCACGTACAAACAGCACCAAAGAAAATCTTCGGCGGATTTTGTATCCTTTTCTGGGGTCTTTTAAGGCGTGTCATTCATCTCACCTATCCCAGAGCGTGGTGGCTTGATAACACAGCAATACGGGGGAAAATAGGGGAGGTGGATGCCTTTGCTTTTTCTGGTGTTATTGAAACCAAAACATGTTTATTGTCTCAGAAACAGTCATGCCGTATACTAGCGAAATTACTCGTGGACATATCGTAGGTATGTGGGAGGCTGGTCGCACTGTTACAGCAATTGCAATGGCAGTGCTTAAAAGTGTTTTTATAGTAAATTACTGGATAAAGATATTCCAGGAAAGTGGGGAAGACGGTCTACATACTCGTCAGTGCCCACCACTCCCCGTAAAACATCCGCAGATGATGGTATTCGTACACTAAATGCAAATTACTCTTTTGTTATAATTGACTGATCATGTTTAGAAACTATAGATAAATGTGTGCATGTATATGGTTTACCGAATATGACATACATTTTATGGCAATAAAATTGGATTATATTTTTGTCTATAATCTGCTGTATTCCTATGATCAGCAATATGTTAGTAAAGGTATATAAACCAATTGTAGCTTGAATTAGAGGGAAAACATGCTGCTTTATTATTTATTGTTTAGCTATGTTTGATTCTATGCAACAACAAGCATTGATATCACTGTGAGAATACAGTTCTGTTTATTTTTGTTATAAATTATTGCAATGTATTCAATGAATATCATTCAAGCTTTAATTTGAAAATCTACTCACTCTGCACATTCAACATTTCGCTAATCTGGGCCTCATCAAGTTTTTATCTTAGCTTTTAACCCTTTCAAAGGCGTGTGCTGCACTAGCCGAAAAGGTATGGGCTACCAATCACGATAAGAGGTCTGTATGAGAAACTGAATGCACTCACTCTACCTCTTTCTCTTTTAGCCAATACGATCGAGAGCGTAAACATATATTTCGTTTCTACGCCATTTTGTAACCTTTCTTGTGGTTATTGGTGCAACTATTTAGCAGAAGGACTGTGGCATCCTTGCACGGTGGCCTAAAGCAACCAATGAAATGGTCATGGCTTCGCAAGGCCACGCACAACGATAAATAATGTGACGTAGACGCGAGGTGCAGTGAGATTTTCTTTGGCGCTCTTTGTACATTTCTTGGACTGTCTATTGTTATACCGTTCCCTCATTCGACGACTTATCCTGCACCGATCTAAGGCGGCTCTTGTAAGTCGCACTTACATAGTTGCTCTGCTGTTTATTTCTGTAATTGCTTCGCATGCGTTGCTTTTTTATCAGACGTGTGGCGCTGATGACATTAGTAGTTAAGTTCAACTCAAAAGCTCTTGCTACTACTACTGAATCGCTTGTAGGTAGCTGAAAAGAGGGTTATGTGTCTCACTACTAAGGCTTCCTGGTTTGTGCAAACCCATCGGCTACACCGCGAACTAGGTCTTCTTCCTACACAGCAGCTAATTCGCCAAACAGCAAGCCGTTTGTTCTTCTGCCTACAGGAGGTTTCTAAACCTGTGAAATACCATCCTGGTATTCGAAAACTCCTAAAGAAACGCCTACCTCAAGATATATTACTTGAAGTCTCCAAGGTCTCCAACACTTAGTCTCTTACAGCCTGTTCTGTTCCGCGGTTGCTACTCCGTATTACCCTACTATGAGTTGTTTGTTACGTTCGAGAAGCCTGCCTATTCACATATGTATTACTTTACTTTCTATGGGTATATTGTACTCCCAGGCTGTAAAGTATTGTTGCTGATCAGTCATTTGTAAATAATAATGACATATGAGTTACCCAGAGTGACGTCTTTAAACACATACAGAGTTGCATTGTGCACGCCATCGCGCGGTTGAGAGATAGAATGAATAAGAGGGAAACTTCGTGGCACTCATCGATACTCAGAATCAGTTTTTACAAAGCCAATGAACGTAAGTGACACGGTTTATTTTACTGCGAGTTTAAAACTGCAGCTCTGTGTAGCTGGTCCTTATTTCGGAAATACTGACGTTGAATGGGCGCCTATATTTCTATAAATCGTCAACTATGCTACATTTAACCTCTAATCAATCAACACTAGATATCGTCCACTCAGCGGGATTTTCGACACGCCCCCATTGTGGCCGATGTCAGGGCTTAATGCGACGGTGAATACTGTAGAAGGTAAGGCTAAAGCGCGGTGCCTACTACGTTACGTATGCAGGGGGGACTGAAAAGTCGTGTTCACAGAATATCAGCGATGTGAGAGCAACAATAGTTTTCACTCCCTACATGCTGGTAATATTTTCATTGTATGATTAGTTTTTAAAATATACTGAAATAGAAACTGTGTACAAGAAATTCGCTAATGAATAACTTTGAATCCCAAAAGCCTACGCTACGTTTCTGATACAGTATGAAAGCGAACTGCTTAGTAACGTAGTTCTGTTTCTCAAATTATGCATTTCACTGAAACTGGCCACAGTCTAGCATGCATGTTTGTGGATTCCATCATTAAAATGGTAAATATTAGTAAAGATGATCAAAAGTACTTTATGATCCCTCTACACAGCACAAAGCGGCATCTGATGAAAGCGATCTCATCACTTCTCTTTGAGTATGATCATCATCATCATCATTATCATCAACATCAAGAAATGCTTTTAGATGAAACGCGGTTGAGTCAAGACGGCACTCTGTAAGATTATTAAGTTCGTCCCCTTTTTAACCTTTCTTCTACTGAATAAAAATGAATTCAGTAAGCATGCCTAAAAATTGAGGCAGGAATGCTACAACGATATGTGGAGAAATAATCCTCATGAAACCATCAATATGAACCAGGGGTGCCATCCGACCAAAACAATCATCCTACCCATTTTTCTGAGAGCTCAGTTTAAACTATTTGGTTCTTTTTCTATGTTGCTGGAAAGCTTTGTAAAGTGGCTGTCTTATAGATACTATAGTAGCTATTGTGATACTGGCACACAATAAAAGGTTAAACAAATAATTTGAAAGTTAAAATCAATAGAAAATCTTAATATGTTCAGCAAAACCTACAAACAAAAATATTTGTCAGGTAGTGTATTTTATTTCTTTGGTATTTGATTGTATCTATCCAAATAGGCCAATATAGTGAGTGAGTGTAATAACGCTATACGTTTGAACAACTGCATACCTGCCTATAATGTTATAGTTACTTTTATACATTTCCAGACATCATCATTTGATACGCCACATTATACTATACAGTATTAATTGTACTTACACGACTTTTGGGGGGGATACAGCACATTTGGATTAATAAACTTAACAACTACAGTACTCGGTTAAAAACTGTAACTAAATTGTTTACATGACCTTTGTTAGTTTACTTCAATGTTTTTGTATTCCCAAAAGTTCTGATTCTCCCCCTAAAACGCTCCTGATGGCGCAACTTGCCCATGATTCCCCCCTTGGGTGGTCCTGGATTTGACGCTTTTCGACTAAGAAGGCTTCGCATTTAATACAGTATGACAAATCATCGTCCCAATTGATGCACGAGCTTTGAGGTCTGCCGAGAGGGAGACTTGAACTTCATCCCAGTTATCGGGATTTTTCCATTTCGTGAAGTCCAGAAAGAGGCATGCTCGAAATGTATACTAAAGTCAATAAAAGAGTGTTTTAGTATATGAATTCAATTTATTATTCATAAAATTATCCTATTACAATCCCTCACAAAAACCATACACCCATTTCCAAACACACACATAATTATATAATTGCTTACATCACGTGAGAAAGAGGTTTGTAGGTAAATACTTTGTCATGTAGAATCAGGCAGTACAATGACGTCTGGGCAGGAATATTTGCATTTGCTTGAATCTCGAGTGTGATATTTACAGCTCCATTTATAACCTCCTCGAGTTGGTGAAAACAGTTTTTTACGAATAATGGTGCACAGTGAAGAAAATCCTTTCTCTTCAAGAGGGGATAATTATCTCTTTCATAATAGGAAGTTTTAAATGTATAGTACATTTCATACAGTGAAGCAAACTTTGAATTTTTGAAGTCCAAGTTCAAATCATGGTAGGGGTAGCATTCACTGTTGTGGAATAGTCTCAGATTAGTAATGTTGCAGTGATCAAACTCGGAACTGTTCTTGCTATAATCACCAAATCTTTCAGTCTGCGCACCCACTATGATGAGGCGAGGTTTCTCGAGCTTAGATGTTGTTGCTACATTCGACGTGAGAGATCTTGTCTAGGGTACAGCAGGCTGGATATGAAGATCCGTGGATCAAAAGGCGAGGTGTAGAGGTTTATCAGACATGACAATTTTTGAAATGTGAACCCTTTCAGCATCAGAAAGATGATTTACAGGCATCCTCCATTCGATTCTAGTTAACCTTACATTATCTTCCTCTCCATTTGAAGTCTGGACACAATTTATAGAATCTTTGATCATATGAGAACCAATTCAAACTTTCTGTTGAGTATGAGCTCCTTATGATCATCAGCAAATCCTAGAAGCATCGACAGAAGGACTATAGCCTTAAAAGCCTCATTCGCTGTATGTACTATATCAACTTCTTCACTAGGATAGGTCCTTCCGGCTTTCGGCAGCCGATTCGACTCCATAGGGTTGAGAGCCGCATAATTTCGTATAGTTGTAGTAATTCCAGGATTTCTTGTTCTGTCTATAGTTGTAGCATTCATATATAGGCGAATTTCAGCAAACATGAAGGCTATAGCATTATTAATGAGCTTTGCTGTAGTAGTAGGGGATGCATATAACTTGGTGAGAGCACCTTTGATGTAGAGATAACTCTTGTTAGGTAACGTATACAAATTTTAAGCTTGGCAGGGTATTCTAATTTCATCATTTACATCCAGAGCGGAGGTGTTGTATGGTAGAAAAACATGCTCCTCCTCCTTGGTGATCTTGTCATCAAAGGTCGGAACCTCTGTTACGTTTAAGACGTCCATTATAGCAGTTTGTATCCTATCCTCTCGAGGAACTTGCGGTTAGCACGTGTTAACTCTTCGGTAGCTGGGGAGGTAGTATGCTTCAAACGTGCTATACTTCGTCTATTATAGTATTGGGGATGTCTTTTAAAATGTATTGCCATTGCGTCTTATGTGTAGTCTTGTAGTGATAACCTCGTTCCTGAAGTTGATTGCCTTACCGTGTTGATCTACCACTCGAATAGTGATGTCATCTATATAGTTTGTATCTATGACTGCTTGAGAGATGTGATAGCCTAGTGGAACAGAACGGAAAAACTCGTAGAGCGAATGTCCACTTTTACCGTCAATTAAGGAGCCTGTCGCAATACTGCACTCCACACGTATGATACTCACTTTAAATATATTCGCAAGATCGTCAGATTCAAACGCTTCTCCAGCAGGAATTACTTTAGTGTCGGTGAATCCTAGAAGCGAGCCAATAGATCTAGCCTTAGAAAAGTCTATTGTATAAGAACATTTAATTTCCGCTTTAATTGTATTATTATTAGTCCTTATGAAGACTACTTTATTATTCAATCCTAGTTTATATTTTAGAAATGCATTGATGTCGGCAATCTCGTAGGTCCATGAGGAATGACAATGGCTTCAGGTTTACCATTATGAGTATAATGAAATCGATTATTATTTTCATCGCCGTTTGGTATTGAATAGAATGTTTCAAAATTCAAGAGAGCAACCTCATAATGACCTGGAGGATCTAGCTGTAGAGAAGGGTATAGATACGTCGAAATAACAGCGTCTGATCCGCTCACTGTAACATTATAACTCATCTTGACAATGTAGTAGTTTCTAGAATAAAATAAATTGCAAGCACAAGTGCCCACAGATGGCTGAATCGAAATTCTGGTATCTCTGTGTATCATAGAAGATTTTAACACACTGTAGATATTTCTCAACTTCAGAAGGTGGTTTAAAATTACCAAAACTATGAAAGTAGTATGCGACATCACCTTCTTTCCTTACAGCAACCCAGTGTGTTCCTTCATTATCAGAGGTATCGAGATTTCCAATAAGTCTCTCTTTGAAATGAGGCTTTAAAGGTAGTTTGTCAATCATATATACTCTTCTAAAATAAGGAATTTTTAAACGTTTGGCATAAAATTCGATGTCTACGTTACCCAGGGCTTCTTTCGGTATACGTATAATCCTCTTCCGCAGTTTTTTGGTTTCTCCTTTAAACTCTTGCCGTTAGATCCTCTATTTTTCAAGGTCCTGGAGATTTTAGATGGAGCGGCTAAACACGACGTCAGCGGCATTACAAGTAAAAACCCTCCTTTATTCCTCTTCTTACACCTTCTATTTCGGAGTCCCTTTCCGCGGGTCTCCATCGCCTTGTTATGCCTCGCAACTTCTGCTAAGTACCTATCAGCAGTCTCTTTTTAATTGACTGCAGAGACTATCTGAGCAGCGCCTGCTGCAGCGCCTAAAGCAGCAATGATAGGAAACAATGGTCTCTTCTTCATTCTCTTTTCTGCTCCTACAGCAATCTTCCCCATCATTATTGCATTTACTATCCTCGCCGCTAACCTTTCACACAAAGTTGAATCTGATGACTGTACGCACTTCCAGGCCTTCTCTGCAAGAATCTTATCCGCAAATTGTCTTGAGGCACTGACCTTATGCTCAGCGTATGCGATGTCGTGTTGTTTGCAGGCTTCGTCTAATTGGTTAACTCCCGGGTCTCCTCCTTTTAGACGTTTTTCCAATTCAGTGCCCGGACTGCAATATCTATATCCGGGCAAGTGAGCTTCAGTGGTTCTCACGGGCAGTGAATCATGTCTCATCCTTAAAGTAATTACCTCCCCCACCTGAGACCTTTTCTTTGCACAGGCCAATACGTTTGTAGCAGTGGTTCTCCCGGGTGGTGAATAATGTCTCTTTACTGTTTGGGAATGCTGACATTATTGTGATTACCTCCCCCACCCGAATCCAGTACTTGGCTCAGGACCGGATCTAGAAAGAAGGTGTCATTTAGGTCCCCTTTGCTCTAAAAGACATCACGTGACCGGAAATACCAATTAAATATCACCAATATAACGTCTTTACGAATCTCTCACTCCCCAAAATCAGCCCAGGACCTTATATCGGTCCTAGAAGGAAGGTGCCATTTAAGTCCCCTTTGCTCTAAAGCCGGGAATACCTATTAAATACCCATTAAACCCTATAAAATATCATGTGAACACACGGTTCTGGGCAGATGAGTCATACCGGATGCTAGTACTACCCCACCTCTCAAAGTACTGCCTACCTCCCCTTAAAGTACTTGGCTGTGAAGGAAGAAATATATACTACTTACATGTGTTGTAAAAATATTATTTTCGAGAGCGAAATGGCTGAAAAACAATCCTCTGTCACTGTGGAGAAGCATAAACGCCGTAAACCGTTAAAAAGTGCAGAGAAGACAATTATGATAAATGTTTTTGATGAGTTCTTTGAAAAGTACCCTTCTCTCGCGATAGAAGCCTTGGTGAGAATAACTTCAGAATTCACAGGTGTTTCTGTGTCCAGTGTGTACAGAACTCGGAAGGAGAGGGCAAGAACTGGCAAAGTTTGTTCTCACGCTAAAGGAAGATCTCGAGTGGGAAATGTATTAAAAAGAGAATGTGACGACTTTGTTAGATTGGCAATACGCCGTAAAATGCATTTATTCTTTTTTAACAATGAGCCACCCACGCTAAAAAAGATTCTGGTTGCTGTTAACAATGATTTCGACCTTTCTAATCTCAAGCAGACATCATTGCATAAATTTCGAGTTTTTCAGCAGAAATCGTAAAACGGTAATTGTCGAGAGAGACATTATTTTGTGGCGCAGGCGCTAGCTGCGTAAATTAAAGGATTACAGGCAACAGCGACGAAAGGTTTATTACTTTGACGAATCCTGGGTAAATGAAAGATACACAACGTCGAAAACGTGGGTCGACAGAGCTATAAGTTCGAGAATACAGGCATTCTTGTTAGGCTTAAGTGCTAGTCTGAAGAACCCAACAGGAAAGGGAAAAAGATTAATTGTGCTGCACATTGGAAGGGAAGATGGATTTTTAGAAGGGGGTGATGTAGCTTTTGAATCACAGAAATCAGGGGATTATCATGAAGAGATGACCGACGACGTCTTTTAGAAATGGTTTCAAACCATTATGCTCAAATTATAGCCAAACAGCATCATCATTGTGGATAATGCGCCATACCTCAGTGTAAAGGCAGAAACAATTCCAAACAAATCTTGGAGAAAAGCGGATATAATTACCTGGCTTCAGACCAAGAATATTTCTTTTTGCAATTAAATTGCTAAGGCAGAACAGCTTGAGCAAGTTGGGTTTCATGCCCACGAATTTCAGAAATATTTAACAGACGACATAGCAGAAAAGGGGGGTTTCAGCATTCTCAGACTACCGCCTTATCTCCAATCGAGCTGGTGTGGAGTCAGGTAAAAGGTTACGTTGCCAGGAATAATAACGCTTACAGGCTTGCTGGTGTTAAACAACTTGTTTACGCTGAATTCAGGTTAGGCGGAAGTGGATTTCTGGTGTTATCAAGGACGAGAAAAGGACATGCGACTTAGAAGGAATGATGGACAATGTTGTTCAAGGAGTGGTAATCAATTTAGCGGAAGACTCTGATTCAGATTCAGATTCAGACCTGGATGGGATTGCTTCTAGCTTCCGACTGATGCAATTACCAGCTGTTTATATAAGTAACGCATATAATCAGAATTCAAGCAGTGTTTAATTGCGGTAATTCAAACACCCAGCGCAACAAACATGCTTACTTGTAAACTGGCATGAGTTTACCCCTCCTCCCAATAAAAATGTAATATCACATATTTTATTTGCTGCTACTACTGCAGACATTCACAAACTATATTCATTAACGTACTTCACAATTTAGTGTTTTAGTGATAATTTTTATAAATTAATTCATTGTGAATTTTATAAGCAATCTCTCGGATCCTTTTTTATTAGGTTGTAAGTTGAGCACAGCAACGCGAATTGGCCCAACAATTCTGTTCATGGCCACCATTAATCGACAATGAATGTGGTTAGCTGTTTTTGTTTAGCAATAACTGTACTTCATTGTTTGTGATGCAGATTTATCGCTGGGATTGTATGCGCTGTGTTTATTTTCTGTTGTATTTTCTAACCTATAGCGTTCATTTTCTTAACTAGTTGATGTTTAAAGCAAAAGTCGTATACTGATATCACTGATTAAAATGAATATTTTCTATAACCTAAAGTTAAGAGCATTTTAATCCAGTATCTTTATCCCGAGATGAAATAATAGATAAGTAGGGCTTCGAACTATTTTAAGGATTTAAGGCAAAGCATAGGATTAAGCCATAGAAATGTTAAAAAGGTAATGATCCACAAGCTGCGGAATGCTGTATGGTGCCACTTGTTCTCAGTTGCCGTCACATCTCCACGTGGTGCTGCCATGTGCTCGGCGGAGTGATACATTAAGGTTTGTTTACGTCTCCTTTCAGCTTATAGAGTTAGGGATGCCCAACCTCAGTCGGAAGAGGGGAGAGTGGATGCACCACCGACGTTTTGTTGTTATCATGTAGACTATGTTGACAAAGCTGGGCTACGTTTGCCGACTTTCGGTGGTGCCTTGAATGCACATTGATACTCTTTAAAGAAATGCAATACAATACATCTCTATATGAACGCTGAACACCGTGGATGTCGTGCCGTTTGTACATAACACTTCACTTAGTGACCTTTCTAGCCCATCTTATTTTTAACGATGTTGTCAACATTTGCCACAAATGACGGTGTGCAAAGCCTTAGAAGACTCACCAAGTGATCGTCCCTTATCCTATACTAGCTTTTAATGCAATTCATTTTGGAAAACGTTTGTTCGCCAATGCTTGTGGAATCCAAGATTGTCATTACATTTGTTGCCCGTGGGCAGTGATTTAAATAGTTGCCGCCTTTCTCGGTGGGATATATGTATAATTGTGCTAGAAATTCAAGTAGTTCCATTTGGAAATTACATAGAACCTTACTGCAAGGGAACTACGGAACTTTGTTAAATAGGCGAATTTTCCAGTTCATCGTTTTTAGGTTAGCGAATTGTGATTCAAAATTGATACATAATTGTTTTGTAATATCAATATATTTGTTTAGAGGGGTAATTTGTATAGTGAAGGTCGAATCCAGGTAAGGAAAATGTTACAGATCACTAACTTACAGCTCATCCCGAGAGAGATAGTTTCGCCATGAACGGGTTAACGGCGTCAACTAAATTCACTGCATTCAAAATAAATAGCGCTGAAATAAATCTGTTATAAATGCAAGGTCACATAGCCATTCCTATTGAGTCAGTTCCAATATTTCATTTCCCTGCAAGAAATCAACACAATAATTGCTTCATTAAGGTAATATCCAGAATACATATGAACGGTTTTTATGAATATAAAGAATATTCTTTAATGATGTTAACGATCTCGATACTTAATTGTAAACATACTAACATGGCAGCTGTACTCAACCATCTTTTATCGTATATGTGAATATACAGATCCCAGTTCTTTTAATAACTCTTTGAAATGACTATGGCGGAGAGAGCTAGAGCTAATGATACCACAATGGACAAACTCACTTGGCACGTAAAGCTTCCCTGTGAGTTATACAATGAATACATAACAGTTCCGAAGTTACACCAATACCCTGTAAAGCTTGACTAGGCCTACAAATCAATCCATTTTATAGCCCTTTCATATATGGTAATCCATCGGTTGCATCACTAAGGTGTTTAGCCCAGGGAAGTTCATATTTGACCCCAACGTTATTAACGGCAGCGAATATGCCTTCTCCACATGTGTCGTCCTCCGTGGTCTAGGGGTACTGCTAGCCTCTAGTTCTCGAGGTCGCGAGTTCAAACCCGGCGGAGGGTGATGGATTTTTTCGGGCGTAAAAATCCTTAGCATGGCTTCCTTCGGAAGGGAAGTAAAGTCAGTGTTCCCGTGTCGTAGATTTACGGCACCTAAAAGAACTTGAAGCCTGATAAAGAGGCCTGTGAGCAAAATTTCGGTCTTTTTGCGCCCAATATAGAATGGAACGCTAACGACACAGCAGTTAAAGAACCTCCATAAACAGAACTCAATTTCATTTCTTTCTCCACATGTTCTATTTTGTAGAGAAACTACTTCTAAAAGTTCTTCAAAAACATTTTAGTCAATATCAATCCCTCTCAAAAGCATACCCATTTGAGCTTCCTTACATATCTGTAGTGTTATCTAATGCTAAGCAAAAACAAATTAACGATCCTATTTATTCCTGCAGTTGCTTTTATATATCACATCCAAGTTCCTGGATCCACCTTGAAATATTATTTCGAGAAAGGCTTAAAAACTGAAAGGCATTTGTAAAAATAGGGCAAATTTCTTCAACCGCCGAAATCGACATTATTTTATAAATTCCCCTTCATTTAATGGCCACATATTTGTTTCCTGTTTGTCCGCAATTCATATGAAGCAGTTAAATATTCGCGGTATTTGGAATTTGATCAGTAAATTCTTTCGCGTTCTTTAAATTTTGTAATCTAGCCTCACCTATGGATAAAAAATACAGAATTATACAAATGCAATAAAATAAATGTTTCCAGTGCTATTTCAATGCTGTAAAATTTCATACCTGAAAGAACGTATTGTCCATAATCAGAATGAAAATGTCGTTTGGTGCTATCTGCAGATTCCAACTGCAAATATTTTGATCAAATAAGAGATTTTACTTTGTTGTTCCCATGGACACAAAACTATTGCACTTCCCGTGATTAATGATATAAATATCTGCACATATTTGAATATACCAATGCAAAATGTGAACCCAAAAGGCCACCGCCACTACCGGCAGCTCGCGAGGGTATCAATGGAGTCGCATGAATTAACTTTTACGCCAACAACACGGGAATCATAAAATTACAAGATTATTTCTGCAGCATGTTTATCTCTGATTTGCCCATAGAGTATGCTGTTGAAGAATAATTGCACATATTCATGTATCTCTTTTGTATTCAATTAAATCAAAATATTCATAGTAAAAAAATTCCTCTTGATTTGAAACAAAGAAGTAAAATGCCTTCTTATCAGTCGGGATATACCCTGAGCTTTTAAAAACAACCAATATTATGGTTCTGCGAGCAAAACACAGAGCTTTCGTGTATCTGCATTGGTTTATATGATTCACCGCGGTTCCTTTAGTATATGCACTTAAATGGGATTTCTAATTAAAAGTTATTTTGGAATCATGGTTCAATTACATCCACAAAACAACGGTACATATTTCTTGTTTGTCAAACTGCGCAATGATACTTTATTTCAGAAGTATGCCTATAAGGTATACAACGCGCACTGCGAGCTACGAGAGATCTACTGCGGTACCAACCCTCAAGAGGAATCACAGGAGGCTACTAGCCGTCCTGCGTGGTGTAGTGGATACCATGGTAGCCTCTAGTTCCCGAGGTCGCGGGATCAAACCCGGCGGAGGGCGATGGATTTTTTCGGGCGTAAAAATCCTAAGCATGGCTTCATTTGGAAGGGAAGTAAAGCCGGTGGTCCCGTGTCGTAGATTTACGGCACATAAAAGTACCTCAAGCCTGAGGTCTCTGAGCAAACTTTCCGGTCTTTCACGCCCAATACAGAGTGGGAAGCTAAGGATCACAGCAGTTAAAGAGCGTCCATAAATAAAAAACTAAAAAAACAGGAGGCTGCAGGTCATAGGCAAATAGTTCACAGAGACGAGCAAAACTTCCTAACCATTCCTGGCTCGCAGACCTGTTCCACTATTGGAGCTTCCCGACGAAGGTTGTGGACTATCCTTTGGTATCCACGGAGAATAATCGTTCCTTGAAGCAAGCATCCGCACCATCTGTCACGCCAATAAAATTTGAAGTACACCTGAAACATGAGAAGGAACCGAAATGAAAGGGAAGGGATGGAAAGGAAGTCATCAGCAATCGCCTACCGACTAGGAAAAACCACGAGAAACCCAAGGTCCGAGCGGCTGGTTGATGGGAATCGAACACGAGACCCCCAGAATGCGAGCCTCGCACGTTACCGCTGAACGAATTCGATCGGTAGAAATATACTTACCTCTGTTTGGAAATGTTCTAGGTAATAATTCGAACCTTACTACTATTTGCGTTATTTATCTCGTTGCAAAAACATTGGCTGTATATATTTAAAGGTAAAGGTACATATTAGGTTGGGGTCCCCGGAGCCGGGGTACAGTAGCGCAAGTGAGCTGTAACGGCCCTTTTTGCTTCCAACGTAACTTCTGGGAGGGGCTCCGGAACCGAGGCAGAGCACCGCAAGCGGGCCGTAATGACCCCTTTTTGCTTCCAACGTGACTTCTGCGAGAGGTCCCGGAACTGGGTCAGAGCACCGCAGCGGCCCGTAACGACCCTTTTTGCTTCCAACGTAACTTCTGGGAGGGGCCCCGGAACTGGGGCAGAGGACCACAAGTGGGCCGTAACGGACCTTTTTGCTTCCAACGTAACTTCTGGGAGGGGCCCCGGAACTGGGGCAGAGGACCACAAGTGAGCCGTAAAGGACCTTTTTGCTTCCAACGTAACTTCTGGGAGGGGCCCCGGAACTGGGACAGAGGACCACAAGTGGGCCGTAACGGACCTTTTTGCTTGGTACGTGACTTCTGGGAGAGGCCCCCGGAACTGGGTCAGAGCACCGTAAGTGGGCCGTAACGGACCTTCTTGCTTCCAACATGACTTCTAGGAGGGGCCCACGGAACCGGGGCAAACCACTGCAATTGGGCCGTAACGGATCTTTTTGCTTCCAACGTGCCCTCTAGGAGGGAGGGGTTAGGAGAGATAACCAAAGGGCGACCAGATCTGGATTCCGACTTGTCCCTAACGTTTCCGGATAGGACGCATCCGACGCCGCCCAGTCTCTGCCAGAAGCCACCGACCTCCAGGGTCCCCAGGGCCGAGCCCACTCGGAGGAGAGATCCAACAGTGTGCTACTGTAGCGCAAGGGAAGAAACCTTTACAAGGCGCAAGTCACCGTCCAGCCGCAACCGGCAGAACACTGTCGCCTGCTCCTGCAACCCGGAAACACAGGACAAGGAACATTATGGGTACAGAAAATGAGGAGGAGAGTCGTGGTAGAAGATGAACCACCCCAGCATTCACCTGCGGTCCGGGGATACCACGAAAACCCCATTGGCCAGAGCGGGCGATCGCCCGGGACCTCCCAAAATGGCGCACAGACGATGCTGCTCGGTTTGTATATGTTAAACTCGGCTTGGGAACATTTGCAAAGAGATATCAAATTACCACATGTTTCATTAACGCATATCTCTATCATTGCAAACACGGCATTCAGCAAATGCGGTGGTACTGCATGGGAGGTGCTGTGCGCCATTTTGGCGGCACGGGATTTCAGCAATGGTCCCGGGTTCGATGCTAGCTCAGGGACTTGCATGGAATTTGGGTTGATGGTTCATTTTCCTGCCCGTTTATTTCCGTCACTTTTTTTTTTAAACTGACTCCTGATATTACCTCGCCACACACACACACACACACACACACACACACACGCATTTGTATAGTGCTGTGCTTCATACAATCGCGCTTATCCGCGGACACCCACTCCAAGGAAATACCAAACAAGCGTTTTCTAAACTCTCCTGTTTCTTTATTTCAAATTTTTTATCTCTCCATCACATGATTTCTACCTTCTTTCTTATTGGTTGCGTGCGGCTTTCAAAGCACTGACGTTTTTCTACGCACCTGTTTTTAGGCGACCTAACGATACACTAACATAGAGTATTCTGTTCTCACTTGGCTAAAATCCAACCCCGTTTCCTGCCTGCTGCTGGCACTGTCTTTGCAACCATATTCACCTTTACAATAACACTCACAACAAAGTACTAGGAACTCAACTCACGTGAAAGATCATATGCAGTAGCACCAGAGACCGATAGAATCTATGCTGTACGCCACCATTATCAGTTAAAACTTAATGGTAGCAGTAGCAGTGAAAGGAAGACTGTGATTGTCAAACTCTTAGGGTAAGAGTATAGTACTGTACGTCCACAAAAACATCAAACTGTTGATATTTCAAGCGGGATTCAGGGAAAATGCAGTAGGTGGACAATATTAGAGAGCATTGGAGTGAAAGAAATGCGTAAAAAAGAGGGAAAAGTAGAGTATACTTTTATAGATTTTCGTAAACGTTCGACGTGTTGAAAAACAAGCACTATGGGTGAAATTATGGGCGAAGGGTTTAAAAGGAAAAATTATAAGAGCATTGCAGGAAATATACAAGAAAGTTGAGTTCTGCGTAAAATGTGACCTCAAAACGGTATGGAAAATTATTATAACTCGGATGGGTGTCAGAAAGGGGTATCCTCTCGCCGATACCTTTTAATTTGTTTGTGAATGATATACCGCAAGTTTTGAACAGCTGAAGCTGATGCGCCTAGTCTAGAAGTTATCCTCATATGCACATCAACTGACGGGCTCATATTGTAAGGAATGGAGAGGTAGTAGCAGGACAGACTTGTACAGTGCTCAAGTATGTGGTAGTCACGTTATCTACGAACGGAAGTAAATGCATAGTAACAAATTTGATGTGATATGTTCACATGACTTTCTCTAACCTTTATCGTTTATTAGCGAGTATACAAATTTTTCTTACGAAACCATATTTTTCAACCTACTTCATTTTCACAGAGATGCAGAAATGACTACATTACACATTTCGTTATACAAAGGGAACAGTGATAGTCAAATGTGTAAGAACTGAATACTATACGCTGGTCTTAAAATTCCATATTCATTGATGCAATTGCGCAAATACAACTGAATATCGACACGACTTAACAACAAAATATTGAACAGTGCGAACCATTAATAAAGGATATCTCGGAAGTGACTAATGTCGCAAAAGGTTATTTGAAATAAATTGTGTGTTTCAAAGAGATCTACTTTTTTTGTGTAGTAGTAGGTTTTCGTCTATCGCTCAAAGTTAATCAGTTACACAAGATTATATAAGACTCCTTCCAAACGAACAGGACTTCACAGGCAATGCCCAGAAAATTGAATATATAAGTTTTATTTGTCATGAATTTAACTTTAATATATGGTATTTTAATCAAAATCGTTAGTCATTTTTCAGAAAATCAAACCTGTTAAAAAATCTTCCATGTAAAGGGTAGTTGAGGGTGGGGGGATTTTATTGAAAACCATGTCGCATCTTCGGAAGTTACTGAACTTAAATACCAAGTTTGGTGTTTATCTAACTTTTCATTTTTGAGTTATCCTGTTCACGTCACACACACACACACACACACACACGGAACTTTTCCTAAAAATGCTTATTTTGTATTCAGGGGGCCTCAAAACACGTAGTTCCGATAAAATCTCGATATCGAATTTTTGGATGGAATGCATCTTTTCTACCTACTGTGTAGGCACGTGTCAGAGAAAGTACGTAGAAATATGGAGTCATTCAAGTATCTTATTGCTAACATACAAAAGGAAAATGGAGATGGTATACAGAGCGGTTGTTAGGTCTAGTTCATCATACGAGGCAGAAATTTGGGTATGGGAGAGTATTGACAGGCGCATTCTACAGTGGGATGGGATACATTGTGGGGTTTTAAAGAATTTGGCTTATGCATACAGTGAAAGCGTACATTTAGAAATAAGATAAAAATTAATCAAAAAGAAGGCCTGGTTCATCGCTTGAAGCTGACCCGGCACGAGGATTCAAAACAGCAAATGGGCGTAAGCAGCCAACATGTGAGATTAATGTACTGCAAGAGGAAAATAGTTCGCATTTCGCACTATTCATAACCAAATGGTGAAGAGAAATTAGTAAACAAACCAGCCCGAGAAATCATCTATACCTTTTCTGTTGCAGGGAGCCAAGGAACAATTATCGTTTTACTCTCAGAATGTGTTTGAAGGGCTTTGTTTTATCACAATAACACCTCGATAACCTTAGGCGTTTCCTGTAGGAAAAGCTTAAAGAAAACTGTGTGTTATCCTTCGTATTCATAAACATGTTTCTTCCCATAGTAAGTAAATAATAATCGATATAATGAATAATCGATATGTTCGTTACCTTCATTTGCTATTCAGAATCATAAGAGCTTCGCAATATTTAATCTTTATATTTTGTTTTTACTTTTTATTTTTACACAGCCAGCCGAAGCTTTGAAGCTTCTCTACGATGTCGGAAACTGAAAGGAATGAGACCCGCAAGAAAAAAATTTCAGAGTAAATAGTTTTCGAAGTTTACTCACGGATCAGCTTATCCAAAACATCTAAAAATATCTTATATTCCTTCAATAAAGAATGTAAAAGCATTTTTAACGGAGAAACTACGATTGAAGCTGGAATCCTATGCTCTAAAGTATTACAGAAAACAAATGCATAATAAAATAAACAATTTCAAAATAAATGTAAAGGCCAAACCTATAAGGGAAGAACAGAAATTAAAAATTTAGTTTGTCATGAAAGGGAAGAATGACGTCTCCCAAATTTTAAGGATGACTTTTTTAAAATAAAAGCATCCAAGCAGATGTATTATTATTATTATTATTATTATTATTATTATTATTATTATTATTATTATTATTATTATTATTGATAATTACAAGTGCTCTTTCACATATTTAGTTTGGAGGATAAAGCTGGAAAGTTAGAATCGTCCTGAAAAAATTCAATACCAAAGCCGGGATTTGAACCACGAATGTTCAGCTTACCTTCATTGTGGTCAAACCAACTGAGCAATCATGCCAAAATTCCAGAAGGGCACTAAATTATCCAGCTGACGCACATTTTTTCGGTAAACCAGAAGGCGTTCTCGAATTCATTTTGAGATAACATACCCCAGTGGCAACTTACAATCTCGTTCTGGCGGGTCGGGAATGATGCCACTCTTTTGTTTCTCATGGTCTCTAGTTCCAAGTCCGCCGGCTACTCTCTCATGTTGGAAAATGCTCTAAATGGACTTTATCTCAGGAATAGGTGTAGACAATGCTATAACCATGCTTTCGATTACTAGCTGGACCTTATTGCAGATATAAAAAGTAAAAGTGGCTGGAAAAGTTACTTCCCCTATTTACATGTTTACGCTTTTTGCATATTAACTCGTTTTCCCCAATCCCGTTACATTATATCTCCCCCCTCACACAATATTCGGTGACTCGCTGACTAAGAATCACAATCGCAAAGTGGGCGGCTATACACAAATGCCCTGACGCGCACATTCGCACGAAAAATTGTAACATCTGTTCTGATTGGTGCTTTAGATAGCGTTGTGTGAGTTAAATCGCTCTTGTTACTGTTGTCACGCTTCTGGTCGTATATCTGTCTCTTCCTCTCGTCGGTCCTCTCCCTCATAAAAGCTATTCTACCGACTCCCTGTGCTGCTGGAATCCGGATACTAATTGGTTGAACTTACTAATTCCATATATAAGATGACAATATTTTATGTTACATGCTATATACAATATTGTTTACAGCACTTGTGCTATCTTCATCCATTCTCCTTTCTTACCTATTTCCCTTTTTACTATATATTCTTTGCTATTAGTTTCCGTATTGTTTACGACCATATCGGTGATTATATTCCTTATAATCACCTATGCATATTAATTATGGTGTGCTTGTTCCAATACAAAGTCCCAGGATTCATAGTTAGCCACGATTAAGTACAATAATGATAATCATCAAATTGAAATATGTGTAGGAACAAAGGACGCTTAAAAATGTTAATTATGTTCAAACGTCAGCGAAAATCAATGTATTTTCTTCCTATAGGTGCTATAGGAGCGGCGAAATCAGCAAAAATAAGATTGAAATATTAAAATAATTCCATGGACATATTCTAATTTAACGTTTTAATGCATAAAAGTGTATTTTACTGGCAACTGTCATCTTAAGTTTCTTCCCCTTTCCATCGTTGGAAGCTGCACGATACTCACGGAATAATTCAGTACAGATAAAACTGCGGAAGATGTACAGAGCATTACGGAATCTCAGCAATTGTTTTCTGTTGATGAGTGACATCAGCAGCAGCTTCCCCAACATATCTCATATTATAACTCGGAACAAAACTGGAGGCTCGAAATACGGCTCGATCGTTTTCAGGCCCTGCCACGGACCGCGTGATTCATTTGCACGCCAGTGCGCGAAGCACGCATACACGCGATGCTCTGTGTTTCCCTGCACTACTTAGTTTTTCTGATTGAAAGATTCCTCAGAAGCTCTAGTAGTAGGATATATAGAACAGAACTGGCGCAGTTTTTTGGGCATATATGGGAAAGGATAGGGAAAACGAGGCTAGATGAGGCGGTTCAAGGAGGAAAATGGGTTTATATGGGAGAGATAGGGAATACGACGAAAACACGTGTAATCCGCTAATGACAGCGATAATGATCATCGCTAATGGATATTCGTTGTAATACATGTGTAACCGCTAATGGATATTCGTTGTAATACATGTGTAACCGATAATGACCGTCGCTAATGCATATTCTTTGTAATACATGTGTAACCGCTAATGACCGCCGCTAATGACACGTCTAATGGATATGCGTGGTAATACATATGTAAACATATGTAACCCGCTAATGACCGCCGGAGATGCCGACAACTGATAAGGAGTAGACATATTAGGAGAGAGCTGGCACAGAGAGAGATGCCGCCAACTGATAAGCTTCTTTGTTCTACGCCGACAAGCCCGCCGGTTCACTTTGAGGTCTCACATGCCGCCAGGTCTCGTGTCGTTAGGCCCCGCCCCCTCTCGCTTTGTGTGCTTACCTAATGCCGACTGTGTCTGTGCCGACAGGTCCTACCCCCTCCCCCATGCGTTCTACTGTGGCGTCCTGACTTGAGGGATTTGTTTTCTCGAGGCCTGCTGCCCCTCGGCAAATTAATTAGGTAATGTTCGTCAAACATTATTGAAAAAAAAGAATTGACATTTTTATGACTACTAATGCATGCATATCTAAGGCTCCTCGAGCAATTAAGTTTTTTGATTAATGAATTGTATATGAATTGACTCGAACGCCTGTGGTAGCCTGTGTATAAGTAGCGCGCTCACGAGAACAGTCCGCAATGTAATGAAAACCCTGCAACCTACTTCGGTCTGAGGATAACTGTAATGTCTATGTATACATCCATTAGCGAACAACAGCCGGACATGTAATGAAAACACCGCAACCTACTTCTGTCTGAGGATGACGGAAATGACCTTTAGCTGACAACGTTAGACGCTTTCAACACATTAATAGACTTTAAGATTGCATCCCGGATCTGTATACAGTCATTAGCGGACAATGTCAGTAATTGTTTTCCTAAGTGCTCTGAAAAACCCGCAGACAGTCAAATGTAGCTCGTAGAATTTTTCCCTGATAATTAATGATTAAGTTTCATAGCTATTATTTCTTTCAATAAACTATCGCAAATAAAGTATTCAGAATTCAGATTGGCGAAAGAAATATTACATACGATATTAAAAATAAATAAGCGTGGTGAATACTACATATGTTATTAAAAATAAAATAAATACGGATAACATTATAGTTAAATATTATAAATGTTATTAAAAAAATAAATGATTCGGTTAACATTATAGTTGAATACTATATATGTTATTAAAAAATAAATGCGGTTAACATTATAGGTGAATATTACATACGTTATTAAAAATAAAAAATGGCCTCGCTGATCAATGAATAAAATTAAATATTTTTTATTAATTAATTGTATATGAATTGACTTGCACATTTTGGTTATTGCGCTGTGTCCCCCTAACATTTCCAGATCTAGGATCGTTCCAGCTAGTTGCGCGCTTCTGCCATCTACATTCTAAAGTAAAGTTGCCCGCTTCTACCATCTTCATTCTAAAGTAGAACAATGAGATAAAAACTAATCAATTCTTTGGAATGCGCCGCGTCATTAGGGTATTGTTCCAAATTATCCGGTATGCCTGGGGTCGAATCCTAGGAGTGATTACAAATTCAGATTCTAATAACTCAGAGACTAATTACGATAAAGACGTCAAATAAAGTTTATTACATTAATGACATTAGGTAGTTTCTTGTGAATGTATATTTGGGTACCTGGTGTTCAGGGTTCAATCCTTAATTTTTTTAAATCGTCATTATCTCGGAAACTAAGAAAGCTAGAGGGATGGACAAAGCATGATTGATAGCTCCTGTGATGGGTAATTAATATTGAATATAATTTTCAATCAGTTGTCCTTATTTCGAATCCCGATCTTTCAATCACTTACTTATTTTTTTCTCTATACTCTAGAATATATCACTTAGATTGATGCTGTAACAGCATACAGTTCTTTTTAACATATCAAACTAATATTGTAAATAATTTTGTTTCTGGTGTCCAGGGTTCGAATACCGATAAAATGTAATTTAATTATAAATTTAATAACTCCTAAACTAATTAAGATAAAGACGCCAAATAAACTTTATTGCGTTTAAGTTATTAGATAGTATCTTGTGGATGTGTAATTAGATACCTGACGTCCTGGGATCGATCCTTAATTTTTAAATCACCATTATCTCAGAAACTAAGAGAGGTAGAGGAATGGACCAAAGCATGATTGATAAGTTCTATACAGGGTGATTAATGCTGTATATAATTGCCAATCAGTTGTGCTTGATTCGATTCCCCATCTTTTAATGACTTCCTTAATTTTCCTCTTACACTAGAATATATCAACATATGTAACAACCTGATCACGATATGTAACAACCTTATCACGCTATGTAACAACATGATCACGCTATGTAACAACATGATCACGCTATGTAACAACATGCTCACGCTATGTAACAACCTGATCACGCTATGTAACATCCTGATCACGCTATGTAACAACCTGCTCACGCTATGTAACAACCCGATCACGCTATGTAACAACCTCATCACGCTATGTAACAATCTGATCACGCTATGTAACAACCTGATCACGCTATGTAACAACATGATCACGCTATGTAACAACCTGATCACGCTATGTAACAACCTGATCACGCTATGTAAGAGTCTCTTCATGCTATGTACACATATGTTATGTACATAGGCACGGAGCCAGAAACACAGGAAGCTAAAAGTATGGTCAAGTCTTTGAAAAGAGCCTTAGTATTACATAATCTGCATGATCTAATAAAAACAAAAGAACAGTCATTTAACGTTTCAGAATATACTGCCTAAAATTTGAACATTCAAACGAACAACAGGTAATATTTCGGGACTGTAGAACGCCAGAGTTTGTTTACATAAGTTATGGGTTACATCCACATTATTTATGTACTAAGTTTTTCTCAGTCTCGTATGGTTTTCTAATCGTAGAGAACTGAACAGGAATAAATTCGATCTAGGAAACTAAAGATAGGTACCTATGCGTTTTATTTTCCGGAATCAATATTTGAATATGCGATGCTTTAATCAAAACTTACCGAGCGGGATGGCTCCGGCGGTAACGTCTGTGGTCCGCATTCGGAGGTCGTGGGTTGGATTCCTGTGGCCAGCCTTTCTACCTCATTCAGCTCTAAACAAGAAGGTGTTGGGAAAATTTAAAGATGAGGCTAATGGTAAAATCATTCAACGCTTTGTAGGGCTACGATCTAAAATGTATGCCTTAGATATTCAAGGCTCAATGATAAAAAAGATTAAAGGTATAAAACGTTGCGCTATTAAGCAGTACATTTGCTAGGCTCTCGTACTTATTGTCTAAGTTATGAAGGATGAAATAGTTTAGATTACCTTAGCAATGGGCTGGTTACGTGTTGTTCTTACGTTTTGTTACTTGGTTACGCGTTCTTAGTCGTGTGACGTTTCTGGTTACGAGATGTCACGTGATGTTGCATGGTTACGTTACTTAGTATGACGTCTTGTCATGCTGTTATGTTACGTTGTGATACGTCTTGTTACGTGGTTATGTTAGATGATAGGAATGGAAGATCTAGAGCAAATAAGGAGGGCAATAGGTTAGGATGTATACTTCACTGTAAACCGATATACAGTTTGTCCCTCTCCGTCACGCGCACTACTGTTTAACATATATAAAGTTTGTAAGGTTTAGAAAATAAGTATATAAAAGCGTTGTAATGCTGGATGAGAAAAGTTTTATAATCGAATTACTCTCTATATTACCGTATAAACCTACATTCCTCCTCCTTCAACCGCTGTCTACCCTTGTATCTCTACCGTTTTCCGTATTTCTCCCATATAAACGTATACTCTACTCCTCAACCCTCTCTAGACTAGCACCTCTCCTCGTATTCCCTACCGCTCTCATATAAATGCACTTTCCTCCTTGAAGACTCTCTCAACCTAGCACCTACCTTCGTTTTCCTCGTCTGTCCATATAAACGCATACTCTGTCATTCAAACCTCCCTGCCTAATACCTCTCCTCGGTTTGCTAGCTCCCCCATATAAAAACGCTATATTCTACCCTTCTAGTACCTCTCCTCGTATTCCCTATCTCTTCCGTATAAAGCGTATCCTCTCCTCCTTCAGCATCAGTCTAGTCTAGCACCTCTCCTCGTATTTCCCTATCTCTCCCGTATAAGCCTATATTCCCGTCCTTCAGCATCTGTCTAGCCTATTATCTGTACACGTTTCCCCTATCTTTCCCATATAAACGCATATTCCACACCTCAAACCCTGTCTAGCCTAACACTTCTCCTCATATTCCCCTACCTCTCTCATATAAGATGCATTCCCTCCTTCAACCCCGTCTAGCCTAGCATGACCCTCGTATTCCCTATCTCTCGCATATAAACGCCTACTCTATCATTCAAAACTCCTATCCTAATACCTCTCCTCGGTTCGCTATATCGCTATATTCTACCCTTCAAGTCCTGTTTAGTATAGCATCTTTCCTTGTATTCCCTATCTCTCTCGTATAAAGCATATCCCTCCCTCCTTTAGCATCTGACTAGCCTAGCATCAGCCCTGGTATTCCCCATCTCTCCCCTATAAATGCATTTTCCTCCTTGAACCGTCGCATTTACCCTCGTTTTCCCTATCCTTTCCCATATAAACGCAAAAGTGGACCAGATTCTGCCTATAATACAGTCTGTCTCCGTTTTCCATATATTCCTCATATAATCGTATACCGTACTCCTTAACTGTCAATGAAAAACGTGGTAGCATACAGTGCTCAGGCATTCGCCATCAAGTTGAGAAAGATCTAGCCTAGATTACTTTACAGGGCTTGTCCACATCGAAATAGTTTATTAAATACCGTACTCCTTAACTGTCAATGAAAAACGTGGTAGCATACAGTGCTCAGGCATTCACCTGCAGACCAGGGAAAACTATGAAAAAATCAAAGGTCTGAGCGAGTGGCCGACGGTAATCCAGTCAGAGTGTCTTAGAAGCACGTAGGTTAAGATAGAATGATATAACACGAAAAACGTGGTAGCATACGGTGCTCAGGCATTCGCCTGCAGAGCAGGGGAAACCACAAAAAAATCAAAGATCTGAGTGACTGGCCGTCGTTACGTGGCACTGTAACGTAATGTAAAGCTGTAAGGGTGGTTCAGGAGACATGATAGGCAAAAAGAGGGGGCCCTACCGTTTAAAGATTTGAACTTGGATTCTGTCCCATCCGTCCTGACGTCTCCGGCTCTGTGAACAATTTCTGTCTAAATGCCTAATGTTTCAGGAGAGCATCCTTTCCCCTATAACATATTTATAGAGGGAGCACGAACCTTTTTAGATCAATCATAAACTCGCTCCATAACCAGCTGTATATGATCGCTCAACGTGTATTAATCTCAGCCATATAACCTCACGCCCAGAAGCAGGATGTTTATGACGTCACACCTAGAGACAGGATGTCTGACAGCATCAAACAGGTTTAAACTCGTCTCATAACTACCTGCTTATGCTGTCACACCAGCAAGAGAAGCATTCTCACACGCTCATTCAGACATATATTTCAAATTCAAAGCCTACCACCACCACCACCACCACCACCACCACCACCACCATCACCTATTGTACCAAGGTTAATTCCAGCTGTATTATCACAATACTTAAAATAAAAGCTTAAAAGGTAACGTAGAAGATTTTCCTCCTTATTTAGTTAAATGTATGTATATACTACATTATCTCATGTTTTCATTCCCTTTTCAATTCTTCCTTTCCATCTTCTCACAGAAAGACCACTACGTTTCACTACAATCACGAGAAAAGCAATTTTTCCATAGTTACACAGATTCTAAGCTTCTAAATCGAACCCTGTAATACTTTTAATAAATGTATTTTAACTCCTCCACATCAGCATCAAGCATTTAATCTTTATTAGAACCTCACATGATCCATAGGCATGAAGATATATGAAATCATCCCTTCGGGATTCGATCTGAGTACTTTAAAGTAATATTTGTCATGATAACGATATTTAAGGACTAGATACTCTGTTTGTATTTACTCGGTATTCGAACCCGGAACACCAGGAACAAAATAATTTATGATATTAGCTCAACATGTTAAACAAAGCTGTATGCATGTACAGCATCGATCTAATTGATATATTCTAGTGTACAGAGGAAAATTAAGGAAGTCATTAAAAGATGGGGAATCGAATCAAGCACAACTGATTGGCAATTATATACAGCATTAATCACCCTGTATAGAACTTATCAATCATGCTTTGGTCCATTCCTCTACCTCTCTTAGTTTCTGAGATAATGGTGATTTAAAAATTAAGGATCGATCCCAGGACGTCAGGTATCTAATTACACATCCACAAGATACTATCTAATAACATAAACGCAATAAACTTTACTTGGCGTCTTTATCTTAATTAGTTTAGGAGTTATTAAATTTATAATTAAATTACATTTTATCGGTATTCGAACCCTGGACACCAGAAACAAAATTATTTACAATATTAGTTTGATATGTTAAAAAGAACTGTATGCTGTTACAGCATCAATCTAAGTGATATATTCTAGAGTATAGAGAAAAAAATAAGTAAGTGATTGAAAGATCGGGATTCGAAATAAGGACAACTGATTGAAAATTATATTCAATATTAATTACCCATTACAGGAGCTATCATGCTTTGTCCATCCCTCTAGCTTTCTTAGTTTCCGAGATAATGACGATTTAAAAAAATTAAGGATTGAACCCTGAACACCAGGTACCCAAATATACATTCACAAGAAACTACCTAATGTCATTAATGTAATACACTTTATTTGACGTCTTTATCGTAATTAGTCTCTGAGTTATTAGAATCTGAATTTGTAATCACTCCTAGGATTCGACCCCAGGCATCCCGGATAATTTGGAACAATACCCTAATGACGCGGCGCATTCCAAAGAATTGATTAGTTTTTATCTCATTGTTCTACTTTAGAATGAAGATGGTAGAAGCGGGCAACTTTACTTTAGAATGTAGATGGCAGAAGCGCGCAACTAGCTGGAACGATCCTAGATCTGGAAATGTTAGGGGGACACAGCGCAATAATCAAAATGTGCAAGTCAATTCATATACAATTAATTAATAAAAAATATTTAATTTTATTCATTGATCAGCGAGGCCATTTTTTATTTTTAATAACGTATGTAATATTCACCTATAATGTTAACCGAATCATTTATTTTTTTAATAACATTTATAATATTTAACTATAATGTTATCCGTATTTATTTTATTTTTAATAACATATGTAGTATTCACCACGCTTATTTATTTTTAATATCGTATGTAATATTTCTTTCGCCAATCTGAATTCTGAATACTTTATTCGCGATAGTTTATTGAAAGAAATAATAGCTATGAAACTTAATCATTAATTAGCAGGGAAAAATTCTACGAGCCACATTTGACTGTCTGCGGGCTTTTCAGAGCACTTAGGAAAACAATTACTGACATTGTCCGCTAATGACTGTATACAGATCCGGGATGCAATCTTAAAGTCTATTAATGTGGTGAAAGCGTCTAACGTTGTCAGCTAAAGGTCATTTCCGTCATCCTCAGACAGAAGTAGGTTGCGGTGTTTTCATTAAATGTCCGGCTGTTGTTCGCTAATGGATGTATACATAGACATTACAGTTATCCTCAGACCGAAGTAGGTTGCAGGGTTTTCATTACATTGCGGACTGTTCTCGTGAGCGCGCTACTTATACACAGGCTACCACAGGCGTTCGAGTCAATTCATATACAATTCATTAATCAAAAAACTTAATTGCTCGAGGAGCCTTAGATATGCATGCATTAGTAGTCATAAAAATGTCAATTCTTTTTTTTCAATAATGTTTGACGAACATTACCTAATTAATTTGCCGAGGGGCAGCAGGCCTCGAGAAAACAAATCCCTCAAGTCAGGACGCCACAGTAGAACACATGGGGGAGGGGGTAGGACCTGTCGGCACAGACACAGTCGGCATTAGGTAAGCACACAAAGCGAGAGGGGGCGGGGCCTAACGACACGAGACCTGGCGGCATGTGAGACCTCAAAGTGAACCGGCGGGCTTGTCGGCGTAGAACAAAGAAGCTTATCAGTTGGCGGCATCTCTCTCTGTGCCAGCTCTCTCCTAATATGTCTACTCCTTATCAGTTGTCGGCATCTCCGGCGGTCATTAGCGGGTTACATATGTTTACACATGTATTACCACGCATATCCATTAGACGTGTCATTAGCGGCGGTCATTAGCGGTTACACATGTATTACAAAGAATATGCATTAGCTACGGTCATTATCGGTTACACATGTATTACAACGAATATCCATTAGCGGTTACACATGTATTACAACGAATATCCATTAGCGATGATCATTATCGCTGTCATTAGCGGATTACACGTGTTTTCGTCGTATTCCCTATCTCTCCCATATAAAACCATTTTCCTCCTTGAACCGCCTCATCTAGCCTCGTTTTCCCTATCCTTTCCCATATATGCCCAAAAAACTGCGCCAGGTCTGTCCTATATATCCTACTTCTAGTATCCTTAAACCTGCATTCGACAAGCTTATTCAGATAAGAAATAAAGCTCTAGCGACAAGCCAAATTCTACAATGTAACACGCATTTTTAAAGGTGCTTGGAAAATAAAGTCACGAAAGGAGTACTCAAGTGTGTTGGGACTTTGTGCCGTTTTGACTGTCACTTCACTAATGTGATGTAGTCCAACTTGTCCTTGTCACCTCATTTAGTTCTCACACTCACTTCATTTTCTTCGCAACCTAGTGGCGTAATATAATATGCACAAATACAGCCTCTTCTTCGGATAGTTCACCCACTGGGGGATCTAACACACGACCTCTCTTAATCTCTCGCAGTAGCAGCACTCCTGTACGCCACAACTACCTCGCAACCTCACTCGGAGGACGCTCAGAATTACCAGCACTAGATGGTACCAGAAACGCTCGCTTCTATAGCCGCTGGAATTTTCGAGAGAATATCAGAATGTTGGATGCCGGGAGAAGGAAGGCTATCTCTCTATAACCTTCTGGTATTTACACTATATAAGTATGTATGCATGTATGTATGTATGTATATATATATCTTTATATAAGCTAGCCGGTCGGTCTCTCGAGACACCTTCTGCTGATAATTGAGGCCCGTAACTGCGTCACAGTATTTACAGGTGAAGTAATTTATTGGCTAAATGACGCATTTTAAAGCAAAAAGTTAATCGGAATGTTGTAAGTCAAACGCAGGTTCCACGGCAATTGTTTCAAGGAAGGTAACAGGCGGCGCAATAAAAAATTAAAACAATAACTTGTCTTTAACATGCCAATAGGCGGAAAGCTAGGGCCTTCATAGAATTCCTTACCGTATTATGGAAACTTCTGGTCTGTGAATTCAACCCCGTTACTTGGTAGACATTGATAATTTAGTCGTTTCTTGGTTGACGAGAGTGTTTTGTGAAAGGGAAATATTTCGCTTTAACGTGCCTTTTCGCAGACAACACTACTAACCTTAGTTTTTGTTCCGATGACTGGAAAATATAATTTTTGCGATAAATGTTTTAAACGCAATAATACCTACCAAGTTATTGGAGTATTATGCTTAATGGAGAAAAGGAGCTACTTTTGATCGTTTCTTGTGTGCTTTTAAAGGATGCAAAAACCGTTTCCGATAGAAATAACGACGTTACAACTTTCTCTACAATTCAAATACCCCAAAACAATTTCTTAGCTTAGATCATATCTTATTATCTCCCTCACAGTTTGTAAGTAACCGAAGGCTCACGTTGGATCGGCGAATAATCCGCTTTTACGATTATTTTTATCTGTCCAGAGTTTTGCGCTTACACTGTTCTTTGTGTGATAGGTTAATATTTGAATTCCCAATGAACTACAGTAATCATGTCACCGAACATCGAGTCCCTCCGCGTTGTACCGTGAATGAGAGACCTCGCTCGGTGGATATGAATCATTCTCTCGGTGCTCCAGCCTTATCGATATTAATATACTGGGAATATAAATCATGTTAGAGGCTGCATTGCATTTCGGGCATTGATTACCGAGGCCCATTAATTCACGCGTTCATCCCATCAGCGGGTGTTGCAATTATCCCACGTGATGCCGAGAGCTCTCCAGTGCGCGTGCATGCTTGCCACTCCACAACTAAACTCTTGCACAAGAAATTAACAATTCATTTCAATAGCGTGTCTAGCAAATGTAAACATCCGTGACTTGTAAATTATTGCGTGTAGTAAAACTGATGCTCATTAACAAAATGTTCAGTGTGTCTTAGGTATATGTTGCTCAAGTCATTGTGTCAATATTATCATTTCGGAGGTTACGCCACCTTAGTGGTGAAATGGCTGTCTGTAAGCGAAGTCGTTAAGGGTAGACTAAATGGTGAAAATTACCAAAAAATTATAGTTTCAGTCTTTTGTGCAGTTTATTTAACTGGAATTTCCTCTTTAACTATATATATTTTGAGGCACAATAAAAATATCATATTCTAAATTTAATTTTAAATATGGTACAGCATCTGCTATTTTGTATTGTGAATTCTGGACTAATTCCCCCCCCCAAAATTATCTGATGTGTTACATTCACATGAACTTCTCTACCCTCTTTCGTTTATTAGTAGTACCTACACATATTCTTCTTTATTAAAGTTTATTTTCCTATCTACTTCATTTTAATGGCAATAAACGTTTCCAGAAATAGCTGCATTACACATTTCGTTATAGATACAAAGAGAATAGCGACAGCCAAATGTTTAACAACTAGACGATTAAAATTCCGTAGTCTTTGCATGACATCGCGAGAAACAACCGAAAATCGACGGGACTTAACAGGAATGACAAAGCATTGAACAAATTGAACCATTAGTACCTGATATCTTGGAAATAGAAAGTTATTTGAAATGCATTGTGAGCTTTAAAGAGATCTACGTGTTTTATGTAGTACGTTTACGTTTATCGCTTAATCTTTACGAGTTATACAAGAATGTACAAAATTCCTTCCGAATGAGGAGAAATTTACATCCTATTCCAAGAAAATTTAAGATATGTGTTTCATTTGTCATCATCTTCTCCTCCTGCTTCTGTTTACCCTCCCCGTTATTTATGGCTAACACCCCCTAGGACTTGGGGTCAGAAGCCTCTTGGGGAGCATCATTCGTTATTTAAGTATCTTTAATATGTGGTATTTTAACCAAGTCGTTACAGCCATTGTTTAGAAAAACCAACGTTTCCAAAGTGCGGTTTGAGGTGGCCAAGTTTCTTAAAAATCTTCGTGTCGCATCCTTGGAATATACTAAACTTAAATACCAAGTTTGATACTCATACGACTTATGCTGCTCACAGGCACACAAATACATACCCCACACATACACACGGGCGAAACGTTTTCTAACATTTTTTTTATTCAGGGGGTTCTCAAAACATATATTTCCAGTGAAACCTCGGTATCGAATTTTTGGGTGGAATTCAGTGGATACCTTCTCTACTTACTACGTGGTAGACAGAGTAAATAAATCACAACTCCTGCACACTTTGAAATAGATACATAAACATTAGCCCATGTATTAGAGAAACTTTTGCTCTACAAATTGGCACTACTACTAAGTTTTACAACTTCTGTGTGTTCAAACCATATGGTTTCTTTCTTCGCGAATATATAGGAGTTTGCTCACTCCAGTTTTTGCTTTGAACACCTTCTTTAGTAAATGCCAATTTCTAGTATATATGACAGTTTATTAAAGATAGCTGAATTAGATTTTAGGATGACAAAAACAACCTCTGAGTGCTGCTGTGAATCTACTTTGGTGTTAATAACTTTCTTAATTATTAAAAAACTAATTCATGACGCACATTAATTAAAAGATACTGTAATTAAGAAAATCATCCTATCTTCTTCAATAAACAAAGTCATTCGATAGACAGATTAGACAGGCAGATAGATTAGATAGATGGATGGGCGGATGGACGGATGAATGGATGGATGGACAGACGGATGGATGGATGACTGGACGGGTGGATGGATGGACGAGTGAATGGATGGATGGACGAATGGATGGATGGATATATGAGTGGACAGATGGATGGATGGACCGATGAATGGATGGATGGATGGATGGATGGGTGAATGGTTGGATGGACGGGTGAATGGATGGATGGACGGGTGGATGGATGGACGAGTGAATGGATGGATGGATGAATGGATGGATGGACGAGAGAATGGATGGATGGACGAGTGAATGGATGGATGGACGGGTGGATGGATGGAGGAGTGAATGGATGGACGGAAGAATGGATGGATGGACGAGTGAATGGATGGATGGACGAGTGAATGGATGGACCGATGAATGGATGGACCGATGAATGGATGGATAGACGGTTGAATGGATGGACGGGTGAATGGATGGATGGACCGATGAATGGATGGATAGACGGGTGAATGGATGGATGGACGGGTGGATGGATGGATGGACGAGTGAATGGATGGATGGATGAATGGATAGATGGACGGGTGGATGGATGGATGGGCGAGTGAATGGATGGATGAATGGATGGATGGACGGGTGAATGGATGGATGGATGGATGGACGGGTGGATGGATGGGTGGGTGGATGGACGGGTGAATGGATGGATGGACGGGTGAATGGATGGATGGACCGATGAATGGATGGATGGGTGGATGGGTGGATGGATAGGTGGACGGATGAATGGATGAATGGACCGATGAATGGATGGATGGGTGGACGGGTGAATGGATGAATGGGCCGATGAATGGATGGATGGGTGGACGGGTGAATGGATGAATGGACCGATGAATGAATGGATAGATGGACGGGTGAATGGATGGATGGACCGATGAATGGATGGATGGGTGGACGGATGAATGGATGAATGGGCCGATGAACGAATGGATAGATGGACGGCTGAATGGATGGGTGGACGGGTGAATGGATGAATGGACCAATGAATGGATGGATAGATGGACGGGTGAATGGATGAATGGACCGATGAATGGATGGATGGGTGGACGGGAGAATGGATGGATGAATGGGTGAATGGATGGACCGGTGAATGGATGGATGGATGAATGGATAGATGGACGGGTGGATGGATGGATGGGCGAGTGAATGGATGGATGAATGGATGGATGGACGGGTGAATGGATGGATGGATGGACGGTTGGATGGATGGGTGGGTGGATGGACGGGTGAATGGATGGATGGACGGGTGAATGGATGGATGGACCGATGAATGGATGGATGGGTGGATGGGTGGATGGATAGGTGGACGGATGAATGGATGAATGGACCGATGAATGGATGGATGGGTGGACGGGATAATGGATGAATGGGCCGATGAATGGATGGATGGGTGGACGGGTGAATGGATGAATGGACCGATGAATGAATGGATAGATGGACGGGTGAATGGATGGATGGACCGATGAATGGATGGATGGGTGGACGGATGAATGGGCCGATGAATGAATGGATAGATGGACGGCTGAATGGATGGATGGACCGATGAATGAATGGATGGGTGGACGGGTGAATGGATGAATGGACCAATGAATGGATGGATAGATGGACGGGTGAATGGATGAATGGACCGATGAATGGATGGATGGGTGGACGGGAGAATGGATGGATGAATGGGTGAATGGATGGACCGGTGAATGGATGGATGGACCGATGAATGGATGGATGGGTGGACGGGTGAATGGATGGATGAATGGATGGATGAACGGGTGAATGGATGGATGGACCGATGAATGGATGGATGGGTGGACGGATGGATGGATAGATGGACGGGTGAATGGATGAATGGACCGATGAATGGATGGATGGGTGGACGGGTGGATGGATAGATGGACGGGTGAATGGATGAATGGACCGATGAATGGATGGATGGGTGGACGGGTGAATGGATGGGTGAATGGATGGATGGACCGATGAATGGATGGATGGGTGGACGGGTGGATGGATAGATGGACGGGTGAATGGATGAATGGACCGATGAATGGATGGATGGGTGGACGGGTGAATGGATGGATGAACGGATAACAGGGTTCTTTGGAGTGTTGTCGACCTCCGCACGTCAGCCTAATACGCTTATTGTGCAACCCCATTAGAAAGGATGCTTTCATTGTTTCCCAAAATGTGTTCCCTGAACAAGTTGCATTATCCTGGTTCCAATCTCAGCATGCTTTCCTAAACCTTCTCTGGCTATAGAAAAAGTAGGTCTTTTTTTATAAAAGTAGATGCTTAGGAGGCCTGTGTCTAACTCCTGTAAACATTTCAGTCTGATATCTTAAAGGGTTTCTGAGATAATGTGTCAAGAATTTAGCAGATTAGGGGGATAGGCCTTTTAATCTCCCTTTAGGACACCCCAAAGACGGAAATGTCAGTCCCCTGCAGAACATCGCTAAGTAACTTCCAGCGCTTTGTTCCGTCCAGTGGTATGGGAGTGTCGTCATTGTGCTAAAATCGTTAGAGAAATTGCTGACGCAAAACAACTGAGAATGGTAGGAAATTAATTCAAAAGGTGTGAAGGTTGCTAGGTATTTACGCAAAGAACATTATTTTTGCAATGTAACTCTGCAGAGGAATGGCGATATAAAGGCATATTTTCAAATCTATGCAAGAGAATTAGGTACGGCCGCAATATGGACATAGAAAGCTAAAACAATTTATATAATTTTAGCGAAAATGCTTAATTTTGTTGAGTGCAAGAGCAGATGACCCTGACCCTTCTTGACACCGTTTCATTATCTTTCTGAGAGCATCACTTTCTTTAAATCACTAAACTGTGTGTTTTAGGGTTGCATTCGATCACATCTTTGACGGGTGTGTTGCCTTAAAGCATCGGTAGGTTCTCAGAATCAATTTAAAAAACTTTTTTTACAAGTATCTGATCGCTTATTAAGTCCAGGTAATTTTTATAATAAGAATTTATGAGCTTCTTTATTTACTTGTTCACGCCATTTTCAGTATTGTCCTTGCATTTTTAAAAATGGCATGGTGAACAATAATTCTGTATCACCGATTAATAATGGCGTTTATAAATAAACACCAAAGCTATAACATACAACACAGGAAAGAATATGTGAATTAAGAGAAGGTATTTCTTGTTTCCCACGAGATGTTATCAGGGGCGGCTGGTGACCCTGAGATTTGGTGGTTCACAAAACTATAGGCAATTTAAATCTTAATTAGTTAAAGTAATAAACACTGTACCATAAACTTTACTTTATAAATGTTAATTATTAACTAGACACTTCAAATGTGATCAGCATGTTTATTATAAATTTATCTGTAACCGTGCTAATATAAGCCATGTTTTCGGAGAACTCGACATGTTTTTATCAGTACGTCTTCAACGCCAAATAAAACTAGGGAGTTCCCAGCATCACAACCATATCTCCACTTACATCGTTGTATTTGGTGTAGGTTCTACCAAGACGTTTAATTTCCTCTTCGTTTTAAGTTTAGTGCTGAAAAAATGTGGTGCTAAAAGAGACTGAACGGAATGCATTGTTTCTCCGTTTACCTGTATTCACTCTGATTCACCAATTGAAACACAGCATCACCACGTGCAACGCATAGGCAACGTAACTTTCAGTATATGGATGACCGGAAGTGAGGCAAACGTTCACTATAAAACTAATAGATGGCGCTGTCTATACGAAGTAATTCAAAGCCATCACCCTAATCCATGCTCTTTGACTATTAGGTAGAGCCTTATGCCCCGCACTTCCCCACCACACACCTCTGCGATCCCTTGTTTCGTCATTCCCCACCTAGCCATTTTATAATGCGTCGTGGGCTCGAATCCCGCCATAGGCAGGAGTATTTGCGCTCGTGAGTTCCCATACCGGGTATGATGGACAGCAAGAGGTGGGAGGGTCTCTGAATCCTCCAACTTCCCTCAAACTACGCTATTACTAGCCATTACATGACTGTGGGTTTCAGCCGGGAGAGCGCTATTTGGCAGCTACACAAGATCAGGTTGAAATGAACCCTAAATGTACACACCCACACACACATATATATATATATATATATATATAGTTATTTACACTAGAGGGAAATCCAGTATTAATGGTAGCGCAAACGTGCTACCATATGCTATATAAGTGAAGCAGTAAGCAGTCCATTTGATTACTAATGTTGACGTCCAGGTGTTCAAAGAATGCAGGGTATATTGACTGATATGTTAAATCGACAATTACTGGAAATTCTGTCAGTACATTATTTGTTCTCTTTTACTCCTCGCCGTTCTCTTTGGAATAGACTCTACAAACACTTTAATTTAGCAGGCAGATGCAGTTTCAACATTTCCCTTATCAGCTTTTACACGAGGACCTAGTTTTAATGATCGTTACAGTAATGACCTCCTGCCTTCAACGTCTGTTGCAGGTATCGATTCTTTGCTCCAGGTCATTCTCTCTCTCTCGTAGGCTAATGATGGTATCCATCCCGAGGAAAGAGTGGCCTGAAAGTATCATTTTCATTAATATCCTACTATATGCCGCACTGAAACATTATCTTGTTTAATAAATAACGTGACGCGGGCTTGTGCATTTCCTTTTTTGTTAACATGATGCCTCTCTGCTTGCTTACGGAGAGGTAAACGAAAAGCAAATGAAAGAATTTCATCACCTCTCAAATACCATAAAACGTTAGTACTCTATATATTTAGCTGGATCTTGAGTACAAAACTCACAGTAATAAGCCAATATATCTAATAGTGGTATACTATTGCCATTTTGTACTAAATTAACATTGCTAACAATATACGTAGGTGTACGAATCTGTTTATTCGAATTTCAGCATGTCGACAGTGACACTTTTGATCCTAATCAATCGTACGCTTTGAACAGACCATGGTAGATGTCAATGTTATTGCCTTGGTCTTTCGGTGTAGGGCACCTCTTATTTTGCCTTAGGCATACACATGTTTATGATACACGTAACACTAAATTAAGCTAAATAAAAAACTAGCTACACCAAAACACAAGCAGAAAGAGAAGCAGAGAAAGGAAGAAAATCACAGTCAAGTATAACAATCAAGAAGTTACAAAACAGGAAAACATCGCGGAACCTAATTCACACACAGTTATACTATATTGTATGATCTAATGAGCATTCAAGAAATATAAATACAACACAATAAATTATAATACCCGAATGAGTAAATAAACAGTTGTAACGGAACATACACCCGACAAAGAGAGCAATGTAAATAACAAGAAATCATAGATCAATAATAGGAATATGTAACAATATAATATAACACTGTAAGATAACTTGTACCATAAATAGTAGACAAATGTAAGAAACATTGTAATTAGCTAGGAGGCAAGCTAGCAGCAGGGTTAAAAGTCCACTAACACACACAGGCTAATGGACACGGGATTAAGCAGAGAGAGAGAGGTCCGAGGGCAAATAAAGACGGAGATAGGGACACAATTTCTGGAAAGTCAAGCGAGTTGGAAAAAGAGCCAGATGATAGAAAGAGAAACAAGAAGTGTAAATGAGGCAGAGATTGTGGGTTTTGCCAAAGGAGTCAGACGGAAGCTTGACTTCTAAAAGTGAACGATTTATTCCACGTAACATGCCAAGTAAATAACCAATTGAAATAAAGCTTAGGTAAAAGAGCGCGAAAGTTAGCATCATAGCAACGAGTATAAAAGGAAGGTGCGCCCTAATTTCATCTCTCTCTCTTTTGTATTCTCTTATGTGAGATACTTGGTGATGGGTGCTGTAAGGCGTGTGCGTATGCGTGGGGGAGAGCGTGAGACAGATAGCTAGCTCCAGTGCAGCATTCAAACTAGCAGCAAGGTGTATAATATAATTTACAGATTACTTCATCATTATGCAAACGGGTAACAGTTGCTAGCCTTTCCATAACTTGATGTGTTTGAATAAATCAAACCGCTAAAGGAATTCAGCTTATGAATTGCATTCACAAACAATTTCCTGAGATATAAATAGCAGCTAGGAATAGGAATTTATCCACAGCTACCAACTGATGGCCGAGGCAGAGAACTGCTGGAACTTCAACCTAGAACTCATCTTCAAGGTGAGATATCACGAGTATACCGGAAGCGCTACACCCGCCCGCTGCACAGTACAAACGTAACGCACAAAATCTCAGCAACATTTCCTTTTGCTAGCTCTATTCACAGCCTCTTCCCCTATAATTAAATCTGAACTGACTCACCTCAAGCAGAAATATACCCATCGTCCCCTTCACTTACTCACTTTCCAGTAGCATCCAGCATTCCTATATACGGTAAAGAATCACAGTAAAGGGCATACATCCATTCTTCGTTTCCCTTTAAGATTACCAAGATATGCACCCACGATGAATACGGACAGGTTTTACTTTATCATTCCCCACACAGCGAGTTTGAACCATTTGATCTCCTGGCTAAGGAGTTACGCATACCTTTTTATGTATTATTTTATTCCCCAACTGCGTTTCCAACGAAACATACACCGTGCATTGCGCTCTTCTTTATTACTTTACAAATAGGGCCAGTCACGCGGTTCTTAATTTTCCTCCACACACTTCTCCTACTGTCCCGACACGTTGCCCAAATTTAACCCATCATTATGGATTCTAAATGTCACCAAAATGTTGACACCCATGCCAAATTTTCTCCAATTCTCCAATGCCAATGCTTTGCAGATTAGCTTAGTTAGAGATTTATCTCCGTGGAAAAGCTCCATTCAGTATTTAACTTCCCTAATTTGTGATCCGTCGTCTATGTGCCTTGAATTCCTTCACTATATCCCAGAATACCTTTAAAAGTCGGGTCGCAATTTCCTCATACTGCCGTTTGTTCTCTCTCCCATAGATCATCGTGGATCTACTGCGACATATACAGTAACCAATAACCTACAATATCTACCTATTCGCTTTGGTCACGGTTAACCGCTAATTCTGCGTAAGAAAACCAATATTGTACGCAGTGTGTAAATAGACCCCTCTTCAGTCATAGTAAATAATTAATCTGTGTGGGAATAAAAAACTATAATCATGTGTACACAGGCACCCTCTTCAGTCACGGTGAATAGGTAATCCTTGGGAATAACAAACCGTAGTCATGTGTATACATACACCCTCTTCAGTCATGTAAATAGTTAATCTGTGTGGGAATTACACACCGTAGTCATGTGTATACAAACACCCTCTTCAGTCATGGTAAAAAGTTATCTGTGTGCGAATAACAAACAGTAGTCATGTGTATACAAACACCCTCTTCAGTCATGGTAAAAAGTTATCTGTGTGCGAATAACAAACCGTAGTCATGTGTATATAGACATCCTCTTCAGTCCTGGTAAAAAGTTATCTGTGTGCGAATAACAAACAGTAGTCATGTGTATATAGACATCCTCTTCAGTCCTGGTAAAAAGTTATCTGTGTGCGAATAACAAACAGTAGTCATGTGTATATAGACATCCTCTTCAGTCTTGGTAAAAAGTTATCTGTGTGCGAATAACAAACAGTAGTCATGTGTATATAGACTCCTTCTTCAGTCCTGGTAAAAATCTAAATCTGTGTGGGGATAACAAAACTGTATTCATGTGTACATAAAGACATTCTTCAGTCATGGTGTTACGCCGTGTCTTTTAGATGCCACCAATGATCGGGATAGCATTGCTAGAATTGTTTGTTCCTCAGAATGGGTGGTTCTTGCTGGCCCCTCTAGAAGCAGCCAGGAGGAGAGATGGGAGTGAAACTGAGGGACTGCTTTGTTTTGTAGACTGTCTAGCAGCCAAGAGTGACTAAAAGGAATGCCTCAAATATGAAGCGTCTACTCAGCTTTTACTACAAGTTGGATTGAGCCAAAGTTTGGAATGTTGCAACTGTTTAGTTTTTATTGTTAATAGATGTGTGTTGTTAAATTTTTAAAGTAAAAGTTTAAAGCAGTACCACGTGTTGCACATTATTATTTAATGAGTTAGCCCTGAACACACGCAGTCCGCTAGGATAGCAAATCAGTTGACGGTGCTATTCACACTACGAGAAACATTTTTGGGTCTCCGGCTGGCCGGATTTTGCGTGTTCGTTATTACTTGTTTTAACAAGAAATTATACACATGGTAATCTCTTTATGCCCTCATTTTTGAAGCCTTATTTCGCGCGCGACACACCCAGATTGTATTCTTCCAAAAATAGCTGTTGCGCCCGAGATGATACAACAGATTACGTGAGCTTCAAGCGGAAGTGCATTCAACTGATCTAACATTTGTAGAAGTAGATATCTCCGGCAGCTTCCAGCCAATTCAGCCTGTGGTTTCGGCAAACTGTTTTCAAGGAGGGACAGCACTACAACAACAGCTAAGCACCTGAGTTGTCTAAATTTCCTTTTTTTAATTCCTAACGTGCTCTTATTCATACATATGTCCGAATGTAGTCTTCTTCCTAAGCCTATAAGTTCACAAGCTACATTTCGTCCACGTAATTCATTTATTGTTCACAAAACTCCTATTCACATGGATGCCCTAACAAAGAAACGCTTGATAACAACCCGAGGGGTTACCAAGGGAAGCCTGACATGATTATGTAAATTTGTGAATGAATTCAAACCGGAATCTGACTTTCAGTTATTAAGTGTAAGAACGAAGAATTTAGATAACCTATAGGATAAATTTGAAAATGATCAGTCCGAACTAGAAGTGAATGAGGACTTTGATGCTTATGCTTTAGACCGGGAGAACTTTGAAGTAGCATTCTTTGAGGTACAAGCCACAATGTCCAACATTACAAACAAACAACTCGGAAGAGTTCAGGATGTTCGCCGAGTCAGTCCTTCCCTCTCTCATTCAAGTACAAACAAAACCGCTATCAAATTAACCACTATAAAATTTCAAACTTTTAGTGGAGACATAAAAACTTTCAAACACTTTTTGGACACATTTTCAAGTCTAGTGGTAAATAAGGAGCATTATTAGATAACATTCAGAAATTTCACTATTTGCTCTCTTCATTGAGTAATGAAGCACATACTTAAATTGCAAGTATTCCAGTGACAAGCTCAAATTTCGAGGTAGCATTTAATACAATATGCGGTCGGTATGATAATGTGAGATAAATTGACACTGCTCATATTGGTCATCTGCTGAATCTACCCATAGTACATAAGCCTTCTGTGAGCAAGCTCAGGGCCCCTTTTAACAAAGTTATAAGTAACTTAAATGTACTAAAGGTCTTGAATTAATTGATAGTGGCACAGCTCATTTTGGACAAACTGGACTGTCAATAATAAGAGAATATTAGTCCAGCTTCAGTTACGGTTCAGGTTGCTTCACGATTGAGTTAATTTGTTACCCCAGTAGAATGTTTGACATTGCCCAAAGTTACGGAGGAATTGCCATGTCGGTTCACATTGATCCCAGGGAACGGAATCTGCCACACCATCTTGCACTGGCTGACCCAAAGTTTCAAGAGGCAGGACAAACTGATATTCTGTTGGGGGCTAAGGTTTGGTCGTATATTCAGGGGCCGGGCAGACTATTCAGGGACGCTCATCAAACTATTCTTCAGGAAACGAAGTTTAGATGGACGCTAGCAGGTAAGCATCGTGAATATGCTGATCCCTCCAATACATCACTGCGGCCGGTAGTTTCGTTCTTTGTAAGCAATGAGGAAGATATTGCCAAACACTTTCAGAAATTTTGGAAAATTTAGGAGTTATCCCAGATTTCAATAAATAGGGAAGAAATAGAATGTGAAGCCCACTTCAGGGACAACAAGCACAGTTCGCGATTCAACAGGACGGTTCCCCTTTAAAAAAATTGAAAGATATTTGGAGAGCCATTGGCTACAAGTAAGAAGCGATTTCCACTTCTTGAAAGAAAATTAGCTAAGCAAGATAACCTAAGAGAGGATTATGTAAAACAGCTTAAGGAATATGAACAAATGGATCACATAGAATTAAGCAACATTCCTGTAAGGCACGGTTATTATATGCCTCACCATGCTATCTTGAAGGCCGATAGCTCGATAACAAATACTAGAGTCATTTTTTACTTTTCTGCAACTTCCAATAGTGAAGTTTCGTTAAATGATCTTCTCCGACGATCCAAGAAGACCTTAACTCTCTTATTTTGAGATTTACAGTTCACGCCATCGCTTTCATTGCTGACATAGAAAAACTGTTCCGGCAAATATTATTGGACACATAGATTGTGTCTCTCAAAGAATACTATGGAGAGGTAATCTATCTGCTCCATTAAATGAATATAAGCTGAAAACTGTTACGTATAGAATATCAAGCTCTCCCTTTTTAGCTACTCGTTGTCTTCACTAATTATCTTTGGATGAGACTCGGGAGTTTCCCAAGGCAGCTGAAGTATTATTAAGGGACTTCTATGTAGATGATCTTATAACGAGATGTGCAACTTTAGAGGAAGCTCTTCACCTACAACAAGAGCTAACAGGCCTGCTCGAAAGCGGAGGACTTCCTCTTTGTAAATGGTGAAGCAATCATCCAGAGTTTTTGGTAAATATTCCAACTGATTTAAGGGAGACAAATTTAACGTTACATCTGCTCGACCACGATGAGGTCAAAACACTTGAATATTATATCACCCAGTCACTGACAAATTACAAATTGTGAATGGCGCAGGAACAAACTGTTATGCTCTTGGTTTTGCTAAACGCATTAACCCCTCGATTGTCTCAGGTATATTTGATCCACTTGGGTTGATCAGCTCCGTTGTCATATTCGGTAAGATGCTTCTACATAATTTGTGGCAAGGACGCTTCATGTGGAATCAGCCCCTGTCATCGAAATTTATAAGCATTTTGCATCCAATTTATGACCAGCTTCCACAGATTGTAGAAATTCGGTTTAATCGGAGGATTCTTGGACATAGTCCTCTTGTTAATATGGAGCTTCATGGGTTTTGTGATGCTTCTGAAAAGGCATACGGAGCCTGCATCTATGTGCGTTATACAAGTCACGACAGAACCATTATAGTAAGCCTGCTTTGCTCGAAATCTCGAGTTTATCCTCTGAAGAAGTCGTCTCGGCCGTGACTTGTGTTGTGTGAAGCTCTTCTGCTAGCCCGTCTGTTTAAATTTTCACTTAAAGGATTAAATATTAAATTTAATCAACTCTATTTGTGGACCAATTATTCAGTAGTTTTGGCCTGGATCTCCTCACCGCCAACAAAATGGAAGACCTTCGTTGCGAAAAGGGTTTTGGAAATTCAAGAGAGCACACAGCTTGCTGAGTGGCGTCATGTAACCTCTAAAGGCAAACCTACACACCTCTTTTCACGGGGTATACAACTCAAAAATATTTTGACGAGCAGACTCTGGTGGGAAGGGCCACTCTGGTTAACTGAACCCACCACGACTTGGCCTTTGAGCGAAATTACATCTGATGGCTCTGAGATTACAGAACAAAAACCGGTAGGAATCATAGCCACAGCCGTAGATGATTGTTTAATGACCAAGTTTTCCAAACTGTCAAGATTGCAGCGCGTTGTTGCTTATTGTAAAAGACTTTGCAACAAGTGCAGAAAACTAAAGGAGATTCGCTCATCAGTTCCACTTTCTACTGATGAACTCAACATAGCATGGGATCAGTTGGCACCTTATGGAAGAGAGATACGGCAACTACAAGCTAAACAACTCTTCACCCCACTAACAAGTTGATATCACTAACTCCATTTGTGGATCACAATTCTGTGCTGAGAGTAGGCGAAGATTGCAACATGTTGATTTGACAGATACCAACGACATCAAATCACACTGCCTCCAAATCATCACCTAACAAGGTTAATTGTTAAACATGAACATAAGCGATTACTTCATGCTGGATGCCAGAAATTCCTTTCAGCACTTAGACAGAGATTTTGGGTTGCAATTGAGTAAATGCAATACGGCGAATTATTCATGATTGCCAAGTTTGTTTTCGATTTAAGGCAAGGGCTACACACCAGCTAATGGGTCAGTTGCCGCAAGCAGAGTAAAGACTATAAGAAACTTTACCAACTGCGGCATTTATTATACTGGCCCATTTTATATTAAATCTGGATCTCGAAAATCAAAACTAAAGGTAACATGTTATGTGCCAAACTTTGTATGCCTAGCAACGAGAGCAGTTCCAGCTAGAAGCAGTTAGCGACCTGTCTAGCGAGGTATTTTTAGCAGCTTTAAGACAGTTTGTATCACGCCGAGGCCGTTGCAGTCGATCTTTGCGACAATGGATCCAGGTTCGTGGGAGCAGAAATAGAATTGCGAGAGATAGAAAATGCTCTGAAGTCTCAAGGACTTCAAACAGAATTAGACCAATTTGCCTTTCAGGAAGGAATCACCTGTAAATTCATCCCTCCAAGAGCACCACACTTCGGTGGTTTATGGGAGGCAGGTGCTAAATCCTTTAAATACCATCTCCGACGCGTAGACTTGAGTGGAGTCTTGAAGAGACTATTGTGAAACTTTGCCCACTTCCCTCTGAAACTGATATATAACTAAATTCTGATACACTGTTGTTTTATTACGACATTGCAAAGTTGTCATTTTGTTAGGTGCAAATTTGTCTTAAGAAATAATATTTCTTGCGGCCGGTATGTTACGTTGTGTCTTGTAGATGCCATTAGTGACCGGGATAGCAGTGCTAGAATTGTTTGCTCCTTAGTATGGATGGTCTTTGCTGGCCCCTCGAGAAACAGCTAGGAGAAGTGATGACTGTGAGGGTGGAACTGAGATACTGCTTTGTTTTGAAGACACTGTCTAGCAGCCAATATGTTCCAGAAAGGAACGGCTCACATACGAAGTGCCTCCTCAACTTTTAGTACAAGTTGGAGCGAACCAAAGTTTGGAACGTTGCAACCATTTGGCTCTTATTGTTAATATATGTTAGTTGTTAAAAGCGTTAAAGTAAATATTTAGAGTACTACCATGTGTTGCAAATTATTACTTAATACATTAAATCTGAACACACGCATTCCGCTAGGATAGCACACCACTTGACGGTTTGAGAAACACATGGTAAGCACCTAAAGCTGTGTGAGGATGACAAACTGCAGTCATGTGTATATAGAGACATTCTCCAGCTACGGTAATCAGCTAAAACCGTAGTGGTAACAAAACTGTAGCCATGTGAACATAGACACCCTCTTCATTCATCGCAATTACCTAAAGCTGTGTGGGGATAACAAATCTGTAGTCATGTGAATATAGACACCCCCTTCATTCATCGCAATTACCTAAAAGCTGTGTGGGGATAACACAGCTGTAGTCATGTGAATATAGACACTACATCCATTCACTGTAATTACCTAAAACTGTGTGGGGATAACACAGCTGTAGTCATGTGAATATAGACACCCTCTTCATTCATCGCAATTACCTAAAGCTGTGTGGGGATAACAAATCTGTAGTCATGTGAATATAGACACCCCCTTCATTCATCGCAATTACCTAAAAGCTGTGTGGGGATAACAAAGGTGTAGTCATATGAATATAGACACTACATCCATTCACTGTAATTACCTAAAACTGTGTGGGGATAACACAGCTGTAGTCATGTGAATATAGACACCCTCTTCATTCATCGCAATTACCTAAAGCTGTGTGGGGATAACAAATCTGTAGTCATGTGAATATAGACACCCCCTTCATTCATCGCAATTACCTAAAGCTGTGTGGGGATAACAAATCTGTAGTCATGTGAATATAGACACCCTCTTCATTCATCGCAATTACCTAAAGCTGTGTGGGGATAACACAGCTGTAGTCATGTGAATATAGACACTACATCCATTCACTGTAATTACCTAAAACTGTGTGGGGATAACACAGCTGTAGTCATGTGAATATAGGCACTACATTCATTCACTGTAATTACCTAAAACTGTGTGGGGATAACAAATCTGTAGTCATGTGAATATAGACACCCTCTTCATTCATCGTAATTATCAAAAACTGTGTGGGGATAACATTGTAGTCATGTGTACTTAGAAAAATACAGCTAAAACTGTGTGGGTACAACAAAATTGTAGACATATGTATATACCGCCATTCTGTAGCCATGGTGAACAGCTAAAACTGTGTGGTGATAACAACACTGTAGTCATGTGTACTTAGAGACGTACAGCTAAAACTGTGTGGGTACAACAAAACTGTAGACATACGTATATACCGCCATTCTTTAGCCATGGTGAACAGCTAAAACTGTGTGGTGATAACAACACTGTAGTCATGTGTACTTAGAGAAATACAGCTAAAACTGTGTGCGGATAGCAAAACTGTAGTCATGTGTACTTAGAAAAATACAGCTAAAACTGTGTGGTGATAACAACATTGTAGTCATGTGTACTTAGAAAAATACAGCTAAAACTGTGTGGTGATAACAACACTGTAGTCATGTGTACTTAGAGAAATACAGCTAAAACTGTGTGCGGATAGCAAAACTGTAGACATATGACATTCTTCAGCCATGGTAAAGAACTAAAACTGTGTGGTGATAACCACACTGCAGTTATGTGTGCTTAGAGACATACAGTTAAAACTCTGTAAAGATAATAAAAGCGTAGACATACGAGGTCAGTCCCAGAAGTACCCGACTTGATGTATAGATAGCGGTTGTTGTTGCAAACAAATGGTTGTGGTAGAAAATACCAACCTTATAAAGCTTAAGTCTGAAATTTGATGTTGCTACGTCATTTAGTAATTGTTTGACAGGCATCAATAGTGAACGTTCTCAGCAAATTTGCAAACATGGATATAACTAGTCATTGGTATGTGATACAATACTTTCATTTGAAAGGTCCTAGTCCAGCTAATATTAAAACTGAGCTACATTCTACTCTGGCGGAGTCTGCTCCTTCGTTACAACAGTAAAATATTGGGTGTCAGAGATTAAGAGAGGCCGTAGCAGCTGCCAAGGTGAATATCACAGTGGTCGACCAAATGAGGTGACTATGCCAGAAATTCTGAGGGAAATCCACAAAATGGTATTGGATGATCGTCGACTGAAAAGTCGCGAGCTAGCAGACGTTAAAAGCATTTCAAAAAGTGCTGTACATCGCATACTGACTGAAAATTTAGACATGAGAAAGCTATGGGCATGATGGGTGCTGGGTTTACTCACAATGGAACAAAAGCAGTATCGTGAGGATGCTTCAGTCGAGTGTTTGGCGATGTTTTGCTGCAATGAAGCCAAGTTTCTGAGTGAATTTATAACCATGGATGAAACACGGGTCCATTACTTCACACCTGAGACAAAGGAACACTCAAAACAGTGCATTGAAAGGGGAGAATCGGCTCCAAAGAAGGTGAGACAGTTCCATTTGCAGGCAAGGCCATGGCGTCAGTTTTTTTGGAATGTGTGTGGAATCATTTTCATTGATTACCTTCGAAAAGGAAAAATAATCAGTGGCGAGAATAATGAAAACATATTGCACCGTTTGAATGATGAAATCAAGCAAAAACGGCTGCATTTAGTGGAAAAGAAAATTTTGTTTCATCAAGACAACGCACAGTTCACACATCCATTATCGCCATGGCCAAAATCAATGAATTAAAGTTAAAATTGCTTCCTCATGCACCCTATTTGCCAGATTGAGCCCCCTTCGATTGCTTTCTATTTCCAAAGTCGAAGAAATCACTTGGTGCTAAAATATTTGCCAACAGTGAAGAGCTGGAGTCTGCGTTGATGGCTATTTTGCAGAACTAGATTACTCTCAGCATAAACAGGGATCCGAAGCTATTGAATATCGCTGGGAAAAGTGTATCGAACTGAAAGGATCTATGTAGAGAAATAAGATGTGTTTTCCCAAAATTCTTGTACTTTCTTTGTTAGGTCGAGTACTTATGGTACATCCCTCGTGTGTATATACAGACATTCTTCAGCCATGGTAAATAGCTAAAACTGTCAATGGTCTTTGTTGCAGGATTCTAGTGCAAGTGGTTTAGGAGAAATCGTATTTTGAAGAGTTTCCACCCCGAAAAGTGCTTGTCCCATTCAACCTGCAGTTGCTAGGTACGATGTTGCTATGTTTATTTGCATTTTGTTTTATGTTCGTGTTTCCACTGCAACTTTCTGGTCAATTGGTTTGTGACACTTCCAGCATTAAGTCGTTATTTTGTTTTATGTTCAGTGTTTCCACTGCGACTTTCTGGTCAATTAGTTTGTGACAGTTCCAGCATTAAGTAGGGAGTGGAAGATGGGGTTTACTAATACAGAACAAACCGACATGCTCATGGTGTATGGAGAGTGTAGGAAGAATGCAGTTCGTTCCTGTACGGTGTATGCGGAAACGTATCCCAATAGACGTCAACCATCTCGGTAATTATTTATCAAATTCTTCAACCAATTACGTGAAAGTGGTACTGTAACACCTAGAAAACGTAACAGAAACAAAAAAGTGACTGGAGAAGAGGCAGAAATTAATGTTTTGGCTGCCGTTGCAGTATATCCGCAAATTAGTTCCCGCACAATCGCACGTAGAAGTGGCATAAGTCAGACAAGTGTACTGCGCATTCTCCATCGACATAGGTTCCATCCCTATCACATCTCTCTGCATCAAGAGCCGCATGGAAACGATTTTGAGAAGCGTATTAACTTTTGTAAATGGGCATTAAGATATGATACTCCAGATTAATCATGTATCTTGTTTAGTGATGAGGCAAAATTTACTAATCATGGCCAGGCAAATTGCAGAAACATGCACTATTGGTCTGTTGACAATCCCCGTTGGCTTCGTCAGGTGAAACGTCAGCGTCCATGGAGTTTAAACGTGTGGTGTGGGATAGTGAACCATCAACTCATATGCCCTTTGTTCATAGAAGGAACAATGAACTCGCACAAGTATCGCAGCCTCCTGACAGACCATCTGCTACTGATGCTAAAGACGTTCCTTTGCAGACTAGCAGGAACCTGTGGTACAAACATGATGGTTGTCCAGCCCATAGTGCACTAAGTACTACAGCTTGTCTAAACGGATTGTTTCCAAATCATTGGATTGGAGGAAGAGGACCTGTACCTTGGCCGGTCCGTTCACCGGGTCTGACCCCTTTAAGAGTTTTTCTGTGGGGAAGGCTGGAAGACACTGTCTACAAGGATGCACCAACTACACCAGACGATATGAAACGAGGTATTACTGCTGCCTATTCTGAAATTTCCGCTGAAATGCTAGAACGTGTGCAGCAGTCTTTCCATCGCAGACTGGTAGCGTGTATTGAAGCTGCAGGTGGACATTTTGAACACAACCTTTGAAGGGCTATATTCTCTTTACTTGTAAGAATCCACGGAAGTATTGTAATTCCCTTTTGTTTTTGTTTAGTTTGTGCTACCACAGGTTGTACAAGTGTCGGTGCGTAAAAGTTTCAAAATAAGATTTCTCGTAAACCACTTGCACTAGAATCTTGCAACAAACGCCACTGACATTCTAAATTACCCTACCCTTATTCTGTTGATGTAACTAGGCATTGTTCCATTTAAAAATTGTATGTTTACTCAAAAAATACACTTTATCGGTATTATTAAAATTGTTTATAAGCTAAATGTACGAGCCCCTGACTACCAGTAAATGCTGTGAAAACTACACATCAATAGCACTTTACATTGCCGAAATACTTGCGGTACAAACTTTAGGTGATTCACCCTGTGTATGAATGAATGAATTTATTGAACAATTTGTTTTATAGTTTGGTTTACAATATATACAATGTGTATTAGTATATCACTGTTTCACCCTACATCTTATGTACAACTTGTCTGGTGCTTGTTACCTCATTGAGCCACAGAGAATACTTGGCCCCCATGCCATATCGCTCACGCATGTGTATATAGACGCAATTTTCAGTCAAGATAAATAGATAAAATGTGTGCAGGATAACCAAATTGTAGGCATGTGTATATAGACAAATCTTCAGTGAGTATAAATAGCTAAAAGTGTGTGCAAGGTAACCAAATTGTAGGCATGTGTATATAGACACAATCTTCAGTGAGGATAAATAGGTAAACGTGTGTGCAAGATAACCAAATTGTAGGCATGTGCATATAGACACAATCTTCAGTGAGGATAAATAGGTAAACGTGTGTGCAAGATAACCAAATTGTAGGCATGTGCATATAGACACAATCTTCAGTGAGGATAAATAGGTAAACGTGTGTGCAAGATAATCAAATTGTAGGCATGTGTATATAGACACAATCTTCAGTGAGGATAAATAGGTAAATGTGTGTGCAAGATAACCAAATTGTAGGCATGTGCATATAGACACAATCTTCAGTGAGTATAAATAGCTAAAAGTGTGTGCAAGATAACGAAATTGTAGGCATGTGTATATAGACACAATCTTCAGTGAGTATAAATAGCTAAAAGTGTGTGCAAAATAACCAAATTGTAGGCATGTGTACATAGACACAATCTTCAGTGAGGATAAATAGCTAAAAGTGTGGGCAAGGATAACCAAATTGTAGGCATGTGTATATAGACACAATCTTCAGTGAGTATTAATAGCTAAAAGTGTATGCAGGATAACCAAACTCTATGAATGTGTATATAGACAGAATCTTCAGTCATGATAAATAGCTAAAAGTGTGTGCAAGATAACCAAATTGTAGTCATGTGTATATAGACGTAATCTTCAGTCAAGATAAATAGCTAAAAGTGTGTGCAGGATAACCAAATTGTAGGCACGTGTATATAGACGTAATCTTCAGTCATGATAAACAGCTAAAAGTGTGTACCGGATAACCAAATTGTGGGCATGTGTATATAGACGTAATCTTCAGTCATGAAAAATAGCTAAAAGTGTATGCAGGATAACCAAACTGTAGGCATGTGCATATAGACGTAATCTTCAGTCAAGATAAATAGCTAAAAGTGTGTGCAGGATAACCAAATTGTAGGCATGTGTATATAGACACAATCTACAGTGAGTATTAATAGCTAAAAGTGTATTCAGGATAACCAAACTGTATGAATGTGTATAAAGACAGAATCTTCAGTCATGATAAATAGCTAAAATTGTTTGGGGATAACAAAACTGTAGGTATGTGTATATGGACACAATCTTCAGTCATGATAAACAGCTAAAACTGTGTGGGGGATAACAAAGCTGTAGGTATGTGTATATGGACACAATCTTCAGTCATGATAAACAGCTAAAACTGTTTGGAGGGAACAAAACTGTAGTCATGTGTAAATGGACACAATACTCAGTCATGATAAACAGATAAAGGTATTTGGAGGGAACACAACTGTAGTCCTGTGTAAATGGGCACAATCTTCAGTCATGATAAACAGCTAAAACTTTGTGGGGATAACCAAACTGTAGTCATGTGTATATGGACACAATCTTCAGTCATGATAAACAGCTAAAACTGTTGGGAGGGAACAAAACTGTAGTCATGTGTAAATGGACACAATAATCAATCATGATAAACAGCTAAAAGTGTTTGGAGGGAACAAAACTGTAGTCATGTATAAACAGACACAATCTACAGTCATGATTAACAGCTAAAACTGTGTGGGGGATAACAAAACTGTAGGCATGTGTAAATGGACACAATAATCAGTCATGATAAACAGCTAAAAGTGTTTGGAGGGAACAAAACTGTAGTCATTTGTAAACAGACACAATCTACAGTCATGATTAACAGCTAAAACTGTGTGGGGGATAACAAAACTGACGTCATGTGTATATGGACACAATCTTCAGTCATGATAAACAGCTAAAACTGTTTGGAGGGAACAAAACTGTAGGCATGTGTAAATGGACAAAATAATCAGTCATGATAAACAGCTAAAAGTGTTTGCAGGGAACAAAACTGTAGTCATGTGTAAACAGACACAATCTACAGTCATGATTAACAGCTAAAACTGTGTGGGGGATAACAAAACTGTCGTCATGTGTATATAGACACAATATTCAGACATGATAAATACCTAAAGCAGTATGCAGGATAAAACTGTAGACATGTGTATCTGGATACAATCTTCTGTCGTGATACACAGCTAAAGTGCTTGGAGATAAGGAAACTGCAGTCAGGTGTAAATGAACTCAATCTTCAGTCATGATAAACAGCTAAGACACTGTGGGGATAACAAAACCGTAGGCATGTGTAAACAGAAACACTCAACAGGCAGGATAAATAGCTAAAACCACGTGAAGATAACAAAATGTGGAGCACGTGTATATAGAAACACTCCACAGGCAGGATAAATAGCTAAAACTGTGTGACGATAACAAAATGTGGAGCATATTTATATAAAAGCACTCCAGAAGCAGGATAAACAGCTAAAGCTGTGTGACGATAACAAAATGTGGAGAATGTGTATATAGAAACACTCAACAGGCAGGATAAATAGCTAAAACTGTGTGACGATAACAATATGTGGAGCATGTGTATACACAAACACTCAGCAGGCAGGATAAATAGCTAAAACTGTGCGACGATAACAAAATGTGGAGCATGTGTATATAGAGACACTCAACAGGCAGGATAAATAGCTAAAACTGTGTGACCATAACAAAATGTGGAGCATGTTTATAGAGAAACACTCAACACGCACGATAAATAGCTAAAAATATGTGACGACAACAAAATGTGGAGCATGTGTATACACAAACACTCAACAAGCAGGATAAATAGCTAAAACTGTGTGACGATAACAAAATGTGGACCATGTGCAAATAAAAACACTCAAGAGGCAGGATAAATAGCTAAAACTACGTGAAGATAACAAAATGTGGAGCATGTGTATATAGAAACACTCAACAAGCAGGACAAATAGCTATAACTGTGTGACGATAACAAATGTGGAGCATTGTTTATAGAGAAACACTCAACAGGCAAGATAAATAGCTAAAACTGTGTGACGATAACAAAATGTGGACCTTGTGTATATAGAAACACTCAACAAGCGGGATAAATAGCTAAAACTATGTGACGATAATAAAATGTGGAGCATCTGTATATTGAAACACTCAACAAGCAGGATAAATAGCTAAAACTACATGACGATGACAAAATGCGGAGGATGTATATATAGAAACACTCCACAAGCAGGATAAATAGCTAAAACTATATGACGATAACAAAATGTGGAGCATCTGTATATAGAAACACTCAACAGGTAGGATATATAGCTAAAACTATGTGACGATAACAAAATGTGGAGCATGTTTATATGGAAACACTGAACAAGCAGGATAAATAGCTAAAACTATGTGACGATAACAAAATGTGGAGCATCTGTATATAGAATCACTCAACAAGCAGGATAAATAGCTAAAACTACATGACGATAACAAAATGTGGGGCATATGTATATCGAAGCACTCAACAGGCAGGATAAATAGGTAAAACTATGGGACGATAACAAAATGTGGAGCATGTTTATATACAAACACTCAACAAGCAGGATAAATAGCTAAAACTACATGACGATAGCAAAATGTGGGACATATGTATATAGAAACACTCCACAGGCAGGATAAATAGCTAAAACTGTGTGACGATAACAAAATGTGGAGCATCTGTATATAGAAACACTCAACAGGCAGGATAAACAGCTAAAACTTTGTGACGATAACAAAATGTGGACCATGTATATATAGAAACACTCAACAGGCAGGATAAATAGCTAAAACTTTGTGACAATAACAAAATGTGTACCATGTGTATATAGAAACACTCAACAGGCAGGATAAATAGCTAAAACTTTGTACCGATAACAAAATGTGGACCATGTGTATATTGAAACACTCAACAGGCAGGAAAAATAGCTAAAACTTTGTGACGATAACAAAATGTAGACCATGTGTATATAGAAACACTCAACATGCAGGATAAATAGCTAAAACTGTGTGACGATAACAAAATGTGGAGCATCTGTATATAGAAACACTCAACAAGCCCGATAAATAGCTAAAACTACATGACGATAACAAAATGTGGGGCATATGTAAATAGAAACACTCAACAAGCAGGATAAATAGCTAAAACTATGTGACGATAACAAAATGTGGAGCATGTGTATACAGAAACACTCAACAGGCAGGATAAATAGCTAAAACTGTGTAACGATAACAAAATGTGGACCATGTGTATATAGAAACACTCAACAGGCAGGATAAATAGCTAAAACTTTGTGACGATAACAAAATGTGGAGCATGTTTATATAGAAACACTCAACAGGCAGGATAAATAGCTAAAACTGTGTAACGATAACAAAATGTGGTGCATGTGTATATAGAAACACTCAACAGGCAGGATAAATAGCTAAAACTTTGTGACGATAACAAAATGTGGAGCATGTTTATATAGAAACACTCAACAGGCAGGATAAATAGCTAAAACTTTGTAACGATAACAAAATGTGGAGCATGTGTATATAGAAACACTCAACAGGCAGGATAAATAGCTAAAACTTTGTAACGATAACAAAATGTGAACCATGTGTATATAGAAACACTCAACAGGCAGGATAAATAGCTAAAACCTTGTGACGATAACAAAATGAGGACCATGTGTATATAGAAACACTCAACAGGCAGGAAAAATCGCTAAAAGTTCGTGACGATAACAAAATGTGGACCATGTGTATATAGAAACACTCAACAGGCAGAATAAATAGCTAAAACTTTGTGACGATAACAAAATGTGGACCATGTGTATATAGAAACACTCAACAGGCAGGAAAAATAACTAAAACTTTGTGACGATAACAAAATGTGGACCATGTGTATATAGAAACACTCAACAGGCAGGATAAATAGCTAAAACATTGTAACGATAACAAAATGTGGACCATGTGTATATAGAAACACTCAACAGGCAGGATAAATAGCTAAAACTTTGTGACGACAACAAAATGTGGACCATGTGTATATAGAAACACTCAACAGGCAGGATAAATAGCTAAAACTTTGTAACGATAACAAAATGTGGACCATGTGTATATAGAAACACTCAAACAGGCAGGATAAATAACTAAAACTACATGACGATAACAAAATGTGGGGCATATGTATATAGAAACACTCAACAGGCAGGATAAATAGCTAAAACATTGTGACGATAACAAAATGTGGAGCATCTGTATACAGAAACACTCAACAGGCAGGATAAATAGCTAAAACTTTGTGACGATAACAAAATGTGTACCATGTGTATATAGAAACACTCAACAGGCAGGATAAATAGCTAAAACATTGTGACGATAACAAAATGTGGAGCATCTGTATACAGAAACACTCAACAGGCAGGATAAATAGCTAAAACATTGTGACGATAACAAAATATAGGCCATGTGTATATAGAAACACTCAACAGGCAGGATAAATAGCTAAAACTTTGTGACGATAACAAAATGTGGACCATGTGTATATAGAAACACTCAACAGGCAGGATAAATAGCTAAAACTTTGTGACGATAACAAAATGTGGACCATGTGTATATAGAAACACTCAACAGGCAGGATAAATAGCTAAAACTATGTGACAATAACAAAATGTGGACCATGTGTATAGAGAAACACTCAACAGGCAGGATAAATAGCTAAAACTTTGTGACAATAACAAAATGTGGACCATGTGTATATAGAAACACTCAACAGGCAGGATAAATAGCTAAAACATTGTGACGATAACAAAATGTGGACCATGTGTATATAGAAACACTCATCAGGCAGGATAAATAGCTAAAACATTGTGACTCTAACAAAATGTGGACCATGTGTATATAGAAACACTCAACAGGCAGGATAAATAGCTAAAACTTTGTGACGATAACAAAATGTGGAGCATCTGTATATAGAAACACTCAACAGGCAGGATAAATAGCTAAAACTTTGTGACGATAACAAAATGTAGGCCATGTGTATATAGAAACACTCAACAGGCAGGATAAATAGCTAAAACTTTGTGACGATAACAAAATGTAGGCCATGTGTACATAGAAACACTCAACAGGCAGGATAAATAGCTAAAACTTTGTGACGATAACAAAATGTGGACCATGTGTATATAGAAACACTCAACAGGCAGGATAAATAGCTAAAACTTTGTGACGACAACAAAATGTAGGCCATGTGTATATAGAAACACTCAACAGGCAGGATAAATAGCTAAACCTTTGTGACGATAACAAAATGTGGACCATGTGTATATAGAAACACTCAACAGGCAGGATAAATAGCTAAAACATTGTGACGATAACAAAATGTGGACCATGTGTATATAGAAACACTCATCAGGCAGGATAAATAGCTAAAACATTGTGACTATAACAAAATGTGGACCATGTGTATATAGAAACACTCAACAGGCAGGATAAATAGCTAAAACTTTGTGACGATAACAAAATGTGGAGCATCTGTATATAGAAACACTCAACAGGCAGGATAAATAGCTAAAACTTTGTGACGATAACAAAATGTAGGCCATGTGTATATAGAAACACTCAAAGGCAGGATAAATAGCTAAAACTTTGTGACGACAACAAAATGTGGACCATGTGTATATAGAAACACTCAACAGGCAGGATAAATAGCTAAAACTTTGTGACGACAACAAAATGTGGACCATGTGTATATAGAAACACTCAAAGGCAGGATATATAGCTAAAACATTGTGACGATAACAAAATGTAGGCCATGTGTAGATAGTCATCCACTTCAAGCACTATTGGTAGTCCAAAGACCAGGTCTGTGTTCTTCTTCGCAGCCCTATTTAGTTAGTATACTTTTATAGGTGCTCTTAATATGAAAATTTTGTTTAGATGCATATAAAGTATTATCGGTAAGCTTTTACTTTCTTATTTTATACAAATTTTTTCAAGGTAACATGAAGTCAAATATTTGTTTCTATTATTATTGATTACATACTCGTGGATTTTAAAATTTTCTGTAGCTTGGGGAAACATTTGAAAGGGTTGTGCCTGTATGTGATTTCAATTTCGGTATTTATCATGGATATAACGTTAATTACATTATGTTATCTCTTCCTTTTACCAACAATTAAATTACAAATATATTTTGTAGAAAGATAAAATTGTAGCATGGTCGCCTATTCTTTGAAAAGCTTCTAGGTAGACAAGAAACTATGAAAACGATGCCATTGGTTACAAGTTTTGTGATCCTATTGATCAGCTTTGTTTCAGAAAAACTCTAACGGTACCGAACACGTTTTTTGACCAAATATGCCACGCAGCATAGTTTTAGGGTAAGCGAGACAATTTTGGATTTCCTTACGTCCGCACGGCCAACAGCGGGCATATTACTCTCAATTAACGGGTTAGCGGGTTTATTTATTGTACTTCCATCTGCTGTCTTAAAATGTTTTGAGAAAAAGATAAGGGTAAGGACTTATTGCACTGACGGAGGTAGCGTAAGAAAGAAAGACACAACGTGTGTCAACAGTTTCTTCCCCTCCCTTCTCTGGAAAAGAAACTCAGAAGTTGTATTTCCTCTTCCACACGAGTGGAAAAGAGCTTAGCTTCAGAACCTATATATGTGTCACACAGATTTAAAATAATGTTTCTACAGCAGGAAGTGGATATCTGAAGCTGCAATACTTTCCTCCCTATGGCGATAGCTTCTGACAGAACGAACACCCCCAGGCTTCAATTTCTGAATAGCGGTTCAACCCCTTTTTATGGTTTTCGCTAGAGAAGGGCATTCACAATCCTTGCGAAATGTTCCATCAGGGCATTCAATGCGCTTTCATTTTCGTTGCAGTGTTGCTTCTCTACCGTTGTCTGCAATTCAAATTTAAGTGCTAGACAATTGCTCTTGTAACACACGTTCTGTGTCGTCAGTTTGCCCAGAAAAGTCTTGTTAAAGCTAAAATGGGGGCCACAACGTGCGGTAATAGGGGCTGGGTGTCACATGTTTGGCTCGCAATCCGGAGATCCTGAGTTCTATTCCTAGCACCGGTCTTTCTGACAACGGTTTTCGTGGTTTTAACAGTTTGGTAAGACGAGTGCTAGGGGTTCTTTTCTACCACGAATTTACTTTTCCTCAATTCCTACAATTTCGTCTCCCCTTTCATGTTCCAGGTAGACTTAGGGGTTGTACAGTGTCGATCGGTGTCGGACAGATGGCGCAGATGCTTGCTCGTTAAAACGTTCTTTTCGACCCTGCCAGATTGCGGCCGTATCTGAGGCCTTGCCGTCTCAGGTGGGTCGTGTTCTCCCTGGTCCGCAAGAGGAAAGCCTCACTGAGCAGACCGCCGGTGTGACAGTCGTCAAACCTGGGACCTCTGCGCGTCTCGACCTCTACTGTGCTTAACACCCTGACGGGGCGCTCCCGGGAGGGAAGGGTGAAGCGAGAGGAGACAGAGGCACGACAAGGCAGACGGCATGGTCCCTACATTATTCCAGATTGAAACTCCCCGGATGGCAGCTGGCACAATCGGCTCCCCCCTGCAGACTTACACGCCCCACATGGGGTCCCGGGACTCGGAGACGAAGTGTTACATAGCGCATTCTTTTCCCCTGCCATGCAACGCCGAGACTTGCGCCTACACTTGTAATCCTGAAACAGCAAAGAAGATGAAAGCTGGAGTGAAATGGAGGCATTGCGAATGTGTGTGTATTTCACTGGCTACTTCACAAGTGTGTTTATAAATTTTATGAGTTTATGCTTTGATGTTGTAAAAAAGTTAAAATATTTATTTTTGGTGTGCTAAAAAGAAGAAAATATTTGCTTAAATGTTAAAATATTTCATTTAATTTCACAGAAATAAGAAGAAATTATTAATTTATTACTTTTAGAGGTACTCACCACTCGCAGAAGGGTAGCAGCTCCTAGCAGTTCCCTTAAAATTGCAGTCGACAGCAAAAGTCTTCTCCAAATTGCTGATCATGAAAGCATGCCGGTTGTCTCTAAATGGCGCTTTATATTGTGAAAATGTCTTACCACATTACGGGAAGTCACTAACACTCACACTACTTGTTTACCTTCTAGGACTTACTCACCCTACACGGTGTTTGAAAACCCTTGTTTTTTCTCAAACAAATGTTTAAATTTGTGTTTTAGTACTCTTAGCCCTGATAATGAATTCAGTTTCATTTCAACAGCCCACACCTTCTAAGTGTTGCACTCAACAGATTTGTTGGAGTTTCTAGTTTTTGTATGGAGTCACACAAAAAGTTTAGATTTGAAGATGTGAACGCCAAATAAGTTTTTTAATTTGCCACCTGTCGATAAATCCTAAACTATTTTAATAGATACCGCCTAATTTTTGTCCAGCTCATTTACAACAGATACGAAACTTCAACATTTGTCCCACAGTACAGCACTGCCCCAGCGCTGTGAGAAGAGGAAGATTGCACTTCTTCCTCAATGCTGATTTAAGAAAGGCTTTTGCCCCATTTGATACATTCATAATCTACGAAGAGCATCAACTCACACGTAACAGGAATCATTTTAGGAAAACTGACGGAAAATATTTGAGCTGCTTTTATCATGTTTGGTGCACCATCAGTGAGAACATTGTTGTATTTTATACCATTTGATCGTATCTTTTCTGTAGTTCTTTACACGCCACTCATTCGTCATTTTTCAATGCACGGACAACATTTCCTATTTTTCTGAAACTTCAATCTTGCGTTGCATCATTGCTCACCCAAAGTTTTTCATTTTCGCGTGCTGCCCTATAGGAAGGTAGTGCTGATTCTTCAGGAGGCTCCATGTCGATATATTTAGCCAAAAAGCTCCTAAGTTGAACCTTTTTTACTTTTTGAGTGGGATATCGGCTGCAACAAATGCTCTGCTTAAATCTAAACAATACTGCAAACACATTGTTTGCCCTACACTTGAAGAAGGCGGTTCACCTATCAATAATTGTGAATTCGCACGAGTCGCAGCAATAGGCCAGATGAATGTTGAGTCAGATAACACTGGTGTCAACAAGTTTGTAATGATTGCCTAAGCTATTCTGTTTACTTGAACTTCTCTGAACATTCTCTGATACTTGTGATGCAATCAAGTAATTCGTAAATACATGGTATATATTTGCAATAGAATAAAATTAAAATTATGCAGGATAAATATTGATAAAAGTCAAATATTAATTCAGATTTATGTACTTATGGAAGATTATATGAAAATATGTGTTTATACATTTGTTTTCAAGAATTGTATGTTTATGTGAAGTAAGACTTCGCATTTATGCTCCTGACCCTTTATTCAGAGGTTTCCTCAATTTGTGGGCATTTATGAGTTTGCAAAAAAAATAATGATTTACCTAATAATCCGTTCCCTAATAATGAACTCAATGATTTGTGGACACCTTGCAGTATCATTTTGTGTGCAGATGCAGGATTTTTCCTGTTGTATTGAAGATACTAGCTTCAGTTCTTTGAAGATGTAAAATATCGAACCCTGCACGCTGTATTTCTAGACCAACTTTGACAGCCATACGCTAGCAATAGCACAATAGCATTGCTGGTCATCGTTTCTCAGGTTTCTTCGAATAGCCGCTCGCATTTCGTGAAAATCTATTTAATTTGGTAACTATAGCTTAAACTTTTATATTTGAAATTCTACAGCCGAGAAGACACGTCTTCTAAAAGTCTGGCATCTTCTTTAGTCTAAACCCTTGAAAACTGTTGTTTTTATTTTGTTGTTACAAAGTTTCAGTTTGTTTGTTTCTATCAGTAACTGGAACTGGTAGGCTACTATGTGTAACTCATCTTCTGATTTTACAATTACTATTTGATCGCCTACGAATAGTATATTAGTAAGTAATGTATTCCTAATGTTCAATCCGGTTGTTATAACTTTCTGTCATTGTTAAATACTGTGGTAGTATTATATGCAGATGATTATGTATGTATTTAACAGAATTGGAGATACTGGGCAGCCTCGATTTACCCTTTGATTAACTACTGTAGAATTAATAGTCACATTTTCTGTTCCTACTTATATTCATGTATGATTATATAATCTTTTATACGAGGCGTGTTTGTATTTATCTCCATTTATCAATTATGAATGTTGGTATTATAATTCATAATAGTCCACAGTTTATTATGAAGTGTTTTGTAGAAGGTTTTTTCATAATCTACCAATATTATGCAGGATGAACTATTTGTTGAGACTGTACAACATCTCCAAAAGTAAGCGTTATAGAAAGAAATCTCTTTAATAAACGTTGCATGATATTATGGGGGAACGTAAATGCCTTTAGTCGTGTTTTGTTTTGAGAATGTTATGATGGTCATTTTAGGGTAAATTTAATTTTTTTAAATAGGAACCTACATTTTGTATGTTTTCTCATTAGAAAACGATTTATAAGATGCTGTTTATTTTGTGAAAATAAAAATGTTGATTCCCAAATAGCAAAAGCAATTTGACTCTCAAATGGCCATCCATGGATGTCTCACCATCCATGGCGCTCTTCGTACACAGCCATTCAGAATTTTCGTTGTTATTTACGCTGGTGTAGGAACAACTGCAAAGTTCTTTATACAAATGTTGTTTGATTTTTTATTAGGAGCGAGAGAACCACATAAAGAGGTAGATTCCCATTTAAAAAATTAAAATGGTCCTAAAATGACCATCACAACTTCCTCCAAATAAAACACAACTAATGGCATTTACTTTCGCCAATAATATTGTCGCGTATGTGATGAAGGAACCTATTATTTTTCAGTATTTTGTAATATTTTAATTATCCTGTCACAAGTTTGTAAAGTTTCTAATTTCATAGAGAATCATATTTTACATTTCTTAACTTTTCTGAAGCATTTTTAAGTGTTTATACGACAGGAAATAGCGACCTGCTACTTTCCTTGACATTTCCAAGGGATGTCACTATGTCATCATTTCCTTAGGGGTACGTGTTTTTCTGCAGGCTCTTAGCTGCACCTTAAACCGCGCTACGTCACATAGAATGTCAGAGAACGTTGACATATCGCGTTACGATTGGCCGCTGTATGGCAGACCATATTTGGTACTTACTGCCACACAATAAAGGGAACCCCTATAGGACTGTGATACCTATATAAGCGAGCCTGCAGACATGTGCTGTATCATCACATCACGGCAATTCTTCCAGGTAAGACTTACCACATAATTTAGTAGTTCCCCCTTTACTGTAAGCTCAACAATGCTAATGCATGGCTCGACAAATGAAGTTTAATATCAAACTTTAACAAGCCAAGTGATGTGTTCTGTTCTACCATCTGGTTCCCCAGTTATGGCCCCCAGTCATAACTTCAGTTGTGACAATATCAGGCAACGCTTATTCATGCATTTCTTTCTGCAACGCTTAGTTTTGTAGATATTTTACAGTCTGAACTTAAAAGGACCACACTGTATATATGTAGATTAAATTCTCTTCTTTGCTGAATTATTTTTGTACACGGTCAGAGCAGAATAGTAGAATCGTCCTTTATGAATCCAACATTGCGATTCGTACTTATGTATTCATAACCGCAAAAAATAAAAAAAAATGCAGAGATTTTGCCCTAATTTCAGAAAGCATTCCCTTAAATTTACCTTCACAAATACTTCAAATAAGTTTATCATAACTCAGAAAACCTTTTCAGTGGAAACGTGAGATCAAGATACTCATTTCACTAAATCTCGAAGCAAGCACTTTGTATAAATTAAAAGAGTAAGAAGTTTTTTTCTACATTGTGTACACGGAAACTTGCTCATGCATATGGTTTTCTATCTTATCTAAGGTTGTGGAACCTCCGTATAACTTGATGCCTCTGCTAGGTCCTTGATGAACCAATCTCTTATTAGTTAGAAGCAAATTCCTACACAAAATTACAAACCCAAGATCAAATGTCATTTTGAGGAGAGAAGTAAATACTGGTCGAGTTGCGCTGATTACCTCTAACTGCTAGTGGGTCACTAATGAACTATAGGAAAAGCGGTGTGTGGGAGGGTGAAAGGAATGCAGTGAAAAGAAACGAAAGGGAGCAGATAAGGAGGAACAAACCTTGTTAAGATGTACTATAAAATGCTATACACTAAAAGGTCCGGAAGAATTTACCTACAGTTGCTGAGACGGGAAAAATTCTGCCAACTTTACGTAAAGATATGGACAATGTTTGCAGTCCTCTTACCCTTACTGAATTAGCATGTTGTCGGATAAAAAAAAATCTTATAAAAAGCATCTTGAAAATATTAGAACAAACAAATATCGCAGGAGAAAATTTCCCAGAGTTTATTTAAAGTAATTGAAATATCGTAGTAAATAGCCCAAACAAGTACCAAATGCTTCGTCTATAAAACGCGTACTCCAGATCGTTTTTAAACTTTGAGACTATCATTAGCATCAAGTAAGCTTTTATGTTATTCCTTACAAACTGCACTAAAGCTAGGCTGTGAAAGATTTAATTGTACTTACCACCATCGCTAGACGGATATATATTGAACTTCTGGTCCTGAAGCCAGGAGGTTACGGTTAGGAAGTCACGGACAACACTTGGAACTATGCAGCGCAACACCGCCATGTTGCCCCGGGTTACCGCACTTCCTGCGGCTCCAACAGAGAAGTCCTGCATCACCACTGAAAATAACCAACAACCATGTAAACTAAGTATGCAGTTAAAGGTAATTCTGAAGGTAGCAAATGCAATTATGCAATATTTTAATACATACGCCTTTTCATTTATGAAACACAAGTTGCTCGTGTATGGAAGGGTAACCACTGGGGCTGGAAATAGTCCTCCAGTACTCTGGAGGATTCAAGAGTATTCGTTCTCCCCCTTTGTAGATAGACATTTACTTTGTTTTAGCAGAAGATAGTAAAGACCGCATGGTTCTAGAGATATAATGTCAGCAAAAACACGACTCAAATGTGGATGAGCCTTTGTGCAATCCAAGAGCTCAGTTACTTGAATGGCCATGGCAATCAAATTATACTCATAATAAATGGCAAGCTACTTAAATCTAATGAGTGATTTATTAGTAAGTCAGAAAGTATACGTTTGCCTGCATAATATTATAACGTTCAATGGGCAGTACTTGTTAATACGATTAAGGCGATTTGCTTGGAAACATAACTAAAAATTGTGCGTATTGTGCTTGAATGGATGGAATAAGTTACTGTCATGACTGCTTAAGAAAATTACTAAACTGTAAATTTCTCGCTGTAATAAAACTTATATCATCGAATACAACTCATAAATTCGATAATTTCCTTTTGCTAACTTAATTTCGCTTTTAAACTCATGACATTCTCTTAAGAGAATAATTTCGAGACTGAAATAACATTCGTTACGCTGAATTACATCGTTGGACAGTTATCAACATTCTTGGTATTACTGAAGATACAAGGCGTGTTTTTAGGGTAAGAACCGATAATTTTTTAAAAAATAGCACAATATTATTTTCCAAATTCTTTATTATCATTCACCACCTTACACCACTGCTCAGTTATTCAGGCATTTTTCGTAATGGGAAACCACTTTGTGTGTGCCTTCGTCAAAGAATGATGCCGGATGTGATGAAAGGCAAGTCCTCACTTCGTGTTTCACAACATTATCGCCATTGAAATGTTTTCCACCAAGGAAATTCTTCAGATGAGGAAACAGATAAAAATCGCTTTGCGCTAAATCCGGGCTGTAGGGAGGGATTTCGAATTTTTCGCAAACAAATGATGCGATCAGAGCTTGAGTTTGTTTGGCTGTGTGTGGTTAGGCATTGTCACTCAATATTTTCACCCATAAACCTCACACATTTGACGATGAATGCTTGCTGGCGTAACAATTCTCGCATTAAAAAAATGGAATCACTGATCTGACTTCACAGTCGGCCGGTCGTTCGATTGTTTTGTACACTTCGAAACGCTTAAACAACAGAAAAATACAAAAGTAGGGCTTCCTAATGAATGGAGAAAGTGATCGCGCATGCTGAAAATCGCGACTACAGTGCTGCAGGGGCAAAATATTAAAACGCAACAAAACAACAGAATGCTTCGCTAACAAAGTTATCTCGGCATTCCACTTTGCTGTAAGAATGTCACATGCGTAGGCTCCTTTCTAACATAACAATAATAATAATAATAATAATAATAATAATAATAATCTTTATTGCATTCAATAGACTCATTACAAGAGCATCAGACATTGTCAGAGATTACGTCCTACAGTCATATACAGATATGTACATATATTATAATTCTGCAACACTGTACAGACAGTTCTTAATTAGGTAAAATTTTAAACCATTTTCAAATTTAATACTTACGTTGTTTTTCATTTGGGTTGGTAGCTTAGTATAAAATTAGGTTCCAATTCTATGTAGGTCCTTATTTGAGCTAACCCTATGAACCTCTAGTATAATGGTTATGACAGTGTTTTATTGAGCACATATATTCCTATTATTTTTGACAAGTAGTATACTTTTATAAACATATAGTGAAACTACGGTTAGTATTTTTGCCTTTATGAATGTTTCCCTGCATGACTGTCGGTAGTTGAGCTTCTGCATACATCTGGATAATTTTTTTTTTGTATTTTTAATATCCTATCCATGTTGGACTTACCTGTACCCCCCAAATTTCAATTCCATAGGTTAAATGTGGATAAATTATGCCATAGTAAGCTGAATTGAGAATAGAGGTTTTTTGTATTTTGCCAGCTGTCTTAGAAGGAATAGTCCCGAGTTAAGTTTTTGTAAACAGTATCTACATGTATGTTATATGATAGTCCTTCGTCAATATTTATGCCTAAAAGTTTAAAGTTGTTCACCTGTTCCAAAGTGCTATTGTTAATATTTATATATATTTCGTCCGTAAGATTGTTGGGCTTTTGGAATACCATAAGTTTAGTTTCAGTCCACTATATAGAAGATATTGCAACATTTCACCAATTGCAGTTGTCATTTTTTGTTCTAGTGTATCTATGTAACCACTCCAACATATTAAACATGTGTCATCAACATAGGAGATTGCTTTACTGCATTTGGGTGTGGGTAAATTATTTATATAAATCAAGAAATGTGTGGGCCCAAGCAATGATCCTTAAGCTACACCTTACATTACTATGTTATATTCTGACTTAACGGTATCTATAACGTTACCTTTTTTCAACTTATTTCAGGACACTGTACGCTAGTTTTTAAATATGATGCCTAACAATTTGTTTACATGTCCTCTGAAACCATAATTTTCTAGTTTAGCAATTAGGTAATCATGCGATACAGTGTTGATGCAAAATGTTTTACAAGATGTAAAACAACGCGTTCCACAGAGACTGAAACTTAGCTCCTGCAAAGAATGAGGGATGCTTTTTGATGCATTCTTCCACCATGGTTTCGAATAAAGTAACCTCGAAGTCTAAGTTAGAAATTCCAGCCACAGGAAGGTCGAGGACCGAGGAAGCTACGGTGTATTAATAATTCAATGATTCGGATGCTATCTTCTCACAGCCCACGGATGTTAAAAAGCTATTAACTTAAATAACATGATATAAGGTCCATTTTACAACAAAATATATCCTGCTAGATGAACACTCCTTTCAAAATGCTTACTAAACTTAGGTCCTTCCTAAAGACAAATAACTAGGGTCAGGGATACAATAATAAATCACTGCTCCAGCAAGCCAGCTGTTGTTACAAATTAATTTTTTGTTGTTTACCAAACACCTAGGAGAGTTTGTTTCGTACTCCTTCTCTATACTGCTTCTCTTCATCGTAAATGTTGAACATTATTAATAATTTGCATTAATCACTCTTTTAGAGCTGTATGAAGCGAATTTAATCAAAATTCTAAATTCCATATTATATATTTCTAGAAGATGTATTCCTACTACGCACAGCCTAGTTATGTTATAGTTATCACTATCATATTCCTCAGGGTATATTTACATTTTAAATTAATCAATTATCATGTTTTTATATTCAATAGTTACTTCGATGCAACGCTTAATTGAATATTTGATATCAACATAACGTTATCCCTACCTATGGTCCTCGATGTAATAGGCTAGGAGATCCACATCCAGCCATAACGATAGTTCCGATAAAGGCGCAGATATTTTTATAACAAAAGATCTAATTGAGAATCACTGGACAAATGTTATGATTTCTATTCTATTAATATCATTGTAACCTACACTTTCATAAGATTTAGCAATTCTCCTGAAGTACGGAAAAAACAAACAAAAAAAAAGGTTCAAAAATAATAATTGTGGCTTTCCTGGCGAATGTTTACCTCAGATTACTCTCGGGCTTCCAGCCAGGAGGTCAATTGATGTAATCCCAACGTTTCGAAGGCTTGCATTGTCTCCGTCTTCAGGGAAACTGAACTGAGGAGATGGAATTCCACTCCTATTTATAAGTGCCCCAGGGACGGTGCCAACCAAGAGATGAAGTAAGAGTGGCTCGGCTACTTTAGAAAGCTTCACATTGTTTTTCTTTTGGAAAGAGGAAGGTAGTAGTAGAGCTGGAGGCAAGAAACAGTTGGCACATCTCTCAAGGGAAGGGAAAAGTTTGCCTATGAACGCTTCGGACAAAGGAAAGTTCAAGAAGGGAGAACTTAAGGAAAGGTGGTCAGAAGGGTGAGGAGTTAGCGTGTTCCCGCTATAGTACGCGTGTTATTCAACTAAAAGATGCATGGCTGCCGCCCAATGAACGGGAGCGGGTGAATTTGCTTTATGTGCTACAGCCATGACCTGCGCCCTGACTGCAGTCTACAGAAATGGCGACTGAGGATTCCTCATAGTTTTTCTCTCTGTAGATGCAGCTCCTCATACGGTTGCAAACTTTGTTGTACGTTCGGCGGTAGGTTCTCTGGATGTACGGAGTCCTGATGCTGTTGTGATATTAGTGGAAATGAGTGCTAAAGTTTTGATGAATGCAGCTGCTGTCGAAGGCTCTTAAGTCACTTTGAGGTTCTGTGAGGATGTGTTGGTGGCAGTCTGTAATTCATGGACGGAAGTCGTAAGGACTTCCAGCTGTTGAAGGAGATGAAGAAGAAATTTGGGCTGTGAGTTGAAGGCGTACCGCTGGTCTTCCAATGCTGCGTTGAGGTGGGCACGTAGGTCCTTAATGGAAGTCAGACTAATGCGGATATTCAGGACCTACGCGGGAAGGTCCTGGATTGTTTCTTGGTATGGTGATGACCATGTGGTATTGTCTGCGTTGACCGCTGGTGTTGCCTCTATTGGTTCATGTATCGTAGTTGGCGGTGATCTTTGCGTTATCTTCCTGCTCCTCGAAGAGATGAGGCACAGCACCTTGTCTGTAAGATGTGAATGGTGGCGACGACGTCGCAATAGGTTGTGTGACATGTAGTCAGCGGTTTAGGAACAGTACCACGGTAGTGGTATCGAGGTGGGGAGGAGTAGTCTTCCTGGCTTTGCCCGAGACCACCGCCGTTGTCCTTATATAAGAATTAACCTTGTAGGTAGCTGTCTGTTGACGCCAATCAGTATAGCACTCAAAGTGCCATGGCGTGGAGTGGCGTCCAGCAGCGTAGTCTGTGGTCTTGCCGGCGAGGAAGCCTCTCCTGAGGCCCCATTTGATTGGCCGGCTGTTGGTGCAGCGGCGGTGTGAGAGGTTGGAGCAGTAGATTCTTTAAGGTCGTCTTCCGCCTATTACACCTGTGTAGCCCTCTTCCTTCTTACTTTTACTACGTTGCAGCGTCGAGTAACTCTCACAAACTACGTATTTGCTGATAGCTTACAGGAGTCTTTTTCGGAGTAGAGGAGAAAATACAGTTATGTACTTACCCCAGCCCCTCTCGGAGACTTTAGAGTGTAGGACACGCCAGTATCTGGCCATATTCATTTAAAAATTCCTCCACTGTATAGGACAAAGGATAAGAAAGGAATAGGTGGGAAAGGTAGCCTGGTCCCGCATACCCCACGCGTGAGTCTGCAAACATAATGAGCTGCCGCCCACAAGGCTGGAGCGGGTGTAACGTAAGGTCCTAGGCTAAAACCATGACAAATTGCCCTGACTGGAGCCTAGAGGCTAGAAGGTGATAATTGCGGAAAGGTTAGGTAAGGGTGAGCTTGTTGTGGTGTTAGTGGTGCCGTCTTCCTTGAGATTCCTCTTTGAAGGTGCGACACCTCTCAACTAGTTACGTTCTAGTGGGATGGTAAACGGTGTCTGCTGTTGATGTAATGGTGGACTGATGTAGTGACTGAACGGTTGTGTCTACTGATGTGTTCTGGTGTTGTACTCTCGGGCCAACAGGCGGGTGGGGTTGGTGTCCAGCCGTGCTGTCAGCTCGGTGGCGACGATTTTATGGTGATAGTTGGCGGCGATGATGGTTACCTGCAGGTCCTGTAGCTTCTCGGTGATCATGGCTGCGAGCGTCTCTTCCATGGCAGCTAAATGGGCACCCATGCTCAGTACCTCCGCATGGAGCTCCTGTATGGTGTCCCGCGTAGCCTCCCAAGCTGAGACTGCCGGTGCTGATATCTTGTCCATCGGCGGGTGAGTCAATGTCGGTTGCGTTGTTTACCTGTTCCTCGGGTAGATGGAGCACCGGCTCTGCCTATGAAGTGCGAGACGCCAACGCAGGTGGTACGGAATCGGCATCGACGGCCAAGATCATGCCCAGTACATTCGTGGACACCACAGTAGTGACTCATCGGCGATGAGGTCCATACGTTGGCGCTGTCCGCGAAGGCACAGCGGCGTCGGCAAGTAGCTGGTTTTTCTTCTCGGCTAGCCTAGACTCCAAGGCGCCAACTTAACAGGGCCAGGCCCGAAGCCAAGGCAACCTCCAAATTGGCGCTGCTGGCCAGCTCCAGAGGCACCAGAAGCGTGGGCGCTTTAAGTGACGCTCTCATTAATGAAGATCACTGTTGCTGCTCAGCTGCCGGCACAAAGCGTGCTGACAGGCCCCGAGGTACACCGCAGATTACGGTGCTCAGGCGGCTCTTGCTAGACGGCGGCAGTGCCGGTTGGCCCCCTCCTAAAAGAGAGCCGGGGCCAATGGCGGACTGCGGCTGCTTCTTCTCCTCCGTTGCTTCCCGGTTAGGGAATGTTGCTGCTGAGGTAGGAGGCTGCGATCTAACGGGCTTCCGTTTCGCCATGGTGAGATGGGGTTGCTATGAAATGCCGATGTCCTCTCGCTTCAGCACAAATCTGCACTGTGATGAGCTCATCTTCGTCTCGGACCTCTTGAAAAGCTTCAGACATTCTTTTTAGAAATATGAAAGGAGAACTTCAGGACGAAAATTACAGGTCATAACGTAGTGTAGTCCCGCAAATGCATACGTATTAGTAGAGGGATAGATAAAGAGTTTCCGTCCAATAGACTGCAGCGGGTAGAAGGTAAGGTTCTAGGCCACAGCAATGACAATCTTTCATAACTGTAGCCTATAGACTAAAAGCTGCAGGTGAAGGTGAAATGAAAGAGAAGATTAAGTGATTAAGTTGCTTGGAATTAGGATCATCGTTGATTAATGTCGTGGCATATCTTTAGTAAGCGTTGTTGTTCAGGTGGTATCTCAAACGGTGTTATCTGACTATGTGGTGTGCGCTGTTCTGCTTATGGTGTCCGGTGTGGCTGTACAGACACGCGTTGGGTGCGAGATGGTCTGGCGAAGCTTCTCTATGATGTGCAAACGAGATGTGATAGCTTCAGGTTCTGCTGTCGCTGAGTGGTACTGCATAGTGGCTGTGTTGAGGGTGATGTTCAGCTCCTTCACCCATCAGTGAACAGGCTGGAAGGCGCAGCTTCGATGGAGACCAGTCGGGTAGCTATGCTCAGTATCTCTGCGTGCAAGACCTGAATAGCTTCCCGGAGACCTAGGAGTTCCCGGTCGAAGCACGTTGTCGACCAAAGTTTCCGTGCAGCCTACCCATTGAAGATGTTGCTGCAGGCTGTGTTGGGTGATCCTGAGGTGCTGTGTGCCACTTGGCTCATGTACTGCGACTGGTTGCCGCAGGTAGCACAGTAGTGTCGGCAGATCGTGTGCAGAATAGACGGCTGTAAAGGAGTTGCTACCGAAATAGTGGCAGCGACTCGGCACAGCGCAGTTTTCTTCGGCGTGTCCGTAGACAAAGCAGCATCGACGAGTTGCAGTAGACGTACTCCGGCTGGCTTCAACTTTGAGGGTGTGGCCAAAGAGGGGTAATTCCTTAGTCAAAATCAGCATGCAGATGCGTTTTTGGGGAAAGCGACGGATAACTGAAGAGCTGGAGGGGAAAAATAGTTCGTGTATTTGTCTGGAAGGTTAGTTGGCTTATTTTGCCGGTTATAGAAAGGAAAGATCAAGATTTGGAAAATTAAGGAGAGGATTCAGGAGGGTGAAGTATTTGCTTGGTCCCGCTTAAGTACCCGCGTTATTCTTCTTAAAAATGTAAGCTGCCAGCCAGTGGACGGGAACGGGTCAGAGGGTTACGTGTATGGTGCAGCCATGACCGAAGCCCTGGCTACAGCCTAGCGTCTGGAAGTTGGAAGTACGGAAAGGAATGGTTTGGGGTGTGCTATTCTCGGTCCCTGACCCGTCGTGTAGCTGGTGTTCCTGGTTTAGTGCTCTGCACTTTGCCAGGAAACACTGCTGATCAGGGGGCGGTTTAAATGATGGTGGTCTGGAAATGTACTGTTGGAGCGGTTGCTGGGATGCTGTAATGGTGCGTTCCGTTTGGTTTTCCCCAAGATCTGCAGATGAGTGGATACGCTGTCAATTCTGGCTGAAAGGTCAGCAGCGCTGCTCTGGCAAAGTCCATGCCTGCCTCTAGTACCCGAGGTCGCGGGTTCAAACCCGGTTGAGGGCGATGAATTTTTTCGGGCGTAAAACTCCTTAGCATGGCTTCCTTCGGAAGGGAAGTAAAGCCGGTGGTCCTGTGTGGTAAATTTATGGCACGTAACAGAACCTCAAGCCTGATAAAGAGACCTCTTAGCAAAATTATCGGTCTTTCACACCCAATATAGAATGCGACGTTAAGGACCATAGTAGTTAAAGATCACCCATAAACAAAGTTCAATTTAATTTTTTCTGGCACAATGTACTGGCGGGTTTTCAAGTCCTGGAGTTTCTCGTCTATGAGGCTGGAGAACATCTCTTTCAGAGCGGCTAAGCTGGAGCCGAATGTTTAGTAGCTCCGCATGCGTAAAGTTCGCTGCAATTTACTCTATTTTGGGCACGGAACTCTTAGAAAACTAACGTATTTTTAGCGGATTCCTCAGTAAATAATTCTCTAAGAAATTTGTTAAGAGGTCTGGGCCCAAGGCCGCTATGAAATCTGTTAAAATCCGCTAGTCGTCATGACTAGCAGGCAAACCCTGTGCATACTTACAATTAGAAAGTAAGCAATCAAATACATTAATGCATGTACTGTCACTGGTATTGTTCAGGTTCCATGGACAATATCAGCAATTAACCAACGACGCGCTCGCATGCAATGCATTCCAATAAAGTAGCTAGACACATACTATCCGGGGTTCTATGCGGGATCCGGCAAAGGCATGAATGCATACAATTACACTGCAATACAAATTAACACGTGGAGGGGTTTTTAGTGGCTATTCCGCGTTCGAGCGGCGATCCCCACATATCCCCCAACCATTGCACACCAGCTGGAGGCCGAATGCAGTAATACACTTTCCCCCACGAAAAAAACCGCTATTTGATGTTCTGAGCATTCTTTTTTATTTCACTTCCAGACAACATAGCGACACCATCTCACCACGGATAAGAAGCCGCAAGAATCCCCTAACTGGGAAATAATAGAGGTGAAGAAGTCACCGTAGTCTGTAACTGGTTCCGTCTCTTTATCGGGAGCAAGCCACCCAGCCGTTGCCGCCAGCCAGGAAGCACCACCATCACCTCGCTGCAGTCACCACAGCGTGGTCTTCTGAGGTGTTCCCGGGACCTTCCCGTAGACTTTGTTTTGCAGCTGCGTAGCAACGGTGGTCATTAATACTTCACTCTGTTGAGCCACGTCTCTTGTCCGGCTGTATTTGGCACCAACCTGGAGGCTGCCTTGGCCTGGAAACTCACCTTGTGCGGTCCGTAGCTTCGGGCCATGTTTAGTCTACAGGAACAGCCATCTCCTTTCGCCACTTCTGTGACTTCGGCACAGCGCCAACGTATGCTGCTCGACGTGGAGCTGCCATAATGTGGTACAAACGCCCTCACGGCAGGGTGCATTGGGTGCGATCTACGCATACGCAGCCGATAATGTGCCACCTGCGGCAGCGGAACGCATTTCACCGGCCAAGCCCAATGCCCCCTCTAATTGAGTAGGCAACCGACGCAGCCGACAGAGAGTCACCCGCCGATGAACAGCACACCAATACCGTCAACCTCAACCGGGAAGGTGACGCTTGACGCCATACAATACCTTCATGCTGAGGAAATTAATATCGGTATCCGCCCTAAGTAGTAGGGATATGGGCATTCTGGCGCAGTTAATTTATGCATGTCTATTCATATGCAAATGAGCTCCCCCACCTCCTCTCCCCCACCCCCAGCTCCTTGGTAATTTTAGTTGCAGCTGCGGTCGTAAATCTTGTTGAGTACAATGGAGACTTGACAGTTAAGCAATTAAAGCTGTCAATCAACTGTCAAAACGAACAAGGGGGTCATAAATTTAAGGTTCTGTAACAAAGGCGAGATGTTTTTCCTACCCATCCCACATCAGGCCACTTCTGCACCTGGTCAGTTACCCATCCCCACTTCCATTGTGTGTCGAACACGTGGCATACTCGTTCCACTAGCTTTTAACAAAAGAACAATGCTTACCCTTCAGCTGTCAAAATGAACAAAGTCCATGATGAATTAGGGTTGTGACAAAGAGAACCTAAGCCAGTTAACAGAGAAACAAGTTCTATTGTCCGGTGCAAGCATTCTTTAGAAAGACCATCTGGCATACTCATCCCACAACCCAATAACAAAGCCTGACCCTTTCCATTGTGTAAGAGATTCTATTGTGTGTGCCTTTCTATTGTCCTGGGCAAGGCTAGTTTAGAAAGACACCTGCAGCGTTCCCATCCCACAACCCAATAACAAAGCCTGACCCTTTCCATTGTGTTAGAGATTCTATTGTGTGTGCCTTTCTATTGTCCTGGGCAAGGCTAGTTTAGAAAGACACCTGCGGCGTTCCCATCCCGCTACTCCATAACAAAGCCTGACCTTTTCCATTGTTTGACCACCTGCTAGTTAAAAAAAGAATTCGAGGGTTGCTTTATACTCGTTGCTTTATACCTGAGGGAGTTCTCTCCGATGTTTTACGACATCCTACGAATATATCCGAGCATAGTTAACAAGCATTCTGTTTCAACCAACGACTCCGAAAAAGCGCCTAATATACATTTCATTACGTGCATTAAACCTCTGAGTGATATCCATAGATCGGTGTTCGATTCTTACTGTAATCAAAAGTTTATTGCTAATGAGAAATTGATGATTGATATTATTATATCATTACCCTAATTAATAAAAGTGCGTTCAGAGAATTCTAACTCGACTCTTACCAAGTGAAACTCTAATGCTTAATAACTATTAAACTTTGAAAGGTCAGATTAAAAAAAATGTATTTATCAAATATAATTTAATTTTTTATATATCATTACCCTAATTAATGAAAGGGCGTTCAGAGGGTTCTAGCTCGAATCTTACACAGCGAAACTCTAATGCGCAATAACTATTAAACTATGCACGGCCGGATTAAAATGTATTTAACAAATATAATTTAATTTTTATATATCATTACAATAATTAATAAAAAGGGTGTTCAGAGGGTCCTAGATTGAATCTGCGAAACTCTAATGCACAATAACTATTAAACTATGCACGGCTAGATTAAAATGTATTTAACAAATATAATTTAATTAATGAAACGGTGTTCAGAGGCTTCAAGATCGAATCTGCGAAACTCTAATGCTTAATAAATATTAAACTATGTGAGTATTGGGCGGTCAGATTAAAACGTGTTTAACAAATATAATTTAATTTATACGCCATTACAATGTTTAACGAGCTGTATTCTTAGGAACCAGAGGTCCATAGTTTGAATCTTACCCTGCGAAACGTTATAATAACTATTAAAATATTGAAGCAGGGGGCGGTCGGATTAAAATTGCAATTAGCAAATATAATTATTTATATTAAACCTGGTGCATACTTAGATATCCCGATGCCTAGACAACATTCTTTCTTCTTCTCCTCTCTTTTTCTTTCTATCTATCTCTTTCTTTCTCCACGACTTGTACACATTCAGGCGTTCACATATACACGAGCACTTGCACACACATCAGCAAACATACACTGGTGCACGCATGCACACACACGCACACACATACACACGCGCACATACATACACCAACACACACATACATACACTAGTACACACACGCATTCACGCACCTCATGAGTATACCTACATACACCAGTGCTCTTACACTCGCACATACATATACATGGACACACACATACATGCACACACACTCACGTACATACATACATACACCGTTACACTTGCACATACGCACACGATCCCACACACACACACACACACACGTGCAAGCACATATGTCTGTTCACTTACACCCGACAGCACCAACCCACACACACACACCAACTCACGCGCATGTCCTGAATGAAAAGAGACAAAATGATGCAATAAAAACTAATTATAGCTCGGGATGCGACACGTCATTTACGAATTGTTCGAAACTGGTCTGGATGCAGGGGTTCGAATCCTAGGAGGGATTACAAATTCATCTTCTAATAACTCCAAAACTAATTAAAATAAAGACAGTAAATAAACTTTATTACTTTTATGTCATTAGTTCCTTTCTTGTGCATGTATATTAGAGTACCAGGTGTCATGGGCTCGATCCTTAATTTTAAAATCTCAATTATCTCGGAAACTAACAGTGATAGAGGAGCGGACCAAAGCACGATTGTTAGCTCCTATGATGAACAATTAATGCCTTATATAATTTCCAATCAGTTGTCCCTAGTTCGAATCCTGATTTTTCAGTGACTTCCTTAATTTTCCAGTGTACACTAGAATATATCACTTAGATCGATGCTGTAACTGCATACAGGTCTTTTAAACACACGCTAATATTATAAATAATTTTGTTTCTGGCGTTCTGAGTTCGAATACCGATTCAATGAAGTTTACTTATAAATTTAATAACAGTAAATAATTAAGACAAAGGTACCAAATAAACCTATTACGTTTATGTCATCAGATAATATCTTGCGGGCGTATATTAGGGTACCTGACGTCCAGGGTTCGATCCTTAAGTTTAAATCTCAATTATCGCAGAAACTAGCAGAGATAGAGCTGTAGACGAAAGCATGTTTGATAGCTCATACAATGAACAACTAATGCTGTATATAATTTTCAATCAGTTGCCCCTAGTTCGAATCCCGATCTTTCAATGACTTCACTGAATTTCCTCTGTACTCTAGAATACATCACTTAGATTGATGCTTTAACTGTATGCAGCTTTGTGTAACGACATTATGGATGTACTCTGTGTGAGAGAGAGCGAGAGAGGAAGAGAGAGAGAGCGAGAGAGGGAGAGGAAGGGAAACAAGCAGGGATAGAAGTGCTGAGGGCCTCTGCGCATGCGTAGCAAGAGATGATGTCATTGGCTGCAATAATCACGTGGCGTGTAAGCATCACAGCCATGATGACGTGCCGGCATCGCCTGGAGGGGGTTTAGATCCCTATATAAACAGATATCTGCCCATGTTAGAACTGCTGTGTACTTATTAACTTTACATTCAAGTTTTAAAGAGCTTTAAAAGCAACGTGAGCTGCAGGCCGTCTACACATTCAGCACATATCAAAACGTGACAATGCAAGGTGAGTTTTAAATAACTATACAAAATCACTGTTGGCTTTTACAATACATTTAATTTTATTTAAACGTTACAGTACATGAAAGATGATTCGTTACAAAGAGCATCATATTTTCTAATCTGTGCTTTACATTCACATGGATTTCACCGTATACTCTTCTTCAGTTCACATGATTTTCGCCACACATTCTTCTTACATAAACATTAAACTAGGGGCAACTGATTGAAAATTATATACAGCATTAATTGTTCATTGTATGAGCTATCAAACATGCTTTCGTCTACAGCTCTATCTCTGCTAGTTTCTGCGATAATTGAGATTTAAACTTAAGGATCGAACCCTGGACGTCAGGTACCCTAATATACGCCCGCAAGATATTATCTGATGACATAAACGTAATAGGTTTATTTGGTACCTTTGTCTTAATTATTTACTGTTATTAAATTTATAAGTAAACTTCATTGAATCGGTATTCGAACTCAGAACGCCAGAAACAAAATTATTTATAATATTAGCGTGTGTTTAAAAGACCTTTATGCAGTTACAGCATCGATCTAAGTGATATATTCTAGTGTACACCGGAAAATTAAGGAAGTCACTGAAAAATCAGGATTCGAACTAGGGACAACTGATTGGAAATTATATAAGGCATTAATTGTTCATCATAGGAGCTAACAATCGTGCTTTGGTCCGCTCCTCTATCACTATTAGTTTCCGAGATAATTGAGATTTTAAAATTAAGGATCGAGCCCATGACACCTGGTACTCTAATATACATGCACAAGAAAGGAACTAATGACATAAAAGTAATAAAGTTTATTTACTGTCTTTATTTTAATTAGTTTTGGAGTTATTAGAAGATGAATTTGTAATCCCTCCTAGGATTCGAACCCCTGCATCCAGACCAGTTTCGAACAATTCGTAAATGACGTGTCGCATCCCGAGCTATAATTAGTTTTTATTGCATCATTTTGTCTCTTTTCATTCAGGACATGCGCGTGAGTTGGTGTGTGTGTGTGGGTTGGTGCTGTCGGGTGTAAGTGAACAGACATATGTGCTTGCACGTGTGTGTGTGTGTGTGTGTGGGATCGTGTGCGTATGTGCAAGTGTAACGGTGTATGTATGTACGTGAGTGTGTGTGCATGTATGTGTGTGTCCATGTATATGTATGTGCGAGTGTAAGAGCACTGGTGTATGTAGGTATACTCATGATGTGCGTGAATGCGTGTGTGTACTAGTGTATGTATGTGTGTGTTGGTGTATGTATGTGCGCGTGTGTATGTGTGTGCGTGTGTGTAGTTACATGTACGTGTGTGCGTGTGTATGCATGCGTGCACCAGTGTATGTTTGCTGATGTGTGTGCAAGTGCTCGTGTATATGTGAACGCCTGAATGTGTACAAGTCGTGGAGAAAGAAAGAGATAGATAGAAAGAAAAAGAGAGGAGAAGAAGAAAGAATGTTGTCTAGGCATCGGGATATCTAAGTATGCACCAGGTTTAATATAAATAATTATATTTGCTAATTGCAATTTTAATCCGACCGCCCCCTGCTTCAATATTTTAATAGTTATTATAACGTTTCGCAGGGTGAGATTCAAACTATGGACCTCTGGTTCCTAAGAATACAGCTCGTTAAACATTGTAATGGCGTATAAATTAAATTATATTTGTTAAACACGTTTTAATCTGACCGCCCAATACTCACATAGTTTAATATTTATTAAGCATTAGAGTTTCGCAGATTCGATCTTGAAGCCTCTGAACACCGTTTCATTAATTAAATTATATTTGTTAAATACATTTTAATCTAGCCGTGCATAGTTTAATAGTTATTGTGCATTAGAGTTTCGCAGATTCGATCTAGGACCCTCTGAACACCCTTTTTATTAATTATTGTAATGATATATAAAAATTAAATTATATTTGTTAAATACATTTTAATCCGGCCGTGCATAGTTTAATAGTTATTGCGCATTAGAGTTTCGCTGCGTAAGATTCGAGCTAGAACCCTCTGAACGCCCTTTCATTAATTAGGGTAATGATATATAAAAAATTAAATTATATTTGATAAATACATTTTTTTTAATCTGACCTTTCAAAGTTTAATAGTTATTAAGCATTAGAGTTTCACTTGGTAAGAGTCGAGTTAGAATTCTCTGAACGCACTTTTATTAATTAGGGTAATGATATAATAATATCAATCATCAATTTCTCATTAGCAATAAAGTTTTGATTACAGTAAGAATCGAACACCGATCTATGGATATCACTCAGAGGTTTAATGCACGTAATGAAATGTATATTAGGCGCTTTTTCGGAGTCGTTGGCTGAAACAGAATGCTTGTTAACTATGCTCGGATATATTCGTAGGATGTCGTAAAACATCGGAGAGAACTCCCTCAGGCAAAATCATGATGGCCGACCTGACGTTGTTACGCAGAGTTGGTAAACAAGTTTCTCTCTCTTTCACACAAACAAGGACAGGACGAGTATAAAGCAACCCTCGAATTCTTTTGTTAACTAGCAGGTGGTCAAACAATGGAAAAGGTCAGGCTTTGTTATGGAGTAGCGGGATGGGAACGCCGCAGGTGTCTTTCTAAACTAGCCTTGCCCAGGACAATAGAAAGGCACACACAATAGAATCTCTAACACAATGGAAAGGGTCAGGCTTTGTTATTGGGTTGTGGGATGGGAACGCTGCAGGTGTCTTTCTAAACTAGCCTTGCCCAGGACAATAGAAAGGCACACACAATAGAATCTCTTACACAATGGAAAGGGTCAGGCTTTGTTATTGGGTTGTGGGATGAGCATGCCAGATGATCTTTCTAAAGAATGCTTGCACCGGACAATAGAACTTGTTTCTCTGTTAACTGGCTTAGGTTCTCTTTGTCACAACCCTAATTCATCATGGGCTTTGTTCATTTTGACAGCTGAAGGGTAAGCATTGTTCTTTTGTTAAAAGCTAGTGGAACGAGTATGCCACGTGTTCGACACACAATGGAAGTGGGGATGGGTAACTGACCAGGTGCAGAAGTGGACTGATGTGGGATGGGTAGGAAAAACATCTCGCCTTTGTTACAGAACCTTAAATTTATGACCCCCTTGTTCGTTTTGACAGTTGATTGACAGCTTTAATTGCTTAACTGTCAAGCCTCCATTGTACTCAACAAGATTTACGACCGCAGCTGCAACTAATACTACCAAGGAGCTGGGGGTGGGGGAGAGGAGGTGGGGGAGCTCATTTGCATATGAATAGACATGCATAAATTAACTGCGCCAGAATGCCCATTTCCCTACTACTGCCCTGGAAAAGACACCTCCGGCACAATCTCTGCGAAGCTACAGGACCTGCCAGCAACCATCACCACCATCTTAGAAGAAAAGCACACTTGTTATATTTAAATAAGCAAAAATTCGCTGCTTTAAGAGAAATATAACACTCCCACCTTCACAATGTTAAATCGATAGCACTTGTATTCCTGAATAATGAGATATTACTGTATTCTCTTACGTTGCACAGAATAAAAGCTGACGATGAATGGGTATAAAGGTCTCTTCGCTGTGTATCACAGTAAGCCACAGTTTGATGATTAGAAAACTTGAATTGTCTACTCTCTAGACGTTTCTTTAGTCAACTTTGAGTTTCCTAACTCATCCCTTTACGTTATGCAATATGTGGTAAAGAAAACGCCTTTCCATACACATTTACCGTGGATGCTTAGAATATTACTTAACACTTGCACAAATCACGACTCCCCTTCTCATTTCCTCCGAAAAGCCTTGATCTTAAGATATCCGTTGCCCTGGTTTTAGTATTTCCGGATGTCATGAATCCTTTGACGGCACTTGCTTGAGTAACTTCGGGGGTGTTCCATTTGTTTTCAGAGTTGGATCCTGCAGCTCTGTGAGAACGTTATGATTCTGGCTTTAAACAGGTTATGTTAGAAGTCGCAGGTGTATGTGAGCGATTTATTGTGAACACTTGTTCACTATATACTAGGAAATTTTGCATAATTTGTTTTAGTATGTAGTGCAGTTTCCCTTTGAGGGAATCGCTAGTATCTGCTCTTCACATCATTGTTTTCACGTGTTTTCCCAGATATTGGGAAATCTTGGTGGTTCATGCTAAGCTTTTCTTAAAAAATACATCCCTTAAATTAATTCATTTATTAGCTCTTGAGGGGGATAGTTAGCGCATTTGCTTAAAGGGTAAAATTGGAGTGCACTGTATGGTAATAAGCGAAAGTGTATTGTTAAATTCTATAGGATACATAGGATGTTTCTGAACTTGGAAACCGTGTCTCACACTTAATATTCGTTTTGCATCTAAATCAGTGTCTTGATTTTCTTTTAGCAATATAATACGCAATGCTTATACGTCACCCTCACTTTGTCTGGGGGGGGGCTTGCGGTACAGTCTGTGTAATCAAATATGGCCACAGGCTTGTAGGGCATATTGGAACACGGGAGGAGAATTCCAGGCATTTCAAAGGTATTTCGGAAACTGGAGCAGGTATTTTCACGGTATTGACACAGGTTTTTGGAACATCTTCAGATATGCTGAAGACTTTTGGACCCTGTTCCAGATATTGCCATGGTATCGGTGCCGTTTTAGAAGATCTTGAAGGTATTTTGTCTTGCTGTTTTAAAGCATTTTGACACTTCAACAGACATTTTCAGGACACTGGTAGCAGTATTTGAGACTCTTTCTTTCTCGGTATTTTAGACCCATAGATCAGGTATTAGAGCGAGTTTTCTGAACACTTTCGCAGATAATATAGATATTAGCACGGATATTTCGAGATTATTTTCATGTGTCTTTCATGTATTAACATAGGTACTTAAAGGCAATTTCAGGATCTGATGTATTTTTTATATACCTTTAATTCTTTTTCTAGAATTTTTGTAAACTTTTGTATGATGAGCTGCTGGAGGGTAAGACGCAGAGCGATGTCGTTGTATTGGTTCACAGTAGTATTAGTAGTAGTCTAAACTAGCCCATGCTTGTGTTTTAAGAGATATTATATAGTTCTTATTCAGCTTTATCCTCTTTTACGGGGTTGCCCTCTTTGGTTAAGCGTAGTGGCTTTATCAGTTAATCGACACTTCATTAGATGAGGATTGGTGATTTTCTGTGTTTCTGCGTGTCTCTGTAGTTCTAGGTCTGTGTGATTTTCTATGCGTGTTTGTGTGTGAGTCTGTGTGTATGTGTGCGTGCGCGCGCGTGTATATGCATGTACACTATGTGATCAAAAGTATCCGGACACCACCACAAACATACGTTTTTCCTCTTAGGTGCATTGTGCTGCCACCTACTGCCTGATACTCATTATCCGCGACCTCAGTAGTCATTAGACATTGAAACAGCAGAACGGGACGCTCCGTGGAACTCACAGACTTCGAACGTGATCAGGTGATTGGGTGTCATTGTGTCAGAAGTCTGCACGCGAGATTTCCCCACTCCTAAACATCCCTAGGTCCACTGTTTCTGATGTGGTAGTGAAGTGGTAACGTGAAGGGAAATGTACAGTACAAAAGCGTACAGGGCGACCTCGTCTGTTGACTGGCAGAGACCACCGACATTTGAAGAGGGTCGTAAAGTGTAATAGGCAGACATCTATCCAGACCATCATACAGGAATTCCAAACTGCATCAGCATCCACTCCAAGCACTATGACAGTTAGGCGTGAGGTGAGAAACCTTGGATTCCATGGTCGAGCGGCTGCTCATAAGCCACACATCACGCAGGGAAATGCCAAACGACGCCTCGCTTGGTGTAAGGAGTGTCAACATTACACGATTGAACAGTGGCAAAACGTTGTGTGGAGTGACGAATCACTGTACACAACGTGGCAATCCCATGGCAGGGTGTGGGTATAGCGAATGCCCGGTGAACGTCATCTGCCAGCGTGTGTAATGCCAAAAGTGAAATTTGGAGATGGTGGTGTTATGGTGTGGTCGTGTTTTTCCTGGAGGGGGCTTGAATCCCTTGTTGTTTTGCGCGGCATGATCACAGCGCAGACCTACATTGATATTTTAAGCACCTTCTTGCTTCCCACTGTTGAAGAGCAATTCGGGGATGGCGATTTCATCTTTCAACTCGATCGAGCACCTGTTCATACTACAAGGGCTGTGGCGGAGTTGTTACAGAGAATAACATCCCTGTAATGGACTGTCCTGCACAGAGTCCTGACTTCAATCCTATAGAACACCTTTGTGTGTTTTGGAACGCCGACTTCGTGCCCGGCCTCACCGACCTACATCGATAGCTTTCCTCAGTTCCGCACTCCGTGAAGAATGTGCTGCCATTCCCCAAGAAACCTTCCAGCACCTGATTGCAAGTATGCCTGCGAGATTGAACGCTGTCATCTAGGCTAAGGGTGGGCCAACACCATATTGATTTCCAGCATTACCGATGGAGGGCGCCACGAACTCGTACGTAATTTTCAGCCAGGTGTCCGGATACTTTTGATCACGTAGTGTATGTGTTAATTCGTGATAACACGGATTTCTTACAACCTTCGTGTCGTATGATGACTAGTCCTGAAATTATAGGTCCCCCAACTGAATGTGAAAGATTTATTGCCCGCTCTTGGCTCGAATAAACCAGGAAATTACATATTAACTTTTCTCCGTATGTAAGCAAGCTCTCTCCCTTATATTATTTTTTATTCCATCTTCATATGGGAAGTTAACAAAAATGTTCTATGTCCTAAAGATGTAGCGAGGAAATACGATGGGTGACATTTGGTCTTGAAATTACGCATCGATATAGAACGTAGATGTTAGTTAGGTACTGTTACCTCTAAAATCCACGCCATGAATTTGTTACGGATGGAACATGTCATTTAGCTGCCCCTTTCCCTCAAAGACATCGTACTCTGCTGTTCGTTGCAGAAGCCGAAAATATATTGTGGATCACGTTTTTTAAAACCCTAGTGTCCTTTGCGTTGCCTGGTTCTGAAGTTAGATGCCGCAGCTGGGTGTGAAAGATGTATCATCACAAATTGCTTCGAGTAAGCTGAAAATTCTACATTAAATTTGTTGAATATGAGGAGAGTTCCTATGTGGAAACTTAAATACCCGCTGCTTCCATACCTTTTTAACGATCATTCCCTAAATTTATTACCACCCCTCCAACGTGACCATAAATCTTTTGCGGTACATACATGTCACTTATGTCCCCTTTGCCCTAAAGAGAGATCACGTGATTATGAAAGTTGAACTTAAATTCCCCTCCCACAAAAGATGACGTAACCATAAATCTGTTGCGAAACATACATGTCACTTATGTACCCTTTGCTCTAAAAGGATATCACGTGACCATGAAGGTGGCGCTTAGATTCCGCGCCCACAAAAAATATCACGTGACCATGATTATGTTGCGGAACATTCATGTCACTTAGGTCCCCTTTGCACTAAAAGGCTTCGTGCCCTAGAGGTTGTTGTGGAACATACATGTTACCTAGGTCCCCTTTGCCCTAAAAAGGGATCGCATGGCCATGAAAGGGGCACTTCGATTCCCTCCACAAAAAGAGATCATGTGGCCTTCAATTTGTTGCGGAACAAACATGCCACTGCATCTCGCATTGTGCTTGGGACGCATTTACATTGTGCTTACTGCGGAGCATACATTCTCTTCCTACAAACGACCATCCTCCTGTAGACGCCTGCTCTTCGCCGCCGAGGTTTCAATACTGTGGGACAAACGGTTATACATCCGAGTGCACTGGGGACGTTCTACTGCTGTGCCATCTTTCATCTTTCGCTGATCATGTCTGACACCTAAGCACCGTCAGCCTCAACCAGTGCGGCGCTGCGAGACGCCGTTAAGGACCTCCAAGTTGAAATACTAAGTTTCGGTGCTCGGTTAGCAGGGCTATAGGAGTCGCTCTCCAAAATAAACTCCGAGAATCTTCAGGACCAGCAATCCACCATCACCGCCGCCTCCATTCACCTACCAGACCTTCGCTGTTGACCTGTCAGCAAGGCTGGACAGCGTCACCACACATCTGCAGGCCTTGGAGAAGACTGCAGAGACTTCAATACCATTTTACAGCAGCTAGTTCAACATCACTCCATAGCACAACCAGCTTCACAGCAGCCACCTATTCATCACATCACAGAGGGACCACATCCCTTTGAGATTTCTCCAGATCACCGTGTCCTCACGAAATGTCGTGCTATCAACCTGGAGAACCAGAAACGACAATAGTAATATGCACCTGAACGAATACCCTTCATATTATTATTTCCCTTTCCATTACTTCCACCTTCGAGCCTCTTGGCTACAGGCAGGGTTATGTTCTACCCGCTACCGTTCGCCGGACTGCAGCTCTCTATGTTTTGTTATATTAACCAGATGTTATAGTGGGACCTCACTACCTTGCCCCAGTGATTCCCTTCCCCAATTTCTCCTTTCAACATTCCTTACTTAGCCGGGCGTGATTAGCCAACTTCTCAATTGGCGAAATGAGCTGACTCTTTCTCCTGTCATACCCTTCTACTGTCTCCCGTTTCAAACAAAGGAAAAATGTTATTTGAAGCTTTCTAAAGTAGTCGAGCCAGAGAAGTAGTCTTCCCATGGTTAGTTTCGCCCTCAGGACATTTATACATACATTGAAGTTTCTCCCTCTCAGTTCAGTGATTTTGAAGACGAAGACGATGCGAGCCTTCGAAACGTAACAAAATTAAATTGAGTTTTATTTATGGATGCTCCTTAACTAGCACTGTGCCTAGCGTCCCATTCTATATTGGACGTGAAAGGCCGGAAATTTTGCTCAGATTCCTCTTTATCAAGCTTGAGGTTCTTTTACGTGCCATAAATCTACGACACGGGACCACCGGCTGTACTTCCCTTCCAAAGGAAACCATGCTAAGGATTGTTACGCAAAAGAAAAAAAATCCATTGCCCACCGCCGGGTTTGAACCCGCGGACGATCTGGCTGGGAGCACTAAAACAATTGCATGTGCAAGGATGGTTAGAATCCAATAAACACTCTCTAATGTAATTATACATATAAACATTCCAATTTGCTGAATACGGTCACATGCCACTTACGACTTACATAACACACAACGGTCATATCATCATATGACCAAATATATGAACAAGTAATCGCGTAGGTAGGGTTAGGCGCTTTCAGGGCTCAAGAAAACTACTAGAACAAAGCTACATGTTATGTGGAGTTAGGCGCTTTCAGTGCTCAAGAAAACTATTACAACAAAGCTACATGTTATGTGGAGTTAGGCGCTTTCAGTACTCAAGAAAACTATTACAACAAAGCTACATGTTATGTGGAGTTAGGCGCTTTCAGTACTCAAGAAAACTATTACAACAAAGCTACATGTTATGTGGAGTTAGGCGCTTTCAGTACTCAAGAAAACTATTACAACAAAGCTACATGTTATGTGGAGTTAGGCGCTTTCAGTACTCAAGGAAACTATAACAACAAAGCTACATGTTATGTGGAGTTAGGCGGTTTCAGTACTCAAGGAAACTATAACAACAAAGCTACATGTTATGTGGAGTTAGGCGGTTTCAGTACTCAAGAAAACTATAACAACAAAGCTACATGTTATGTGGAGTTAGGCGGTTTCAGTACTCAAGAAAACTATAACAATAAAGCTACATGTTATGTGGAGTTAGGTGGTTTCAGTACTCAAGAAAACTATAACAACAAAGCTACATGTTATGTGGAAATAGGTGCTATCAGTACTCAAGAAAACTACTAGAACAAAGCTACATGTTATGTGGAAATAGGTGCTATCAGTACTCAAGAAAACTACTAGAACAAAGCTACATGTTATGTGGAGTTAGGCGGTTTCAGTACTCAAGGAAACTATAACAACAAAGCTACATGTTATGTGGAGTTAGGCGGTTTCAGTACTCAAGGAGACTATTACAACAAAGCTACATGATATGTGGAGTTAGGCGGTTTCAGTACTCAAGAAAACTATTACATCAAAGCTACATGTTAAGTGGAGTTAGGCGCTTTCAGTACTCAAGGAGACTATTACATCAAAGCTACATGTTATGTGGAGTTAGGCGCTTTCAGTACTCAAGGAGACTATTACAACAAAGCTGCATGTTATGTGGAGTTAGGCGGTTTCAGTACTCAAGGAGACTATTACAACAAAGCTACATGTTATGTGGAGTTAGGCGCTTTCAGTGCTCAAGGAGACTATTACAACAAAGCTACATGTTATGTGGAGTTAGGCGCTTTCAGTGCTCAAGAAAACTATTACAACAAAGCTACATGTTATGTGGAGATAGGCGCTTTCAGTGCTCAAGAAAACTATTACAACAAAGCTACATGTTATGTGGAAATAGGCGCTTTCAGTACTCAAGGAGACTATTACAACAAAGCTACATGATAAGTGGAGTTAGGCGCTTTCAGGACTCAAGAAAACTATTACAACAAAGCTACATGTTATGTGGAGTTAGGCGTTATCAGTACTCAAGGAGACTATTACAACAAAGCTACATGTTATGTGGAAATAGGCGCTATCAGTACTCAAGAAAACTATAACAACAAAGCTACATGTTATGTGGAGTTAGGCGGTTTCAGTACTCAAGAAAACTATAACAAAGCTACATGTTATGTGGAGTTAGGCGGTTTCAGTACTCAAGAAAACTATAACAACAAAGCTACATGTTATGTGGAGTTAGGCGGTTTCAGTACTCAAGAAAACTATAACAACAAAGCTACATGTTATGTGGAGTTAGGCGGTTTCGGTACTCAAGAATACTATAACAACAAAGCTACATGTTATGTGGAGTTAGGCGGTTTCAGTACTCAAGGAGACTATTACAACAAAGCTACATGTTATGTGGAAATAGGCGCTTTCAGTACTCAAGAAAACTATAACAATAAAGCTACATGTTATGTGGAGTTAGGCGGTTTCAGTACTCAAGGAGACTATTACAACAAAGCTACATGTTATGTGGAGTTAGGCACTTTCAGTACTCAAGAAAACTATAACAACAAAGCTACATGTTATGTGGAGTTAGGCGGTTTCAGTACTCAAGGAGACTATTAAAACAAAGCTACATGTTGTGTGGAGTTAGGCGCTTTCAGTACTCAAGGAGACTATTACAACAAAGCTACATGTTATGTGGAGTTAGGCGCTTTCAGTACTCAAGGAGACTATTACAACAAAGCTACATGTTATGTGGAGTTAGGCGCTTTCAGTACTCAAGGAGACTATTAAAACAAAGCTACATGTTATGTGGAGTTAGGCGCTTTCAGTACTCAAGGAGACTATTACAACAAAGCTACATGTTATGTGGAGTTAGGCGCTTTCAGTACTCAAGCAGACTATTACAACAAAGCTACATCTTATGTGGAAATAGGCGCTTTCAGTACTCAAGGAGACTATAACAACAAAGCTACATGTTATGTGGAGTTAGGCGCTTTCAGTACTCAAGGAGACTATTAAACAAAGCTACATGTTATGTGGAGTTAGGCGTTATCAGTACTCAAGGAGACTCTTACAACAAAGCTACATGTTATGTGGAGTTAGGCGCTTTCAGTACTCAAGAAAACTATAACAACAAAGCTACATGTTATGTGGAGTTAGGCGGTTTCAGTACTCAAGAAAACTATAACAACAAAGCTACATGTTATGTGGAGTTAGGCGGTTTCAGTACTCAAGAAAACTATAACAACAAAGCTACATGTTATGTGGAGTTAGGCGGTTTCAGTACTCATGAAAACTATAACAACAAAGCTACATGTTATGTGGAGTTAGGCGGTTTCAGTACTCAAGGAGACTATTACAACAAAGCTACATGTTATGTGGAGTTAGGCGCTTTCAGTACTCAAGCAGACTATTACAACAAAGCTACATCCTATGTGGAAATAGGCGCTTTCAGTACTCAAGGAGACTATAACTACAAAGCTATATGTTATGTGGAGTTAGGCGCTTTCAGTACTCAAGGAGACTATTAGAACAAAGCTGATGTTAAGTGGAGTTAGGCGCTCTCAGGGCTGAGGATTACTATTAGAACAAAGCTGATGTTAAGTGGAGTTAGACGCTCTCAGGGCTGAGGATTACTATTAGAACAAAGCTGATGTTAAGTGGAGTTAGGCGCTCTCAGGGCTGAGGATTACTATTAGAACAAAGCTGATGTTAAGTGGAGTTAGGCGCTCTCAGGGCTGAGGATTACTATTAGAACAAAGCTGATGTTAAGTGGAGTTAGACGCTCTCAGGGCTGAGGATTACTATTAGAACAAAGCTGATGTTAAGTGGAGTTAGGCGCTCTCAGGGCTGAGGAGTACTATTAGAACAAAGCTGATGTTAAGTGGAGTTAGGCGCTCTCAGGGCTGAGGAGTACTATTAGAACAAAGCTGATGTTAAGTGGAGTTAGGCGCTCTCAGGGCTGAGGAGTACTATTAGAACAAAGCTGATGTTAAGTGGAGTTAGACGCTCTCAGGGCTGAGGAGTACTATTAGAACAAAGCTGATGTTAAGTGGAGTTAGACGCTCTCAGGGCTGAGGAGTACTATTAGAACAAAGCTGATGTTAAGTGGAGTTAGGCGCTCTCAGGGCTGAGGAGTACTATTAGAACAAAGCTGATGTTAAGTGGAGTTAGGCTCTGTGAGGGCTGAGTAGAGCTATTTTTCGCGCTCAGAGAAGTTGGGGCGGGGAGCAGAGACAGCCTGCTCAGTAGAAGAAATGACTGCATGGTTTGATAAAAACGGAAACATTTAATAACCTATATAAGTTAAATGAGCTATCAATGCATAAATCAGTTAAAGCTTTGTTGGATTTGCAAGTTAACTCAAGCCATATACACATTTGTCCATTGTACACATAGGGATGTTTAGTATATATGTTTTATTTTTCTCAATGGAAATTTAATTATTCCGTTATGTATACGTATACATTACTTTTACGTTTACTTTTTTAATTTTTATTGGATATAATAATTGCCTATTTAAATTTACATCCTTGCTTCTATCACACATGATGTAGTTTTTGTCGAAGTTGGTAACAATTGTACTGCCATGAACGTTGAAACCCTGCAATTTAATTTGCTCTATTCCCAAATACAAGTGCTTTTTAACATTTTATACTCTATGTTTACAATATTTTCTCTACACCCTAACGTATATCTCTATATAGCTTCTTTAAACCTTTCTTACAAAAGTTTCTTTTTCAGTCTACTTCATGTTAATAGAGATAAACCTTTGCAGAAATCGTTTCTTTATATATTTCTTTGTAGGTACAAGGTGAATAGAGGAAATGGAAAAGATAGTCGGCTGTTTAAAAGCCAGTGGCTACATGTTGGCCTTGAAATCCCATATCCGAGAAACAACTCAAGCACAACAGCAATTTAAAAAACACAGAATTATTGAACATTTCAAACCTATAATATCGGATATCTAGGAAATGGCTGTTGGAAAAAAAAGGTATTTAAAGTAAATTGTGTGTTTTTTAAAGACATCCACATTTTTGTTTAGTACGCTTTTGTCTGGAAATCTCTAAATGCTCATAGTTTCAACATAATTACACAAAATTGCTTCCAAATGAAGAGGACTTTAAATGCTAATCACAGAAAATTGAATATATACATCTTATTTACCATGAAAATATCTTCAATAGGTATATAGTAATTTAATCAAAATCGTTACCAACATTCTTGAGAAAATAAAAATGTTCAAAGATATTTCCATGTAAGAGGCAGTTTGGGGTAGGAGAATGTTCTTAAAATGTTCGTGTCGCATCCTGGGTAGAGACTGAACTTAAATACCAACTTTTCGTTTTCGTGTTTCGCTGTTTAGAGACACCGCAATATTGATACCTACTAGGAACACCGTCGTGCATTTCCTCTCCGTAAGGTAGCCAACCCAGCCGCCGGAACATACAAACTAATACCACCTCTATGAAAGGGTTCGCCACGATTGTTGCACTAGCAAAGACTAAACCAATCCGGTCTTCTAGAGGAAGGGGTGTGAGTTTACACTGAACGACATTTACATACACGAGAGCTTTCATCAGCGACATGAGGACGAAGGTTCAAGTTGTCGCTACTAAACGGCAGTGTAGCGTGAAAATATAAGGTTCTTGATGTTACCCTTCGGGACTTCGACCACACTTTGGGGGGAAAGTACCCTGTCGATTCAGTGGCTACAATTCTGTTTCAAAAACAGGGGTGGTAGGAGTGGGGCTAGATTTTGTCTGTACCAACATAAACAGCTCCGTTCCATTGTGGGCCACATTTTATGCACGCCAGCACACGTGATAGAGAACGTAAAACTGAACTTGTAGCAAACCTAACCGTGACGCGAGAACTGCAGAGTTGCAAAAGTGTACGAATCGAAATGTAAATATCTAGTATTTCCTTCTAAGAAGTATACCAGGAATTTAAGATGACAAGATTCTTGCGTACTTTCTTAAGATGGGTGGTTAGTAACCGGAAATGAGGGACCCTCACAATATCGATTGTCATCGCCTCTGCGGTAATTAAATAGATAATTGTTATTTATGCAGCGCTGCTCGCAGACATTTGACTTCACGTTGCTAATTATGTCTCACCCATCCCCTAATGTGTCAGTTTCGAAGCTACACTTCATATTCTTTGGGACTTATCTGCAGTAACGTGCGCGGTTCTAGATTTGTGCAGCGCTGCTCGCAGACATGTGACTTCACGTTGCTAATTATGTCTCACCCATCCCCTAATGTGTCAGTTTCGAAGCTACACTTCATATTCTTTGGGACTTATCTGCAGTAACGTGCGCGGTTCTAGATTTGTGCAGCGCTGCTCGCAGACATGTGACTTCACGTTGCTAATTATGTCTCACCCATCCCCTAATGTGTCAGTTTCGAAGCTACACTTCATATTCTTTGGGACTTATCTGCAGTAACGTGCGCGGTTCTAGATTTGTGCAGCGCTGCTCGCAGACATGTGACTTCACGTTGCTAATTATGTCTCACCCATCCCCTAATGTGTCAGTTTCGAAGCTACACTTCATATTCTTTGGGACTTATCTGCAGTAACGTGCGCGGTTCTAGATTTGTGCAGCGCTGCTCGCAGACATTTGACTTCACGTTGCTAATTATGTCTCACCCATCCCCTAATGTGTCAGTTTCGAAGCTACACTTCATATTCTTTGGGACTTATCTGCAGTAACGTGCGCGGTTCTAGATTTGTGCAGCGCTGCTCGCAGACATGTGACTTCACGTTGCTAATTATGTCTCACCCATCCCCTAATGTGTCAGTTTCCAAGCTACACTTCATATTCTTTGTGACTTATCTGCAGTAACGTGCGCGGTTCTAGATTTGTGTCGCTTCAAACCTCAACCACGTGCCACCCAAGTATTATGATCCTTGTGACATTTTTAAGCATATGTTCTACAATAGCGCCCGTTTATTCAGGATAAGTATTCATTTTTGCTGCACCATTCAAGCAGTTCCTGATATTATATTTGACAATACGATTTGAATTAAAATTTAGAGTTTTTAAAAGCGACATTAAACAAATATTGTTGTACCGTTTTGTTTAAAGATGTACTGGTATCATCATCATTTTTAACGTCTTGTGAAAATAAACGGAAACCTGAAACTTTGATAGGGCACATGAGGCATTTTGCACACAAGGATATCAAATAATGAAGAAATGTTTGGACGTTCGCAATTAGCCAGCAGAGAACAACTCGTCTCTAAGCTGAAATTTATTCTAGTGATTACAGAAAATCGCCAATGTTGCCAAATGTGGCTTCAGCAAGAGTAATACGGATATGAACCCAGCGAGATGGCTCCGCGGTAGTTTGCTGGGTTTAATTCCTCTTGCCGGTCATTCTGACCATGAGTTTTTCGGGGTTTTCCTGGTTGGCAAGGCTAATGATTGGTTCCGCTTGTACCACGAATTTGTTTATTTCCCTGCTTCTTTCAAATTTCAGGTAGAATTAGGGACTGCGCAGTGTCGGTCGGTGTCAGGCAGAAGGTGCAGGTGCTTGCTCGTTGAAAAGCTCTTCTCGGCCCTGAAAGATGGCAGCTTTCTCTGAGCAGCCTCAGATGAGTCGAGTTCTTCCCTGTTCCGCCAGAGGCAAGCCTTGTCTGAGCAGCGGCCGGTGTGACTGTGTCATCAAACTTGGAATTATCGCGCATCATGTCGGCCAGCCTCCTGCGGTTTCCCCACCTCATCCGTTACTCCTGGGGGTGGTAAGCACAAAAGATCCGCGTCGGGTCGAGGTGTCCCCTGGGCTCCCTGGTCGCTAGTTGCCAAAATCTTCCTCTTCTTGCGAGCGACTTTCCATCAAATAGTATCCTAAGGGGAATATTTCCATTACATATCCCACACCGAAGGCAAGATTAAATCCATTACAAGAACATACATTAGTTATATTTACAAAATAATGATCTTATTGGTTTATATTTTAACAGTACACACAGTTTCTATTATGTTGTACCTGTCTTCACACCTCTGACTTTGAACGAGCGGGTTGGCTCAGACGCTAGGTGAGCGCTACCGCCATCTTACCTATCCCATTTCCTATCATTTCAGAGCTTCACGACCCAACACAGTGGTCGGTGGTAATCTGAAACTTTTTCAGGTGCTACGGGGAATGAATCACAGGCATTGGTTTAAAATATATCAGAATGTCTTGTTATTCAGAAGTTACATAAAGATCTTTAAACACTCTTCACCATAATGATCAATACAGCCTAACAAAGGCTGCTTTACGGACAACTAACAGACAATATAGCGCATTCCTTCTGGACATTATCACATATCTCGGTTGTTGGCAACATCTTAAGTATTTCTGTATTTTTAAGTTGAACAGTTTGTTGTACTTCAGTCCGAAAACAATGAGTCTAACGCTGCCAGTTATTGGAATATTGATACACGGCTATGGGCCTCGCTTATCGGGTCTAAGGCGCCGACCGACCAAACATCTGAATGGTGAGAGGTAAATATAGATAGGGCAAGGAGCAGGGATATCAACCAACGTAAACTCCAGAACCGCAATAGAAAGATAACGGCTTGTTCTTTCTCTGCGCCTACAGAACATTCTAGAACAAGGGTGCTGCTGTTGCTGCAGAAGAATAGAGAGGTGTAGTGCTCGACTCACAATCGCGTGGAGCGGGAAAAGAAGAGGCCGCTTTGCGTGTATTTCAATACATCCCGAGAACTTGTTAAGTGTCAGGGAGAACTAAGTGAAATGACAGCGAGCGATAGTTGGAACTTAGTGAGGTGACAGTGAAGGTTGAATTAGATCACATTAATGCAGCGATAGTTGGAACACAGTGAGGTCACAATGAAGGTTGAATTAGATCACATTAATGCAGCGATAGTTGGAACTTAGTGAGGTGACAGTGAAGGTTGAATTAGATCACATTAATGCAGCGATAGTTGGAACTTAGTGAGGTGACAGTAAAGGTTGAATTAGATCACATTAGTGCAGCGATAGTTGGAACTTAGTGAGGTGACAGTGGAGGTTGAATTAGATCACATTAATGCAGCGATAGTTGGAACTTAGTGAGGTGACAGCGAAGGTTGAATTAGATCACATTAATGCAGCGATAGTTGGAACTTAGTGAGGTGACAGTGAAGGTTGAATTAGATCACATTAATGCAGCGATAGTTGGAACTTAGTGAGGTGACAGTGAAGGTTGAATTAGATCACATTAATGCAGCGATAGTTGGAACTTAGTGAGGTGACAGCGAAGGTTGAATTAGATCACATTAATGCAGCGATAGTTGGAACTTAGTGAGGTGACAGTGAAGGTTGAATTAGATCACATTAATGCAGCGATAGTTGGAACTTAGTGAGGTGACAGTGAAGGTTGAATTAGATCACATTAATGCAGCGATAGTTGGAACTTAGTGAGGTGACAGCGAAGGTTGAATTAGATCACATTAATGCAGCGATAGTTGGAACTTTGTGAAGTGACAGTGAAGGTTGAATTAGTTCACATTAATGCAGCGATAGTTGGAACTTAGTGAAGTGACAGTGAAGGTTGAATTAGATCACATTAATGCAGCGATAGTTGGAACTTTGTGAAGTGACAGTGAAGGTTGAATTAGATCACATTAATGCAGCGATAGTTGGAACTTTGTGAAGTGACAGTGAAGGTTGAATTAGTTCACATTAATGCAGCGATAGTTGGAACTTAGTGAGGTGACAGTGAAGGTTGAATTAGATCACATTAGTGCAGCGATAGTTGGAACTTTGTGAAGTGACAGTGAAGGTTGAATTAGATCACATTAATGCAGCGATAGTTGGAACGTAGTGAGGTGACAGTGAAGGTTGAATTACATCACATTAATGCAGCGATAGTTGGAACTTAGTGAGGTGACAGTGAAGGTTGAATTAGATCACATTAATGCAGCGATAGTTGGAACTTAGTGAAGTGACAGTGAAGGTTGAATTAGATCACATTAATGCAGCGATAGTTGGAACTTTGTGAAGTGACAGTGAAGGTTGAATTAGATCACATTAATGCAGCGATAGTTGGAACTTTGTGAAGTGACAGTGAAGGTTGAATTAGTTCACATTAATGCAGCGATAGTTGGAACTTAGTGAGGTGACAGTGAAGGTTGAATTAGATCACATTAGTGCAGCGATAGTTGGAACTTTGTGAAGTGACAGTGAAGGTTGAATTAGATCACATTAATGCAGCGATAGTTGGAACGTAGTGAGGTGACAGTGAAGGTTGAATTACATCACATTAATGCAGCGATAGTTGGAACTTAGTGAGGTGACAGTGAAGGTTGAATTAGATCACATTAATGCAGCGATAGTTGGAACTTAGTGAAGTGACAGTGAAGGTTGAATTAGATCACATTAATGCAGCGATAGTTGGAACTTTGTGAAGTGACAGTGAAGGTTGAATTAGATCACATTAATGCAGCGATAGTTGGAACTTTGTGAAGTGACAGTGAAGGTTGAATTAGTTCACATTAATGCAGCGATAGTTGGAACTTAGTGAGGTGACAGTGAAGGTTGAATTAGATCACATTAGTGCAGCGATAGTTGGAACTTTGTGAAGTGACAGTGAAGGTTGAATTAGATCACATTAATGCAGCGATAGTTGGAACGTAGTGAGGTGACAGTGAAGGTTGAATTACATCACATTAATGCAGCGATAGTTGGAACGTAGTGAGGTGACAGTGAAGGTTGAATTACATCACATTAATGCAGCGATAGTTGGAACTTAGTGAAGTGACAGTGAAGGTTGAATTACATCACATTAATGCAGCGATAGTTGGAACTTTGTGAAGTGACAGTGGAAGCTGAAAAAAGTCACAATATGATTCCCTGATCCAGTGAGATGACACCGCGACTTATTTTTGTGCGACTCGCATTCGGGAGGTCCCGAGTTCGACCCCTGGCGAGCTCCCATTCTGACCCATCAGTTTTGCGTGGTTTCCCTGGGGTTGGCAGGCGAATTGCTGGTGTGATTTCTTCTGTACCGCTATTTCCTTTCCATGATTTCCATTTATTTCCCTTTTCTTCTCAAGTTTCAGGTGTACTTCTAGGTTTCGTGGCGTATGGTGGTCCCGGACAGAGGACGCACATACATGCCTAATGGAAAGAGTATTCCCGGGGACACCAAAGGGCTACTTAATTGGTGGGTCGTTCATCGTCCTCCCTCGGCGGCTTCAATAGTGGGACCTCCACGCGTTGCTGTGGCCTGTAGCCTGCTGTGGTTCGTTCACCTCACCCCTTCCTTCTGGAGGTTGGTAGCCACAATAGATCTATGCAGGACGAATCGCGCGAGGTGAATCACCTACACCTATGGATACCCTGCCTATCCTACGCTTCCAGTTCTAGGACTTGTGCTACAACTGTTGCATTATATTTAAGAGTTATGTTGCAGGGCATTATACATAACTTCAATAAGAATCTGTTTCACACCAATATGAAATACTGTCGTTATAAGAAATAAGTGAAGGAAGTTTAATATATATCCGGTTTAAATACCAAAAAGGAATTTGCCCAATTCAGTTTAAATTGTTTTTCAAAGCATTGGCTTGTAGAAACACAAGTTTTTTAACTGTAACCAACAAATGAAGCTGCTACTAATGCGGCTCTGTAATCCAAGTTGAAGTAATGGTAAACTTAAGGTTAGGTTTATTTCAGCATAGAATGCGACCTGCTAATGGATTTAACTGGAATTGAATCCAGGCAGTTTCAAAACTTTCTCGGTTGTCAGCGACAGCTTTGCAGCTTCTGTGGCACAAATGCGGTGCAAACAAAGTATCAGAGAACGGATCCCTATAATGGGAATACTACCAATTAAACTTTGTATAATCCATAATCAGCACTTGTAAATTACTTGTAAAACTAAAAATTGTTTTTATTTTTAAAATTCAATTTTACATTCTGAATTACTAGGCCGGATCTCTTGGCATCTAAGAGTAGTAACATTGTCGTGCCTTGCCTGACGTAACAATGCTACAAATGGTAACCGAAAGAGCGTATATGTAGTTACTTAATCTATTTTAACATTTTTACAGGAAGGGCCTCTTAGTGTGCCTTATTAGAGACATATTATGATAAGTTTCCGTTTTGCGCTAAACCTTTCCACGATTATCATTCCAAGCCATATTTATCAGAATTCTCTCTGTAGATTTCTGAGAATACCAACCTTATAAATGCAGCCTAGAAACCTAACAGTCTTGGTTAAAATGTTACGAGCGCGAGATAATGGATGAAAAATATAATGCTCATTTAGAATACCATGTTGTTGTTTGTGCGAAATTTGATGTAGGACTAGGGTTTAGAATGCAGGACAAGACTGTGCCTGATGGCTGTAGGCGCGACGCAGCGGAATCCCTAACGTCCACAGGCTGAGCGGCTTCCGAACGCCCCTTCGAAGCAGTTTTCTTAATTACATCATAAAGAGGTGTCAATTTCTGTAATAACGGCCTCCTCTAACTTTGCATCAGACAAGTCGTTACAAAGACGAATCAACATACAGAGTTTAAGTACCCGAGACCACCTTGAAGATTTGACGCGAGCATGAATTAGATGATAATGCTTAATCCACTGGCACCTGGCTATAGCATCTCAACGTTAGTACATGGCATTTTCTTTTCCAAGCCTGATTCATCTCTCCACTTTGGTCTAATCTACGGTCAATGTAATATAGCAATTACCAATACAAAAATTTACTTTATTTTACTGTACTATTTCCTTAAACTTTTAACGTATTATCGTTTAGAAATAATTTCGGACAGCTACATTGCACACATTTTGAATTTAGCTTGCATTTTTTACACTGTTGTTGTAAGAACAGTGAAAATCAACTTTCTAATACATCCGTTTGAAAGGGAATATATTATACATATATAGAGGAATGGTACATATGAAAGGGGAATCATGCATATAAGAATTGTACAGTAATAATTTAATTCACTAACATGTTAAAATATTCAACATCTAACATTTGTACAGAGGTGATTGTAATACACGGGCGAGCTAGTAAGAATTCCAAGAAATCATAAAGACCGTACTGTCACCGAGCGGTACAACGCTACATGATGGCCCCCAAGCGCATGGATCCGAAGACACACATTCTCATACATGCTAGGGTAACGCGGCCTGAGGGCCAATGGGAAACGTCGTTACATTTTTAAACGCGGGGGTGAGCGTCACTTGGCTCCCGTATATAAGGGCAGACAAAGCCTCAGAGCCCGCTCTTATTCTAAATCTAACTCATCGAGAAGTCACGTCGACACGAGGTGCTACAGATGCACGTGGGTGCACGAAGGTGGGGTGAGTGCGAATATAGCTAGGCCCCTGACTAACCTAAAGTGGTGGGATTATAACTATAATGGGAAAAACGAGCCGCCCATAACTATTCAAAGTGTGAAATAAAGTTCATTGATTAAGGGAAACTGGCAGTGTATTTTTAACTTGCCTCACCCACTAGAACCTGAGAGTTAATTATTAGTTATAGTTTGGAATGTAATATTCAACAACCGACGAGCACCAATAGCCGAGGAAGAACACTGCAACAGGCAACAACAAGGATCATCGAGTTCCCGCTGCAAATGTCGCCCAACGACTGTTTCCTGCTACACGTTTAACATCGCAAGTGTATACAAGCAGTGGGTAAAATGGATAGAATGTTGCTTAAACCCAGGTTCCATCCGACAGTAATCTCACCACATGTCTTATATGAGGCAAATAGGGCAAATCCCTACGGGGAAAAAGCGAAGGAAAAAAAATTCCTCCAGGCTACTGAAAACCGAGATATGAATTCGGCCCGCCAGGTTAAATTGTAGACATGCTTTCCTAGAAGCTTGAATAGTGCTTAACTACTCGAGTTATATTTTGGAGCTCATGACATTGTTAATTCGCCGACCTCGTATACATATTGTACGTTGCACTCACCTCCATTGGTAAAATCAGCGACAAATCTTGGTTGTTGTTCTGTTGGCATCTTCGAAAGTATGTTCTAATTAAATACGTTTGACCAGACTATACCAGACCAATTGAGCACCAAACAATAACTTGTTATTTAGAAATCATCTACCATAGGGTAGTTTCTGCCTTGTCACAAGCCAAGATAAATAGGGGGTGATAGAAGAGTGACATATGCTTAAAAAGCAGGGTTCATCTGGCCCGGATGATAGCACCCTGTAGGACCCCTTGTCAGGTTTCGACACATGCTGCCTTGCAGTTCGGTATTGGCTCATCCAGGGCTAGAGGAAGAAAACGTTGAATAAAAATAAACTGTTATACTGGTTGGGGGTTGTATCGACGGGTTGGCTCCCCGTATTACGGAAAAAACATACAATGCTAAAAGACCGCTCCCAAAAACAGAATACTAATACTAAATTAAAATAAAGGGAACAGTAATAGAGGAGAAAGCTTTCAAGCAGTTAATAGTTTATTTTGATACCCTAAACTAACATCATTACTAAAATAAACAAAAAGCTGTTGGCTCTTAAATTCCAGGCCATCTCTACCAACTGTTATTGATCACCTGTAGACATAATGTGGCAATGCTTCGGTTAAGTACAAGAGGAAGGAAATTAATAAGGTGCACACTGTGATATTTTGAATTAACTGGACATACTTCTGTTTACTCCATTATACAACAAACGAACAAGTAGTAATAAGAGCGCATTATTGGACAATTCGGACCAGACTGATTCCAACAGCAGCGACAAACACTTCCACTACAATAATCATATATAGGCATAATCATAACAACAATAATAATGTAATGGCGTAATGAAATACCGTGAAGTCGGCTCTTCATCTGTCCACTTCTCTCGCTGGGCTGTCGAACACAAGACCTCTCTTTCAGTAGCAGCACTCACAACTCGCAGAACGGTATCTGATGTCGCATTAGAAACGCATTCACTAATTAATTATCTGACTCGCTCGCAAACACGCTCGCTTATGTAGCCGTTGGAATTTTCCAGAGTTCTAGAATGTTCGGGGGCGGGAAAAAAGAAGATTACCCTGGTAGTGTTTCTGGTGTTTACGCTGGGTAGCAGCTTATATAACAGAGAGCTAGCGGAGTTTTTTGAGTTTATGTGAGAAAATATAGGGAATGCGAGGCGAAATAGTAGACTGGGTAGGGTAGACGGGTGGGATATGCGTTTTATATGGAAAAGATAGGGAATACGAGGAGAGGTGTTAGGCTAGTTGGGGTAGGAGGCTAGAAAAGGCGATTATATAGCAGAGATAGGGAATACGAAGAGAGATTCCAGGCTAGACAGGGATTGAAGAACGGAATATGGGTTTATACGGCTGAAATAGGGAATACAAGGAGAGATGCTAGGTTAGACAGATGTTGAAGGACGGAATATGGGTTTATACGGTAGAGATGCTAGACTAGGAGGATGTTGAGGGCTAGAAAATACGTTTATATGGGAAGAGACAAGGAATACGGGGAGAAATGCTAGGGAATACAGGGACTGAAGGTATTTAGGGGTGTTTTCCAGAAGGGTGGAGTAACAATTTCAGGGGTATTTAGAAGATAGGCACAATATATAATTATTATAGAAGGCACTTAGAAGCTTTTTTGGGGAGAGGAGTTAATGTTTATCTTACTTTGCTTGTATTCTAATGGTGTTTTAATGCAATGGGCAAACTATTACGGGTTTTAGAACATTTTTAGACACAGAAACAGGTATTTTATGGTGTTGGTATTGAAACGGCAACTCTAGGCCGAGCCCGAGAACTGTAATTATAGATAATTTGATTAATTAACTTTTATTGATGTTAAATCATGTTATGTACATATCTTTTTCTTTTACTGCTTGTATAGTTTAAGAAGGGTGATTTAACGATATGTCTGTATTTATGTTACTAATATTAGAGGAGTTATAAATTGTTTAATGTAAATAATTTACGCGCTATGTTAAAATACTGTCCACGACGAAATGTCTTAGCTACAGGAATAGTGTCTTCGAAGGCAGAAAGTCTAGTTTTACGATGTCTCTCTGGTCGCAGGGGCATTGTTCATACAGCGAGGGTGTAGAGTCTTTGTTCCTTTATACGATAATTCGCCGTGACCAAGTGAGAGAGACAACTAGCTTAACGGTAAATTTAGGAAAAGCCGCGATTTATGTTAAATTTGGACCAATGAGATCCCTGTAAGTTTATATGAAATAGTGAGACGCGTTGAGTGGCGCTAAAAATGGACCAATAGGAAAGGAAGCAGCCCCAGAAGCCTGCGACTATAAATGGATCTGTTAGGAACAAATTCGTGGTCATTTGTGGGTCATTTGTCATTTGGTCGAGGGACATTTTGCTAAACTACAGGTAGGGAGAGATGCTGCAGGATGTTTAAGAGATATCGCGTCAAAAGTGTATTAAGACAGTTTTCGCAACACACATAAGAATCGCTACGCGTAAAGAGATATAATAAGCATATATAAACTTTGCGTCATATCCGCGCCGTGTTTCAACAGCAGTGGACAGTGTTTTAACGTCGGCAATATCAGTGTGGTGTATTACGAGGAGTAGCTAAATAAAAGAAACTGCAGTGTCGTCTTTTCGTAACCAAAGCACGTCTATTTCTCCTTTTACCACCACCCGAGATCTACGCTTCCATTACCAAGGATAAGTCCATGCTCCCACATAGTTTAAAGAAAATTACTGCAGCTAGCCGAGGATAAAAAAATGCAGAGAACCAGCATACTGCGAACATCTGGAGTCAACATGGAGGATGCAGCAAGGTAAGCCGTGAGCAACGGGCATTAAAAAACACCCACAACTTCGGACAGGAGGTGACTGCCGCAGTATAAGCATTTCGAAGGTGTTTTAGCCAGTGTACTGGAAATTGTGGAGTATTTTAGCATTAATTTAGGGATATTGCAGGCACGGTATATACAATTTTATCGTTTTAGAGCATTTCAGATATGAACACAGGCTTTCAGGACATCCTGGTACACGGCAGGGGAATTTCATGTTTTCAATGACATTTTGAAACTGGAGCAGCTATTTTTAGTTATTGGTGCAGGCATTTCTCCTCCGTGATGTGGCGGTTACCATGCTAGCCTCTAGTTCCCGGGGTCGCGGGCTCAAACCCGGCGGAGAGCGATGGATTTTTTCGGGCGTAAAAATCCTTAGCATAGCTTCCTTTGGAAGGGAAGTAAAGCCGGTGGTCCCGTGTCGTAGATTTACGGCACGTAAATAAGCCTCAGGCTGATAAAGAGGCCTCTGAGCAAAATTACCGGTATTTCACGCCCAATATAGAATGGGATCCTAAGGACCATAGCAGTTAAAGAGCGTACATAAATGATAACTCAATTTCAGGCATTTCGAGGGTATTTTAATCACTGTAGTAGGCATTTTAGAGCATTTTAGTTGCATTTGTAGGTTTTTTTATACACAGCTGCGGGTATTTTCCATCACTTTTTGCTGTATTTTAATGACTTTTACACAACAGGAGCAGGGATTTTCATAGCATTGGCATTAGGTTTTGAGGCATTCTCTCTCATGTTGTATAGAGATTCTCTCTTGTGTTATACAGAGCTTGTGATGATCTATAACCATTTCTATTGTTTTTACAGACATATCGGATCCTTTTAAGGCCTTCTGTATAATCTAATGCTAAACTATGTAGAGATGTTTATGCAAACCCAACCTTAAGCTCCGTTAGCGCTATTATTGTTTTTATTCAGTTTTCTGTTTTATGTGGTTATATTTTTGGCTAGGGGTATTGACTTTACCGGTTAATTGATGCTTTGTTATATAATGATTTTAAGGGTAGGCACCTCTCCCCTATATCTAGGCTGGAAGACTAGGATAATCTTGAAGTCTAGAATTTGTTCCTAATGGCAGGAGTAACGCCACCCCTTCCATCTTCTTATTCTTCTTTATTCATCAGGTGTCTGCTAGGTGTATACACAGCACATGGATGAACTTCCATTTTTGTAGACTCACAGAGAAGGTCTTCATCTTCAGGTTACATTCTCTTAAGCATGGCCTGTAATGCTGTAATGTACATATGCATATGTCGTCATTCCATCCTCTGCAATGAATCTTTTATCGTCGTTTGGAGTAAACGTAATTTTATTCACGTGCACTGAGGCGACAGCATGCTCTCGTGACAGGATCAGATTCATAGATGTTCTTATTATTTCACATGTTTTAAGACAGTCTGTATAGCTGTCGAATGTGATGTACTGCTTAATAGCACTGCGTTTCACGCCTTTAATCTTTTTTATTATATAGCCTTAGATATCTAGTGCATACATCTTAGGTCGTAGTCCAACAAAGCGTTGGATGATTTTACCGTTATCCATATCTTTCAATTTTCCAATCACCTTCTTGTTTAGAGCTGAATAACATATATGGTTTGTAGGATAGTCAGCTGTATCCAGGTGTTCAAGTAAACGTAGCTTGTAGAGGTACACATCTTCAGTTGTTACTTCGTGAATGAATGAATAAGTGTCCATATGTAAACACGCCAGGTTTTCAGCTCCATAACACGGTAACAACGCATCATTATGCTAGTGGTACATTAATATCTTAGAGATGTCCAACACACTCATTCTAATGTATGTAGGCTTGTTGTACACGATCTGTTGGGAGGCCATATGCACAGTAACTAGATTAGTAGCATATATTGTTCAGTCAATAAACGTAGGCCTAGCACTTAACTTTTCTAGCCTCCTACCCCGCCTAGCCTAGCACCTCTCCTCGTATTCCCTATCTCTTCCACATTAAACGCATATTCCGCTGTTCAACCATGTTTAGCCTACCATGTTGCCTCATATTCCAGATCTTTTCCCATAAAACGCATATTCTACCCTTTCAATCCCTGTCTATTCTTGCATCTCTCCTTGTATTCCCTATCCCCCCTATATAAAACGCAAGTTCTACCCTTTAAGCACTGTCTAGTCTACCATCTCCCCTCGTTTTTCCTATCTTTTTCATATAAACGAAAAAAACTGCGCTAGCTCCTTCTTATATAAGGTACTCTGGGTGAAGGTATTTATCAAACGGCTTGTCGTTCGGTGTGCACCCATAGCTGTGTTGCATTAGTGTTTATGTATACAACCACTAAAACGTTGCACAGTTTCTCTATTAATTACTTTAACCACATCAGAGTTCTGGTTTCTCTTGGATACTCTCTTGCATGTTCAGTCCTGTGATAACACTAGCACTGCAACTTTTCGTGTTAAGGAGAGACTTCATCTTCTTTAACAGGCTATCCTTCTCTTTGTAGGACTTACACCCTAAGGACTTACAAATCTACACCCTGTGTCAGTAGCCTATCGAGGAGTACGCAAACTCTAGAACTCCCGAATGCGGGCCACAGGCGTTACCTCCTGAGCCATCCCGCTCTGTTAAGGGCAGACTAAGTGGAAAAAAATTCCTGAAAATTACAAGTTTTGTTTTTCTCTGTAGTCTTATTAATTATAAACTTCTCTATAATTTTCTTTGTATTTTATTATCCTAGCTACAATGGTTATATTTTATATACAGGGTGGACCATTTAAGTTGAGACTGTACAATATCTCCAAGATTAAAACTCCGCTGAGTTTTTTATATCGTATATTGTGCACGCAGAGTAAATAAGTTTAGTGACATACATGCTGTGGTGATTAAATTTCTGATAAACCTTAACCCACATCTAGTGACCCGACGTGATGGTAAAACAGTGACAATTTAACTCGCGTTGGGTGCCGCGTATACACATGCAACAAACATGACGACGGAGCAGGCAGCTGCAGGTACTGTTTGTCGTGTGGTGGTGAAGTTGCCTCCTTTCTGGGCCGACAAACCTGCGCTGTGATTCGCTCAAGCAGAAGGGCAATTCCAACTCAGTGGTATTATGAGTGAAAGAACTAAATTCAATCACATTAATGCTCAGCTCGACCACCGATATGCCGCAGAAATAGAGTACATAATAACCAGCCGATGAAGACGCAGTGGTACGCAGGTTGTCCACCTCCAAGAAGCAACGCCTTCGGCAGTTGTTAGCACACGAGGAAATGGGGGACCCAAGCCACGCAGTTTTTGCGGCAGCTCAAAAGCCACACACCAGATGTTCCGGACGATTTCCTGATGAGTTTAATGTCCAGTTGGCCATTTCATATCCAGACCATCATCGCCTGCCAAATGGACGCTAACCTTGATAACGCTTCGCTACTGGCAGACAAAATTCACGAGGTGACGCTTCCGCCTCCCTGCGTGGCGAGCATTAACCCTTTGTCCGAATTCATCATGCTCCTATAGAGAGTTGAAGAGTTATCTAAGCAAGTGGCAGTATTGACAACTCGTCCGGTACGACAGCATCCGCATTGGCGAAAAAGCCAAACACACAAAAGTCAGTCACCACACTCCTCGCACTCGTCGACAGTTGGTGCCAATGTTGGTACCTCCGTCGGTTTAGCGTTGCTGCCCGGAAGTGTACGTCACCTTGCACCTATATCTCGGAAAACGACAGCAGAACCATTAGTGGCGGCAAATGACTGCGCCTCTTCATCAGACCGTCTCTTCATTACTGACAGCACAAGTGGACACAGATTCCTAATAGACACTGGTTCAGATCTCTGAGTATTTCCTAAAGTTCCTGGCAGGAGGGTACACTTATATTACTAACCGTTCGCCGCCAATGGCACGACTTTCCACACTTTCGGCTACATCCATTTAAACCTAAAGTTTGGACTTCGGCAAGCACTTGTCTGGCGCTTCGTGGTGGCTGATGTCAGCATTCCAATACTTGGTGTAGACTTCTTGTACCACTACAATCTTCTGTTCGACTGTCGTCATGGACGTTTACTAGACGGCACATCGAAACCGTCAGTGCGCGGTCTTACCACAAACACTGCAGTTCCTAGTGTGAAAGCTATTCTCACAGGCACACCACTTGAAGACCTACTCGCAGAGTTCCCCGAGCTCACTCGGTCTGCGGGGATGCCTAAAACAGTACAACACCAGGTTGTTCCCTACATCAGAACAACGCCCGGCTCACCTGTTTCTTGCCGCCCTCGTTGACTCGCTCCTGAGCAGCGCCTCAAGATAGCTAAGGCCGATTTCGGCAACATGCTGCAAGAGGGTACAGCCCACCGTTCTGAGAGCTCTTGGTCTTTGGCCCTACACCTGGTACCCAAGAAAGACAACGGTTGGCGCCCTTGTGGCGACCACCGTGATCTTAACGCCCGCACCATTCCTGACCGATATCCTATACTACCTATCCACGATTATTCCCATCATCTTTACGGTTGTTCCGTCTTTTCCGGAATTGATCTCGTCGGAGCATATAATCGTACTCATACCCGTACACTCTGATGATATACTCAAAAGAGCCATCACTACTCCCTTTATGCCATTTGACCTCAGAAATGCAGCTCAGACGTTTCAAAGGTTTATGAACGAAGTTCTACGTGGACTGGATTTCTTTTTCGCCTACTTGGACATACTAGTCTTCTCCCAGACTTCGGAACAGTATCTCCAGTACCTTCGCCAACTCTTCACCACTCTATGGGAATTCGAGTTATCAACACTTCCAAACGTACCTTAAAAATTCTAGGGGTTGTCTTCCTGGGCTATAACGTCTCAGGAGAAGGTTCTCGTCCTTTGCCCGACCAAGTGGTTGACTTGCAATCCTGTCCACCACCCCAGACCATCCAACAACTGAAAAGACTCCTAGGAATGATAAACGTTTATCGTCGTTTCCTACCTAATGATTCTTACGTTCAGGCACCCGTTCACGCCATTCTCTTAGGATCTCGAAGGCTCTGATCCTGTGAACTGGACACCTGAGCTGCTTCAGGCTTTCGAGAACTACAAGGATAGTCTCACCAAAGCAAATCTTTCAGCCCATCCAGATACCTTTGTACCTTTTGATCTTATCACGGATGCTTCCAGTTCCGCACTTGGAGCAGTTCTGCAGAGTGGATAAATGGGAGCTGGCAACCACTAGGCTTGTTTTCCAAGAAGCTTACCTCCCAGCAACAGAAGTACAGTGCCTACGATAGAGAGCTTCTGGCCATCTACGAGGCCGTTAAACATTTCCGGCAAATTTTAGAAGCACAAACCTTTACCATCTTCACCGACCACTAACCTTTACTTATGTCTTCCAACAAAAGAGCGAAAGCTTCTCTACTAGTCAGTTCCGATACTTAGACCTAATTTGCAAATTCTGCACCAACATTAAACACGTCTCTGGTTTAGATAACGTCGTTGCCGATGCCCTGTCTCGTATCGATGCCCTTACTAACTCCGTGGACTTGGTGGCACACGCTAAGTCTCAAGAGCAGAATGCCAAGCTTCGCCAGCTTCTCCACAACAACGATTCTTCTCTCCTCTTACAAAAAAATCCTATACCCGGTACTGCAGCATCTTTGTACTGTGAGACATCTACTTGTAGACCACGTCTTTTGTCACCCAACCTTTTAGCCGACAAGTCTTTGCCTCTCTCCATAACCTTTGTCACACGGGATCAAAAACTTCCACCAAGTTGGTCTCCCAGCGATTCGTATGGCCAGGTTTGAGAAAGCACTGTCTCCTCTGGCACAAACTTGCCAATCCTGCCAACAGTCAAAGATCAACCGACACACGGTAACACCACCTGCAGACTATACAGTTCCACCAGGGCGCTTCTTTCATGTCCATATTGACATTATTGGCCCCCTGTTCGTCTCTACAAGCAACTGCTACTGCATGACAGCTATTGATCGATACACACGATGGCCAGGGGCATTTCGTCTTCCGGATATCAATTCAGAAACAATAGCAAGGACGTTCGTAACTTGATGGATCGTATGCTTGGGATGACCACAACAGGTCACCACCGACCAGGGCACACAATCCTCTTCCCAGCTCTTCCAAATTCTATCAAAACCTTGCGGTATCCATCACACCCGGACCACAGCATACCACCCAACGTCTAACAGCCTTGTGGAGAGATTACACCGATCTCTCAAAGCCGCTTTGGTGTGCCATGAAGATGCTAGCTGGAGCGAAGCACTTTGGCTCGTTCTCCTGTGCGCTCGCACGGCCTTCAACGAAGACCTCCAGGCTTCGGTGGCATAGCTGGTATATGGTGATCCCGGGTGAGTTCATCTAACCTGCTTCTCTACTGGCTGACGCTTCTCAATTCCTCGCAAACCCAAGGAGGAGGATGGAAGAATTGCGACTAAAGCCAGCCAGTGACCATTACTCACCATTCACATTCGTCTATACATCCCTGTTCACAGCAATCATGTTTTGCTTCGCCAACACTCACTCCGCAGTGCCTTAAATCCACCTTATGCTGGACCTTACAAAGTGTTTGACCGCACTGATAAAACCTTCCACATTGCCGTCAGGAACAAAGCAGTACTGGTATCAACTGATCGTCTGAAACCTGCTTTCATTGTCACAGACCCATCGTTCCCGACACTTCATCAGCCGAAAACCTACAGCAGTACCAACACTATCTGCAAGCACTCGTTCTGGGTGATATGTTCGATTTTTGGACTATTATAGGCCCTAGGTACCTCTCTCCTAAGGGGGGTAACGTGGCGGCTCAACCACCACATAGAGCAGCGGCCACTTGACCGCCCCTTGGAAGCAGCTCCCAAGGGTAGGCACGTCTTCAGAGGAAAACATCTCCCAGACACCGAGTACTGAGTGACAAAGAACAGCTGTGCGCTTGGGTCCTTAAGCCACCCCTGCCGAGAAGCAACAGCAAGGCAGGGAGTCGGTACTGGCCTTCTGCCGAAAACAGACGCTTGCATAAAGAAACTTACACCGCTGAGTTTGTTATATCATAGTACGTTAATTCTTCGTATATTGTGTACACGGAGTAAATAAATTTAGTGTTATGCATACCTGCGGTGCTTACATTTCTGTTCAACTTAACGCACACGCCCTATATGCATAGAAGAGTAAATTACAGCATTAAAGCGACGTAACGAAAACCATGCAAACACGAGAGCACGTAATGTGTATCACGGGCTTTGTTCCCGTGCTTTTTAAAAATTATTATTATTATTATTATTATTATTATTATTATTACCCTCATTATTATTACCTTTATCACCACTATACGCACAGTATAGTACATAATACATTTAAACGACGTAACGAAAACTATGGAATCGCAAGAACATGTAACGTGTATCACTGGCCTTTGTTCCCTTGCTATTATTATTATTATTATTATTATTATTATTATTATTATTAGTAGTAGTAGTAGTAGTAGTAGTAGTAGTAGTAGTAGTAGTATTAGCATTAGTATTAGTGTAATTATTACGTATTATACGCATAGTAGAGTAAATTAAAACATTAAAACGACATAATGAAAACAATGCAAACATGAGAACAATGCATGGTTTTCGTTACGTCGCTTTAATGTTTTGCTTTACTCCACAATGCGTAATGTGCGTAATAAAAATAATAATAATAAATAAATAATAATAATAATAGGTAAATAAATGCCAAATACACACATTACGTCCTCTCATGTTTGCGTGATTTTCGTTACGTTGCTTTAACGTTTTGATTTATCTACTTCGCGTATAGTGTGCAATAATAATAATAATAATAATAATAATAATAATAATAATAATAATAATAGGGGAACAAATGCCAGTGGTACACATAGCGTGCTCTCATGTTAGCATAACCTTCATTACGGCGCTTTTATGTTTTGATTTAACTCTACAATGCATATACTCCGTAATGTTAGACAAGAACAGCGTTACACAATTTACAAAACACTATGGGCGGAATACTAATAGGTCACATAAAGAGAGTTTAAATACTTTTCAAATTAAAAATGAATTTATTCCCTAGAAAATAAAGTCTCTGTAATTGAAGTGGAAAACATTCGAAACTCTTCGGTCTGTTTGCACTGTTCTTGTTATATTGTTCCCGAAGTCGCGGGTTAAAACCCGGCGGAGGATGATGGATTTTTTCGGACATACAAATAATTAGCATAGCTCCTCCTATCTTCCTTAATAAACAAAAATATTGGATAAAAGTATATCAGTGAACTTAGAAGGCATGCATCCGCATCGTGTAAAGGTTTCCCTCTGATGAGATAACGGGGCAGTACTTTTAATGCTGCAGTCAGCCTAGTTCTCCACATTATGAGAGTCTGGTATCCCTTTACAAATTCCGAAATAACTGGCCAATATGACCATTTGATCCCTATGTACCGCAACTAAAGAGACACGCGTGGAGAGTTTCGGGTAACTCTCAGCTCTGTGAACTCCGGGGGGGGGCATTCAGGAAACGCATTTAATTCACCATCGTTAAATACTTCCCCAAAAGCAGATTTAGCTGTTGAAATTTGAGCATGAAGTGTCGCGTTATGCTAGAGAGCACAATACCCATTCAGAAGCATCGTAACCGTACAAACAAAGAATTGCATAACACGTTTTCCTATAGCTTTGCTTTTATTAGCAACATTAACTGTAGTGGAATTAAGTATATATGTTGATTCACTCGCAGGAAGCTAGCTTGCGGTCCATGCTTATTTTTCAGTGGGAGAAACCAACTTGTTTAAATCACTAGCACGTATTGGAAAAGTGCCCTCAAACAGAGATATAATTAGAATATTATAAATGTTGGCAAATTTAATGTACTATAAGCATTAAACTATTAATCAAATAAATTATCTGGTGCTCTAAATTGTTTCCAGGAAAGCCACACTGTGGCTAAGAACTCGGACTCAGAATAACATAGGAATAAAAAGATTACGTCTTACATTTACAGTTAAGTTACTTTTATGGATGAAATTCTAAAGTTTAGACATAATTATTGCCTAACCATACAGCGTGCCAAATTTTGCATCTAGATGAGGAATTTGGTTTAGTAGTCAAAATTATACATTCCATGAACTTATGAACAATGCTTGCTGTGATCAGAAACAAATACAATGACGTTATTTTAGGGTTACTTGTGAAAGAAAAACGAATGTTTTCATTAAAAACAGGAGACTTTTGCTAAGAAGTGCACAAACTTGTGCATATATTCCCAAAGTACCATACTAATCATAAGTCAACATCTCGCTCTTAAAACACGCAGAAGTGTATGACACATTTCAGGCTAAACCTATGTAGACCTGTCTTTTGAAATGTTTACTGTAAAATAATAATAGTAATAATAATAATAATAATAATAATAATAATAACAACAACATTTGAGAACACTAGTTGCTGCGAAACACACTTAATTTAATACTTACTCATTCAGCGTAGCACAGCACCTTACACTTGAGTCACTGTTAGCACACACTAGAACACAACTGAACTGTTAATATCTTGGCTTTTATGTTCCACTTCTGATGCCATTGTACAATTCAGAAAACCAGTTGATTCGAAACACACTTTATTTACCATTTACCTGGCGTAGCACAACACGTTACACCAGGGTCATTGTTGGCACACACTCACAACAGAACACAACTGAACTGTTGAATCAGAACTCCCAGCTGAGTTGCACTCTGAACTGTTACCTTTTACAGCCCTTATATAGGCTCCGCATAGAAAGCGAAGCGGTCTCAAAGGGGAAGCTACCAGAACTTGTCGAAAAAATATTCTGCAGCAGTAATTAACCAAACTGCGTGTAAGTGGCACATAATAGATTTGTTGCGCGGGCTATTGTTCTGAAGGGACGGTCGTTAGGCGGCACCCTGGCGCCGAGCCGGGATGCACTCACCAAGTGGCCCGCAGGTAACTTCGCGTGCGCGGTCACAATAGTAATAATAATAAGAAGAATAGCTTATGATGATAATAACAATAATAATAATTTCGCTACAGTGATGTATATTCTAGAAAGTTTACCTAGATAGCAAGAAATAAAATTCTTCCGAGAAGAGTAGAAGAAAGAGTGTACTGGAGAAAAGCTCCAAATAACACAAATAAATCACCACCTTCCGTTAAAGCAAACTATGACGTAGTAAGCAATGAAATGTCCACGGAACATCTTTCCTCCGCCTCAGTGTTTACGAACGAGTTAAAAAGAAATGCTGGTCGTATATTTGATGGAAGGAACGCGTTTGCTTCACTAAGAAGATAAATCTCGAGACAGTGAAGAGGGGGACATATCTGTGTTTCCGTAATGGCATCTCTTTGTCCCCAAATACATCATCCCTGCTGACATTTACATGCATCTAATTTCACACTTCGTTGAACACGCGAAAGAAATTTAACGATCATCCCCTACCTGAGCTGATCATTCTACTACACCCTACTCTTCTCACATCGATCATCACACACATTTCTGCCTAAAACTTGTTCGGTTTCCTGAGAAGAGAGCGATGGTACTGTGTGCTTACACAGGTGCAGCGATACGGTTGTCCTTTAATTTGTTTGCAGTAGCAAGTCTCGATTTTCACCAAACTTTTGGAAGCGTAGTTCTTTATTTGATGGGAGAAATTAACTTTTATCCATATCTATTCTTCCTTTGAGGGGAAAATTGCTTCTTAGATTCAGTTTTCTTATTGAATCGGCCCACAACTGACGCGAGTAATCTCCAATCTTGGGAAAGCATTAGAATTAACCATATTCTTTATCTTTGCAAGGACTACTGTCTTTCAACGTATTTCAGTTCATAAATGCCTTAATAGCACACATCCGAAACAAATGTACTCTTGTAATTAGCAATTACATCATGGAGCCCACACGTGAATGTTTTACTGAATCCAACAATAGTAATAACTTAGCGCCCATGGGTTTTTCGTGGTTTCCCCTGGTCGAAAGGCGAATGCTGAGGCGGTCCATCTTCTACCTGTAGGGTTGTAGGATGAAGCGATGATGTTCGGCTGGGCGTTCTGTAGAGGTTTCTCCTCCGAGTGGGCTCCGCCCCGGGGAGACTGCCGGAGGTTCGGTGACTTGTGGGCAGACCGGGCGACGTCATTGGGGACCTCGTCATCTGGATCTGGTCGCCCTTAGGGTCTCTCCCCTCGCCCTCCCTCCCGGGGGTCACTGGCAGAAGCACAAGGGGCCTGCGTGCTCTACTTCCGGTTTCGGGGACCCCCTTCGTTCGTGCCTTTGCCTACCATAGTATCCACTGTGGAACAAAAATAAAATTAAATGAAGTTATGCCATTAAAATAGCAAGCACTAAAATTAAAATGGCCTATTGAAAGGGATATAAGCTGTGAACAATGTTTCGACGTAAGTTCTGGGATTCAGTACATTTGATGGTATATACTGACGCAGTGCATATTATTCTTTATGTTACACCATAACGTTATAGACCAAAAACCAATTTGTATGTTACGCATTACCGCTGGGGAAATACTCCAATGATGAGTTCTGTTAATTACTAATACAAGAAATTAGTATTACGTCATGTACACGAGTGGATTAAAATCTATTGGAATTTTCCACGTAGGTAACAAAACTGTTTTTATGTGATAGCAGTTTAACAGAAAGCAGAGCTTCACATTCTCACAGAGTTCATTAAATCTATCCTGCTGTTTAATCATATAGCAGAGAACAAACAATATTGTGACTTTGTCAGTTTTCGCTGTCACTTCACTATTGTGATCTAATTCAATTTTTCCTGTCACCTCATTTTTCTTCACGACGTAGAGGCGTAATGAAATACGCCCGAAGCAGGCTCTTCTTCCTGCCGCTTCACTCGCTGGGGAGTCGAACACAAGAGCTCTATAAGCCCTTGCGGAAGCGGCACTCGCTGTACGTCACAACTATCGTCCTAACCTCACTCGGAGAACGCACTGAATAATCTGCACTTTATGTCGCACCAGAAACGAACTCACTAAACTCCCTACTATCTCCGAGTGCCCTCTCTTATATAGATAGCCGCTGGGCTTTTTCGAGAGACTTCAGGAATATTCTGGAGGCGGGGAGATAGAAAGTTCCAGAAAAATCCCGTTATCTCTCCATAACTCTTCTTGTGTTTACGCTGTGTGAGAAGCGCTATTCCGTCTGCGCCATCTGCCGATAACTGAGGCCCGTAACTGCGTCACAATATAGTATTGAGGAACGACATCGGTGAAGAAATCAAACCTCCCTCTACAGTTAGTGTTAGCAATACTTTCATAACCTGCATCAATGTTAGGAGTTTAGTTTTCATGCAGACTGGTTCATCTCTGCTGCTGTTGCCCAAAACGTTAACGTAAGGGACTCAGTCGCAATGCGGCTAGATAACTAAGGTGAGCCACTCCGGGGTGGGAGCTGCCATTGGCTGCCCGCCTGTGACGTAAGTGAGAGTGAAGACGAGCGCGCGGAATACAAACACAGCGCAGTGAACACACTAAATTCCTCCCGATTAACTCCCAATTGTTTATTATTAGCACTTCTTCCAGTTTTTTTAAAAGGTATACTATTTCAGGGCATTCTACAAACATTGTGGGCTAGACATAAAGCAAAACGAATGGAAACTGCATTACATTAGTGATATATTTACGTATAAACAAAACTACTGGAACACATCCAGGACTTCAACGTAAACTGTAGGCGTTACAAGAGATTCAAACATACATTACTTTAGTACTAAAGGAAAATTTACAACTACTCTAAAGGAATTCGCTAAATGGATATGCTGGTGTATTTTTTTACCGTAAGAAATGAAAACAATAATTCCAGAATGCATTATTCTGTTACAGGATGTAAAAATGAAAAAGACATACCTGCAACATTCCACTTGTACTTGGACCTTCACTAAGTGCATATCCATGCCAATCGGGAATGAACTGCTACGGAACTGCATCTGGGAGCAGAATTTTCTTAACCGGCAAACCTAAAAGTTCACTCTTCAAATCCCGTTTATAGTTACTAGGAAGAAAGTGCACTGAACATACACGTGAATTATCAGCGTTAAATTTGTCAGTACGCTTACAGCGAGACACCCACCCGCGCTTTAATTGCTCATTTTTTTTGGAAATGTGTGATAATTCACACCAATCGTTTTAAAACCGTAATTACGGACAATACATTCTACTCTTAACGTTCTTACTCATTGCACACCGACTTAAACACTTCACCAAAGCAGAGAAAACTGAATCTATACTCAAGATTCTAGTTTAAATATGTGTGTGCAACTTATTTGTTGAAGTGGGGGGGTATATGACTGAGTGATAAGGAACAATGTACTCTCGTACATCTGTTGTTAAGTTGTGAAGTTTCCGCCAACATAGCGAGATAAAGTAGGATAATTGTACGTGACTTTTAAAGCGAAGAGAAGCTCAGATTAATATCTGTTGCCTTTTACGCAGTTGAGCGGCATAATTATTTCAACGGAAATGCTGTTTGCTCTTACAGCCAAAGTTTAACAACCTTTTTCCGTTCACTGTGGTTCTGTAAAGGATTATATACCTGGAAAAGCTTGCCATTTTCAGGGAACAATACCTTTGGCCCGCATTACATCTGTTTTCATGTTATGAGTCGGCCTACCTGCCAAAAAGTAAGTTCTTTATATTCCTCAGGAATGCGTATTAAACAGTATATTATTGTGAGCAGAAGCTATTTGAAGACGAAGTATCATATAAACATGATCCGGATTCAGATGACATGCCATCTTTTAATTCTTGCAATAAAGGTATTGCTTAAGTGTACATAAATCCTTATCACGGGTCCATATTAAGAAATATATATATATATATATATATATATATATTAGGTCATTTTGGTAGTTTCAAGTTTTCTATTTTGGATAATGTTTTTTTCGATATTACATCATTAATTTGTAATTTCTTTGTCCTTTGCCGCTTTATTTGGTAACTTCCTTGCATAAGTATAGAGTATATAAAGATTATTGGTTGGTCTGGAAAGAGAGAGGGTGGGTGGAGAGATGGTTATTGTCAGGGAAACAGGTATAACTACTGTTATGAATTCATGCTCAAAATTAGGGATGAGGAGGTCAGTTTTCCCTTTTTTGCTTAATAAGTGCGTATTGCTCTTATTTATGTATGACATGGACTGTGAAATACTCTTCATTTGCAATAAACATTGCATATTCTGAGTTCTCAAAAGAGTTAATACTACACTTTTGTAAGACCTGTTTAAAAACACAATAAGTTAGAAAATTAATTGAAAATATATTTGTTCTATGTTCTTGTTTGGAGAATCTGAAAAGCAAAGAAAATAATGTTCTTACTTGTTTGAAGAATCTGAAAAGGAAAGTAAGAAAATCTTCTTTTCTTTTCAGATTCTTTGAACAAGAACATTTTCACTGCTCTTTTACTTATTTTTTCTTCTTGTATAGGAGTTATATCAATATATATATATATATATATATATATATATTAATTTATAACTTTCTGTACACTAATTTTAGTAAATCAAATAAATCTCATTTTAGATAATTTTTTGTAATTACAAAGTCATTTTGAAACAAATGTAGTCATTTTAAAAAAAAATTAGTCATCAAAATCCGCGCCCTGCTTATAAAACACCGCTCTGACATTTTCTCTTATGTATTTACGTTCATCTCCTCTGTATTTGCTCACATAATATTGATTTGTATCGTAAAGCCTCTCCTGCCAGTTTGGCGTGAAATGTGTCCATGTTTTATACAAAATAACGAAAACTAAGATACGAGTAAGTTATTGCACTTTCCTTGCATAAATACTAAATAATATAGGCACCTAATTACAATTGGCAAGTTCCTTAGATCTACCTCCTTTTAAAAAGATCAGTGTAATATGTTTCAATGATCGCCAGTGCAATACACTAATACACCTCCTTTTAACAACACCCACTTTCCCGTGGGTGAAAGAATTACATTTGTGTGCTTCTAAGGGTATTGGTTGCGAGCGTATACTAAAGCATACAGGAAAGGTTGTTCTAAAATTAATATCTCCAAAATATTAAGGCTAGACGCATCCTTGTTCTTACTCTTTCAAGTAGGAAGGATTAAATGGGAACTATGTACAATTAATTATTCATTAATTAAAAAATTAAAACATCTTTATACTAGAAATAATTAAGAAACTAGGTTTATATAAGCACATTCTCAGCCTAAATAATGAAGCCAAAATATCCAAATTCTGAACACATCATTCGAATGTACACTACTCTGTAAATTCGGTTTATTTGAAAATTGGAGGATATTTGCAAGACTTGCTGTGCAGATAACTGTTTTTCAGCATGTGTCCATTATCTACTTCAAGTAGTCGAATCTTATGTGAATTTAATTCATTTTGTGGAGTTACTCTCTTCTGCCAAAATAGTTATATTAATAAAATTCTTTTTAAAAAAATTATTTTAAATATGCACGTCGATTATTCATGCTTTTACCTAGACGCGAAAAAAAAAAGCCTCGGAAAACATGCACATATATCAAGTTTTCAGCTATCATGACTTTTAAAACTGCTATGTTTAAATCACATTACATAATAGCATGATCAACATACAGTTTCTCTCATTAAGCTGCGTTTTTCACAATCCATAAACAAACAATACAATTTAATTTCGAATCAAAGTTTAAGACCCGATAGTGTATAACGTTGAATTTTATATAGCGTATAACGTATTTTATTTTCGTTGCTAAAATTGGCCGAATAATGTGTTATCGGTTTTCTTTAACATAATATAATTAAAGTCAATCAATAGCATAAACTAAGAAAATGGTTTTAAAGCTTGCAACTTAAAGCTTCTGAACAACCTTAATATAGCAAATATCTGCTTTATATCTACATATCTCTCTTTCTTTGAATAACATGTATGCTGTAAGTCATCCCTCAAGACCAAATTTCATATATCGACAGCGTTTTAGTGAATATTTCAAGGAGAAATGAAATTGGCGCTAGTTGGGTATTTAGCTGTGAAAAGACAGGTTTGTGTTTATTATTTCCAAGACTAAGTCTAGTTATATATGCGATTTTGTTTCAAGTAGTATAGGGTCGAAACAGATCGTATAACGAGAATATTATACGAACTTTCATGCCGAAAAGTACGGTGCAGAATACTGGCTAGCTAAAACTTCACTCTCGATGACGTCATGCAGCAGGCGGACCGAAAGCAGTACAAGCGAAAACGATGCGGGAAGAGACCCCCCTGACTCAGTCGCTCCTTCGCGAGATGGCTGCTGTAGAACTTGTGTCGCCAGCAGTTGCGTAAGGGATTGTGCCATGTAAACTACATGCTTATTACTTGTTCTACAGTATGAAATCACGGTTCATTGTTAGAAAACAAGGAAGAAGTGAAACATAGTTTCAACCAACAACATTAATGATTGACATGTATTATACCAACCTCACACAGTGCTACAAAACTAGCAAGGCAAAACCATACTTCCTTGGTTTTTTCTGGGAATGTGTTCTGCTGCGTCAGCGCCGATGAATTCAGTCTCGATCAACTCATGTTTACTGGATTTCAGCTCTACCTAGCTGTTCAAGGTGTCTTATGGAAAAAACATTTACACTTCCTTTATCCGAAAACTGATAGCGAACGAGATGGCTCCGCGGTAACCTGTGAGTCTCGCATTCGGAAGGTCTTGGGTTCGATTTTCTTTGGGCCGGCTGCTGTTATTTTGAGTTTTTTCAAGTTTTTCCCTGGTTGGTAGGGGAATGCTGGGTACGATTATATAATGCCGCGTATTTCTCTGTACCCCATTTGTTGTTATTTTATTTTACTATCATATCTCAGGATCGAAGAATCAAGAAAGTGGACACCGGGTAAGGGGTATGGCTATTTAATTTACTTCGTGGAACTGTCTGCCCTGGCGTCGGTGTTTTGAGAGTATTCGCGGGGAGAGGTAGCCTGTGGAGGTCCCGCTAGCGTCAGGATGCAATATTTGGAGACGTTAGAGACCTAGTTTGTGTCCTTCGCCTCGCCTCTTCCTCCTGAAGGTTGCCAAAAGCACAATAGGCGACTGTGTCGGAGCCTGTCACCCAGGATCTGTTCGTCCTCTGTGTCCTTTACTTCAGCCATTCCTCCTGGAGGTTGCCAGAAGCACAATAGGCGACTGTGTCGGAGCCTGTCACCCAGGATCTGTTCGTCCTCTGTGTCCTTTACTTCAGCCATTCTTCCTGGAGGTTGCCAGAAGCACAATATGCGACTGCACACTTAAGTGCCGAAATCCTCCTCCATTTCCTGATAGCTGTAACATTCGAAAATTGCACAAGCATAGCTGAATGACATTTTAGTATCAGAATTACTTTTATAATGCTTGTTGTACGCACATAGGTTCTGCTGTGTTGTATATTCAAATAATCATAACCAGGAATTTCGCTACTGTCAAGAAAGATGCATCAAACTCAGAATATGAACAGAAATGTCTGAAATAGACATGCGTTATTCTTCTGTGTCCAATGCAGAACTTTCGCCAATTTCTATAAATTATGTTACATTTATTGCAATGTGCCTTATAACTGAAATGTTAGAAACCGCGCCTCCTAAAAATTCTCTACAGAGCACCAAATGATATAAATGTGCGTTTACTGGTTTATTTATATTTTCCACACAGTGTCCGCACGTCCAGGATAGCATTGTGATGTGGTGCATTCATGGATCAGAGGTTCACTTTTACAGTAACTCAGAATTAAAGTGCAATGAAGATGTTCATTGCAACCGCAATAAGAAATACTAACCCTGTTACAGTGTATTAAGTTTTACAATTATGGCTGTCACTCACAGCTCCACACATCTTATCAGTCTAATGAATGCGCCGGCTACCACGTTCCCGCTATAATCTTTGCCTCTGTTCACAGGAAACGGGTGATTTTACGTGTTGCAAATGGAAGAAATTGTCGCAGTAATCGGCTCGTGTTATTTTAGTTGCTTGGCACTTGTTATTGTTTTATTATTTTAAGATTTGGGTGCTTTGTCCTCCGGTAGCTATTATTACTCAGTCGAGCAAATATCTCTGAGCAGGGCGTGTAAACGGAAAGAAGTTGTTACTAAAAGATAACACTGACAAAAGAATTTATTTTCACACTTTTATTGCCGTCACACTTTATTAATAGTTCACATCTTTAATCTTTATACACGCCTGACTGAAACAGTTATATTTCCGAATGTAATTACTGTCGTATTAGTTGCCGCGTACTTCACATTTTGTAACTAACTTTACGACGCGAGAGATTCTTCGAAACTGTATGATGTGCACTTCACGATAGATTCTTCAAGACTGCACGACGTATACCTCGTGAATGATTCCATAGAATTGCGTGATGTGTAGCTCGCGAATAATTCTTTAGAACTGTGTTAAACATGCTTATAGCTCGAGAATATATACTCCTTCACCTCGAAATGCCTAAACATTATAATAGAGTTACTATTGGATACCAAATCGCGCCAACATTAGCGTCTGTTTGGTCAGCCAATCACAATTACTAATACATGTGCTCAAGGGAAGATATTCCCTCCATTTCTAAAGAAAGGCACGCTACCCTGACGTCATTTGTTTGTCTCTTCTTAGTGATAAACAACTCACCCCATCGATTCATTGTTACCCACTTCTATTGTCAGTTTCAGTGAGGCCGTGTAAACTTATTTCCTAACAATGCTTATGGCTAACAAACATCTAAAAATCATTGTCATACAATAATGCTAATTTACACTACAATCACTCTGGCATTCACAGTGTTGTGATATAAAATACTGCCCTCAAAATCCAATAGCTATGATTTCCATGCAACTTGTAGCGTCAATGTAGGCCGAAACCGTCCTGCATGTTCTTAATTTGGGCCCATAGCGTTGCAATTGCAACACATGATTGCTTATATCAAAATACTCTAGTGGAAGTTACATAACATCACAGAGAAATGTTTACTTAGTTCGCCAACAGTCTGTATACTGTGGAAAGAAGGAAATGTTGCGCCTACAAATATTATGGTAAAGAATTTACTTTAATAGCGAGAGTATGTTTTTGTTATTCTACATTAATTGTACCTCCCAAGCATGTGGTTACATGTACGATCCTATAGCTACAATCTGAAGCAGAACCTGCATTAATATGCACTTACTCCAAGTAAATTCGTGGTAATGCGAATTTCAAATATTCTGTAGCACATATACTACGTAGGACGCTTAGGAAGCGCTCAAAGCTGTTTAATCAACTGTCTTGAAAATATGGCTTCCTACACGTTTCAGTGCTAAAGTTCAGGGCATAAATACATGAAAGCTGCTGCCTATCAATTAGCCCAGATAACTTAAAATCGCGTTCTACTTGCTATTTTTTCTAAAGCTTTAAATACAAACTGCTGATATGTGATAAGGGTTTGCAATAAATATGTTATATAACTAAGACATAATTACAAACATTTATAAAGGGCATAGTAAGCTATGGACTAAATAGAAATTACTTACTTAATTGAACTTCGAGTCTGTTTTGAGATTTACATTTTGCACTAATTCCTTGTCTCATTTCTGACATTTGAATAACTGTCTAAAGTCATACAGTAGCTATTCCGAATGTATGTTTGTATTACATCTAGAACTTTTTACCGTACTTCTGATAATCATACCAGCATTGTTTGTGTCGAGGGTGGTGCTGCAAAACCCTATTCTCTTTCTCTCCCCCTTCGTCTACCTCTCGCTCCTCATTGCAGTGGAAACATTTATTCTTATTTCACTAAATCAATATGTTGCATCCCCTCCGCCTAACATATATAAAATATTTCCTGTATCTGATCTCACTGTGTTTTTCCAAATTCGGAGAATACACTTGGAGCGCAATCTTCTTCCTTGACTGATTTTCCGACCCCAGCTAAGCGTGAACAGGACTCCACATTCTACACGGGGAAGGGGTTTTGAAGGAAACGCAATTTGCTTTTAACTAGATGCGGTACGTACCCAAAGATTAATTTGAGCGTGTTCCTTACACAACAGAGCCCCTCCGAGAAATCTCCTGCAATTTACAAGGAACAACGGATCCAAATTCCAGGGCGCAATGACAGCAGCAAAATTCTTCACGGAAGCAAAGCATTTCATTATTAAAGAACTCTTTGACGGAATGACTGTGAAGAAGAGGAGGATTCAGCGAGGAATGTATATCAAAAGTTTCTTGAAATATTTAATATCCCGAGTTTTACTTCTCGTCGAAGTTGGCACCAAATTAAATCATGCAATAAACGTACGCTACTCTGGTTGGGGGCAATTTAGAAAATTAACACAAAATTAATGATAAGTGAGCACAATACCTTGATTGATTTAAACAGTTGATTAGTCAGTATATGGGTCAAATCCTTGAGGGCCACAACAAAGGTAATGTATCAGAAAATATGGCTTTTTAAGGGAACAATGGAACACTAAAGATAATATCTGGACGTGAGTTTAGACGCGCGAAGATCCGCTAAATCAAATATAATTATCATAAGGGGGCGATACGCCTCTTAAGTATAGTTTACATGTAAACATTTATTTGTAGTTAACATTTCTTATAAATGATATACTACTATTTCGCAAAACACATCAACATGTAAGTTTTAAAAACCCGTTGCTAACATACTGCAATATTTACTTGTATACGTCTCAAGTCTAAAATACCCTGGCTGGAAGAATTCTGTTCATTTTAGGAGCTGGGTTGTGCTGCCAATCCAGCTCAGAAGAGTAACTGAGTTTCTTACAGACACGCGACTCAATGCCTACTCTTATCAGCTATCGGTTATTTAGGTGCCGCTCAGGACAGTGCATAGCATAGAGAGTGATTTTGCATGATATACTGAAACAAAAGAAGTTGTTTTGGTAACATTTTTTTCTCCGAGCGCTAGATACACCGTAAGAATTAATTTGTGCCGGAACTGCATCACGTATCTTGCTGTAATATCTTTGAAAATCAACACGCGCCGATGCCGTGAAAAGTTTAAGAGAAACTGAACAGTTACTTTGCATCTTTATTTGTAAAGTCAGACAGTTTCGCACAATAAGTGCAAGTATGTGATCTAGTACATCTGTCATGCCAGTGGCTATCCCTTCGACCTCGTATCACACAAACCCGATCTTTTTCTAGGAGATGGACTATATAGGTAGGCGAGTGGCTAACAAGGCCGTTCCTTTAAGGGTGCCCAGAGCTGAAATTAGTTGAACCATTAACTACGTACTATAACTTTTGCTGTAATAGCCCTTTAAAGTTTGAACACGTGAAAATTTAGATGCACAGGAGCACACGATCTGTGTTTGCTTCTAATGCCTTTTACTGGACTTTGACTTTTCTTACATTTTCGCACATTAAAAATGTTCCACAAGATTCAGTTTGTAACAAATCTTGTTCAAATTTTCAGCCAAAACTCCAGAGAATGAACTTAAGAAACTAGAATATGTTTTTTCCTACACTTTTATATTCCACAAGATATAGCATCATTAACTTGAGCACTGAGAATAAATTGTTACAAAAGTATAATTTTAAAGGTTCAACATTCTTTGAAGGAAATTATATGCCATTTTTGTGGATTAATATTTAAATAAAATGTTAGTATTTTTATATTTAAAAATTACGATTTCTCAATCTGTGGAACATGTGACTAATTACCATAATAAAAGTAAAATGAAGATTATTTCTTAATAAATATTAAAAATACCTGCATGGCATTTAAAACATTTATGGTAGAGCAGCATGTGACAGAACGTTTAAAACATTTAGATAAAAGCTGCAACATTTTGACATTTCGCTTATGGATACCCTTGAAAAGCTGCTCTGAGGTGAGTATAAACGAGGAAGAGTGGTGCAAACGCTTCCTGTGAAGGAACCACTTAAAAACGTTTTACTTAAATAGAAATTACATATAATGCAATGTAAAACTTTATCTACAGCCAAGTCTACCAGCAAAGACTCTCCATTTCTTTGATTGGCTATTGTTATATAGATATGTTAACCCGCGATCGCTCGCTTTTATTTTTCCTTCAAATACACGTGGAGCAATGCCTCAATTGATGTCTCTAAACACCGTTCAAATGGAATTCAGTGTAGAAATACAAAGCAAATATTCTTGGTAGCAGTGTTATTCAAATCGATAGTACAGTTATCGTGTGACACTATTTCGCAGTTGGAGTACGTGATATAAGACAAGTACGTTTGGCACCTGTATTTGCTTTTCCCAGTATTGAAACGGAGCCGACAGCAGTATATGTAATGCTGACATAGCACATTGTTGTTCATTTTAACGACTCACGGAAGTTTATTCTTGAAGTACAGCTCGGTGTTTGATTTTGTTTATGACAAAGGTAAGCTGCAGCACCATGTTATTACGTTTCTGTATATTTTCTTCATACACTTTTGTAATTTGTGATAGTTACGTAAGGCCTATTCTTTTCAGTTATCAACATGGCTTCAGAAGAAGAGCATGAGGAAGAGTTGGACGATATGCACATAGTCTAGATTGAATCTGGTGCTCAATCTGAACACGGTGTACTTGATACACAACAGAACAATCTGGCGCAGCTCTTTCAGCTCCAAAATCGGAAACCGCGAAATTTATGAGGGTAAAGATGAACAAAATGGTTCGAGAACAAAGCCCCTCCAGCAAAAATTGCTCCTCGGAATATTATAACGCAGCTTCCAGGTGTAAAAGGTGGAGAAAAGAATGCAAAAACAATTCTTAATTGTTGGAAATTATTCTTTCCAGATAATGCAATTGCTCGCATTGTACAACGCAGAAATCAAGAATTAGAGATAATGACCCACGCTTATTCTCGCAATATGCGAGATTGTCCTGAAATATTCTTCTTTGGAGTGCTATGTCTTGCTGAAGTGAAAAAATCACAGCACACAGATGGGAGTGCGCCAGATTTTTTCATTGCATCCATGAGCAATCGAAGATTTCACTATCTGCAAGCAGTAAGGTTCGAAGAGAAAGTCACAAGAGCACAAAGGAAGATAGCAGATAAGAGCTCCAATTAGGGAAATTTCAACGACATCGTGAATACCTGCATGAGCAGCTACAGTGCCAGCGTGTAGCTACAATTGATGAAATGCTCGAAGCATTCAGGGTGCGGTGCAAATTTAGGCAGTATGTTCCAAATAAACCCGTAAAGTACGGCATAAAAATATACGCACTGTGCGACGCTAGAACATTTTACACTCTCAATATGGAAGTGCATACGGCAAAACAGCACGTGGAGCATATCACATCCCAAACGATGCAGACATTGTGGTTTTGCGAATGATTGGTCCCAACATTGTGGAAGGACAGTGGAAAGAACGTGACGATGGACCTCTGTTCCAGTCACTAATGGTTTATATAGCAATCATCGACTGACGGTAGTAGATACACTCAGAAAGAATAAGAGAGAAATTCCTCCAGAACTTCTTTCACTCAAAAACAGGGCAGTGATCAACAGCATGTTCGCATTTGGGCAGAAACCTAACAGCAACTGTCTTCTTTGTTCTTATGTGCCAAAGAAAAAGCAAAAGAAGAATGTGTTGGTGATATCCACCATGAACAACGAAGACAAGATCGATTCTAGCAGTGCTGAGGCAAACAAGCCTAAAATGATCACCTTCTGCAACCTCACAAACGGAGGCGTGGACGTTGGGACGTTGTAGATTGACTGAAATCAGAACATACGGTTTCCAGAATAAGTAATCGTTGGCCTCTAACAAATTTGTCAGGCTTCTATACGGCAAAGGCTGATCATGTTTGCCGCAAGTGTACCAGCACTTTACATAAAATTGTCTCCGATTCAGTCCAGCGAACTCAAAATTGAAATTTGTGCTTAACACTTGAGTTCACGCTAAACCATTGTATATCGTAAGGATTTATAGTGCATATTATTGGATTCCCTTGCAATATATTTAGTTTTTCAGCCGTTCCTTGTTGTGGCGCCTAATTTTGAAATGTGGATATTGCTCAGACTAGTTTAAAGACAGTTGCAGCAGTAAGCATGCAGCTTTTATGGCAATTGTAATGATAGATATTAAAATAAAGGCATATATTAAGAAATAAAGTTTGCTGGAAAAGAACCCAACACGGGAGTGATCGCGTGACAAGTGACGCGAGCGATCCCGGGTTAATGTAATACTTCACCCCAAGAGAGAGAGATCACGAAATGAATCCAAAATCTTTGTAGCAGGAGGATAGATTCTGGAGTCGGTGTAAATAAATGTAGGGAGCAACGAAAAAGTAGGTAAAGTGATTGTAGCTATTTTCTGATTAGAGCCGCCACGTTTCACCACTTGTTTAGTTGGTGGTATAGCGCGAAGACCCTGACGTGCGTTCAATACCTGGCCTTCCTGGTTCAGCATTAACAAAAACTATCTTGCCATATACCTCATTTTGACATAATTGTTTGGGGGCAGACCGAGGTTGTTAAGTATAATTCCTTCCCGTTTAACGCGCACATCTATTCACATTCCAGTTTCTATAGTTCTTTAAAGCTGCCACCACACATTTTCGGCGCATCAACGGATTTTTGTTTATAAATGCAACTTTTTCATCAGAGCTTAAAAATTCAACCCAGCGAAAACCCTTAATTACCCTATGTAAAATATAGGTTGTATGTGAATGTGTGACATCAATGATTAAACTCGGACATAGAAGTCCCAATGTTGCAGATTGTGGTGGTTAGCGGATTTTTAGGGGAATATTTTAGTTTATTTGAGGGGTTGGCAGCATAGACTGGAAATGACGCAGGGAATAGGGGTGTGGTGAAAAGGTACATACTGGCACACGCTCGTCTCTGCCTCTTTTGTGTGCCAGCAATAAGGGGTCAATATGCAGAAGCAACTAACACTCTCTCCCACCGAAAACCAGGTAACCATATAACATTTTCTTAAGAAGAAATGGGCCAATTATAATTTGAAGTGTGTTAATCATTGAAAAGGTTCTCACTCCGTTTCTGCTGATAAGTAAGAGTCAGGAATTCTTTAGGATATTGCATGTATAACCAAAGCCACATTCACCATGTCAGGCCTTGTAAAATAGTTGTTAAAATGTGAGATCCCAAATAGCTGTACCATCTAAATTCAATATAAGAAGGAATTAATATTTTTGTCGCTTCTGATTTGTGGCTCGCATTATGTAACTTCTGCGAAATTATGTCCAGCTTGGTGGTCTTACGGTAAAGAAAGAGTACTAGATTTATGCTTCATATTATTGAATGGAAATTCTGTACAATGCATGTCTACATGTCAGTTTTACAGCATGCTAAACTACACATTAACTTTACCTTTACAGGGGTATGGTGTATTTATGAAATAATTTTAACAAACTAAGGTCGTCATAAATGTGCAGAAAACTGAATGGAAATAGTAGTTTACAATCGATATTAATTTTCTTCTGTCCTTAGTACTGCTAAGGCTGATAATATTTTACTTCACCCCAATCATGAAGTGGGTCATCTAAGTTGCCGAAAGCCAATACGTTGCTACTGTGACGCAGCGCCAGACAGTCACGCTCTCACCAGAGCGCTATCGGCAGATAACCACAATCTTCTCGAAGCTTCAGAATGTGTGTCCAGATAGTTGTGGGATGTTCTGTGAAAGATTCCACTGGTGAGCGTGTTTCTGCTGCGTCATCAAGTGCGCTTCTCCGAGCGAGTTGGCGACGTGCAGCGAGTGAACTGTCCAGAAGAAGACGCTACGTCACGAAGAAAGTGAAGCGACAGTTGAAAAACAGGAATAAAGTAACGCTATATTCCTTCTAATTTCCGTGATATTGCTTCGCTGGCTAACTTTTATATCCTGAGAATTATCTCCGATCAATCGTATTAAGAAGCAAACTTTTCGGATGAGTCAAACGTTAACGGAGGAACATTTAATGTTGCGATTATTATTTCTGACATATAACTGCAAGTTGTTAAGGAATGTAATACATCTAATTTTGTGAAAATGACGAGTGCAAGCGACTTTCTCACTTCATAACCTAATATGTTCCTGTATCTTCACAGAACATGGAAAACTGTATAAAACACGCTTTCAAAGGAGTTTGTTGCGGAGGTAATGAGCGAGAGTCCAGTTCTGCGGCGATTTTTATTTTAAAGTCATCCTACAGCAAGCTTAATTCAATTATGGAGCCTGTTTAACCCTTCTTATAAATGTTGTACTGCTATGTACATGTCACCAATAGTACGTTTATACCGTATAATGCACTGGTTTGGCAATACACCAAAAATGCAGCTCTGGTTTCAAACGATGCAACAACTCTAGGCGTATACAAGACTTCTGAGAGGGAACGTTAGTTATGGATTTAGAGTAAATACAACTTAATGCTGTTTTTTCAAATTGTTAAACATAAAGTGTAAATAGTAAACTTAGCCATTCGGGGCACATAGCTCAAATAAGTCTTAATTTTTATCACCTGTTAACTATTTAGATTAATACAAACTGTATCGAAAATCACAAGCCCTTCTGGTTTGTTGATGAATTATAATAATGGAATGCCGCCTGTCGAAACATTATTGATTAGTTTTGCTTGAGGGGCTTTAAAACCGGCATGCAAATTTTCGCCAACCACAGCGAGCACGCAGACAATTGTAATGACAAGAAATACAAACAAATCATTCCGTTACTGTAAACTGGAGTTAATTAACACAACTACTAATCTGTGTGTTTTCCTTTCTGGATATTAATGTAGAGTTTACATCGGTAATATTTGTGTGTCGAATGGTAAAGACAATGCTAATTACCAACAGCACTTTAGCCGAACCACTGTGATTTACGCGCTACAGTGTTTAGTTTTACCGAGTTCGAAACCTTAGTTGGAACAATTTCCTTTCAAAATAGTATGGAGCTAACCATACAGTTTGCATTCTCAACATTTTTATACAAGGAACACAATACAAATTCTTAAACATTTATATTTTCTCCGAACTACCTCAGATGTATCCGAGATAGTGTCTAGCGAATTGATCCTCACAGCCGGGGAAGATTACAGTAACCTGTCCGTGATTTCAAGTTACCGAAGCAAAGAGCACGTGTTCCCTGGCTAAAGAAATACACCGTAGTAGGCATGATGTTTCACTTAAGTTTTGTTGCTTACCCAATGTCATAACGTTGTTAGAAACATCTGAGTTATGCATGCCAAAGGCTATAAACGTAGTGGAAAAAGTATGTGTAAAAATGAAGGAAATCAAAGCCGGAGAAGTTAGGAAAAAGGAGAAGGATAGATTTCAGAATGCGCTAGAAAAGAAATACTGGTTTTTCAATGATGTGTGCTGTAAGACATGCCTTGCTGCAACTAGAGCCCTCCAGATCAAAAAGTGTAAGAAATATATCAGACGTGATATAGTGTGTTATTCGTATGCACCTATTACCTCTTGCGATGTGGAAACGAGTTTCTCACGACATTGCTTTTGTTTAAGTGACCGACGGAGAACGTTCACTTTCGACAATCTCCGCAAGTACATTATTGTCCACTGAAATCACAGATTATGTAGTATTTTTACATATATGTAAAATGTAGTGTTCTATAACAGAATGAAAACATTAACAGTCGCCATGTATAGCATAGTATACGCATTCTTATGATACAATCTGTACGAGCACTGCAGGCATGCGCTCGTTGTTTACATCTGGACTCGCCATCTCTCCTTCAGCATAACCAGACTACAATATAGGGTAAGGCAACCTCGTGAAAACGGCCACTCTGATCCGCCCCTTGTTAATAACGTTTAAATGCTAATGTTAACCGGAAAGTAAAATACGTTTAAACTATGCATAAAATAAACTTGAAGAACAATCCGCATTGAATACAGTTTTGATGCAGTAAATGAGTTATGCCTGTGGTAAACATATATCAGATACATGGCTACTTCAACCCTATGAGAAACAATAACAAAGATCACAACATCTCATTTAAGGGATATACTTAAAAACCATAGGCAATATATTTCTCAAAAATAAATGTCGTGGTTACAATAAATATATATACAGGCTGAATCTCCTAAAACTTGCATCGCAAATATTTCGGAAATGAAAAGTGCTATTGATGTGCAGTTTTCACAGCATTGATTGGTAGTCAGGAGCTCGTACATTTAGCTTATAAACAGATTTTAATAATACTGAGAAAGTGTATTTTTTGAGCAAACATACCATTTTTAAATGGAACAATGCCTAGTTACATAAATAAAATAAAGATAGAGTAAATTGGAATGACAATGGTCTTTGTTGCAGGATACTAGTGCAAGTGGTTTCCGAGAAATCGTATTTTGAAAAGTTTTCACCCCGGCAATTGTTTGTCCCATTCATCCTGGCTTAGTTGCTAGGTACGATGTTGTTATGTTTGTTTGCATTGTGTTTTCTGTTCATTGATTGCATTAAGAGTTTCTGGTCAGTTAGTTTGTGACAGTTCAAGCCGTAAGTCGTGAGTGGAAGATGGGTTTACTATTGCAGAAAAAGCCGACGTGCTCATGGTGTATGGAGAGTGTAGGAAGAATGCAGTTCGTTCCTTACGGTGTATGCGGAAACGTATCCCAATAGACGTCAACCATCTCGGCAATTGTTTATCAACCTCTTCAATCAATTACGTGAAAGTGGTACTGTAATACCTATAAAACGTAACAGAAACAAACAAGTGACTGGAAAAGAGGCAGAAATTAATATTTTGGCTGCCGTTGCAGCAGATCCGCAAATTAGTTACCGCACCATTGCACGTGGAAGTGGCATAAGTCAGGCAAGCGTACTGCGCATTCTCCATCGACATAGGTTCCATCCCTATCACATCTCTCTCCATCAAGAGCCGCATGGGAACGATTTTGAGAATCGTGTTAGCTTTTGTACATGGGCATTAAGACATGATACTCCAGATTCATCATGTATCTTGTTTAGTGATGAGGCAACATTTACTAATCATGACCAGGTAAACCACAGAAACATGCACTATTGGTCTGTTGACAATCCCCGTTGGCTTCGTCAAGGTGCAACGTCAGCGTTCATGGAGTTTAAACGTGTGGTGTGGGATAGTGAACCATCAACTCATAGGCCCTTTGTTCATAGAAGGAACAATGAACTCGCACAAGTATCGCAGTCATATGACGGACCATCTGCCACAGATGCTAGAAGACGTTCCTTTGCGGACTAGCAGGAACCTGTGGTACCAACATGATGACTGTCCAGCCCATAGTGCACGAAGTACTACAGTTTGTCTTAACGGATTATTTCAAAATCGTTGAATTGGACGAAGAGGACCTGTACCTTGGCCGGGCGTTCACCGCATCTGACCCGTTTAGACTTTTTTCTGTGGGGAAGGCTGAAAGACACTGCCTACTAGGAAGTACCAACTACACCAGATGATATAAAACGACGCATTACTGCCTGCTCTGAAATTTCCACTGAAATGCTAGAACGTGTGCAAGTAGTGGAGAGAGATGTGTTAGGGATGGAACTTATGTCGATGGAGAATGCGCAGTACACTTGCCTGACTTATGCCACTTCCACGTGCAATGGTGCGGTAACTAATTTGCGGATATACTGCAACGGCCGCCAAAACATTAATTTCTGCCTTTTCTCCAGTCACTTGTTTGTTTCTGTTACGTTTTCTAGGTGTTACAGTACCACTTTCACGTAATTGGTTGAAGAGGTTGATAAATAATTGCCGAGATGGTTGACGTCTATTGGGATACGTTTCCGCATACACCGTACAGGAACGAACTGCATTCTTCCTACACTCTCCATACACCATGAGCATGTCGGCTTTTTCTGCATTAGTAAACCCCATCTTCCACTCACGACTTACTGCTTGAACTGTCACAAACTAACTGACCAGAAAGTCGCAATGGAATCAATGAACAGAAAACACAATGCAAACAAGCATAACATCGTACCTAGCAACTAAGCCGGATGAATAGGACAAACAATTGTCGGGATGGAAACTTTTCAAAATACGATTTTTCGGAAACCACTTGCACTAGAATCCTGCAACAAAGACCGCTGTCATTCTATTTTACTCTACCTTTATTCTGTTCATGTATCTGGGCGGCGGCGCCGTGGCCGAGTGGTTAGACCGCTCGCCTCACACCGAGGCGGACCGGGTTCAATCCCAGGAACCTGCATGTGAGATTTGTGGTGGACGAAGCGGCGTCTGGGCGGGCGGGTTCTCCGGTTTTCCCCGCCACTCATTCCACCAACTGCTCCATCATCACCTTTCCTTTCATCCATTTCACCAACATTTCACTTCATCCACTTCCTTCATCCCATACCAGGCATCGGGCTGATCACCCATCCTGGATTATCTGTCTGATCCATGAGTGTCTGCTCCTCGACGGGCCTCTGACTCCAGGCACCCGCCTGTAAGTCCTACATAAGAGGAGGGTAAACAGATAATGAATGAATGTAACTGGGCATTCTTCCGTTTAAAAAATTGTATGTTTACTCAAAAAATACACTTTCTCAGCATTATTAAAATCTGTTTATAGGCTAAATGTACGAGTTCCTGACTACCAATCAATGCTATGAAAACTGCACATCAATAGCACTTTCCATTTCCGAAATATTTGGGATGCAAGTTTTAGGAGATTCAGCCTGTATATATATATATATATATATATATATATATATATATATATATATATATTGTAACCACGACATTTATTTTTGAGAAATATATTGCCTATGGTTTATAAGTATATCCTTTAAATGAGGTGTTGTGATCTTTGTTATTGTTTCTCATAGGATGGAAATAGCCATGTTGGAGCTGCCACATAGGTATAAGCATTTGAAATGTCACTTTTCATCAAACCGCGGCTTTAACGCAGAAAGCCAGCGTTCATTCATCCAGCTGAATCGCTCAGGTTACGGAAGTTAGTTACGGACGTTTACCTTAGATAAGAGGCACTCAAAGCAATGACATTGGATTTTTTAATAATTTCGAGAAAAGTAAAACCAGCAGTAATGAATTAAAAAGTTGAATTAAAAACACCAAGTATAATATTGTAGAAGTATAAGTATTATTTCATTTTAAGCTTTGATACCAGTTTTCAAGGTTTTAAATTAGTTTTTAGCCTATTATTGCTTTTCAATAGTAACAAGTTTTCATTAGTAGTCTCAGCTACCTCTGTGTGATATTTAAGTTCAATTTAAATTACTACATTATTGTATCAACTTTGTTAAATGCTTTTAAACTTGCATTCCTCTAGACCTTTATCACGTTAAACTGGACCTATTAAACTAACTTAAAGGTCTACAATGACATGGAAAAGGTAAGCGGGTCATAAGAGAAATGTATTACCTTTCGCTGTGCTCGTCTTAACAACACTAATGAGTTAGATGCATACATGAAATCAAAGAGTTAGCCTCGGAACGGATCTAAAGGCCTTATCCATGTAAAGGAAGAAGAAGAAATCAAAGAATAGATTTTCAAACAAAGTTAATCTCGCCTCACGACACCAATATGAAACAATAAATAGTTGCTATCTGTCTCAACCAAAAACGATCCTCTTGTAAACATACGGTAGGGAAGAAAGAGAGAGATAGAGACTGTGAGATGAAACGCGCTTAGTCCGCTGATTGATGGAAGGAAGATGATGTGTGTTCTCTCTTATTTGTTTTCGCATAATAACCGCCTCTAAGAAATACAGCACTCTAAGTAATTTTCTAATCACTGCTCGGTGTGAATTAGTTTTGGAGAGAGAAAAGTCTACAGACGTTTAGATCCATCTCTCGGAATCCTGCACATAAACCACAAATGCGTTCTATGCTCTGAATGCTGAAAGCAATGTTACAACAGGCGTATACATAAATAGAAGAAAGGCCCAGTTATAACTCTTAACTTATTATTGTTAATAATATGCAGCCTAACTATATATATTATTAATGAAACAGTTGTATTCCTATACCATACGGCCCTCTCGGAACAAAGTTGATCTGATTCAGATGTTAGTGTTTAACGTGCAGAGTCACTTCTGGTATTTAAGACTCTCGCATACTTCCCAAGACCAGAACACTTGTATGCAATCCAAAAGCAGCCAGCTTATCATCACGGAGCAGGCCTCTCAATTGGCCGAAATAAAACACAGCCGATGCAAACCTTAAGAATTGGCGAGAGGCAAATGTTCGCGGTGCTTAAGAAAGAAACTCCGAAACGTAACCTTATGCTACTACACGATGATACTAATTCTGTAACCTACACATAATTAGCTACTGGTAATGTCTTACTCGAATTATTGTCATGAAGTTAGCGCTGCTACAGCTAGTGTTGCGAAACATATCTGGACACATCCAGCGTCAAACACCTGGCGGATTGGGTCCGCTCAGCCGCGTTGTTTACAATAGGATCGTTCTTATCTGAGATAGAGTACATCTTGCTATACTTTCGCTAAGTCCTTACGTAAGCAGGAAACTATCATGGTATGAAGAAGGCGACTTATTTAAGCTTACTTTAGCTAATCCATTCTGATTTAATCATACATAGCTTAAAATCTAAACCTTAAAATTAAAATCACGACCTTTCAAGCCAGCTTATTATTGGTCTTGATATATGAGTTTGCGTATTTTACTATTTTTCACGGCAGATTTTTGAACTTTGATATTTAAAAATCAATCCTTATCAACTGTATTTACTCCTGGAACTCGTAAACTTTAAGAATATCTGAAATCACAACTCGATACACATTCATAAAATAATATGGAGAGATTTCGCCCTGTTGTACAAGTTGTGTTTCATTTAACCGTGCTGTCAATCTCGCCCATTGCTTCGGTTTTCTTTTGGGGTTAAGGGTGAGGAACTTCATGAGGTGTTGGATAGGAGTCGACAGGAAGTAAAGTTAAGGGGTGGTGGAGTACCGCGTTAGCACCTCCGTTAGTATAAGTTAGTGCATGCTGCCGGTTGGTGCCGGGAGAGGTTGATAGGACCTGGAGTACAGCCATGGCACAAGTCCCTGGCTGCCACCTGGGAATTAAGGGTGAAGGATGGGTTGGTGTTTAATTAATCTTTATTTTAAAAAAAAGTTTCTGGCATGAGGGGATTTCAACGGTTGTTGCGCCGTTAGTTGTAAGTGGGTGGAAGTACGTGAGTTTCCATGAATGCCCGAATAAGTATGTAGCCTTCCTGCAGTTGTTGATGGTTGTTCTGAAGCTGTTGTGGTTTTTGAAGAATGGTGGTTTCCGATTCCAGATGCTGCTCTCGAAGCCCAGCGATCGAGGCCTCAAGGGCACTCAGTCGCGTGGGTCAATCGTCGCAGTCGCTGTCAGTAGCGTCGTCTGGTTCCATGAGGTGGCGCTCGATGCGCGCCAGCATGCGCTGAAACGACTCAAGCACCCCCGTGTGCTCATCCTGGACGGTCTGGCGAAATCGCAGGAACTGGAAGGCCACCGTTGAGAGGTGCCGAATGGTGGTTTGATGCTTTGACTCCATTGCCGCAAGGCGGTGTTTCTTCTTCCTTCCCATGTTGTCACCTCGGAGTCCTGCGTGCGTGTTGCTTTCGTCTACAGCTACGTCCCTCTCATATCTGGTCGGAGTCGGGCACCAAGACATTGCTGTACCTCGCTGTGGCCATGCTAGCGTTGTACTCTCGGCGATAATTATGCAGAATTAGCTGTCGCTTTTCAACGCAATAAGCTTCTATATTGCTGGTGACGAATGGTGACTTCACGCCCAATATAGAATGAGACGCTAAAGGACCACACCTGTTAAAGCGCGTAAAAAACTCAAACTTATTTAATTCACATTGCTCTCACGACTGTGCCGCATGGTACTGCACATAATACTTGAAAGACTGGCCTGGCTAGACACGCGAAGTGTGACGTTTCCTATTCTGTACTGAGGACTGGCCTGGCTGGCCACGCGAAGAGTGAGGTTTACTGCTGTGTACTGAAGACTGGCTGACTGACCACGCGAAGAGTGTGGTTTACTGCTCTGTACTTAAGACTGACTTGACTGGCCACGCCAGAAGACTTACTCTTTTGCTTCTAATTGCTGGTTTTTTATATATGACCGCCTCCCGCTTAGCCGTAATGTATCTGGTAAGGGTCACCGGTTTTCGGCTGGTATTTTCCATGCGTCTGACTACTATAATGCGCAACATAACCCAGCAACATAAGGTGTTTCAACAGAATGGAGCAAGCACCTGACACAAAAGGAATAAAACATAAACAATAGAAGTAAAGAAAAAATGTTTTGAAAGAATGGTTTGTTAACCTATGAATAATGTACATAATTCAGTGCTTATGGGTCCAGCATAACGGGTGGGAGGGAAGTCATTACACTAGTTTAAACCTATTACAGATGCCATTATTTGGAACATATTTTGTATCTTTCATTTTCTCTATAAATACATAACACGCGCTGGCAGTGTTGCAGCGGCAGCCGACCGGTAGCTGGAAGTGTGTTGAAACTCTCCCTTTCAAAACCAGAAGTAGGTTAGCGCGTAAACCGTTTCACTTTCGCTGTATGGGGCGTGGTTCATGAGTATAGATAAACGTTTGGTGTCTGTAGCCTAATAACCTAATAATTGCATCGGCATCTTCCAATGTCACATTTTGTAATCTAACACAATCTACATATAATCAGGTCGTTCAGAATTAAACTTAAATCTGTTTCAGATTAATTCTGCTAATTTAATAAACCAAATATTCTTTCTGATATGTAAATATAAAATAACCACATAGTTTGGCTCTTGCAAAGTCTACTAAATGGTACTTTTAACATGAGCAGCAAAAGAATAAACAATACACTAAATGATTCACACTATTCACAAATATTGTTCAATACGTCAACCATTTCCTTAAGTTGCAAGCTTTACACCTTTGTAACCAATTACGAGCAAAGATACCTTCATTACTGCGCATTTCCTTCGCAGCCAGATGAATACGTTGTCTCAAAGATTCGACGTCAGTAATCGATGATTTGTAGAACCTGCATTTCTTGTACCCCAGGAGAAAAAGTCCAGAGGATTCAGAGGAAAATATCAGGAAACCTTCACGGCATTTGCTCGGCCCGTAGCGTCCAAAGAACCTGTTAGGAAAGCTACGACACAGATGGTCACGAGCATTCTGAGTAATGTGTGGTAGAGCACCATCATGTAAGAACCACTTGCTTCTCCTGGTTTCTAAAGAGATATTATCTAATAAGCCTGGAAGTGTCTCTTGCAGAAATGTCAAATAATTAACTCCGTTTAACCGATCGGGCAGAATGCAAGGGCCTATGAGGCAATCATCAACTATTCCTGTTCATACATTCACAGCAAATCGCTGTTGGAAATGATGCTCCCTGGTGCAGTGAGGATTTTCTTTCCCCTTGCATGGGTGTTATGAAAATTGAAGTGTTTCTTGTAAACGTAGCTTCGTCCGTTGTCATAATTAATTGTGGTACATTTGCGCCTTGTTCTAGGAACCAATTGACGAAAGTCAGCCTAAGCGAATAATCAGCTGCTGAGAGACACTGTACGCGTTGGATACGTTACGGTCGCAATAACTGTTCTTTCAGCGTCCAGAGAACAAACCAATGCGAGCTATTCGCCGAATACTGTTTCTGGGTTGTTCATCTACAAGATTTAAAATTGATACCTCTGCGACGACGGTATTTCTTGCTTGTCCTACTTCGTGTGCTGGCTGCACACTCTCTGTGTCCAGGACCTTCTGCATGGTCAGCACAAACATTCTTGGGTTTGGTATCCTTCGGACAGGAAACCTTTCTTGGTACAATATGATGGCAGCTGCAGCATTCTGGTAGTTTCTCCATACACTAACGATACATCGAGGTACTTCGATTTGAAAAGGTTGGCATCTGTAGCGGGAACTATGATACATCGGGAATATGAATGTAATAGGAAATAAGCTGAGTATTGTAACATATATGTAAAATGTGAAGCTAGCTAGCCGTGAGAAGAAAAACAGGCAGGTAGAAAGGGGGGTTAGATCTGACAACCTGGCTACAGCAGTCACAGGAACTGAGAGAGATAGCGATAAGATAGAAAGAGTGGGAGAGAGATTTTGACACCTTGTAAATCCCAAACTTGTCAAGACTTCAGATTGGGAGGCAAATGCTTTCATAGCACGCTTAGGGGAGAGCCAATAGCGGATAAGGTTTAAAAATAACTAGGCGAACTTAGCGTCCCGCTAAGCGAGTATAAAAGCGCGAACGTGCTTTCGCGTCTGATCCTATTTCGTCTGGTCCTGGAGAAGAGGCAAAATTCACGCCATGTTCGTGGCGATGCGTGTGCAGTCAGATATAGGAAACACAGTTAGCTTGGGGTGGTAAATCGCTGAAGATAGGCCCCTTTGAATTGCATATAGATTTAAAACGCACAGCTAGCGGCATTACAAAACATTATTATCACTACGCAATAAATTAAAGTTCAAATTATCTGAAGTTTCATTTCGTCTACCGACACCACACCCTGGGAAGAGTTTAGAAATAGGGCAATACACAAGTGTGCTAGGCTTGAATTCCAGGAACCAGCCACCAACAGCTCCAAGAAGGAAGGAAGACGACGACACGAGGAGGTCCGTCGCACATCTAATAAACCTTCTGCTGTGTGTATGATTATAGACTAAAGACAACACGGGTTCTTTTATCACTAAACATGTGAGCTTAAAGCGTAGTACGATGTTACTCTAATAATTATTCAGCTTCTAGTGGAGCTGACATAAACACTGTGTGCTTTTCAGTCAGTGATCGCGAAACACTTATTGGATGATGAAGGCATTACTTCCATAATGTTAGTGTAGGCCAATAGCTACCAAGTTGTGCTTGTCATTTTGCCACCCTTTTGTCGCGTTTGTTTGGATTAAAGGTCGTGTGGAAAACAAAACCGCTAGTCCCGTCACCTCCCAGTCAGGTATACTGTTTTCTTTAATTTCGGGAGCCAGTTCTTACGCTAACCTACCTTGACCTAACAACGTTGCCTATGTCTCCAATGTCATCCTCAGTGGTCTAGGGGTACAATTCTAGCCTGTAGTCCCCGAGGTCGAGAGCTCAAAGCCGGTGGACGGCGATGGATTTTTTTTCGGGCGTAAAACTCCGTAGCATGGCTTCTTTCGGAAGGGAAGTAACGCCGTTGGTGCCGTGTTGTAGATTTGCGGCACGCAAAGAAAAACTTTAAGCCTGATAAAGAGGCCTCTGACCAACATTTTCGGTCTTTCACTTCCAATATAGAATGAGACGCTAAGAACCAATGTAGTTAAGCAGCGTACATAAATATAACTGAATTTTTATGTCTCCAACCACATAATGTCTGCAAAGCGCTGTTCGGAAAATGATTAACTATTTCAAAGCCTTGTATGAACCACATAGTTACTAACGAAACTAGGTCGGAAATAGCCTACTCTACCTATCTTAAACGTAACTATTTTCATACATTCTCGTGGAATAAACCATCTAATTTGGTAAAAACAACAACGTTTTTTAAACGGCTGATCACAGAACAAAATGCTGGTATGCCTCTATGGAGTATATATTTAAAGGATTGTAATAAGTTGACTTACAGTCTGTATAGCTTTGGATAAATCGTGAAAGCGCATATTTTCTCTAGTTTTCCTGGTAAAACTCCCAGGCTTTATCAGGCTTGAGGTTCTTTTACGTGCCGTAAATCTACGACAGGGGACCACCGGCTTCACTTCCCCTCCGAAGGAAGCCATGCCAAGGATTTTTACGCCCGAAAAAATCCATCGCTCTACGCCGGGTTTGAACCCGCGACCTTGGGAAATAGAGGCTAGCACGGTACCACTAGGCTACGGAGGACGACTAGTCAGGATGAGGCCTAATATATGAGAGTCCCTAGTGAAATCAATGGATAAACGACTGAATGCAGTCTTAAATAATAATCGGTGGTGGACCCAATATTGTTATCTGAAATTCGTTTCTAAACATTAAAATAGAAGAAATAATTTATTCCATTGTTTCTGTTTCAATTGAATTGGTTATTGTAAAAAGGGACAGAAGCATATTTCTCCATATATTTGTAAATTTTATAAGTAATTAGAACGACAAAATATTGTTTGAAATTTAACATGATACATATTCTTATTCCAAGACTAAGGTTCCCTTTTACAATAACTCTGTTTCAAAAACTGGATTCAAGCAATATAAGATTCGTATACGTAATGCACAGTATTATTGCTGTATAAAGGAATGCTTACTTAATATAAAAAGAAATAATGGAGTAATTACAAAACATTTCACGTTATAGTAACATTTGATGTATTTATACTAATGACCAGAAAGAAAGATGGAATAGTAACGGACAGATCTCTGATGCAAGCCGTAACTTGCTTAGGAACTAATACTTGCTCCTAAATTCACAATAAGAATAAAGAAAGTATTCGGATCGATCCAATTTGGTGATCCACAATTTCATTGGGAAACATTGGAATTTCACTGCCGTATATTTCTGACGCAAAAAGCGAGCGTTTAAAATAACACTCATCATTGCACAAGGAATGCGTGATATAACTTTATTGACGAATGCAACTTTCCAAACCTTTATGCTAGTGCACTTCAGAGCTCAATCAGTCGACCGCAAAACAGCTGACACATGTTGTAGCGAGTCTGGTGTTACGCACCTATTAAGTGCTTAATAATATAATGTATGTTAAGGTTTAAGTCCCGGACTGAGCTACATTATCGCCGATTAATTTCATCCCATTCATTCTTCTGTGCATCGTTTAATTTATCCATAATTGCGTGGCACATTAGTGCCATTAAAATATATGAAAATTACAAAAACCAAATAGAACAATAATAATTTATCCTGTTAAAAAATATTATGGGCACGTAGGTCGTTATATCATGTGCTTTGAACTTATAAACAGAACACGTTGGTAAAGAACACGAGAAAGTCATGCCGAGTTGTTTTCCAAATTAAAATAACGTTGCAGTTTGCATGAGGCGTTCAGATTAGATTAGATTAGATTGTATTCTGTGAGTTCACTAGCAGCCATAAAGGCTTGTGAACATAGAACATGTCATGGAAATGTACAGAAATTACATATAAACATAAATAATACACAGAATATGGAACATTTGAAATAAAATAGACACATACTATATGCGTGTCAAGGAAATGTACAATAAAGTTACATATATACATAAATATTACATAGTATACAGAACATTTAAAATAAAATAAAGACATATTATATACAAAATGAAACAAATCAAGTGTAATTTTGTACAGAGTTGAATACCTCCTTACTGTTATAAGGTTAACATACGTATAGGCAAGAATAGTTATTTTAACATTCACTAGGATTTAACCTTTGTTCATCTGATCATTTTGTTATATTTGATTTGTAATGCATAGCATTTACTGTCAGTTCTTAATATACATACATTTAAATAGCTTCATTAATTCTTGAGCAGGCATCAAATATGACTGGCAATTGTCATTAATATTTACTAATACTACTTACAGAGCTATATAAGTATTATCATCAGGATAATTTGTCATTCAGATAATCTTGTACAGAATAATATGCTTTTGAGCATAGGTACTCTTTAGCAGCAGTTTTAAAGACATTGAAATTGTCAACTTTTCTCTAAAGATCATTAGGGAGAGTATAATATATTTTTATGGTCTCGTAATATACACCTTTCTGGAAGCAAGAAAGCTTTGCACTGGGATGATTGATGTTACCCTTTTGTCTAGTGTTTATCTCATGAATTTCCATGTTTGTAATAAATGTGGTTCGATTGCATACATAGAATTTTAAGATTGAAAATATATACATGCAAGGTAGGGTTAATATTTTCAGTCTTCTAAAAAGATGTTTGCAAGAGTGTCTGCTATGAGTGCTGGAAATGATTCTTATAACCTTCTTTTGCATGAGGAATATTCGTTTACTTTCTACCGAATATCCCCAAAATAATATTCCATATTCAATGATAGAGTTAAAATATGCACAGTACACTAATTTAAGTGTATCTGTAGAACTGACATTTACCAATGCTCGGGTAGCATAACATGCGGAACTGAGTTTGGGTATGATATACGTAATGTGAAATTTCCAATCTAAATATGTGTCTACTTGGAGGCCCAGAAACTTAATGTTGTCTATTTGTTCTAGTGACATGTCATTAATCCCAATTTCTATTGGAGTGTGTAGTGATCGATGGATTATAAATTTAACAATTTTTGTTTTGTCCAGATTTACAGATATTTTGTTAGCTTTAAACCAGTGTGACATACAGTTCAAAACATAATTCAATTTAACTACACACTCATTAGTAGTTATGGTACCGGATTAGCCAATTGGATTAACGATAATCCTGCCGCTAGGGGCGCTAGTGTCGCTGTTAATCCGCGGATTTAGGTGGATTAAGAGCGACGGCGGTAGGTATGAAAAGCGCCATGAGCGGAAGGATTATCGTTATCGCAATTGGCTAAGTCGGGACAGTTTTCTTTATTTATAATTTGAATACATTGGATAAACATATGAATACATGGTAGTTTTTTGAGTGGATAGAGAGATGCAGCGATATGAGACGCGGTGGCGAAAATGGGAACTAAACAAGATGGCGGAGACAAGAAGTCTAAGGACGAGGAGATTTCGAGGTTAGTGGTCAACATGGCGGACGCAAGATGTGGGGGCAAGAAGAAGCGGTGGTGAGAATGAGAACTAAAACAAGATGTCGGAAGTACGAGCTTAGAAGAGCAGATTTTGAGGTTAAAAATAGTGGGAACTAAAAATGGTGGAGGGTCGGCGACAAGGAGATGCGGTGGCCAACGTGAGAACTAAACAAGATGGCGGACGCAAGAGGAGGGTAAGGAGATTTGAGGTTAAAATAGGACGTAAGCATGGGAACGAAATCCAAGATGGCGAAGGCAATGGTGTGGACGAGGAGATGTGAGGCGCGGTGGCGAAAATGGGAACTAAACAAGATGGCGGAGACAAGAAGTCTAAGGACGAGGAGATTTCGAGGTTAGTGGTCAACATGGCGTACGCAAGAGGTGGGGGCAAGGAGATTTGAGGTTAAGATTGTTAGGTTAAACAGACGTAAGCATGGGAACTAAATCCAAGATGGCGAAGGTAAGGTTGGGGACGAGCAGATGTGAGGCGCGGTGGTAAAAATGGGAATTAAACAAGATGGCGGAGGCAGGAAGTCTAGGTTAAGAATAATAGGTAAACGTGGAGAACCAAAACCAAGATGGCGGAGGCGTAGTGGTGAAAATGGGAACTAAACAAGATGGCGGAGGCAAGAAGTCGAGGGACGAAGAGATTTGAGGTTAGGGTCAACATGCGAAAGATGCCGAACGCAACAGGTGGTGAAGAGGAGATTTGATGTTGTGAAAACTAAACAAGATGGCGGACGCGCGTGGTCAAGAAGATTTCACAAAAGAAAAAATAAATATCATACCTTGAACGAGAATGGAAGCAGTCAAGTAACTAACACGAAGCTTGAAAACACAAAAGAGCACAGAAATATAATGCTTGTGTAAAAAGGAAGGCAGGAAGTGACGTGGCATGTTATGATTGGAGAAAATAAGACGATTTGTGATTGGTGAAAATAAAACGTGATTGGATTGGACAAAGGAATAAATAAGGCGAAGCGAAGGGGATTTGCGGCGGTATTGATGATAGCCGTGATCGTTAACGCATCTTTTGGGATTGAAATCCAGTACCAAAACCCAACACATTAAAAATTTACTCTTTGAACCTTCGTTTTGAATGTGACATCACAACTTCGAATTAAACGTGAATTTTAACGGTGTTTTAAATAGGAATGTTGGTGGAATGTGGACTTTTTTGTTACTTTGGGACTCAAACACGGTACCAACTACCGCAGCGCTATTTTAAAATGTGGTTAAATGTGGAGTTTGGAGTTTGGGACTCAAACCCAGTACCAAACCACCAAAGGATATATTCCTACGCCAAGCAGGCCAGAAAAATAATTATGCGTGTGGTACTTACCTCTTACTGGTGTTGATGCGTCACCAAAAGCGCAGCAGCTTCACGCGACGCCAAAAAATAAAAGCAAACTGTTTTTGAAAATGCTTAACCAGCTTTAAAATCAACCAACATCACTACGCACTGATATACCTAGGCTTTTTAAAGCGGTACAGACGCCCTTTGCACAGACGTAATTTAACTATACCAAAAACCTGGTACTGGACCATCGTAATGGTCGCTAGCGTACGTAGGACCCGGGTTCTCATTGCCGGTCGAAAGCGGTCAAAAAGTGTACGACGCACGTGTTCACAGTAGCTACTCTCGAAGTCAACCGTCGAGGCGTGAATTAAAGAAATCTGTTCTTGCCGGCAATCTAGCTCGGAGATGTGAGGAGCGGTGGCAAAAATGGGAACTAAACAAGATGGCGGAGACAAGAAGTCAAGAACGAGGGGATTTGAGGTTAGTGGTCAACATGGCACACGCAAGAGGTGGTGGTGCAAGGAGATTTGGGACGCGGCGGTGAAAATGGAATCTAAACAACGTGGCGGAAGGAAGAGCAGAGATGAGCAGATTTTGAAGTTAAAATAGGAGGTAAGCATGGAAACCAAAAAACCAACGGCGGAGGGTCGGCGACAAGGAGATGCGGTGGCCAACGTGAGAGTTAAACAAGCTGGCGGACGCAAGAGGAGGGTAAGGAGATTTGAGGTTAAGAGTTTTAGGTTAAAATAGGACGTAAGCATGGGAACTAAATCCAAAATTGCGGACGCAAGGTTGGGGACGAGGAGATGTGAGGCGCGGTGGAAGAAATGAGAACTAAACAAGATGGCGGAGGCAAGAGCTGAGATGAGCAGATTTTGAGGTTAAAAATAGGAGGTAAGCATGGGAACTAAAAACTAAGGTGGCGGTGGGTTGGCGACAAGGAGATGCGATGGCCAACGTGAGAACGTAAACAAGATGGCGGGACGCAAAAGGTGGGGTAAGGAGATTTTAGGTTACGATTTTTAGGTTAAAACACGACGTAAGCATGGGAACTAAATCAAAGATAACGGAGGCAAGGAGTGGGGACGAGGAGATATGAGACGCGGTGGTGAAATGGGAACTAAACAAGATGGCAGACGCAGGAAATCTAGATTTAAAATAGGAGGTAAATGTGGAGAACTAAAACCAAAATGGTGGAGGCGTGGTGGCGAAAATGGGAACTAAACAAGATGGCGGAGGCAAGAGGTCGTGGGACGAGGAGATTTCATGTTAGGGGTCAACATATGAAAGATGCTGAAAGCAACAGGTGGGAACGAGGAGATTTGAGGTTATGAAAACTAAACAAGATGGCGGACGCGCGTGGTCACGCAGGAAGGAGAACATCCGTTGGGAATTTGATGACGCTGCACACAGGAAGTAGCACATCCGTGGGAAACAAAAAGTCCGTTGGGTTTTACCACCAGACGTTGCTTGCTTGTTTGAATATGGAGTTGATAACGTCTTCATTGTGAACGATAACTCTGTGTTCGTTGACGCTGAACAGCCAATCACCGTGTGTATGATCGGGCAGAATGTAGGGTGTGTCATTGCCCAAATTGACCAATAGGCATCTACCGAAGCACATGCGGTCCTGGTTAACGATTTGCTGCATTTTAGCCGCAAAAATGTAGTTGTTCGTAGAAGATGATGTATACTCCCCTTGTGGCAACACATTGGAACCATTACTGTTGTTCTTCATCACTGTCACGAGTTGTATGGGTGGGAGGAAAAGGTTGCGAATTGGATGCGAACTGGATATCGTTGAAGTTGATGTTGGAAAACACAAAATGAATTTTGCTCTGGCAGCTGTGAACTTTGATGGAGATGGGTTTGCCGTGGTAGGTGTTATCGACGAAACGGAGTGCATAAGGAGAATTTTTTGAGGGTGGCCATCCACTTCGTAGTTTTTGATTTATTTTAAATCTTAAGAAAAATAACTTTGGAAGATGCAGTGAGATAAAGCGCTGGGTTAGGTTTAAGTTAGTGATTTAATTGCGGCACAGTCAGAAGCTGTGGTAGATAAGCGACTTCAAAACAGAACGGGGCGATAACGAGTTTGCTAAGAGAAGGTTATGTGAAAAGGATATATTGTGGAGTGAAGATACTTTTATAGGTATATTACTGTTTATATTAACTTTACGCACAAGAGGTTTATTTGAAGTGAGAGTATAGCAAGTAATGTAACGACAAGAGATTTGAAATACGCAGTACTCGGGCATTTATTTTTAAAACACATTAAAACCAACAGCGATAATTAGATGACTTATACTGAGATGATACAGATTATAGACGTTGAACGCCACGTTGCAAAACAGAGCATAGGAAATACAAAAAGACGGACACAAGCTCTATGAAAATTATAACGCCTACTGACCTGGGAAAAGCACGAAAAAATCTGATGTTTCACTCACAGACTTTCACTACTGTTATACAAACTATTTTACAAACGCTTATTCTACATATACTTAATGTTAAACTTATTGCTAATTATGTTGTAGATGCAAGGGAATTGGTAGGTTTTAAGCTATAGTTAAATATTTGTAAGAGCTTGTTGATATGTGGAGTAATGGGTTCACTTTGCATTATCATCACAAACAAATTAATAAAGAATTTGAGAAAAAGTATAAGTAATGGAAAATTTAAGGGATAAGAAACAATATCTCGAAAATGGTTCACTCAACAAAAAATGGATATGACATAAAATGTGTATTTTAACGTGATGTACACTTTTTGTGTAGAACAATTTTGACTATATCTTATGGTTCACCCGCTATGCAAAAGACGTTCATAATGAAGAATACTTTTAGAGCCATACCCAGGAAATTGGAGATATACATTTTTTATGCACTCCGTTTCGTCGATAACACCTATCACGGCAAACCCATCTCCATCAAAGTTCACAGCTGCCAGAGCAAAATTCATTTTGTGTTTTCCAACATCAACTTCAACGATATCCAGTTCGCATCCAATTCGCAACCTTTTCCTCCCACCCATACAACTCGTGACAGTGATGAAAAACAACAGCAATGGTTCTAATGTGTTGCCACAAGGGGAGTATACATCATCTTCTACGAACAACAGTACATCTCCGCGGCTAAAATGCAGCAAATCATTAACCAGGACCGCATGTGCTTCGGTAGATGCCTATCGGTCAATTTGGGCAATGACACACCCTACAGTCTGCCCGATCATATACACGGCGATTGGCTGTTCAGCGTCAACGAACACAGAGTTATCGTTCACAATGAAGACGTTATCAACTCCATATTCAAACAAGCAAGCAACGTCTGGTGGTAAAACCCAAGGGACCTTTTCTTTCCCACGGATGTGCTACTTCCTGTGTGCAGCGTCATCAACTTCCCAACGGATGTTCTCCTTCCTGCGTGACCACGCGCGTCCGCCATCTTGTTTAGTTTTCATAACCTCAAATCTCCTCGTTCCCACCTGTTGCTTTCAGCATCTTTCATATGTTGACCCCTAACATGAAATCTCCTCGTCCCACGACCTCTTGCATCCGCCATCTTGTTTAGTTCCCATTTTCGCCACCACGCCTCCACCACTTTGGTTTTAGTTCTCCACATTTACCTCCTATTTTAAACCTAGATTTCCTGCGTCTGCCATCTTGTTTAGTTCCCATTTCACCACCGCGTCTCATATCTCCTCGTCCCCACTCCTTGCCTCCGTTATCTTTGATTTAGTTCCCATGCTTACGTCGTGTTTTAACCTAAAAATCGTAAACTAAAATCTCCTTACCCCACCTCTTGCGTCCCGCCGACCCACCGCCACCTTAGTTTTTAGTTCCCATGCTTACCTCCTATTTTTAACCTCAAAATCTGCTCATCTCAGCTCTTGCCTCCGCCATCTTGTTTAGTTCTCATTTCTTCCACCGCGCCTCACATCTCCTCGTCCCCAACCTTGCGTCCGCAATTTTGGATTTAGTTCCCATGCTTCCGTCCTATTTTAACCTAAAACTCTTAACCTCAAATCTCCTTACCTTCCTCTTGCGTCCGCCAGCTTGTTTAACTCTCACGTTGGCCACCGCATCTCCTTGTCGCCGACCCTCCGCCGTTGGTTTTTTGGTTTCCATGCTTACCTCCTATTTTAACTTCAAAATCTGCTCATCTCAGCTCTTCCTTCCGCCATGTTGTTTAGATCCCATTTTCACCGCCGCGTCCCCAATCTCCTTGCACCCCCACCTCTTGCGTCTGCCATGTTGACCACTAACCTCAAATCCCCTCGTTCTTGACTTCTTGTCTCCGCCATCTTGTTTAGTTCCCATTTTTGCCACCGCTCCTCATATCTCCGAGCTAGATTGCCGGCAAGAACAGATTTCTTTCATTCACGCCTCGACGGTTGACTTCGACAGTAGCTACTGTGAACACGTACGTCGTACACTTTTTTGACCGCTTTCGACCGGCAATGAGAACCCTGGTCCTACGTACGCTAGCGACCATTACGATGGTCCAGTACCAGGTTTTTGGTATAGTTAAATTACGTCTGTGCAAAGGGCGTCTGTACCGTTTTAAAAAGTCTAGGTAAATCAGTGCGTAGTGATGTTGGTTGATCTTAAAGCTGGTTAAGCATTTTCAAAAACAGTTTGCTTTTATTTTTTCGCGTCGCGTGAGGCTGCTGCGCTTTTGGTGACGCATCAACACCAGTAAGAGGTAAGTACCACACGCATAATTATTTTTCGGGCCTGCTTGGCGTAGCAATATATCCTTTGGTGGTTTGGTACTGGGTTTGAGTCCCAAACTACAAACTCCACATTCCACCACATTTTAAAATAGCGTTGCGGTAGTTGGTACCGGGTTTGAGTCCCAAAGTAAAAAAGAAGTCCACATTCCACCTACATTCCTATTTAAAACACCGTTAAAGTTCACGTTTAATTCGAAGTTGTGATGTCACATTCAAAACGAAGGTTCAAAGAGTAATTTTTTAATGTGTTGGGTTTTGGTACTGGGTTTCAATCCCAACAGATGCGTTAACTATGACGGTTATCATCAATACCGCCGCAAATCACCTTCACTTCGCCTTATTTCTTCCTTTGTCCAATCCAATCACGTTTTATTTTCACCAATCACAAATCGTCTTATTTTCTCCAATCATAACATGCCACGTCACTTCCTGCCTTCCTTTTTACACAAGCATTATATTTCTGTGCTCTTTTGTGTTTTCAAGTTTCGTGTTAGTTACTTGACTGCTCCCATTCTCGTTCAAGGTATGATATTTATTTTTTCTTTTGTGAAATCTTCTTGACCACGCGCGTCCGCCATCTTGTTTAGTTTTCACAACATCAAATCTCCTCTTCACCACCTGTTGCGTTCGGCATCTTTCGCATGTTGACCCTAACCTCAAATCTCTTCGTCCCTCGACTTCTTGCCTCCGCCATCTTGTTTAGTTCCCATTTTCACCACTACGCCTCCGCCATCTTGGTTTTGGTTCTCCACGTTTACCTCATATTCTTAACCTAGACTTCCTGCCTCCGCCATCTTGTTTAATTCCTATTTTTACCACCGCGCGTCACATCTGCTCGTCCCCACCCTTACCTTCGCCATCTTGGATTTAGTTCCCATGCTTACATCTGTTTAACCTAACAATCTTAACCTCAAATCTCCTTGCCCCCACCTCTTGCGTACGCCATGTTGACCACTAACCTCGAAATCTCCTCGTCCTTAGACTTCTTGTCTCCGCCATCTTGTTTAGTTCCCATTTTCGCCACCGCGCCTCACATCTCCTCGTCCACACCATTGCCTTCGCCATCTTGGATTTCGTTCCCATGCTTACGTCCTATTTTAACCTCAAATCTCCTTACCCTCCTCTTGCGTCCGCCATCTTGTTTAGTTCTCACGTTGGCCACCGCATCTCCTTGTCGCCGACCCTCCACCATTTTTAGTTCCCACTATTTTTAACCTCAAAATCTGCTCTTCTAAACTCGTACTTCCGACATCTTGTTTTAGTTCTCATTCTCACCACCGCGTCTTCTTGCTCCCACATCTTGCGTCCGCCATGTTGACCACTAACCTCGAAATCTCCTCGTCCTTAGACTTCTTGTCTCCGCCATCTTGTTTAGTTCCCATTTTCGCCACCGCGTCTCATATCGCTGCATCTCTCTATCCACTCAAAAAACTACCATGTATTCATATGTTTATCCAATGTATTCAAATTATAAATAAAGAAAACAGTCCCGACTTAGCCAATTGCGATAACGATAATCCTTCCGCTCATGGCGCTTTTCAAACCTACCGCCGTCGCTCTTAATCCACCTAAATCCGCGGATTAACAGCGACACTAGCGCCCCTAGCGGCAGGATTATCGTTAATCCAATTGGCTACTCCGGGACTATAACTACTCTCATTCAAATTTTTACTAGTCACCAGAACACTCGTGTCATTAGCAAACAGAATTATACTTGCAATATCCTTTATATAAAATGATAGGTCATTTATATAGATCAAGAATAATAAAGGTCCTAGGACTGAACCTTGGGGCACTCCATGTGTTACTGTTTTCCATTTTGATGTATGTTTTCGAAATTCAATATCATTGACAGCACTTTGTTTTCTTTCATTTAGATATGATACGAACCAATTTGGAGTTTCATTTTTAGTCCATAGAATTTCAATTTTGTTATCAGAATATCATGATTAACACAGTGAAATGCCTTTGCTAAGTCACAAAAAATCCCACCTACATGCATTTTTTTGTTTAATGCAGTTAACACTTGATGAGTAAGTTTATAAGTTGCATTATTGGTCGACATTCCTTTTCTGAACCCGAACTGATCCCTGACAAGTATGTTGTTACATTCAAGGTATGTATAAAGTCTATTAAACATCACCTTTTCAAGAACTTTTGAGAAAATTGGCAAGAGAGATATTGGTCTATAATTTGAAACATTATTGCGTTCGCCTTTTTTGAAAAGTGGTTTAACAATGGAAGATTTCATTCTGTCAGGGAAAATTCCTGATCTCAGTGACTCATTGCACAAATAACTAAGGGGAGTGGAAATTTGAGATGAGCATGATTTTAAGACTTTTATTGTTATTTCATCATAACCAGGTTAACTTTAAGTTCAGGCACTTCATTAGTAAAATTTGATCTTGGAAATTTCAAAGCTGCCTCTTTACTTCCAAAATTAATACTCATTTTGTTTGTTACATCCAAAAAGAACTTGTTAAATATTTCTGCAACCTCATGAGGTTTACTAATTTCTTGATTATCAATGTTCAGTGTTATTAAGTCATTTGGTAATGAGGATTTACCCGCTTCTCTTTTTATTATATTCCGAGTAGCTTTTATTTTATTGTCAGAGAGTTGAATCTGTTTATTGTAATGCAATATTCTAGCCGCTTTTATTACCTTCTTTAGAAGCTTAGAATATTTTTGAAGTAGTATTTTAAATCTATATTATTACTAATTCTTACTTGCTCATATAATTCTCTTTTACGTCTACATGACGTCCTAATTCCTGAAGTGATCCAGGCATTCTCTCTTTTCAAGTTAGATATTTTGTTTAACTTGACCGGGAAGCAAGCGTCAAAGTGGGTTTTGAAACACTGAAGAAAGATGTTATATTTACTATTGGTTCCATTCGTTTGGTAAGTTTGATTCCATAACTCAAGTTCAAGTATTTTGCTAAACTCACTGAGAGTATTTTCATTTATTTCCCTAGATTTCTGATAAGTATATTTAACTTTTTAATGTGTAGAACTTGTGCATTTTTCTCAATATCTGTTAAAAGAGCCTGCAGAAGTCCTATATCGCGGTATATGAAATTGTCTGCAAGCAGCTTATGGATGAAGCTGAAGTGGGTAGGGTAGATAAGTTAAATGTTGTGATATTTCATCCAAACTTTTGCATACGACCAACCTTACAATTTCATTTAGTTTTGCTATTGTGAGAGCTTCAAAGGTGGTGGCTGCAGACGGCAGTGGTACGATGGTTATTACACTACACATATGAGGATGATGACCTTGTGATATGTATTCCATATCGATACCTGACGCTTCTTAGCTTCATGTTTAATTTACATTGCAACTACCGCGGGAAGCATTCAGTTTCCTTCCGTATGACATTCTCGTCAGCCGCGATACGAATGCGTGCGATAGAAAGATGAATCAGACGGTTACGGAACAAGTAGCCGGGCCATCGGAAGGACACTCAGATAAAGAAAACATCTCCAGTTTTATGTTGCATTTATAGTTGGCGCAAAACTTCTGGAATCATGACCTTGATTGCCACCTCAGCTGCCGAGCCTAGGTATGGTTTATGTTTAGCTTAATCAACGAAAGCGATATGATACCTTTGCTTACTCACAGTGCGTAACACATACAGTCTGCATAGAAAGTGTCAGCATCTGTTGTAATTTCATAGAGCAGTATCTATATAGTGCTCATTTTATATTTGTCATATTTATAACCATGGTTCCTACGTTTTCGAAGTTAAGTGATAAGGTATTACACAGTCAAAACAGGAAAATAATTGCAAATGCCCTCGACTCATGAAGCAAGAAACAAACATGAAGGAAGAAAATATATGTTCACCCGAGTTCCACAGACGCCTTAAGAGAGTGAAAGAAAGAGTAGCCAACGCAACTGGTGTTTCACTGAGTCCCGTTTCCAGAGTTCTCAAAGATAACAAAAAAGCATGTGGATGAAAGAGTATCATTTGACACACCTGGGAAGAAACATAAAGTCCCTAAACGTATTACAGAAATAGACGATTTCGACAAATGCGTCATTCGGCGCACGATTCGCAATTTCCATGTGGAAAAAAAACTGTGCCAACAATAAGCAGATTGCTCATCAAGCTGAAAGACAGCATACATTTTTATGTTGGTGCTACAAATCTCAGAAAAATTGTAAACGATTTAGGGTTCAAGTGGAAGAAAACGTAATCAAATAAAAGAGTTCTAATAGAAAACCACGACATACGATCTCAGCTGAAAGAGTACCTTACCCAGAGGTACAAATTAGAGGGACAAACTATAGTGTATGAAGATGAGTCACACATACACAGCAGTCATACAACATGTAAAAGTTGGAGTGGCAATACCGAATTAGTTTGCAGGCACCTGTTGCCAAAGGGCAAATACTTATTATGGTTCATGCTGTTGGAAAGATCGGCTTCGTTCCAAATGCCCTTATTTTACAAGTCGCAACAAAAAAGGGTAATTTTCATCAAGAAATGAATACAGAAAATTACATGAAGTGAATCAAGACCATGTTGATACCTAATATGTCTACTGGGTCTGTTCTGGTTATCGACAATGCTTCACAATGGTCAACACTCAAATTGACAAACCACCTACTCAAATTGCTTGAAAAAAATGAGAGCTTGGTTACTTAGATGTAATATAGCTTTAGATAAAAGCATAAGTAAAACAAAGCTATATAACTTAATTAAAGCCAACAAAGCGCTTCAGAAGTCATACAAACTTGGCCAGATAATAATACAACATGGCTATAATGTACTTAGACTGCCTCCGTATCGCCCAAATCTAAACCCAAACGAATTAATCTGGGCTGATGTCCAAAAATGGGCGGCCTGCAGAAATAACACTTTTAAATTAAAAGATGTGGAGTAATGTCGCCAGCGACTTACACACACTGGAATGCCAGAATGGGAAAATGTATGTCGACATGTTGAATAAATACAGAATCATTATTTCGAAAAAATGGAATGCCAGAAAATAAAAAAGAAAGAATTATCATCCAGGATAATGGTGCAGAAAGTAGCGACAGTAGTGATGACGGCAATGGTGTGAGTGTTTCCGCTGAAGAGGAAGGGCTGTCAGGTGTGGAGGAATTGGAGGCAGATGATTGACAGGTTTCTATATTAAGCGCATTTTACAGCTGTGGATTTAAACGTACTGTATATGACTATAAGTTTATCAGTGCAGTGCATAACCGGTGTGGGGATATTTGACAATGACTGTCCCACGCTCTCTTGCAGCATGCAGACGACCGGTCACCTCCTGATCTGGTAAGTAACTGGGACCGATCAGTACATATATACAAACGCATCTTCGCAAGAGCTTAGATGACGGGAACTAACAGAATTCAGCAAAGGATGGGAATCGAACCGCGAATAAGGCGCAGTAAGCGCTCTGCCTTACGGGGAAATATTGTCATTCTTCATCGTGCATCCCGATGGTTGTAAAACACTTTCAAATGTAGCTTTTGATAGTTTTTATCCATTATATAGCTTTTACTTCATTTTCTTAATGTTTTGCCTCAAGACAAATAATCACTAGTATTTTGAATGCAACTCTAGGGATAACATTTTCTCTTTTACCCCTGATTCCTGTGCGAGATCATCAGAAATGCCCTTGTTAGGAACTCAATTTCGTGAATGTAGTATATATGTCTCTTTAACGATGTTATATTGTTTAATGCCTTACTTGCCGTCAAACATCCAAGTTTTGCAAAACCAAGTACCTACCCATTCCGATACAATTTCTGGTAAATCACTTGAGGGATTTTGGGAAGGAAGGATGTTTGGCCACGCACGATGTGGGCAAATCCCCGTTGTGGGACTTCCCCAGTGTACTTGGCACGCCGTTTCAGATCTCTTTGAGGCAATGGGAGGGGTTTTACGAGAAAGCTGGACCAGGGTTCAGTGATAAATGGATACCAAAGGGCTTCTACAATCGTTATAAAAGGAGCCTTCACATACATTTTACCGCATATTGTTCAAAGGCGAAAAATTAACCCTCCACTTCATCTTCCTTTTAAAATGAATGAAGGGGCACTATTGACTTAATTGCAGAAGCTTTATACACGGAAAACAAACAGCCTTCGGATAATATTCAATGCCTTCAGGGAATTCAAAACATGCTACTTTGATCCCTGCCGCGCATCACATATCATCAAATACCTTCCTAATATGCAGCCTTATTCTGCATGGTGTTTGTTGAAGTAATTTGGAACAGAAACTCGAGAATTGTGTGTGTGTGTGTGTGTGTGTGTGTGTGTGTGTGTGTGTGTGTTGAGCATGCCTATAGCTATTATACAGTAGCATTTAGGTTAAAGAGCTAGAACAAGGATTTTATCTAGGGTTTTACAAACTGTTTGGAGAACTGCCTAATAGTGATCCTTGGTTCGAGGCTTAGCGCGTTGCATATAAACGAAACTCTAGGAGAGAGCCCGCCATAATAAGCTGTTTGGTATTGCGCGGATGATGTTTCATTTCTACGCTGCACGTGAGCAGTCCACGGGTACAGAATAAATGATTGGTGCATTTAGTTGGGAGGTGCCTAATCCAACTCCTAGTAGAGGTATATATTTAGACAGATGAAAAGAGGGTTTATCTTCTAGATGGTCAAAGCACTCCAAACATACAGAGATATGTATGTTTCCATTCGCACTATTGCGCAGAGATATGACAAATGAAAAGGATGAAGCAATCCAACAATACAAATGAGAAATAAAAAACGGCATTTTAAGTTATTAGCAACAATGCCGAGGGAATTATCAATTTATAAAAGAATCGTGAGGAGATTACAGCAGTTAATGAGTCTCATCAAAGAGTAACATTACACTAACAGAATCGAAAAGATGCCCAAGTTATGTAAATCATATTAGCAGAGATGGATACCACTTTAATACAAATGCAGTTAAAGGAGTATTCAAAGAATTTTACAAACATTGCTACCGAAAATTTACCATTAGTAACATTAAATGTCACAACAATACGAAATATTGTATAAAGTTACAATCCAAAGCAATGTACTGCAGTGAACACTTACAGTTGGCAATGCTGAATTACGAAGTGTGTTTTTAAAGTGAGTACCGTTTTAATTTTTGCCGCTGCAGTCGCAATTTGGAACATGCGCGATCACTTCCTCCACTCATTAGGAAGCAAGACGCAGCTGTGTGTTTTCCTGTTGTTAGAGCGTTTCAAAATGTTCAAAACAATGGATGTAAAGTCATATCAGTGATTCCGTTTTTGAATACGAGGAATGTCACGGCAGCAAACATTCATCGCCAATTGTGTCAGGTTTATGGGGAAACAATAATGAGTGAAAATTCCCAGTCACACACGGCCAACCCAACTAAAAATCTGATTGCATTATTTGATTGGGAACAATTCGACCACCCACCCTACAGTCCGGATTTGGCACCAAGCGATTTTAATGTGTTTGTCCATCTGAAGAAATTCCTTTGCGGAAAACACTTCAACGACGACGATGTTGTGAAACAAGAAGTGCAGACTTGGCTTTCATTACAGACGGCATACAGAAACTGGTTTCCCGTTCCACCAATTGTCTTAATAACGGCGGTGACTATGTGGAGATGTATGGTAATGAATTGTAATAAAGTATTTGGAAAATAATGTTGTTATTTTTTAAAAACTATCGGCACTTACTTTAAAAACACCACTAGTACCATGTCTTAAGACTTCCCACGGGGACAATCCTATTAGTTATACGTATATAGGTTTGCCAGCAGCATGGAAATCTTGTGGAGTTTTCCAGCAGATAAAGCAGTGTAAATACGACTTTGCAGCCTATAAAACAATGTATTTTCCATAAACTCATAAACTGAGCATGTAGGGCTAATTTCTGAACTTAAAGCTTTTTCTTTATAGCCATTTGCACCCAATTTGAAGTAGCAATAAGTAGGAGATAACAAAATGTTTGTAACGGATCATGATCTAACATAAGCTGAAAGCTGTGCGCTAGATGTTCTCAGTTCCGCTAGATCGCTCCGTATTCTTGAATATATCCCTTTGAGTTGTATGCCCAATAAAAGGTTCAAACTTACTTGATGTTGCAGGTATCTGGATTGGAAATTCCATAACACCAATTGGAGTGCCGTATTGTATACTAGGAACAACTTTTAATGACAGTTCAATGTGCATGTTTTGCCGTTGCTAACTTGCAATATTTGCAAAATATCTGGTTTCATATGTAGACAATTTTTCGGAAATGGTAAGCTGAGCAACAAATTTCATTTTGGTCCCAATTTCACAAAATACTTAAATTAAGAAAAAGTGTGGTACGTATTATTCGGTAAAGAAAAAAGAAATTAACAAAGAAAAAATGTCGAAAGGTAAGTGAGTAACTTCAGCAGATGAAACAAGTGCAAAGCTTCTCTTCGCACTTTTATACATCTACAACTACTAATAAAGCATGCATCGTACTTTGCAGTAAAATGTCCAAATATCCTATTGCGACATTGTACAGTTTTTTCAACTATCACTCCTCTAAATATTCAATGTCACTTCAGTGTTTTTTACTATCATTGGGACTGCAATTCGTTCACACTGTCGCTTCACTAAGGTGAACTAGTCGAATCCCCCGTCACTTCACTTTCTTCTTGACGTAGCGGCGTAATGCAATACGCACGACGTAGCCAATATTTCCAGACGCGTCACTCTCTGGGGAATCGAACACAAGACTCCACAAACTCTTGCTCCGCAGCAGCACCCATGCACCCCACAGCAGTTGCCATAAACTAGGTCGGAAAACGGCACCGCCTGTGGCACCGGAAACGAACCCGAGAACTCTTTCCCTCACTGACTAACTCCTCTCGCGAGAACGCTCGCTTATATAGGCGATGTCATGTTCCGCAGAAGATTCTAGAACTATCTCGACACACGTTCTGGAGGAGGGGGTAAGAAACACCAAAAAGATACTGGTTATCTGCCGATAGCGCTCTCGGTGTTTACGCTTTCGTGCCCTACTTATTGTTGTTTGTCCCGGCTGCCTTGCGCTGACCTCCCGCTAACCTTCGGCCAAAGCCGCTGCGTCACATTACTGTGGTTAAAAGCTTCTGCTTTATTTGAAACGTAAATTTGCACATAGAATCAAATTCATATAGGAAGAAACTTGTCATCTTTTAGAATCGTTTATTTATTATTCTTCCCAAATTTTTTAGCTTACGGCACATTATTTATATGCACCTAACTGTGTGATCTATCGTACTTTGTATTGCCGGCATTTTGGACTTATGCCTTTCATATTGCTATCAATTTCAGATATTTTCCCGACAGTCTCATGTCTATGTGTAGAAACACTTGATATTCTTGTATTAAAGAGATGCGGGATGTTAAAAGTTGGCATTTAAGACTAACAGGCCTTTTTATCCTACACATATCCTTGGGTTTATGTAACAATAAGAATATCCCAATACTGAAACCAGTTACATTGGGCTCTAAATAATAATCCGAATAAATTGCATAACCTTTTCCAGATACACAGCCTTTATTGTTGCAAGGGAAGATTTTGAAAGGTAGGTATTTTATCCTGTAGCAAACAGAGAAAAACGTCATTGTTGGAAATGTATAGTAATATATTCACAGGTAAGGTCCATGAGTGTAATCTATGTTTTCCCAAATTCTGTATTTCATTTCTTAAAAAATACATTACTTTCGTTCATTTTATATATCTCAGATCAGATGCAGGTAACCATTTGTTCATCATTTCCACACCAAGATCATTTGGTCAGAATAAACTGTTCTCGTTGTGACCTTGTAGAAACCGAGAAGTAATAAGTTGAAAAACTTCTTGCGTAAATATCTTGTACCAAAATATTGTAACACTCGAGGGTTGTGCAATCCACAACCCTTCCTATTTCTGGCTGATGTGGATATTTGCATACAAATTAATCTGTTTGCAATTGTGCAAATCGAAACGACGTTTAAGTGAAAAACTAGATGAGCATAGGCCATATGTATGAAGTATGAGAGTGCAGTGTAATAAGAGCTTATGATACTTGAGTGAGGAACCAGACGAAATCGCCACAGGTAAGAGGAACGGGAGTATTGTGTAATGGGAGATTATGGTACATAAGTGGGAAACTAGACGAAATCGCCACAGGTAAGAGGAATGGAAGTATTGTGTAATGGGAGATTATGATACTTGAGTGAGAAAGTAGACGATATAGCCACAGGTAAGAGGAATGGGAGTATTGTGTAATGGGAGATTATGATACTTGAGTGAGAAACCAGACGAACTAGCCACAGGTAAGAGGAATGGGAGTATAGTGTAATTGGAGATTATGATACTTGAGTGAGAAACTAGACGATATAGCCACAGGTAAGAGGAACGGGAGTATAGTGTAATGGGAGATTATGATACTTGAGTGAGAAACTAGACGAACTCGCCACAGGTAAGAGGAATGGGAGTATAGTGTAATGGGAGATTATGATACTTGAGTGAGAAACTACACGCACTAGCCACAGGTAAGAGGAATGGGAGTATAGTGTAATGGGAGATTATGATACTTGAGTGAGGAACCAGACGAACTCGCCACAGGTAAGAGGAATGGGAGTATAGTGTAATGGGAGATTATGATACTTGAGTGAGGAACCAGACGAACTCGCCACAGGTAAGAGGAATGGGAGTATAGTGTATTGGGAGATTATGATACTTGAGTGAGGAACCAGACAAACTCGCCAAAGGTAAGAAGAATGGGAATATATGTAATGGGAGATTATGGTACTTGAGTGAGGAACCAGACAAACTCGCCACAGGTAAGAGGAATGGGAATATATGTAATGGGAGATTATGGTACTTGAGTGAGGAACCAGACAAACTCGCCACAGGTAAGAGGAATGGGAATATATGTAATGGGAGATTATGATACTTGAGTGAGGAACCAGACAAACTCGCCACAGGTCAGAGGAATGGGAATATACGTAATGGGAGATTATGGTACTTGAGTGAGGAACCAGACAAACTCGCCACAGGTCAGAGGAATGGGAATATACGTAATTGGAGATTATGATACTTGAGTGAGGAACCAGACAAACTCGCCACAGGTCAGAGGAATGGGAATATACGTAATGGGAGATTATGATACTTGAGTGAGGAACCAGACAAACTCGCCACAGGTCAGAGGAATGGGAATATACGTAATGGGAGATTATGGTACTTGAGTGAGGAACCAGACAAACTCGCCACAGGTAAGAGGAATGGGAATATATATAATGGGAGATTATTATACTTAAGTGAGAAGCCAGACGAACCAACCACAGCTAGGAGGTATGGGAGTATAGTGAATTGGGAGATTATAATACTTAGGTGCGAATCTAGGCGAACCAGCCACAGGTAAGGGGAATGGGAGTATAGTGTAATGGGAGATTTTGATACTTAAGTGCGAAGCTAGACGAACCAGCCACAGGAAGGAGGTATGGGAGTATAGAGTATTGGGAGCTTGTGACACTTAAGTGCGAAGGTAGACGAACCAGCCACAGGAAGGAGGTATGGGAGTGTAGTGTATTGGGAGCTTGTGATACTTAAGTGCGAATCTAGACGAACCAGCCAAGCTAGGAGGTAAGGGAGTGTAGTGTATTGGGAGCTTGTGATACTTAAGTGCGAATCCACAGCTAGGAGGTATGGGAGTATAGAGTATTGGGAGCTTGTGATACTTAAGTGCGAATCTAGGCGAAGCAGTCACAGTTAGGATGTATGGGAGTATAGAGTATTGGGAGCTTGTGATACTTAAGCGCGGAGCTTGACGAACCAACCATAGTTAGGAGGTATGGGAGTATAGAGTATTGGGAGCTTGTGATACTTAAGTGCGGAGCTAGACGAACCAGCCACAGGAAGGTTTGGCAGTATAGTGTGATGGGAGATTATGATACTTAAGTGAGAAACTATGGATTTTAGCCAGAGGTAAAACGCGATAGATAGATAGATAGATAGATAGATAGATAGATAGATAGATAGATAGATAGATAGATAAGGTATATTTATTGGTTTCAAATTATCAAAGATTTACACAAGTATTTAGTGCTTGGGTCAATGACCGTACATGCATATTTAAGATACAAGTTATGGTGACAAAATAAACAACAGAAAAAGAAAACAAAACAAAAAGGAACAAGAAAAAGGATAATAGAGATAAATTACCTTTGGCTAACTGAACAAATATGCCCTAGCTTTGCTCACTTTAGCCAAGAAGTTTCCCATGTTTTGCCAGGGCCTCTGGTCAGCCAGTAGCTCCCAACATGCCAATCTTTCTTGAGGGACTTAAGAATTTTTCTTTGAGTTTAATTGTTCGCTGGTTCTCCCACTGTGCACATTCCGCCAACATATGTATCCAGTCCTCATCCAAATCGCAGAATGGGCAGGTTCTCCTGCCAGAATCGTCAGTCATTTTCTGTGCCCACCAGCCCCCAGTCTAAACCATGCCATTCCTCATCGTTGCTTTCTTCCTAAGTTAAGTATATATGCCTCTTTACCCCACTTCAATTTTATTTCATTTGCTTGACTTAGAGAATGTTTAATTTTACAATTCGATTCTATTTCCTGTTGGTTGATGTCTCTAAGTCTTCTTTTGACACCTTTCCATATGTTTTGTCATTTGTTTCAGCTCTTTGCAATACTGAGCCCATTCCTATTCTCCTCAACCCCCTTTTCAAATCAGCTGCCCAAAACTTAGGAGCCAGGTTTTCTCGCTGTTATTTATATAACATTTGGACCGTAGCGTAGAGTTATCCCCCTGCACCAGCCTCAGCCAGTCCTTCACTGTTCTTATTTTACAGTGCATTGTGTCTTCATGACATGCCAGCTCCCTCAATACCCCGAATTTGATGTGCCTTGTGAAACTCCAAGAACTCTTTTCCAAAATGCTACCTGTGTTTTATTTACATGCTCTGCTCTTTCCCATCCCCAGATTTCACTTCCGTATAACAAAATCGGCCTTATCATAGAGTTATACATCTTTTCTAATGTGTCTACATTTACATACGGTATTCCCCAAGAGAGTACGTAATAATTCATTTAACTGCCCTCGTGCTTTATAGTTAGTTATTGATAAATGTTTGTTCCATTTTCCTCTCATATTAAACATTACTTCTAAATAGGAGAAATGTTTAACTTTTGTAGTTCCGGCCCCTTTCATCCCTGCCATACACATAGGCACTTTTGAAAGCCATTGTTTTTGTTTTATTATGGTTACCACCAAACCCCATTGTTTACAACATTCTTCTAACCTATTAAAACGTTTCTGTAAGCCTTCTATCGTCACTGACAAAATTGTCATGTCAACCGCGTATAAACGTACAGGTATGCAGACATCGTCTACTTTTGGCCCATTCACTTCCTCTGCTATTAACACATCTGCTATATCGTCTATGAATAAGTTGAACAATAGGGGCGATAAAATACATCCTTGATGAAACCCTCTACTGGCCAACTTAGATTTAGTTATTGCTTTTTGGTCTATTCTGATGCTGAAATTCATAGATAAAAGTATGGGACTATAGTGTAATGAGAGCTTAGATACTTAAGTGGAAAAATAGAACGACTAGGATCAGTTAAGAGGTATGGTAGGACAGTGTAACGGGAGCTTAGGATACTTAAATGGGAAACTAGAGGAACTTGCCACAGGTAAGAGCTATGGGAGCATAGTGTATTGGGAAGTTATGATACTTAAGTGGGAAACTAGAGGAACTTGCCACAGGTAAGAGCTATGGGAGCATAGTGTATTGGGAAGTTATGATACTTAAGAGGGAAACTAGAGGAACTTGCCACAGGTAAGAGGTAGGGGAGCATAGTGTATTGGGAAGTTATGATACTTAAGTGGGAAACTAGAGGAACTTCCACAGGTAAGAGGCTTGGGAGCATAGTGTATTGGGAGGTTATGATACTTAAATGGGAAACTAGAGGAACTTGCCACAGGTAAGAGGCTTGGGAGCATAGTGTATTGGGAAGTTATGATACTTAAGTAGGAAACTAGAGGAACTTGCCACAGGTAAGAGGCTTGGGAGCATAGTGTATTGGGAGGTTATGATACTTACGTGGGAAACTAGAGGAACTTGCCACAGGTAAGAGGCTTGGGAGCATAGTGTATTGGGAGGTTATGATACTTAAGTGGGAAACTAGAGGAACTTGCCACAGGAAAGAGGCTTGGGAGCATAGTGTATTGGGAAGTTATGATACTTAAGTGGGAAACTAGAGGAACTTGCCACAGGTAAGAGGCTTGGGAGCATAGTGTATTGGGAGGTTATGATACTTAAGTGGGAAACTATTGGAACTTGCCACAGGTAAGAGGCTTGGGAGCATAGTCTAACGGGAGCTGAGGATACTTAAGTGAGAAACTCGAGGAACTTGCCACAGGTAAGAGGTATGGGAGCATAGTGTAACGGGAGCTTAGGATAATTAAGTGGGAAACTAGCGGAACTTGCCACAGGTAAGAGGCTTGGGAGCCTAGTGAAACGGGAGCTTAGGATACTTAAGTGGGAAACTAGAGGAACTTGCCACAGGTAAGAGGTGTGGGAGCATAGTGTAACGGGAGCTTAGGATACTTAAGTGGGAAACTAGAGGAACTTGCCACAGGTAAGAGGTATGGGAGCATGGTGTAACGGGAGCTTAGGATACTTAAGTGGGAAACTAGAGGAACTTGCCACAGGTAAGAGGCTTGGGAGCATAGTGTATTGGGAGGTTATGATACTTAAGTGGGAAACTAGAGGAACTTGCCACAGGTAAGAGGTATGGGAGCATAGTGTAACGGGAGCTTAGGATACTTAAGTGGGAAACTAGAGGAACTTGCCGCAGGTAACAAGTATGGGAGCATAGTGTATTGGGAAGTTATGATACTTAAGAGGGAAACTAGAGGAAGTTGCCACAGGTAAGAGGCTTGGGAGCATAGTGTATTGGGAGGTTATGATACTTAAGTGGGAAACTAGAGGAACTTGCCACAGGTAAGAGGCTTGGGAGCATAGTGTATTGGGAGGTTATGAAACTTAAGTGGGAAACTAGAGGAACTTGCCACAGGTAAGAGGCTTGGGAGCATAGTGTATTGGGAAGTTATGATACTTAAGTGGGAAACTAGAGGAACTTGCCACAGGTAAGAGGTTTGGGAGCATAGTGTATTGGGAGGTTATGATACTTAAGTGGGAAACTAGAGCAACTTGCCACAGGTAAGAGTTATGGGAGCTAGTCTATTGGGAGGTTATGATACTTAAGTGGGAAACTAGAGGAACTTGCCACAGGTAAGAGGCTTGGGAGCATAGTCTAACGGGAGCTGAGGATACTTAAGTGGGAAACTCGAGGAACTTGCTACAGGTAAGAGGTATGGGAGCATAGTGTAACGGGAGCTTAGGATAATTAAGTGGGAAACTAGAGCAACTTGCCACAGGTAAGAGGCTTGGGAGCATAGTGTAACGGGAGCTTAGGATACTTAAGTGGGAAACTAGAGGAACTTGCCACAGGTAAGAGGTATGGGAGCATAGTGTATTGGGAGGTTATGATACTTAAGTGGAAAACTAGAGGATTTTGCCACAGGTAAGAGGCTTGGGAGCATAGTGTAACGGGAGCTTAGGACATTAATTGGGAAACTAGAGGAACTTGCCACAGCTAAGAGGTATGGGAGCATTGTGTAACGGGAGCTTAGGATACTTAAATGGGAAACTAGAGGAACTTGCCACAGGTAAGAGGTATGGGAGCATAGTGTAACGGGAGCTTAGGATACTTAAGTGGTAAACTAGAGGAACTTGCCACAGGTAAGAGGTATGGGAGCATAGTGTAACGGGAGCTTAGGATACTTAAGTGGGAAACTAGAGGAACATGCCACATTTAAGAGGTATGGGAGCATAGTGTATTCGGAAGTTATGATACTTAAGTGGGAAACTAGAGGAACTTGCCACAGGTAAGAGACTTGGGAGCTTAGTGTATTGGGAGGTTTTGATATTTAAGTGGGAAACTAGAGGAACTTGCCACAGGTAAGAGGTATGGGAGCATAGTGTAACGGGAGCTTAGGATACTTAAGTGGGAAACTAGAGGACCTTGCCACAGGTAAGAGGTATGGGGGCATAGTGTATTGGGAGGTTATGATACTTAAGTGGGAAACTAGAGGAACTTGCCACAGGTAAGAGGTATGTGAGCATAGTGTTTTGGGAGGTTATGATACTTAAGTGGGAAACTAGAGGAACTTGCCACAGGTAAGAGGTATGGGAGCATAGTGTAACGGGAGCTTAGAATACTTAAGTCGGAAACTAGAGGAACTTGCCACAGGTAAGAGGTATGGGAGCATAGTGTAACGGGAGCTTAGGATAATTAAGTGGTAAACTAGAGGAACTTGCCACAGGTAAGAGGTATGGGAGCATAGTGTATTGGGAAGTTATGATACTTAAGTGGGAAACTAGAGGAACTTGCCACAGGTAAGAGGCTTGGGAGCATAGTGTATTGGGAGGTTATGATACATAAGTGGGAAACTAGAGGAACTTGCCACAGGTAAGAGGTATGGGAGCATAGTGTAACGGGAGCTTAGGATACTGAAGTGGGAAACTAGAGGAACTTGCCGCAGGTAACAAGTATGGGAGCATAGTGTATTGGGAAGTTATGATACTTAAGTGGGAAACTAGAGGAAGTTGCCACAGGTAAGAGGCTTGGGAGCATAGTGTATTGGGAGGTTATGATACTTAAGTGGGAAACTAGAGGAACGTGCCACAGGTAAGAGGTATGTGAGCATAATGTATTGGGAGGTTATGATACTTAAGTGGGAAACTAGAGGAACTTGCCACAGGTAAGAGGCTTGGGAGCATAGTGTATTGGGAGGTTATGATACTTAAGTGGGAAACTAGAGGAACTTGCCACAGGTAAGAGGTATGGGAGAATAGTGTAACGGGAGCTTAGGATACTTAAGTGGTAAACTAGAGGAACTTGCCACAGGTAAGAGGTATGGGAGCATAGTGTATTGGGAAGTAATGATACTAAAGTGGGAAACTAGAGGAACTTGCCAGAGGTAAGAGGCTTGGGAGCATAGTGTATTGGGAGGTTATGATACTTAAGTGGGAAACTAGAGGAACTTGCGACAGGTAAGAGGTATGGGAGCATAGTGTATTGGGAGGTTATGATACTTAAGTGGGAAACTAGTGGAACTTACCACAGGTAAGAGGCTTGGGAGCATGGTGTATTGGGAGGTTATGATACTTAAGTGGGAAACTAGAGGAACTTGCCACAGGTAAGAGGTGTGGGAGCATAGTGTAACGGGAGCTTAGGATACTTAAGTGGTATACTAGAGGAACTTGCCACAGGTAAGAGGTATGGGAGCATAGTGTATTGGGAGGTTATGATACTTAAGTGGGAAACTAGAGGAACTTGCGACAGGTAAGAGGTATGCAGCATAGTGTATTGAAAGGTTATGATACTTAAGTGGGAAACTAGCGAAACCTGCCACAGGTAAGATCTATGGGAGCATAGTGTATTGGGAAGTTATGATACTTAAGTGGGAAACTAGAGGAACTTCCACAGGTAAGAGGCTTGGGAGCATAGTGTATTGGGAGGTTATGATACTTAAGTGGGAAATTAGAGGAACTTGCCAGAGGTAAGAGGTATGGGAGCATAGTGTATTGGGAAGTTATGACACTTAAGTGGGAAACTAGCGAAACCTGCCACAGGTAAGATCTATGGGAGCATAGCTTATTGGGAGGTTATGATACTTAAGTGGTAAACTAGAGGAACTTGCCACAGGTAAGAGGCTTGGGAGGATAGTGTATTGGGAAGTTATGATACTTAAGTGGGAAATTAGAGGAACTTGCCACAGGTAAGAGGTTGGGAGCATAGTGTATTGGGAGGTTATGATACTTACGTGGGCAACTAGAGGAACTTGCCACAGGTAAGAGGCTTGGGAGCATAGTGTATTGGGAGGTTATGATAATTAAGTGGGAAACTAGAGGAACTTGCCACAGGTAGAAGGCTTGGGAGCATAGTGTATTGGGAAGTTATGATACTTAAGTGGGAAACTAGAGGAACTTGCCACAGGTAAGAGGCTTGGGAGCATAGTGTATTGGGAGGTTATGATACTTAAGTGGGAAACTAGAGGAACTTGCCACAGGTAGGAGGTATGGGAGCATAGTGTATTGGGAGGTTATGATACTTAAGTGGGAAACTAGAGGAACTTGCCACAGGTAAGAGGTTTGGGAGCATTGTGTATTGGGAGGTTATGATACTTAAGTGGGAGACTAGAGCAACTTGCCACAGGTAAGAGTTATGGGAGCTAGTCTATTGGGAGGTTATGATACTTAAGTGGGAAACTAGAGGAACTTGCCACAGGTAAGAGGCTTGGGAGCATAGTCTAACGGGAGCTGAGGATACTTAAGTGGGAAACTCGAGGTACTTGCCACAGGTAAGAGGTATGGGAGCATAGTGTAACGGGAGCTTAGGATAATTAAGTGGGAAACTAGAGCAACTTGCCACAGGTAAGAGGCTTGGGAGCATAGTGTAACGGGAGCTTAGGATAATTAAGTAGTAAACTAGAGGAACTTGCCACAGGTAAGAGGTATGGGAGCATAGTGTATTGGGAAGTTATGATACTTAAGTGGGAAACTAGAGGAACTTGCCACAGGTAAGAGGTATGGGAGCATAGTGTAACGGGAGCTTAGGATACTGAAGTGGGAAACTAGAGGAACTTGCCGCAGGTAACAAGTATGGGAGCATAGTGTATTGGGAAGTTATGATACTTAAGTGGGAAACTAGAGGAAGTTGCCACAGGTAAGAGGCTTGGGAGCATAGTGTATTGGGAGGTTATGATTCTTAAGTCGGAAACTATAGGAACGTGCCACAGGTAAGAGGTATGGGAGCATAATGTATTGGGAGGTTATGATACTTAAGTGGGAAACTAGAGGAACTTGCCACAGGTAAGAGGCTTGGGAGCATAGTGTATTGGTAGGTTATGATACTTAAGTGGGAAACTAGAGGAACTTGCCACAGGTAAGAGGTATGGGAGCATAGTGTAACGGGAGCTTAGGATACTTAAGTGGTAAACTAGAGGAACTTGCCACAGGTAAGAGGTATGGGAGCATAGTGTATTGGGAAGTAATGATACTTAAGTGGGAAACTAGAGGAACTTGCCACAGGTAAGAGGTGTGGGAGCATAGTGTAACGGGAGCTTAGGATACTTAAGTGGTATACTAGAGGAACTTGCCACAGGTAAGAGGTATGGGAGCATAGTGTAACGGGAGCTTAGGATACTTAAGTGGGAAACTAGAGGACCTTGCCACAGGTAAGAGGTATGGGGGCATAGTGTATTGGGAGGTTATGATACTTAAGTGGGAAACTAGAGGAACTTGCCACAGGTAAGAGGTATGTGAGCATAGTGTTTTGGGAGGTTATGATACTTAAGTGGGAAACTAGAGGAACTTGCCACAGGTAAGAGGTATGGGAGCATAGTGTATTGGGAAGTTATGATACTTAAGTGGGAAACTAGAGGAACTTCCACAGGTAAGAGGCTTGGGAGCATAGTGTATTGGGAGGTTATGATACTTAAGTGGTAAACTAGAGGAACTTGCCACAGGTAAGAGGCTTGGGAGGATAGTGTATTGGGAAGTTATGATACTTAAGTGGGAAATTAGAGGAACTTGCCACAGGTAAGATGTTGGGAGCATAGTGTATTGGGAGGTTATGATACTTACGTGGGAAACTAGAGGAACTTGCCACAAATAAGAGGCTTGGGAGGTTATGATACTTAAGTGGGAAACTAGAGGAACTTGCCACAGGAAGAAGGCTTGGGAGCATAATGTATTGGGAAGTTATGATACTTAAGAGGGAAACTAGAGGAACTTGCCACAGGTAAGAGGCTTGGGAGCATAGTGTATTGGGAGGTTATGATACTTAAGTGGGAAACTAGAGGAACTTGCCACAGGTAGGAGGTATGGGAGCATAGTGTATTGGGAGGTTATGATACTTATGTGGGAAACTAGAGGAACTTGCCACAGGTAAGAGGTATGGGAGCATAGTGTAACGGGAGCTTAGAATACTTAAGTGGGAAACTAGAGGAACTTGCCACAGGTAAGAGGTATGGGAGCATAGTGTAACGGGAGCTTAGGATAATTAAGTGGTAAACTAGAGGAACTTGCCACAGGTAAGAGGTATGGGAGCATAGTGTATTGGGAAGTTATGATAGTTAAGTGGGAAACTAGAGGAACTTGCCACAGGTAAGAGGCTTGGGAGCATAGTGTATTGGGAGGTTATGATACTTAAGTGGGAAACTAGAGGAACTTGCCACAGGTAAGAGGTATGGGAGCATAGTATAACGGGAGCTTATGATACTTAAGTGGGAAACTAGAGGAACTTGCCGCAGGTAACAAGTATGGGAGCATAGTGTATTGGGAGGTTATGATACTTAAGTGGGAAACTAGAGGAACTTGCCACAGGTAAGAGGCTTGGGAGCATAGTGTAACGGGAGTTTAGAACATTAATTGGGAAACTAGAGGAACTTGCCACAGCTAAGAGGTATGGGAGCATTGTGTAACGGAAGCTTAGGATACTTAAGTGGGAAACTAGAGGAACTTCCACAGGTAAGAGGTATGGGAGCATAGTGTAACGGGAGCTTAGGAAACTTAAGTGGTAAACTAGAGGAACTTGCCACAGGTAAGAGGTATGGGAGCATAGTGTATTGGGAAGTTATGATACTTAAGTGGGAAACTAGAGGAACTTGCCACAGGTAAGAGGTATGGGAGCATAGTGTAACGGGAGCTTAGGATAGTTAAGTGGGAAACTAGAGGAACATGCCACAGTTAAGAGGTATGGGAGCATAGTGTATTCGGAAGTTATGATACTTAAGTGGGAAACTAGAGGAACTTGCCACAGGTAAGAGGCTTGGGAGCTTAGTGTATTGGGAGGTTTTGATATTTAAGTGGGAAACTAGAGGAGCTTGCCACAGGTAAGAGGTATGGGAGCATAGTGTAACGGGAGCTTAGGATACTTAAGTGGGAAACTAGAGGAACTTGCCACAGGTAAGAGGTATGGGAGCATAGTGTATTGGGAGGTTATTATACTTAAGTGGGAAACTAGAGGAACTTGCCACAGGTAAGAGGCTTGGGAGCATAGTGTATTGGAAAGTTATGATACTTAAGTGGGAAACTAGAGGAACTTGCCACAGGTAAGAGGCTTGGGAGCATAGTGTATTGGGAAGTTATGATACTTAAGTGGGAAACTAGAGGAACTTGCCACAGGTAAGAGGCTTGGGAGCATAGTGTATTGGGAGGTTATGATACTTAAGTGGGAAACTAGAGCAACTTGCCACAGGTAAGAGTTATGGGAGCATAGTCTATTGGGAGGTTATGATACTTAAGTGGGAAACTAGAGGAACTTGCCACAGGTAAGAGGCTTGGGAGCATAGTCTAAAGGGAGCTGAGGATACTTAAGTGGGAAACTCGAGGAACTTGCCACAGGTAAGAGGTATGGGAGCATAGTGTAACGGGAGCTTAGGATAATTAAGTGGGAAACTAGAGGAACTTGCCACAGGTAAGAGGCTTGGGAGCATAGTGTAACGGGAGCTAAGGATACTTAAGTGGGAAACTAGAGGAACTTGCCACAGGTAAGAGGTATGGGAGCATAGTGTAACGGGAGCTTAGGATACTTAAGTGGGAAACTAGAGGATTTTGCCACAGGTAAGAGGCTTGGGAGCATAGTGTAACGGGAGCTTAGAACATTAATTGGGAAACTAGAGGAACTTGCCACAGCTAATAGGTATGGGAGCATTGTGTAACGGGAGCTTAGGATACTTAAGTGGGAAACTAGAGGAACTTCCACAGGTAAGAGGTATGGGAGCATAGTGTAACGGGAGCTTAGGATACTTAAGTGGTAAACTAGAGGAACTTGCCACAGGTAAGAGGTATGGGAGCATAGTGTATTGGGAAGTTATGATACTTAAGTGGGAAATTAGAGGAACTTGCCACAGGTAAGAGGCTTGGGAGCATAGTCTAACGGGAGCTGAGGATACTTAAGTGGGAAACTAGAGGAACATGCCACAGTTAAGAGGTATGGGAGCATAGTGTATTCGGAAGTTATGATACTTAAGTGGGAAACTAGAGGAACTTGCCACAGGTAAGAGGCTTGGGAGCTTAGTGTATTGGGAGGTTTTGATATTTAAGTGGGAAACTAGAGGAACTTGCCACAGGTAAGAGGTATGGGAGCATAGTGTAACGGGAGCTTAGGATACTTAAGTGGGAAACTAGAGGACTTGCCACAGGTAAGAGGTATGGGAGCATAGTGTATTGGGAGATTATTATACTTAAGTGGGAAACTAGAGGAACTTGCCACAGGTAAGAGGTATGGGAGCATAGTGTATTGGGAGGTTATGATACTTAAGTGGGAAACTAGAGGAACTTGCCACAGGTAAAAGGTATGGGAGCATAGTGTAACGGGAGCTTAGAATACTTAAGCGGGAAACTAGAGGAACTTGCCACAGGTAAGAGGTATGTGAGCATAGTGTAACGGGAGCTTAGGATAATTAAGTGGTAAACTAGAGGAACTTGCCACTGGTAAGAGGTATGGGAGCATAGTGTATTGGGAAGTTATGATACCTAAGTGGGAAACTAGAGGAACTTGCCACAGGTAAGAGGCTTGGGAGCATAGTGTATTGGGAGGTTATGAAACTTAAGTGGGAAACTAGAGCAACGTGCCACAGGTAAGAGGTATGGGAGCATAGTGTAACGGGAGCTTAGGATACTGAAGTGGGAAACTAGAGGAACTTGCCGCAGGTAACAAGTATGGGAGCATAGTGTATTGGGAAGTTATGATACTTAAGTGGGAAACTAGAGGAACTTGCCAGAGGTAAGAGGATTGGGAGCATAGTGTATTGGGAGGTTATGATACTTAAGTGGGAAAGTAGAGGAACTTGCCACAGGTAAGAGGTATGGGAGCATAGTGTAACGGGAGCTTAGGATACTTAACTGGTAAACTAGAGGAACTTGCCACAGGTAAGAGGTATGGGAGCATAGTGTATTGGGAAGTAATGATACTTAAGTGGGAAACTAGAGGAACTTGCCAGAGGTAAGAGGATTGGGAGCATAGTGTATTGGGAGGTTATGATACTTAAGTGGGAGACTAGAGGAACTTGCCACAGGTAAGAGGTATGGGAGCATAGTGTATTGGGAGGTTATGATACTTAAGTGGGAAACTAGAGGAACTTGCCACAGGTAAGAGGCTTGGGAGCATAGTGTATTGGGAAGTTATGATACTTAAGTGGGAAACTAGAGGAACTTGCCACAGGTAAGAGGTATGGGAGCGTAGTGTAACGGGAGCTTAGGATATTTAAGTGGTAAACTAGAGGAACTTGCCACAGGTAAGAGGTATGGGAGCAGAGTGTATTGGGAGGTTATGATACTTAAGTGGGAAACTAGAGGAACTTGCGACAGGTAAGAGGTATGGGAGCATAGTGTATTGGGAGGTTATGATACTTAACTGGGAAACTAGGGGAATTTACCACAGCTAAGAGGTATGGGAGCATAGTGTATTGGGAAGTTATGACACTTAAGTGGGAAACTAACAGAACTAGCCACAGGTAAGATCTATGTGTGCATAGTGTATTGGGAAGTTATGATACTTAAGTGGGAAACTAGAGGAACTTCCACAGGTAAGAGGCTTGGGAGCATAGTGTATTGGGAGGTTATGATACTTAAGTGGTAAACTAGAGGAACTTGCCACAGGTAAGAGGCTTGGGAGGATAGTGTATTGGGAAGTTATGATACTTAAGTGGGAATTTAGAGGAACTTGCCACAGGTAAGAGGTTGGGAGCATAGTGTATTGGGAGGTTATGATACTTACGTGGGAAACTATAGGAACTTGCCACAGGTAAGAGGTTTGGGAGCATAGTGTATTGGGAGGTTATGATACTTAAGTGGGAAACTAGAGGAACTTGCCACAGGTAGAAGGCTTGGGAGCATAGTGTATTGGGAAGTTATGATACTTAAGTGGGATACTAGAGGAACTTGCCACAGGTAAGAGGCTTGGGAGCATAGTGTATTGGGAGGTTATGATACTTAAGTGGGAAACTAGAGGAACTTGCCACAGGTAAGAGGCTTGGGAGCATAGTCCAAAGGGAGCTGAGGATACTTAAGTGGGAAACTCGAGGAACTTGCCACAGGTAAGAGGCTTGGGAGCATAGTGTAACGGGAGGTGAGGATACTTAAGTGGGAAGCTCGAGGAACTTGCCACAGGTAAGAGGTATGGGAGCATAGTGTAACGGGAGCTTAGGATAATTAAGTGGGAAACTAGAGGAACTTGCCACAGGTAAGAGGCTTGGGAACATAGTGTGACGGGAGCTTAGGATACTTAAGTGGGAAACTAGAGGAGCTTGCCACAGGTAAGAGGTATGGGAGCATGGTGTAACGGGAGCTTAGGATACTTAAGTGGGAAACTAGAGGAACTTGCCAGAGGTAAGAGGCTTGGGAGCAGAGTGTAACGGGAGCTTAGGATACTTAAGTGGGAAACTAGAGGAACGTGCCACAGGTAAGAGGTATGGGAGCATAGTGTATTGGGAGCTTAGGATACTTAAGTGAGAAACTAGAGGGACTTGCCACAGGTAAGAGGTATGGGAGCTTAGTGTAAGGGGAGCTTAGGATACTTAAGTGGTAAACTAGAGGAACTTGCCACAGGTAAGAGGTATGGGAGCATAGTGTATTGGGAAGGTATGATACTTAAGTGGGAACTTAGAGGAACTTGCCACAGGTAAGAGTTATGGGAGCAGAGTGTAACGGGAGCTTAGGATACTTAAGTGGGAAACTAGAGGAACTTGCCACAGTTAAGAGGTTTGGGAGCATAGTGTATTGGGAAGCTATGATACTTAAGTGGGAAACTAGAGGAACTTGCCACAGGTAGGAGGCTTGGGAGCATAGTGTATTGGGAGGTTATGATACTTAAGTGGGAAGCTAGAGGAACTTGCCACAGGTAAGAGGTATGGGAGCATAGTGTATTGGGAAGTTATGATACTTAAGTGGGAAACTAGAGGAACTTGCCACAGGTAAGAGGCTTGGGAGCATAGTGTATTGGGAGGTTATGATACTTAAGTGGGAAACTAGAGGAACTTGCCACAGGTAAGAGGTATGGGAGCATAGTGTAACGGGAGCTTAGGATACTTAAGTGGTAAACTAGAGGAACTTGCCACAGGTAAGAGGTATGGGAGCATAGTGTATTGGGAAGTTATGATACTTAAGTGGGAAACTAGAGGAACTTGCCACAGGTAAGAGGCTTGGGAGCATAGTGTAACGGGAGCTTAGGATACTTAAGTGGGAAACTAGAGGAACTTGCCACAGGTAAGAGGTATGGGAGCATAGTGTATTGGGAAGTTATGATACTTAAGTGGGAAACTAGAGGAACTTGCCACAGGTAAGAGGCTTGGGAGCATAGTGTATTGGGAGGTTATGATACTTAAGTGGTAAACTAGAGGAACTTGCCACAGGTAAGAGGCTTGGGAGGAAAGTGTATTGGGAAGTTATGATACTTAAGTGGGAAATTAGAGGAACTTGCCACAGGTAAGATGTTGGGAGCATAGTGTATTGGGAGGTTATGATACTTACGTGGGAAACTAGAGGAACTTGCCACAAATAAGAGGCTTGGGAGGTTATGATACTTAAGTGGGAAACTAGAGGAACTTGCCACAGGTAGAAGGCTTGGGAGCATAGTGTATTGGGAAGTTATGATACTTAAGTGGGAAACTAGAGGAACTTGCCACAGGTAAGAGGCTTGGGAGCATAGTGTATTGGGAGGTTATGATACTTAAGTGGGAAACTAGAGGAACTTGCCACAGGTAGGAGGTATGGGAGCATAGTGTATTGGGAAGTTATGATACTTAAGTGGGAAACTAGAGGAAGTTGCCACAGGTAAGAGGCTTGGGAGCATAGTGTATTGGGAGGTTATGATACTTAAGTGGGAAACTAGAGGAACTTGCCACAGGTAAGAGGTATGGGAGCATAGTGTATTGGGAGGTTATGATACTTAAGTGGGAAACTAGAGGAACTTGCCACAGCTAAGAGGCTTGGGAGCATAGTGTATTGGGAGGTTATGATACTTAAGTGGGAAACTAGAGGAACTTGCCACAGGTAAGAGGTATGGGTGCATAGTGTAACGGGAGCTTAGGATACTTAAGTGGTAAACTAGAGGAACTTGCCACAGGTAAGAGGTCCGGGAGCATAGTGTATTGGGAAGTTATGATACTTAAGTGGGAAACTAGAGGAACTTGCCACAGGTAAGAGGCTTGGGAGCATAGTGTATTGGGAGGTTATGATACTTAAGTGGGAACCTAGAGGAACTTGCCACAGGTAAGAGGTATGGGAGCATAGTGTATTGGGAGGTTATGATACTTCAGTGGGAAACTAGAGGAATTTACCACAGGTAAGAGGTATAGGAGCATAGTGTATTGGGAGGTTATTATACTTAAGTGGGAAACTAGAGGAACTTGCCACAGGTAAGAGGTATGGGAGCATAGTGTATTGGGAAGTTATGATACTTAAGTGGGAAACTAGAGGAACTTGCCACAGGTAAGAGGTATGGGAGCATAGTGTAACGGGAGCTTAGGATACTGAAGTGGGAAACTAGAGGAACTTGCCGCAGGTAACAAGTATGGGAGCATAGTGTATTGGGAAGTTATGATACTTAAGTGGGAAACTAGAGGAAGTTGCCACAGGTAAGAGGCTTGGGAGCATAGTGTATTGGGAGGTTATGATTCTTAAGTCGGAAACTATAGGAACGTGCCACAGGTAAGAGGTATGGGAGCATAGTGTATTGGGAGGTTATGATACTTAAGTGGGAAACTAGAGGAACTTGCCACAGGTAAGAGGTATGGGAGCATAGTGTAACGGGAGCTTAGGATACTTAAGTGGTAAACTAGAGGAACTTGCCACAGGTAAGAGGTATGGGAGCATAGTGTATTGGGAAGTAATGATACTTAAGTGGGAAACTAGAGGAACTTGCCACAGGTAAGAGGTGTGGGAGCATAGTGTAACGGGAGCTTAGGATACTTAAGTGGTATACTAGAGGAACTTGCCACAGGTAAGAGGTATGGGAGCATAGTGTACTGGGAGGTTATGATACTTAAGTGGGAAACTAGAGGAACTTGCGACAGGTAAGAGGTATGCAGCATAGTGTATTGGGAGGTTATGATACTTAAGTGGGAAACTAGAGGAATTTACCACAGGTAAGAGGTATGGGAGCATAGTGTATTGGGAAGTTATGACACTTAAGTGGGAAACTAGCGAAACTTGCCACAGGTAAGATCTATGGGAGCATAGTGTATTGGAAAGTTATGATACTTAAGTGGGAAACTAGAGGAACTTCCACAGGTAAGAGGCTTGGGAGCATAGTGTATTGGGAGGTTATGATACTTAAGTGGTAAACTAGAGGAACTTGCCACAGGTAAAAGGCTTGGGAGGATAGTGTATTGGGAAGTTATGATACTTAAGTGGGAAATTAGAGGAACTTGCCACAGGTAAGATGTTGGGAGCATAGTGTATTGGGAGGTTATGATACTTACGTGGGAAACTAGAGGAACTTGCCACAAATAAGAGGCTTGGGAGGTTATGATACTTAAGTGGGAAACTAGAGGAACTTGCCACAGGTAGAAGGCTTGGGAGCATAGTGTATTGGGAAGTTATGATACTTAAGTGGGAAACTAGAGGAACTTGCCACAGGTAAGAGGCTTGGGAGCATAGTGTATTGGGAGGTTATGATACTTAAGTGGGAAACTAGAGGAACTTGCCACAGGTAGGAGGTATGGGAGCATAGTGTATTGGGAGGTAATGATACTTATGTGGGAAACTAGAGGAACTTGCCACAGGTAAGAGGTATGGGAGCATAGTGTAACGGGAGCTTAGAATACTTAAGTGGGAAACTAGAGGAACTTGCCACAGGTACGAGGTATGGGAGCATAGTGTAACGGGAGCTTAGGATAATTAAGTGGTAAACTAGAGGAACTTGCCACAGGTAAGAGGTATGGGAGCATAGTGTATTGGGAAGTTATGATAGTTAAGTGGGAAACTAGAGGAACTTGCCACAGGTAAGAGGCTTGGGAGCATAGTGTATTGGGAGGTTATGATACTTAAGTGGGAAACTAGAGGAACTTGCCACAGGTAAGAGGTATGGGAGCATAGTATAACGGGAGCTTATGATACTTAAGTGGGAAACTAGAGGAACTTGCCGCAGGTAACAAGTATGGGAGCATAGTGTATTGGGAGGTTATGATACTTAAGTGGGAAACTAGAGGAACTTGCCACAGGTAAGAGGCTTGGGAGCATAGTGTAACGGGAGTTTAGAACATTAATTGGGAAACTAGAGGAACTTGCCACAGCTAAGAGGTATGGGAGCATTGTGTAACGGAAGCTTAGATTACTTAAGTGGGAAACTAGAGGAACTTCCACAGGTAAGAGGTATGGGAGCATAGTGTAACGGGAGCTTAGGAAACTTAAGTGGTAAACTAGAGGAACTTGCCACAGGTAAGAGGTATGGGAGCATAGTGTATTGGGAAGTTATGATACTTAAGTGGGAAACTAGAGGAACTTGCCACAGGTAAGAGGTATGGGAGCATAGTGTAACGGGAGCTTAGGATACTTAAGTGGGAAACTAGAGGAACATGCCACAGTTAAGAGGTATGGGAGCATAGTGTATTCGGAAGTTATGATACTTAAGTGGGAAACTAGAGGAACTTGCCACAGGTAAGAGGCTTGGGAGCTTAGTGTATTGGGAGGTTTTGATATTTAAGTGGGAAACTAGAGGAGCTTGCCACAGGTAAGAGGTATGGGAGCATAGTGTAACGGGAGCTTAGGATACTTAAGTGGGAAACTAGAGGAACTTGCCACAGGTAAGAGGTATGGGAGCATAGTGTATTGGGAGGTTATTATACTTAAGTGGGAAACTAGAGGAACTTGCCACAGGTAAGAGGCTTGGGAGCATAGTGTATTGGAAAGTTATGATACTTAAGTGGGAAACTAGAGGAACTTGCCACAGGTAAGAGGCTTGGGAGCATAGTGTATTGGGAAGTTATGATACTTAAGTGGGAAACTAGAGGAACTTGCCACAGGTAAGAGGCTTGGGAGCATAGTGTATTGGGAGGTTATGATACTTAAGTGGGAAACTAGAGCAACTTGCCACAGGTAAGAGTTATGGGAGCATAGTCTATTGGGAGGTTATGATACTTAAGTGGGAAACTAGAGGAACTTGCCACAGGTAAGAGGCTTGGGAGCATAGTCTAAAGGGAGCTGAGGATACTTAAGTGGGAAACTCGAGGAACTTGCCACAGGTAAGAGGTATGGGAGCATAGTGTAACGGGAGCTTAGGATAATTAAGTGGGAAACTAGAGGAACTTGCCACAGGTAAGAGGCTTGGGAGCATAGTGTAACGGGAGCTTAGGATACTTAAGTGGGAAACTAGAGGAACTTGCCACAGGTAAGAGGTATGGGAGCATAGTGTAACGGGAGCTTAGGATACTTAAGTGGGAAACTAGAGAATTTTGCCACAGGTAAGAGGCTTGGGAGCATAGTGTAACGGGAGCTTAGAACATTAATTGGGAAACTAGAGGAACTTGCCACAGCTAATAGGTATGGGAGCATTGTGTAACGGGAGCTTAGGATACTTAAGTGGGAAACTAGAGGAACTTCCACAGGTAAGAGGTATGGGAGCATAGTGTAACGGGAGCTTAGGATACTTAAGTGGTAAACTAGAGGAACTTGCCACAGGTAAGAGGTATGGGAGCATAGTGTATTGGGAAGTTATGATACTTAAGTGGGAAACTAAAGGAACTTGCCACAGGTAAGAGGCTTGGGAGCATAGTCTAACGGGAGCTGAGGATACTTAAGTGGGAAACTAGAGGAACATGCCACAGTTAAGAGGTATGGGAGCATAGTGTATTCGGAAGTTATGATACTTAAGTGGGAAACTAGAGGAACTTGCCACAGGTAAGAGGCTTGGGAGCTTAGTGTATTGGGAGGTTTTGATATTTAAGTGGGAAACTAGAGGAACTTGCCACAGGTAAGAGGTATGGGAGCATAGTGTAACGGGAGCTTAGGATACTTAAGTGGGAAACTAGAGGACTTGCCACAGGTAAGAGGTATGGGAGCATAGTGTATTGGGAGATTATTATACTTAAGTGGGAAACTAGAGGAACTTGCCACAGGTAAGAGGTATGGGAGCATAGTGTATTGGGAGGTTATGATACTTAAGTGGGAAACTAGAGGAACTTGCCACAGGTAAAAGGTATGGGAGCATAGTGTAACGGGAGCTTAGAATACTTAAGCGGGAAACTAGAGGAACTTGCCACAGGTAAGAGGTATGTGAGCATAGTGTAACGGGAGCTTAGGATAATTAAGTGGTAAACTAGAGGAACTTGCCACTGGTAAGAGGTATGGGAGCATAGTGTATTGGGAAGTTATGATACCTAAGTGGGAAACTAGAGGAACTTGCCACAGGTAAGAGTCTTGGGAGCATAGTGTATTGGGAGGTTATGAAACTTAAGTGGGAAACTAGAGCAACGTGCCACAGGTAAGAGGTATGGGAGCATAGTGTAACGGGAGCTTAGGATACTGAAGTGGGAAACTAGAGGAACTTGCCGCAGGTAACAAGTATGGGAGCATAGTGTATTGGGAAGTTATGATACTTAAGTGGGAAACTAGAGGAACTTGCCACAGGTAAGAGGTATGGGAGCATAGTGTAACGGGAGCTTAGGATACTTAACTGGTAAACTAGAGGAACTTGCCACAGGTAAGAGGTATGGGAGCATAGTGTATTGGGAAGTAATGATACTTAAGTGGGAAACTAGAGGAACTTGCCAGAGGTAAGAGGCTTGGGAGCATAGTGTATTGGGAGGTTATGATACTTAAGTGGGAAACTAGAGGAACTTGCCACAGGTAAGAGGTATGGGAGCATAGTGTATTGGGAGGTTATGATACTTAAGTGGGAAACTAGAGGAACTTGCCACAGGTAAGAGGCTTGGGAGCATAGTGTATTGGGAGGTTATGATACTTAAGTGGGAAACTAGAGGAACTTGCCACAGGTAAGAGGTATGGGAGCGTAGTGTAACGGGAGCTTAGGATATTTAAGTGGTAAACTAGAGGAACTTGCCACAGGTAAGAGGTATGGGAGCAGAGTGTATTGGGAGGTTATGATACTTAAGTGGGAAACTAGAGGAACTTGCGACAGGTAAGAGGTATGGGAGCATAGTGTATTGGGAGGTTATGATACTTAACTGGGAAACTAGGGGAATTTACCACAGCTAAGAGGTATGGGAGCATAGTGTATTGGGAAGTTATGACACTTAAGTGGGAAACTAACAGAACTAGCCACAGGTAAGATCTATGTGTGCATAGTGTATTGGGAAGTTATGATACTTAAGTGGGAAACTAGAGGAACTTCCACAGGTAAGAGGCTTGGGAGCATAGTGTATTGGGAGGTTATGATACTTAAGTGGTAAACTAGAGGAACTTGCCACAGGTAAGAGGCTTGGGAGGATAGTGTATTGGGAAGTTATGATACTTAAGTGGGAATTTAGAGGAACTTGCCACAGGTAAGAGGTTGGGAGCATAGTGTATTGGGAGGTTATGATACTTACGTGGGAAACTATAGGAACTTGCCACAGGTAAGAGGTTTGGGAGCATAGTGTATTGGGAGGTTATGATACTTAAGTGGGAAACTAGAGGAACTTGCCACAGGTAGAAGGCTTGGGAGCATAGTGTATTGGGAAGTTATGATACTTAAGTGGGAAACTAGAGGAACTTGCCACAGGTAAGAGGCTTGGGAGCATAGTGTATTGGGAGGTTATGATACTTAAGTGGGAAACTAGAGGAACTTGCCACAGGTAAGAGGCTTGGGAGCATAGTCCAAAGGGAGCTGAGGATACTTAAGTGGGAAACTCGAGGAACTTGCCACAGGTAAGAGGCTTGGGAGCATAGTGTAACGGGAGGTGAGGATACTTAAGTGGGAAGCTCGAGGAACTTGCCACAGGTAAGAGGTATGGGAGCATAGTGTAACGGGAGCTTAGGATAATTAAGTGGGAAACTAGAGGAACTTGCCACAGGTAAGAGGCTTGGGAACATAGTGTGACGGGAGCTTAGGATACTTAAGTGGGAAACTAGAGGAGCTTGCCACAGGTAAGAGGTATGGGAGCATGGTGTAACGGGAGCTTAGGATACTTAAGTGGGAAACTAGAGGAACTTGCCAGAGGTAAGAGGCTTGGGAGCATAGTGTAACGGGAGCTTAGGATACTTAAGTGGGAAACTAGAGGAACGTGCCACAGGTAAGAGGTATGGGAGCATAGTGTATTGGGAGCTTAGGATACTTAAGTGAGAAACTAGAGGGACTTGCCACAGGTAAGAGGTATGGGAGCTTAGTGTAAGGGGAGCTTAGGATACTTAAGTGGTAAACTAGAGGAACTTGCCACAGGTAAGAGGTATGGGAGCATAGTGTATTGGGAAGGTATGATACTTAAGTGGGAACTTAGAGGAACTTGCCACAGGTAAGAGTTATGGGAGCAGAGTGTAACGGGAGCTTAGGATACTTAAGTGGGAAACTAGAGGAACTTGCCACAGTTAAGAGGTTTGGGAGCATAGTGTATTGGGAAGCTATGATACTTAAGTGGGAAACTAGAGGAACTTGCCACAGGTAGGAGGCTTGGGAGCATAGTGTATTGGGAGGTTATGATACTTAAGTGGGAAGCTAGAGGAACTTGCCACAGGTAAGAGGTATGGGAGCATAGTGTATTGGGAAGTTATGATACTTAAGTGGGAAACTAGAGGAACTTGCCACAGGTAAGAGGCTTGGGAGCATAGTGTATTGGGAGGTTATGATACTTAAGTGGGAAACTAGAGGAACTTGCCACAGGTAAGAGGTATGGGAGCATAGTGTAACGGGAGCTTAGGATACTTAAGTGGTAAACTAGAGGAACTTGCCACAGGTAAGAGGTATGGGAGCATAGTGTATTGGGAAGTAATGATACTTAAGTGGGAAACTAGAGGAACTTGCCACAGGTAAGAGGTGTGGGAGCATAGTGTAACGGGAGCTTAGGATACTTAAGTGGTATACTAGAGGAACTTGCCACAGGTAAGAGGTATGGGAGCATAGTGTACTGGGAGGTTATGATACTTAAGTGGGAAACTAGAGGAACTTGCGACAGGTAAGAGGTATGCAGCATAGTGTATTGGGAGGTTATGATACTTAAGTGGGAAACTAGAGGAATTTACCACAGGTAAGAGGTATGGGAGCATAGTGTATTGGGAAGTTATGACACTTAAGTGGGAAACTAGCGAAACTTGCCACAGCTAAGAGGCTTGGGAGCATAGTGTATTGGGAGGTTATTATACTTATGTCAGACACTAGACGAACTAGCCACGGGAAAGAGTTATGGTAGTAAAGCGTTATGGGAGTTTATGATACTTAAGAGAGAAGCCCCACGAACGATGCACAGGTAAGAGTTATGGGAGTATAGTGTAATGGAAAGTTATGATACTGAACTGAGAAGCTGCAAGAAGAAATGCTATAGGTATGGAATGTGGGAGTATAGTGTAATGGAAGCTTCTCATACTTAAGTGAGAAGCTACAAGAAGTAATGCCATAGGTTTGAAGTATGGGAGTACAGTGTATTGGAAACTGTTCATACGTAAGTTAGATTCTATAAGAACGAATGCCATAGTTATGATTTATATTATACCACCAGAAGGTGAATATTTTTCCTAATGAAAAAGAAGTAATTGATTACTGCAATGGATTTTTTTGTTCTTCCACACAAGGCATGTGTAGAACAATGTTTGAAAGGTAGAATCAGAGGGCTAAAAATGCAATGCTATGGCCGGGATTTTAACCACGGATCTTCCGGTTTCCATCTTGTTGCTCGCCTTTTTGCGTTTTCTCTGGTATAATTCTAGCTAGCTGAATGATAAGTTACTTGTGGTTTCGTAAAGATGGACGGAGAATACTGCAAATACACTGTGTACTTTCTAGTGCAGTACCCCTAAGGTAATAATAATAATGATGATCATATTAGCATATCTGCAGACTGTAATCTATTTATTTAACAATTCTCTTTGACTACTAGGCCAATGGCAGATATATTATATATTAGCAACCACAACAACAATAAACATAATTGTAGACAAAATACTTATTAAAATTGACAAATTCATAGATAAAGTATCCTCTTGGCGGCAATAATTTAGAACTTCTAGTTCAGAACAAACGTTTGACGTAAATATTTTGGCTGTTCTACAGTTCCGTGCAGCAGTCTTCATTTCCCACCAACCGCTTTTCTTTCTCTACGTTGCTAGCCATCTACTTGTTTGGAGGAATCATAGTAAGATTCATTATGGAAGGCTATTTATTTTCACACCGATGTAACCTCGCTTATTGGTTCATATTTGTTTCTTGGAATTGGTTTCAAGCCAGATATAGAGACGCGTGATAAGGACTGTATGGAAACTAGTTTTGGTTAGAAGTATGAGGAAACCTTACTAAAGGAAAACCCCTGTTATGATCTGGGAAAATGTGTCATTTCATCTGCTACCAAGTGTACTTAAAGGTGAGCATGTGGTTAGCTGAAATACGAAGGCTGTCCCAGAAGTACCCAACCTAACAAAGAAAACACAAAAATTTTGGGAAAACACATCTTTATTTCTCTACATAGTCTCCTTTCAGCTCGATACACAGCGATGTTCAATCGCTTGGATACCCTGCTTATAGTGAGAACCATCAAGTTCTGCAAAATCCACCTTTTCATTGTTAGCAAATCTTTTACCACCAAGCCATTTCTTCAACTTTGGAAACAGGAAATAATCAGAGGGGGCTAAATCTGGCAAATAGGGTGCATGAGGAAGCAATTTGAACTTTATAACTCATTGACCTTGGCCATGGCGATAATGAATGTGTGAACTGGTGCATTGTCTTGATGAAACAAAACTTTCTTTTTCGCTAAATGCGGCCGTTTTTGCTTGATTTCATCATTCAAACGTTGAAATAAGTTCGCATAATACTTGCCATTGATTGCTTTTCCATTTTGAAGATAATCAATGAAAATTATCCCACACACATCCCCAAAAAAACCGACGCCATGACCTTGCTTACAGATGGAACCGTCTTCGCCTTCTTTGGAGACGATTCTCCCCATTCAATCCACTGTTTTGACTGTTCCTTCGTCTCAGATGTGAAGTGATGGACCCACGTTTCATCTATGGTTATGAATCAACGCAAAAACTCGGCTTTATTGCACCGAAACATCGCCAAACACTCGACTGAAACATCTTCACGACGCCGTTTTTGTTCCATTGTGAGTAAACATTGCGGCACTCATGTTGTGCACAGCTTTCTCATGTCCAAATTTTCAGTCAGTATGCAATGTACAGCACTTTTTGAAAGGATGTCTGCTAGCTCGCGCACTTTCAGTCGACGGTCATCCAATATCAGTTTGTGGATTTTCTTCACAATTTCTAGTCACCTCGTTTGGTCGACCACTGCGATGTTCGTCTTGGCAGCTCGTACGGCCTAGCTTAAACTCTGCCACCCAATATTTTACTGTTGTAAACGAAGGAGCAGACTCCCGAACAGAATATACTTCAGCTTTAATATTAGTTTGACTAAGATCTTTCAAATGAAAGTATTGCATCACATATCGATGACCAGTTTTATGTATGTTTACAAATTTGCTGAGAGTGTTCACTATTGATGGCTACCAAGCAATTACTAAACAATGTAGCATTATCAAAATTCATACTTAAGATTTATAAGGTTGGTACTTTCTACCAGTCGTTTGTTTGAAACAACAATAGCTATCTATATATCAGGTCGGGTACTTCTGGGACTGCCCTCGTATATTCCTTCTCCTATTTACGATACATTTCATATTTAAAACATCCGTTTGATTAGAGAAAATGTTAATTTGTTTGCTCCATTTGTTTTTCATTAATTGGCAAATGTACCAAGCGAGATACCTCAATGGTAACGTGTGAGGCTCGTATTCGGCAAGCCCCAGGTTCGATTCCAGATCTAGGGTTTTTTCGTGGTTGTAACTAAGGAATCCTTGAATACCATCCAGAATGCATTTTAATGTCCTATATGTAATATTGTTAGAACATAAATTTTATTTAGAGATTTGATTGAAGTCCACGTTGTTTAGAATTATTCATTCGCGTATGATGTAAACTTAGTTGAATTAATTTCTTTCCCTATTACTTAGGTGACCATCATCATCGTCATCATCAGATTCAAGGACGACACCTCTGTATAGCTAAGAATTAACTTACCTATTATTCTATAACATAGGTCAGCATGTTCTGTTCTACTGCCAAGGAATGATCACTCCCAGGAATATGAACGTTGCCAATTCCCAATTCAATGGCTTCAGCTTAGAGAACGGAGAACATTACACTCACTGTCGTTTTTCTACCAAGTTCTTCACCCTTGCATTCCAAGCTTTAAATACCTTTTTGATTGTCATAATCGAAAAACGCATCCACAAAACCCTTTCTTACACATCTTTCAGCATTCTATTCTTCATTATTTAGCTCGTCTCTAAAACTCTCTCCGGAGGACACAATGGACTCTTTAGTTTAAAACCAAACAGATATACTTCTAACAAGTGAATTATATAAAGTCAACCCTAGTGTGCTGCTAAACAACAACCTTAATATTTATAAAACTCCATTATTATTATTATTATTATTATTATTATTATTATTATTATTATTATTATTATTATTATTTCCATTTCCGTAAATTACGATTACCCTGGTACCTGTATGAAGTCGGCGTAAAAAGCTGAATATTATGCCTTGTCCCAAAGTTACACCCCATCCCCAAATTACCCTAATTTATCATCATCATCATTATTATATACCCGTTAATATCTTGAATTAAAATATTGCATTCACGTATTACTAGTGTAACATTAGTGTTTTAATCTGTTTTGGTTATCATTGTTTCATTGAATATGCAGAATTATTTCTAAATGTATAAGTCATGTCCCTTTGCTACTTCTCGTATGGATTTATGTACTTATATTAAAGGTCCGGTAAGAGTGGGAGAGCATGCCTAAAGGCCTTCTCTTGCTAGGACAAACAAATGCATAATACATAAAAAATCCGTTATGTGTTAGACCCACAAAACCGTAGGACGATTCCTCGGGCCTTTCTGGAAACTTGTTTATGTACTTAAACTAATACAGTGCACTACTGTGAAAGTCATCTTTGAAATAACTTTATTAAGGCACATGGTGAACTTATAGGTACTAGTAATGTTAACTACTTATATTCACGCTAGTATACTACCGAACATTGAAAACCTCAACGATGTTACCAACTTTCTTTGAGCGTTTGAACAATTAATTCTACAGTTCAAATGCTCGTTTTTGAGCAATATTTTAAGAAACAGAACTTGTGCTATCCACCAAGGCATCGACGGGTGGTAAAATTGACAAAGAATGTAAAAGAATCCAGAAGAATCAATAATTCGATTTAGAGGGCAGCTCTTACCCAGGTAAAGCGCGAAGCGAAATGCTGCGCACTGTCATATCGTCATAGGAAGTAATAAAGGAAACAGACAGAGAAAGATAACAGAAAAAAGGCTTGAGTTTAATATCGCGCTGTCTGTCCCACCCCTACGCCTCGCTTTGCTGCCTATGTTGGGTGATTATTTGTCTAAGGAGGGCTGAGAACTCATAAAAAAAGAGCACTGGAAGGGATGAAAACATTTATCTGATGTACAACCTCTCCCCATCTTATCACCGTCTGCAGGTAACTACATCTTTACAAACTCCATAGGGAAAACATAGGGGCTGTTTCAAGTAAGGAGAAAAATACAGGGCACCATTTATAACCAGATCTCCGTAATATTTTATGTTGAAGTGAATTTGGTTTTACTCAAATGAAATATATGCATATGGCGAGTGTTTCCCCAAGTGTATAGCCATAGAGAAGAATGGGCGTTGCGAGCCGTCAGGGGGAAGGGATGAAGTGAAGGAACCACACGTGGCTACAGGTCGAGGTAAACACGTCACTGAGACGTGCGGAAGTCCCTAACAGTTGCAGGCTCGAACACCCGTCCCATTACTGGCGCTGCGATGAACGACCCGTCCTCTAGTGTCCACGGGGAATACTCTTTCCTTTGAGCAACATCTGCACCATCTGTTCGGCACCGCCTCACACCACGAAACCTAGAAGCACACTGAAACATGAGAAGAAAACGGAACGAAAGGGAAATATTGGAAAGCAAAGCGAGGTAGATAAGAAACCACCCCAACATTCGCCTACCCACTAGGGAAAACCACGAATAACCCGAAGTCAGGCTGCGAGTCTCGCACGTTACCGCGGAGCCATCTCGCTCAGCAGACATTTGTTTGCATCATGCATGTAATTGCGTGCTGAGCTAGAGGCCAGGTTACGACTTTCATCGCCTTCACGGACGTGTCACTAACATAGTTTGCAGTTTTCCGTTCGCTTGCTCATGCACGAGAAACGCGATATCATCTATATACAGACTGTAAATAAATATATGTTACAGTGCTCGTTGGTAGGTACATTCGCTTCCATTTATGCCGTCTCCGCAGCTTTGGGAGGTATTCTACTGGCCTTCACAGTTGAGGACGTATAGCAAGGAGGAGGTGCGTAATCTGCAGTGTCGTCCTGTGTTACGTGCACAGTGTCGGATATATAACTCTGAGCAACAGCTTTACTCGTCATCACTTACGAAATAACCATGTTAAAGTAATATATAATTAATAAAATCCTGTTTTTCACAATATCTTCACAAACAATTGTATTAATGGCAATATAATATAGACGTGAAGTAAATTATACTTTTTACTCTGAAAGATGACAAATTTGCTAGACATTACTTTAATAATCTGTCCAATCTCTATTCTTGTCCAATACCTGACTTAGCCGCCTAGACACCTGGAATATCTCGGACTCTGAGCGCATATGTTCCCAGAGGGCGAATCAGGTATTGGACAAGAATGGAGACTGGACGGATTATTAAAGTAATGTCTAGTAAATATGTCCTATTTGAGAGAAGAAGGATTAGGTGTTTCAGTTTTACATTGTTGCCAATTAAAATAATTTTCATGGAGAAGTTATGCAAAACAGGAATTTTATTTAGTTATCTATTGTTTTAATATGCTATTATATGTAAGTGACGATAAGTAAAGCTATTGCTCAAAATTATACGTGAATAATCTAGAATAATTGTGCACGTAATACAGGCCGCCATTGCATGCGCGAAAAAGCAAACAAATACACGCACCTCCTCCTTGCAATACACACTCACCTGTGAAGGCCAGTAGAATGCATCCCAAAGCTACGCGGACGGCATAATACCTTAGCACTACCGTTTGTTGTAGGTATGGTGAAGCACTGTTATACAGTGAGGAGTATAAAAATACACATCGTAAGACGAAACCCTTTCGCTGTCTCCGCTCATCTCCTCATCCTGCTTGAGCACTGGATATGGAGGAAGGGGTTGTGAAACCATTAAGGGGCTGTCGTATAATTGGCATGTCACAGATTGGGCATACGATTGTGAAAACTGAGAATGATGTAAACAGGAACAGAAATGTCATAGAGTGTCACATAAGATAGTTTCAAGAGTTCGGAAAACATGCATTATGAAGAGGCAAGAAGTAAAAATTATCTAGATATCTGAAGTATAGAGTTTTGCAAGAAAGCAGGTTAGACTATCATATAGTGCCGAGGTGTTTTGTTTTTATATATCTTCAACATGAGAACATTTCGGTGTTTCATTAATAAAATTGTACTACATAAACATTGTACTCTGTTTTACTGGTTCTAATCGGAGACTGCCGCTAACACGTCGTACGTCGTGGGCGAGGGTTCTAATTCACGTTAAGTTAGCTCTTTGTCAGACAGCATTCTGTGTTTCCTCTTGGACATATTAGATAACTTCAGGACTTATCACCTTCATTTAATACCTTCATTTGTCGTGTGATGCGGCCCCTCTGGTGGGATAGATAGTCAACTTGCAAAAGAGAAAGAGTATGATTAACAAATATTAATTTGCGTTGAATAACACAGGGAATTCACATATTAATAATGACACTTTCTATGTAAAATGTACATCATTCTCTTCTGCATACTAAGTGTGGAACGTTATTTATAATTCATAATATTCATTTCCATAATTTTAGTGAGAAGTAGAATTTAATAAATTAATTTCCATTCTTTGCTACCCAGAAAAGCTAATAATATTCATTTTTAAACACAATGTTATCAGACACAGAAGTGTAAACTGGAAAGACACTCCAGCAAATAATGTGATACACTACGTTCTATTAATGTATGGCGTTTCTGTCACTATTAAGCTCTGTTATTTTGTCTGTTCAATTAATGCCAGAAATTTGTCAGTATTTAGCATAAAACAGCCAATCCAACAAAAAGACTCACTCAGCCTTGCTATGTTGTCAAACCGCATTGGACAGTCTCGTTACCGAGGGGGTAAAGGGGATGGACATGCAATGTAAGTTGCAAAAAGTTAAGTTGTGAGTTACGAGGGGCATTCAAAAACTTTTGCAACTTCCTATCCATTGTTGAAAAATAATCTTTATAAAAATGTATATAATACGGCTGGCAACAATTGACCTTAAGCTATCAAGATATGCATAAATGGGAGTTTAAACTTTAATATTCATAGTCGTACAGTCCTATGTCAATAGCTGGTGAAGTATGACGGATATTTCTAAAGAGAACATTATATTCTACATTCTCACACGCTACAAGCGGATGAAAGAGCCAAAAAAAAAAGAAAAAAAAAGCACTTGTTCTTGTTAGCTGTTTATAGTGATAAAGTGTGTTCATTTGGGACCATTGCAAGATGGATTCGATCAATTGAAGAAGGGCGAGAGACTTTGAAAGACAACCCCCATTCAGGCTGGCCTCGGGAAGCTGTGAACGAAAGAACAGTTCAAAGAGTGAGGAAATGCTAAGTATGGAAGTCGGTATCAGTGTCGGCAGCATTGACTGTATGCTCCATGAACATTTAAAGCTGCGCAAAATGGGTTCCGCATTCTCTAACCAATGAAGAGAAGAAGAGGAGAAAGGAGTTGCAAGGAAACTGCCGAACGGCCCTAAACGTTTGACAGGTGTATGCACTGGTGATGAAAGTTGGTTTCATTACTGTACCACTGAGCAAATAAAGCTCAGAATTGTGTCTGGGTAAATGAGAATGATCCAAGATCAGTCGTTCCTCGACAAGATTTTGTTCTTGGAAGCGAAGAACCATGAAGAACCACTAGTGGTTGACTGCGTGCCAGAAGGAATGACAATGAATGGTGAATACTATGGCTCTTATGTCTTGAATTCTTTATTTGAAGAGCTGAGACGGCGGCGTCCAAAGACAGGAACTTCAAGGCTGTTGCTTTTGCATGACAATGTATCTTCTCACAGAACAGCGGCAAATTTGAGGAAACTGGAAGCCGCTTAAGTCCAATTGCTTGACCATCCACCCTACAGTCCTGACCTTGCACCGTGCGACTTCTGGCTGTTTCCTCGAGTGAAATTGCCGGCCCTCGTTGCCATGGTCGCTGGAGCATATAGCTTCGACGTTCCGCCAAGCTGAGGGTCGCGGGTTCGAGTCCCATCAGGGTATGTGTTGTATGTGTAATTGCAGTAACAAGCGGTAAAGTAAACAGTAAAGTACAGTACTCATAAACTGGATAAACAAGGGAACTTTAAACAAAATCTAGCATTAATGGAAAACCATTTAAACGAGTGCAGGACCTCTCTCAGGCAATAAATTCAGCTCTGTTGACAATACCTCAGTCTGAGTATCGTAGTGCTTTTGGCAAGTCTACAACTGTGTGTGAGAGAGATGAAGACTACTTCCAAAGATTGTGAGGATAAGTACCAACTAGCCCTCCCCAAGCCACCTCTCTCACAGGATGATACAAAACTACGTTAATCTTTTCTCTACACTACATGTCCAAGTTCTAATTCGTGCACGCAGTAGCCTTCATTAATACAACCACTATACGAGTTTGGAGCTTCTGTGGCGTAAACAAGCAATTTCTACACTGGTTTGCAAACAACGTGATCACTATCGACATGCCACAAGCAATATCAAATTCATTTGAAATAACGCACCCCAATCGTGGCTTATAGTACACCACTATTTGGTCAATTAAGCCGTTTGTACCAAAAGATTGGAAAGGCTGAATCAGACTTAAAATTCAGTGCCATAACCGGACTTTGAACCATGGATCTTCCGCTTCCGTACGGTTGCTCTAACCAACTCCTTGTGGTTTACCGGAAAAAAAAATGCGAGCCAGTTGGGGAATTTTAGGTAGTGCCGGCATGTTGCCATGGTAGGTCAGTTGGTTACAGCAACTACACGGAAAGCGGAAGATCCATGGTTCAGATCCCGGCTATGGCATTGAATTTTTCAGCCTGATTCTACCTATTTTTGCAAAGCATTGCTAAGTGGAGAGGAATACTTTCTGGAGTCACTGTAGGTCAGATAAACAGCTACAGCATTTTTGTGATTTCAAAAGAGCATTGTTGCAATTGTCCCCAAATATCAACCATGAAATAACCATGAACCATGATGCGGAATACAAATCTTCTAATTTATAGAGGAAGACAAACTAATTAGAAATCATTCCGATGAGCAAATTAACATCAATGTTTACATGTGGAATCACGTTTATATGACGTTATAATACTAAGGCAATCTAAGGAGTATATACGCAGAATCGTTGTAAGTTTGCATATTTACAAAACCAAAGTGGAAGTTTTGCCCTTAGGCTACGTTTTATGCACGATGTTCATGTATTTGTGGCTGATGAAGCTTAATGATTTATTTCCTTTGTTGAGTCTATCGTACCACGGTTGAAAAACTCATGGCTACCATAAAGACGCGTAAAACCTGAACTGGCAGAAAGCAACATGGGTTATAAATGATGACGACCTGAAGGGGCAGCAACTCACATTAATAAGCTGCTGGCATCACTTCTGTTCTGTGCTCATCAGGCTCCTACATTGTCTCAAATGTTCTACGTGCCAGACACAAAATTAGTTCTAATACTAATCGCTTCGGTGTAGAGGGAAGCGTTATGGCTTTTTTTCTTAAAAGTTCCCTTGTTGTACCCAGTTTATGCTACTGTGTTTTACTGTTTTCATACCGCTTATTTCCGCAACACACATACACACACAAACGCCCATGCCCGTGGCGGGACTCGAACCCGCGACCCTCAGCTTGGCGGAGCGCCGGAGCGACCACGGCTACGAGGGCCGGCTTGGCTTGGCATTACAGAGGTGTCCGCAAATGACATTTGTAATTGTTTTCAGCTAAATAAGAGGCCTCCCTACATTTCAGAAGTATATATTTGCTCGTTTTACATGCTTTTGTTATATAAGTAATTTTGCATATCAATGTCCTATTACTATTATTGTTATTATTATTATTATTGTATAGAAAAGCCAGATGTATATTCTACTTTGTGTATATTTCTGTCAATGATAGCAATAAAGCCTATTATTATTATTATTATTATTATTATTATTATTATTATTATTATAATAGTAATAATAATAGCAATCCCGTTTTTATATGAAAAGCAAGCCAGACTTTCACTGAAGTTATTTGGTTGATGGTGGGAGTGAGGAATTCAAACTTATGGACGCTCTATAACTACAATGGTTCATAGCGTCCCATCTGTTTGGGCGTGAAAGACCTTGAAATTTTGTTCAGAGGCTTCTTTGAGGTTTGATGTTCTTTTACGTGCCGTAAATATACTACACGGGACCACGCCTTTACTTCCCTTCCGAAGGAAGCCATGCTAAGGATTTTTATACCCGAAAAAATCCAGCGCCCTCCACCGAGTTTGAACCCGCGACCTCGGGAACTAGAGGCTAGCATGGTAACTCTAGACCATGAAGGATGACAGGTGGGCGTGAGAGGCAGAATGCCAAGCTTCTTTGTAAAGTTCTGCATTTCGTTTATAAAATTAGGGTTCCGAGTTCAGTTTTCGGCTGGAAGAGAACTTTTTATGTTTATTTCATATTCTCCGAAGAGTAAGGAAGAATTGAAGGCAAGCATAAATCGTTTCCGGTTGAACGAAAGAGTAAAGTATATTGTTTCCTTAATTTGACCGAGAACACGCACTATAGAGTGTAATTTGGTGATATTGCTTCTAAGCTCTTACTGCACAAGAAGTAAAGTAGGGGAGAATTTGGGATCATCCCAAATATTCCACTCATGGATCTCCGGCCTTCCTTGTAGATGGATTTAGGGAGACACTTGAATGTTTCTAGCGCTCTTTATGAATTTGAAACACCTGAGAGCAAGTCTCCCGAGCGTCAAAGGCATTAATGTGGGAGCCTAAATCTCCACACCCCAGTATCTGTTTGGTAAAGTGTCGGCTTCTAAAGCTCAAGTACGGAGGTTCAAATACCGACAAATGCTCCACATTTTTTCCTTCCGGAAGAAGTTTGTTTAAGATCTTCGTGTTTTAGTTAACTGATGCTCTCTCACCTGTAATTGCATAGATGTGCGCAAAATATTCCTTTTTATCTGTCGTATACTTCATATTATTTCCACTGATACAAGCTCAGAAAGTGAAGGTTATTGTTATTAATCTGTTAGGGTGCTATTTAGCGCTGTGCTCTTAAACTACTTGCATTACTACCGCCATCACTATCATAAGTTTTGTCCATAACATTTGTTTGCCATTAGCGAAATGTCAATCTCACCATTATGTAATTTAATGTTATACGTGTTTAGACACAATTTAGTTGTAACAGTCGCTAAAACAGCATTCTATCAGCAGTTAAATTAGCATACGTATCGCTCTGTGTTAAAGGTGCTCAGATCTTCCTTCCTTGGTCCCCCTTCAAATTATAAAAGCAAGTAAGTGATTATTTATGGAAAAACATCGTTTCTTAAATTATGTTTCTAGATAAATGGCGTTAAAATAGCAATGTAGAACAGTGAAGCCCATCCTGTTCTCTTAAGAGCTAAGGTTCAAAGCCCATAGTTCGCCCCATCTACTATATTTGAAGGGATTGGCAAGATAAACCAATCAAGTTTCACTCCTTGGCAGCACGAGTGGGAAGGAATCTCCCTTCATCCCCTTTCTCTGTAATGTTGGATAAGCGCCCTGTTCCCGCACCCCGCTCCTCCCTCCGCTGGCTAGGGACGAACAAGCAGCACGTAAGCGAATCGTTCTTAGGTTCTTTTAAGATGGATTGTACTAACAAAAATTCCAGAACAGCCATTAGAAATTAAATTTCATCACTTCGAGATGCAACTTGAGCTATCTTAGATGTACTTAATGATTTCTCTTTTAAAGTATTTATGATTTAAGAATCACTGCCTTCTTATTGGTCTTCATGAGGTGATATGTTTTCCAATTAGGTGGCCGTGAGTTTGAGGTCAGTATTTAGCAATCCCTTTGGCTTTATCGACAGCTATTTTGCATACCTGGCGACAGTTAGCCGAACCGCAGCGCATATCACTGCAACTTCGCGTTGAATGCGGCGAAACAACAAACGCGGGTCACATTCACTGCAGAATAAAACGCAAGTCTTGTCACGTGCTTTGTATTTGGTTTTCATTATTTTTTTCGGTTTTTGATTTGTTCCTTTGTCACTGGTGAACGCCGTGGACCATGGTCTGCCACGCTGGCGTTTTGTGAGGTATAGAATTGATAACAACTCTAGGTAAACAATGGGGCGAGATCGTTACAAAAATCGCTATTTCGTGCGCGCGCGCACACACACGCACGTACACACAATGAGGCACAGTTTTATTAAAAAGCAAATCTCCGAATAGTGTGCACGATTTCGAAATCGCTGTTTGAATTAGTATTAGGCACTGCAGTAGAAGCAACGAAATTTGAGAACAGGAAGTCATGTCACCCCTATAGTTATGAAAATTTTCACTGTTCTAGAAATAATGTTATTTCAAAACTATTATAATTTTCACTAAAGTTATATATGTCATGCTACATGCTAAGAGATACAGAGCAGCGTATTGTGTGGACATGCACGTGACTTTGAGGTATGCTGAATGTTGTGCATTTTCATAGAGAAGATTTCTAATACATCTAGTAACGTCACCGCACTCCAAGTTCAGTTGGTGTGGGAGGGCCAAGCAAAGAATGCGCGGTTATTAAAGCTTCGATACGCATTCATTGCACAAATGTGTTAAAATGTTATAACCAACATAAAGGCAGCTAAGGCTGTACATAGTATGTATACTGGCGTGCATAAAATGTGGCCCATAATAGAACGGAGCTGTTTTACGTTGGTGCGGACAAAATGTAGCCACAACCCCTACCAGCCTGACCACATCCGTATTTAAAGCCACTGGATTGACCGAACTGCCGGAGGGTAACATTATAGCTTCAACCTCATATTTTCATGCTACTCTACCGTTTTCTTATTGCCGTTTATTAGAAATAACAATTTTTACCTTCGTCTCCATGTCGCCGATGAAAGCTCTCGTATATGTATATGTCGTTCAGTTGAACCTCACATGCAAATAATCCTTCACCCCTTCCTCTAGAAAGTCGAACTACATTGTATTGGTTTAGCCTTTCCCTGTGTGTCAATCGTAGGGAAACTCTTTCATAGAGGTGGTATACTAACCACCCTTCCCTTTCACATTGATGATAAGCGCAGTTAATTGGCTAGTTTTATGTCCCCGAATTGTTTCTCAGGTCAATCACATAGAGAACTGATACCAGGTGGGTGGAGTCAAAAGTTGGTTACCTGAAGGTGGAAACTTTACGGAGGGAAAACCACTATGTCGATCTAGGAAAATTGGCTACGTTTTATGCAAGACAGTATACACTTAAATAATGTAGTGTGTATGTCTTGTCTTGTATTGTTCGATACAGATTCCCTCATTGCTTCTGACGCACTTCAGCCTTAATATCTTTGTACTTTACGTTGTAAATATTTTAGTTATAAGAAATTGTTGAATGGAAATGTACAGCTAGAATGTAAAGAGTCGCTAGCAAACGACTTCCATAACACGCCTCATTTAACTCAGACGCGAAACAGAAAGAAAGCTGCAAAGTAAGACAGAGATGTAGGTGGCATAATGGTTTTCCCCGATCACTCAACAATCCGTTGAAGTTAGAGCCAATGAGCGTAGCTGTAACAAATCCGAAAGTGTGAGTGAACGAATGAGATTTATGTAAAAGTGCGGGAAAATAGCGTTTGTAAACGTAAAAGCTAGTGTATTAAGGGGATGTGCAAAAATAAAGTGTGTTCAGGGGTTCAGGAACATACACAATAATCATGGAAATAAAGTCAACCTGTACAACTACAACAGAGATAAGAGAAAATAACCGGGACAATGAGACAAAAGACACACGATAACGGAAACTATACCTTGACAGCAAAGCCTACCCATATGTGTGTTGCCTATCCACAACCACACCTGAGATAAGAGAACATAGCTGGGACAAGGGCAACAAGAGAGAACACACGGCAACGCAGACTGCTCTTGGTAGCAAATATGAGCTCATTCATACGCGTGTAGCCTATTACTCCACACCTGAGATAAGAGCAAATAGCCGGGACAATGAGACTGAAGACACACGACAACGCAGACTTCATCTTGGCAGCAAATATCGGCCCGCCCAATGATACGCATGTTGCCTATCCACAACCACACCTGAGATAAGAGCAAATAGCCGGGACAATGAGACTGAAGACACACGACAACGCAGACTTCATCTTGGCAGCAAATATCGGCCCGCCCAATGATACGCATGTTGCCTATCCACAACCACACCTGAGATAAGAGCAAATAGCCGGGACAATGAGACTGAAGACACACGACAACGCAGACTTCATCTTGGCAGCAAATATCGGCCCGCCCAATGATACGCATGTTGCCTATCCACAACCACACCTGAGATAAGAGCAAATAGCCGGGACAATGAGACTGAAGACACACGACAACGCAGACTTCATCTTGGCAGCAAATATCGGCCCGCCCAATGATACGCATGTTGCCTATCCACAACCACACCTGAGATAAGAGCAAATAGCCGGGACAATGAGACTGAAGACACACGACAACGCAGACTTCATCTTGGCAGCAAATATCGGCCCGCCCAATGATACGCATGTTGCCTATCCACAACCACACCTGAGATAAGAGAGATTAGCTGGGTAATGAGAAAGAAGACACACGCCAACGGAAATTGCATCTTGGCAGCAAATATCAACGCATGTTGCCTATCCATAATCACGCCTGAGATAACAGCAAATAGCCGGGGCAACGGAGACTGCATCTTGGCAGCAAATATCAACGCATGTTGCCTATCCATAATCACGCCTGAGATAACAGCAAATAGCCGGAGCAACGGAGACTGCATCTTGGCAGCAAATATCAGCCCACCATACACTTGTTGTCTATCACAACCAGTCTTGCGCTACATAGGTAGCACTCAAAGTGTAAACTCGGAACAGCAGGTGGAAAGCAAGGACGTCAGGGACACCGTCACAGCACATCTCAAACAGATAAATGGAATGCATACACACAATAATTAAGTATAACAGAATACTAAAGTTAAGTTGTAAACAACCAAAATTATTGTTAATTTCGCATAATATTCAAAAGTATAAAATAGCATGTAAACTGGACAGTAAAAACTAAGCTAATGTAACTAATTATGAAGCAGAAGAGGACGACAGGAAAATGTCAGAATTACACAGTTATAATGGGGAACATCTGCAGAGGCAAGGCGTAGAAATAACAGCCAGGAGATAATAGATAAAGATTCTATGAGTTTGTGGAGGCTCATATAAAATAAATTAGAGGAAACTAATAGAGACATAAATGAAAACAATAAGACGGTTGAGCAAACCTTGAAGCAAAGGAATAAAAAAAGTTGAGAAAAATATAGTGAACCTAGCAAAGAGAATAGAAACAAAAAAGCAGCCTCATAAGCCCTGTACAGACTGAGATATTTCTTGTACAAGAGATGGCGCCATTGGATGGCACAACATCTTGCGCCATTGGATGGCACAACATCTTGCGCCACTGACTTGTATGCCATCTGGCACGGACTTATGTACACACGGCACCACTTCAGATAAACCCAACATTACTGTTGCTTGAGAAACTCCATCCCTCGTGTAAATATCTGCAGTGGCCGTGCTCTTCTTTTATGTGGGCTGAACGTGGTCTATCAGAAATATCGATTTTTCAAAGTACTACACTGTGGGCTTGTAAATTTGTTGTCCTCCAGAGCCACTTTTTGGATTTATTTACTTTGTCAAAGACTGTAACAAAAGTGGTGTGTAAACCTTTCATCTTATCTGTGATTTCCACATTTGTTAAAGTCCTTATTTCCTTCAACACATTACATACATTTTTCAAAGCCCTTTGCTTGCTTATTATGATATAAGGGCGACTTGTTGTATAGGCAGGTTTCCTTGTTATAAACTTCGGTAAGCACACCTATCGCAGCTTTGAACCATTTCATGTTTAGAAATGTATAGACAATTATAAATAAGCACCAATAGTATGACAAACAAGCATAAGTACTCAGCATAACATATAAAATCAAAGTTGCGATCGAACAATACTCTCGGAATGGCTACCAGATGGTAAGGAATATAGTAGCTTCGTTCACTGGCATGCCATTTGGAAGCAATGTCATGGCATGGAATAAAGAACACACGGAGATATTTTCTATATGGCGCCATCTCTTGTACAAAGAGCGCCAAAGAAAATCTCACTGCACCTCGTGTCTATGTCATATTATTTATCGTTGTGCGTGGCCTTGCAAATCCATGGCCATTTCATTGGTTGCTTTAAGCCACTGCGCAAGGATGCGTCAGTCCTACTGCTAAATAGTTGCACCAATAACCACAAGAAAGGATACAAAATGGCATAGAAACGAAATATATGTTTACGCTCTCGATCGTATTGGCTAAAAGAGAAAGAGGTAGAGTGAGTGTATTCAGTTTCTCATACAGACCTCTTATCGTGATTAGTAGCGCATACCCTATCGGCTAGTGTAGCACACGCCTTTGAAAGGGTTAAAAGCTAAGGGGAAAACTTGATGAGCGCCCAGTTTAGCGAAATGTAGAATGTGCAGTGTGAGAAGATTTTCGAATTAAAGCTTGAATGGTATTCATTAAATACATGGCAATACTTTATAACAAAGATAAACAGAACTGTGTTCTCACAGTGGTATCAATGCTTGTTGCTGCATAGAAGCAAACATAACTAAATAATAAAGAAATAAAGCAGCATGTGTTCCCTATAATTCAAACTATAATTGGTTAATACACCCTTACTAACATATTGCTGATTATAGGAATACAACAAGGTTATAGACAAAAATATAGCCCAATTTTATTGCCATAATATGTATGTCATATTCGGTAAAGCATATACATATACACATTTATATCTAGTTTATAAACATGATCAGACAATTATAACAAAAGAGTAATTTTTATTTAGTAAACGAATACCATCATCTGCGGATGTTTCACGGGAAGTGCCTACTTTCTAACGAGTATGTAGACCATCTTCCCCACTTTCCTGAAATATTTTTATGCAGTAATTTACTATAAAAACACTTTTATGCACTATCGTTGCAATTGCTGTAATAGCGCGACCAGCCTCGCACATACCCACGATACGTCCACGAGTAATTTCGCTAGCACACGGCATGACTGTTTCTGAAACAGTAAACATGAGTAGTCTAAAGATGAGAGTTCTGGCATACAAACAGATGCCGACAACTGATAAGATCCTTAGTTCTGTGCTGCTAGGCCACGCCCCCTCTTTGTGCGCTACTGTTTGCCGCCTGGTCGCGTGCCGCTAGGCCACGCCCCCTCTTTGTGCTCTACTGTTTGCCGCCCGGCTCTGTGCCGCCAGGCCCTGCCCCCTCCCATTGAGGGCTTACATGCTGCCTGGTCGCGTGCCGGTGGCCACCCCGCCCCCCTCCTGTGTGCTCTAACCTGAAAAGCCGTCTGGCACGCGCCCTCCTCCTCTCCATTATGGTCTAACCCGAGCATCCCCCTCCCACCCCTTTGTGGTCTAACACCTGTGCGCTGACTGGTCTGATTGGTACCCTGCGGATAGGTGGGAGAGTGTGTATTGTTCCCATACGCTGGCCACGTCACCTCCCTCTCATTGTGACTTGTCTAAATCCCGCCCTGGTGATGGGTGTGGTAGGGGAATGGTGTTCTCGACGCTGCTCGGCAAATCGATTTGAGGAGATAATTGTGTCAATCAATTAGGTAATGCGTTATTGAAAAAAGAATCAATGTTTATATACTACTAATGTCCGGGCCTCGTGCCTCTAAAGGGGTGATGTAATTAAACGCTGCTCTTCGATCGATGAATACGATTAAGTATTTTTTTGATTGATTAGTATAATTAAGTGTATATGAATTGACTCGCGCGCACCTGGTCGCCATCGTATATGTGTGCGTGGGTATTAAGGTGATTATTATATGTATATAATTATTACGACTAATAACATTTGTTTAGTTCTACTTTTGAGGGAAAATATATTTTGGGTTTATAAGAACATTACATCTCTTGGATGAATGCATGACTAAAAAGGTAAAAATAACGTAACGAACACGCGATACGTCGACGCCTCTTAAAATGAATGCGAGAGCTATACTTCCTCCCTGGACGAGTCTCTCGGGCACATTGAAGTGCCCTCTATACTGCATACCTAATTAGACCTGGTATTTCCCGCCCCACACTCGCTAGGAGCAAGCTAGCATTCACCCCTCTCCATCCCTACCGCTCGGTACAGCTAGCGTCCTCCAGCGATCGTGCCATCTAGTGAGACGTTGGAAAGCTGACTCTTCAGCTGATCGCCGAAGAGGGCAGTAGTAGAACATTTTAAAATTTTAACGAATGCACGGCGGCGGCCATGTTGACTCAAGGGAAGCTAGCATAAATCATTTGAAATGTCCGATAAGGAACTTCACGATTCAAGATATTTTTCCAGGGTTTAGTTACACATAGGGGGCGGCTCTGAAAAATAGATACGGTTAACTTATAGCTGAATATTACATATGTTATTAAAAATAAATTATGGCTGTTAACATTATAGCTGAATATTACATATGTTATTAAAAATAAATAAATAATTACGGTTAACTTATAGCTGAATATTATATATATTATTAAAAAATAAATGATTGCGGTTAACATTATAGCTGAATATTACATATGTTATTAAAAATAAATAAATACGGTTAACATTATAGTTAAATATTACATACGTTATTAAAAATAAACAATGGTCTCGCTGATCGATGAATACAATTAAATATTTTTTATTAATTAATGTAAATAAGTGTATATGAATTGACTTGCGCATTTGGTTGCCGTCGAATGTGTTAGGGTGTTAAGGTGATTATTACGTGTGTATAACTATTACGACTAACAACATTTGTTTAATTCCAAATAAATAATGAAATATGGAGACTATCCTACACAAGACACATTCCTTGTTACTCTTTGCCAAACAACTGAAAAGAAGCACAAATATATCAAGACAGACGATAAAGCACTCCACGCGCATAGGTAGGAACTTTAAAACAGTCGTTGATAAAGTATCACACGTACGCAAGCATAAAAATTACGATATCTTTCAATCGACATCTTTTTTTAGAGTCAGACGATGTAAAGGAAAGTTTGCACACCCTTGACGAAAAAACCCGACCGCTGGGGAAATAACGTTTTAAGAATACAATAGATGCTATCATATCGTTAACGGTCAGCTTGAAAGGGTTCCTAATTGCTCTGCGCAGAATTCCCCATAAAACAGGGGAAAATCCTAAGCCAGGCAATTATAAGCTTGCTACAGCATTCTTTTTCCACCAATAAAAAATTTAAATTCTACATGAAGATTATTAATGATTAAGTTTCATAGTATACTACCTTTTATTTCTTTAATAAAATATTGAATATGCCTCTCCCGTCAGGAAAATTAAACGGAGAAAAGCAATCTTTTCTTCTTATTATTCTTTTTACGCTGAAATTATAATTAAACACATAGTGTATAGATTCTGTAGAGGTCTAAGTAAACATTCGTAACTATTGCAATTATCTCCAATTTTCCCCAAGTCACTGCAAAGTACATCGAGAGAAAACAAAGACAATTTATTTCCATTACTAACGCAAAAATTATATTATCGTCAAGAAAGCTTATTTGTTTATTCCATTTAAAAAGATTGGTGTTTCACCAGCCATCTCTAAAAATGATTTCATCGCCATCATTCGAATGCATACATATCATAATTCTATGACAGATAACGTGTCTATTCACATTCGAGAGGTCGCGACAGGATAGGTGATTTACTGTGCAAAGCAAGTCCTCCCATTAAGAGCTTTATAATATTTTCCTACTAGGTATGATGTATAGGTCCTGTACATAAACATTCCTTACATGTAGAATTATTATTATACCCGTAAGAAAAACGAAAATTATTCGTGTAATAGACTTTTGATTGTTTAGATATGTAGCGTCTAAAGTGGACCAGAGGGAAATCGAACTCTGAACTGAAACCAATAACTACACGGACTTTCAAAACATGCATCATTTCATTATTTGGAAATTTAATATTAATTTCAATTATTATCAAATGATGGCGAGATGTAGTACGAGAAAGGACTTATCAAGGATTACATACTAAAAAGGAATTTTACTTTTTAACGCCCTTCAAGTCCCTCTTCTTAATACAACCGTACTTCTTAGTAAACCCAGGACGAGAACGTTTTTAAACACCCGTCCCTTCGAGAGATATTTTGAATATTCCAGCAGAGAGATCGAACCATATTTGTTTAAAAGCTTTTCCTTCACCGGGGATCTTCGAAAAAATTCGATGAGTTATTCAGTTGCACACCCCTTGCAAAAATATTTTGTATACCCTTTGAAGACTGTATACCTGGCTGGGGTCTTGGAAATTCCTCCGGCGACAGGCTACCGCCATATAGAACATTTAGGACCATGTCGAACATCTCATTAAGGAATCTATTGTGCTTTAAAATGATTTCTCTTCACCTGAAAAACCTGTACTTACAGGAAAATCCCTCTCATACAGACGACTGTGTAAATATCATAACTTAATTGTTTGCACGATATCGACAATTAAACTAATATTTATGGAATCCTAAAAAAATAAATATTATTTGTAGAGGGTAATATGAAGAGTATGACATTTTAGAATTAAAATGGGAGAAAGATTCAAATTAAGCGATCGAATATATGTGATAGATTTTCTTAATTGGTCTTTGAAGCTAGCCTATTGTACGGTCTACTTTATAGATGAATGAAATATTTGATGAATAACAGTCTTATTTAACCCTAGAGAGGTGGCGCGGGGTATTTTGTGACCCCAGTCAGTTTTATTTGCAAGTTATATATAATGATTTCGGATACCTGAACCCTGCCTTTCCCTTACCTTTCGCTGCATTCCTTTGCTTTTGTTTGAGGTCATTAGCATTGGATTACAGGCCATACATTCCTAGAATATACGCTATTTATGTTCTTTGGCTGAAAGGAGGGCAGAAAATACCCCACGCCACCTCTTCCGTTGTCAGTTGGGTGTCTTGTCTGCACTGCAGTTACAGTGTGTTTTCAGCTGAATCCTAGAGAAGTTGTGGTTATAATATATACGTATTGTTTAGTCTTAAACGTAGTGCTGTCTTTATATCTCAATATTAATTACGATGAGCATCAGGCAAGGTTATTAGCCCTAATAAGGGAAGTGGAAGAGGAAGCATTAGGTGGTGAAGGCAGTGAAACCGAAGATGAAATTAAAATACTGTGTTCAAATAGTGACATTGAGCAATGTGCAGAAGAGGAAGAACATATGAGTGATGAAATTCCACTATCACAAAGAATGTGCACTATTTATGGAAAGGATCGAGTTACGGCATGGAAAATTGTTCAGCCTCCTCAAAATTCACGTACTCGTTCCCACAAGATAGTGACTCACTTACCAGGTGTGAAATCTACAGCTAAAAATGTAAAACCTCCTATAGAGGCCTGGAAGATGTTTTTTTACCGACGATATGCTCCAAAGTATCGTTACATTCACCAATTCCGAAATTCAGAGGAAATTCAGTCCAAGTTTCTGGGATTTAACACGGTAACTGTCAATTCAAGCTTTTGGTTTTATTTTTTTAAAGTAGATTTCTACTACCAACAGTTATTTTAATAACCGTGTATTACTCAGTATATGTAAGCAATAATTAAACAAAAGTATTAATTCAGCCTATTTACAACAATCGTTTTATTCATGGGATCGCAAATGACCCCGCGCCACCACTAATGTAAGACGTACATGCGCCACCTCTCTAGGGTTAACATGGGTAAAAGGTGTTTAAAGTTTGTTTTGATAAAAACTATGTCGTGGTAACGTGTGAGGCTTGAACTGGAGAGGTCACCGGTTCGATTCCCGGTGACCGCCCTGTCTAACTTTAGAACCTGCATGGAGGTCTACGAATACATAGTCTGCCCATTAACGATTTTTATAAACGAGGGTGTAGCCTTACTAGGAAATTTATATCAACAGAAACAATACCTTCTTTTTCATTATTTTCACTCTAAAATAATTAATAAATAATACCTTGGTGCTAGCCACAGCGTCGCCATTCACATGCATGTCATGTTAGAATAATACTTTGTTCGCAGACACATGATTCAAATATAATACTGTAGCGAATATTTTTTGGTAATACATAGATATAGTGCAAGCCATTTAGGGACTTTATAAGCAAGGGTTCAGTTGGTAACGTCTGTGACTTACATTCGAGGTCGGGGGGTTCGATCCCCAGAAGCTGACGCTCCTGACCCCTGGATTTCTCGGTTTTCCTGCTTGCTAGGCGAATGCTGTGAAGGTTCATTACAACCGCGAATTGTTTCCTCCACACCGTTTCACCGATATTCTCCTTTTACTCAGGCTTTCATCTCTCCGGCTCTGACTGGTAATATTTACTCCTGAACGTCGGAACTCATGTGATACAGATGCTTTATGAATAAAGAAGCGTATATGTATGTAGCTAAAAGGGCAGGGATGTCGTAGTGTTTAAAACACCCTCGAGGTAAAATAGAGGGAATACCTCAAAACACGCATCCCGAGAAGTTAAGCGTAAATGTCCTGTATATAGAGTGCTATCCTTAAACAGACTCAGGAGGAAGGGAAAGCCATTCGAGTGCACCGTTTTTACTTCTCTTTTTGATGTGACAGCATATACAGATACCGGAGACGTTTCGTGGTTTTCCCTTGTCTGCAGTCGAATGCCTGAGTGGCGTATGCTGCTATGTTTTCATTTTATTTCATTCGCATCTTTAACACGTGCTTCTAAGGCTCTCTGTTTGGATTACCGTCGGCCAGTCGCTCAGACCTTTGATTTTTCGTGGTTTTCCCTGGTCTGCAGGCGAATGCCTGAGCACCGTATGCTACCACGTTTTCATTTTATTTCATTCGCATCTTTAACATGTGCTCCTAAGGCCCTCTGTTTGGATTACCGTCGGCCAGTCGCTCAGACCTTTGATTTTTCGTGGTTTTCCCTGGTCTGCAGGCGAATGCCTGAGCACCGTATGCTACCACGTTTTCATTTTATTTCATTCGAATCTTTAACATGTGCTCCTAAGGCCCTCTGTTTGGATTACCGTCGGCCAGTCGCTCAGACCTTTGATTTTTCGTGGTTTTCCCTGGTCTGCAGGCGAATGCCTGAGTACCGTATGCTATCACGTTTTCATTTTATTTCATTCGCATTTTAACATGTGCTTCTAAGGCCCTCTGTTTGGATTACCGTCGGCCAGTCGCTCAGTCCTTTCATTTTTTCGTGGTTTTCCCTGGTCTGCGGCGAATGTCTGAGTGGCGTATGCTACCACGATTTCCTTTCATTCTATATAATTTGTATCCTTCGTTTTATTAACATCTTTTTTGCTTCTAGGTTTCGTTGCGCATGGTGAATGCCTGCTCAAAAAGATACTTGTCCCTTCCTCGGTTGACAGCCTCACGAGTTAAGCACCCGAATCTGCGTGATTATACCCGAACAATACATACATCTTCACAATACTTTACACTTACTCTAAGCATCCGAACCTGTACGGAGACGTCCGAAAACCACTGAACAATACATTATCGTTGCAATACTTTGCTCACTCACTCTAAGCACGCGAAGCTATACGAAGACCTATGAATACATGCAATCATATATAAACATCTCTGACCGACTCTCCAAGTACTCGAACATGCAGGAAGACATACGGTCATGTGCTTATGAGAACCCATAATCAGATCGGAATGGCAGGCTTTAATGTAGATATTTATTTACAACCATAAAAAGAACACATCACATCTAAACACTGTCTTAGACAGGAACTTTCTCTTTAAGACACGTTATGTATGTTATTCGCTCGTTTAGATTCAATAGAGGTTCCAAACTTACATTTCGGAAAAAAATTGTTGGCAATTTAGGGTGCTCTTAAAGTTAAAATAATTTTATCGAGGATTCTCTAAAAGGAACGCATGACATGCAACATTTACTAGATAATGCTTCTTACATAGGCTTACAATAGCGAGTTCGCGACTTCAGATGCATGTATCCGACAATCAACTAATTTGTTCACGGTTTTGCTTGAGAAATCTTATTGGGCGTGAAAGACTGGTAATTTTGCTCAGAGACCTCTATCAGGCTTGTGGTTCTCTTACGTGCCGTAAATCTACGACACGGGATCACAGGCTTTACTTTCCTTCCTAAGGAAGCCATGCTAAGGATTTTTTACGCCCGAAAAATCCATCGTCCTCCGTCGGGCTTGAACCCGCGACCTTGGGAACTAGAGGCTAGCATGGTTAATACTACACCACGGACGGCGACACACAGCTAAGGTCATTTGTGTGTAACACTCTAACTAGTCGAGTGGAATGGCTCAGGTGGTAAGTCTGTGACTTGTATTCGGGTCGAGGGTTCAATCCCAGTAACCCACACCCACCTGATTCCCATAGGTTTTATCTTCAAGGTTTTCCGCTCACTAGACGAATGCTGTGAAGGCTCGTTCCACCTCTGAATTTTTCCTCTCGTTTCACCTCCATCCTCATTTTACTTTTTTTCATCTTCTTGATTGTTTCAGGGTTGAAACTAGCGGAGAGGGACTCTCGGCATAAGCAGAACTTATGCTCTCTGTAACTTTCATCGATGGAATGAGTGTGGTCTCAGAATCCTGGACCTCTCAGGAGATGTGTAAGTCTGTAGTCCTCGAGAGGAGCCATAGATTGCGTCAACTGCCACCAGGGAGTTTTTTAACCGTGTAAGGTAAGGTCCCTGGCCGCTACCCCGTAGATGTTAACTGTCTCCACACACAACGCACCCCTCACAACCATGAAATTAAACAGCTCAACAATGTCTGGATGATGTATTTTATAAGTACAAGTTCTTGATATTTCAAAGTTCCTGTTAACCATGGCCTAAATTGATTAACACAATTTCTCGATCATGTCATGCTATAACTTTAGAAGCTTTCAGCTTACTTATAATTTCCTCAATCTCTTGTGTGTGACTATTATTACCAGCGTCCCTCGATGCAATTAGTAACCTCAATATATTTACGTCTATTCGGATTTTCAAGCGTAGATATCACTGAATCATCATCATCATATGAAGACTTCATATTCTTGCGACTTCCGCTGTATCCAGATTCCTCACCAGCAGTAGACTCGTGTGAAGGATAGAGGCCCGATCCGGTATAACATTTATACATCTTCGGATCTTCGAGGAGAGAGAGAGTCGATCCGGTATATCTTGCTCTATGAAGCTTAAGTCTTGACAAAGAACGATTCATAAAAATCCGCCAGCATATACAGCATTTAATTAGGCGTTTTCCTCCATGTGTAATGTATGAAAAATTGAGTTCCTCATACGTTGGTTGCACAGATTTTCTCCGGCAATAGCTCCTGCCAGAACTCTAAAACGAAATTAAATGAATACGCAAGTGCTAACACTCGAAGGAATTAAAAGCGAATGAATGAATTCATAACACGCAACTATGTATATATCTCGCATAAGCACAGCGAAGGGAACCTCGATCTATGCATAGCAGCGGGAAAGGAAACTCTCGTGAAACATTAGTCATCTAGACAGCAATTTTTCACGGAGCCGGTAGACGCCAGGTTGGATGGAACAGACTCCAAGTTCAAATCATTAAAGGGTAGGGGCCCGCCGCCTTTTGCCCGACATGTCTTCTGAATCGTCCTAACAGCGTAACATTACGTTACAACATCACGCAACCAGAAGACTGAGAGTGCGAGCATGGGAAAAGGCTGTTCTCTGGAAACATTCCTGGAAAAGGATGCTCTCTGGAAACACTCGTAATCCACACAACGGATTGTCCCTAACATTTCCAGATCTCGGGGCGTTCAACTTCGTGACGCGTCTCTGTCATCTACCTTTCGACGAACTGTTACCTCCTGGATTAAAGTTTGGCTGTCTGTTTAGATCTGTACAGCTTGCATTGCGCTGTGTGTCCCTAAAGTTTCCAGATCTCGGAACGTTCCACCTAGTTGCGCGCTTCTACCATATTCATGCCAGCGATCTGTTACGTTCTAAAGCAAAGTTTGGTGGTTGGTTTAGATCTGTACAGTTTGCATTGCACTGGATGTCCCTAACGTTTCCAGATCTCGGAACGTTCCAGCTAGTTGTGCGCTTCTACCATCTACATTTCGACGAACTGTTGCCTTCTAAAGTAAAGTTTGGTGGTTGGTTTAGATCTGTACAGCTTGCATTGCGCCGTGTGTCCCTAACGTTTCCAGCTCCTGAATCGTTCCAACTAGTCGACTGCTTCTACCATCTACATTTCCGCGAACTGTTACCTTCTGAAGTAAAGTTTGATGGTTGGTTTAGATCTGTACAGCTTGCATTGCGCTGTGTGTCCCTAATGTTTCCAGATCTCGGATCGTTCCAGCTAGTTGCGCGCTTCTATCATCCTCAGGTCAACGATCTGTTACCTTCCGAAGTAAACTTTGGTTGTTGGTTTACATCTGTACAGCTTGCATTGCGCTGTGTGTCCCTAACGTTTCCAGATCTCGGAACGTTCCAGCTAGTTGCGCGCTTCTACCATCTACATTTCGACGAACTGTTGCCTTCTAGAGTAAAGTTTGGTGGTTGGTTTAGATCTGTACAGCTTGCATTGCGCCGTGTGTCCCTAACGTTTCCAGCTCCTGAATGGTTCCAACTAGTCGACTGCTTCTACCATCTACATTTCCGCGAACTGTTACCTTCTGAAGTAAAGTTTGGTGGTTGGTTTACATCTGTACAGCATGCATTGCTCTGTGTGTCCCTAACGTTTCCAGATCTCGGAACGTTCCAGCTAGTTGCGCGCTTCCACCATATTCATGCCAACGATCTGTTACTCTGAATTAAAGTTTGGTGATTGGTTTACATCTGTACAGCTTGCATTGCGCTGGATGTCCCTAACGTTTCCAGATCTCGGATCGTTCTAGCTAGTTGCGCACTTCTACCATCTTCATGTCAACGATCTGTTACCTTCTAAAGTAAAGTTTGGTGGATGGTTTAGATCTGTACAGCTTGCATTGCGCTGGATGTCCCTAACGTTTCCAGATCTCGGATCGTTCTAGCTAGTAGCGCACTTCTACCATCTTCATGTCAACGATCTGTTACCTTCTAAAGTAAAGTTTGGTGGTTAGTTTAGATCTGTACAGCTTACATTGCGCTGGATGTCCCTAACGTTTCCAGATCTCGGAACGTTCCAGCTAGTTGCACGCTTCTACCATCTTCATGTCAACGATCTGTTACCTTCTAAAGTAAAGTTTGGTGGTTGGTTTAGATCTGTACAGCTTGCATTGCGCTGTATGTCCCTAACATTTCCAGATCTCAGATCGTTCCAGCTAGTTGCGCACTTCTACCATCTTGACGTCAACGATCTGTTACCTTCTAAAGTAAAGTTTGGTGGGTGGTTTAGATCTGTACAGCTTACATTGCGCTGGATGTCCCTAACATTTCCAGATCTCGGAACGTTCCAGCTAGTTGCGAGCTTCTACCATATTCATGCCAGCGATCTGTTACGTTCTAAAGTAAAGTTTGGTGGCTGGTTTAGATCTGTACAGTTTGCATTGCACTGGATGTCCCTAACGTTTCCAGATCTTGGAACGTTCCAGCTAGTTGCGCGCTTCTACCATCTACATTTCGACGAACTGTTGCCTTCTAAAGTAAGGTTTGGTGGTTGGTTTAGATCTGTACAGCTTGCATTGCGCCGTGTGTCCCTAACGTTTCCATCTCCTGGATCGTTCCAACTAGTCGACTGCTTCTACCATCTACATTTCCGCGAACTGCTACCTTCTGAAGTAAAGTTTGATGGTCGGTTTAGATCTGTACAGCTTGCATTGCGCTGTGTGTCCCTAACGTTTCCAGATCTCGGATCGTTCCAGCTAGTTGCGCGCTTCTATCATCCTCAGGTCAACGATCTGTTACCTTCTGAAGTAAACTTTGGTTGTTGGTTTACATCTGAACAGCTTGCATTGCGCTGTGTGTCCCTAACGTTTCCAGATCTCGGAACGTTCCAGCTAGTTGCGCGCTTCTACCATCTACATTTCGACGAACTGTTGCCTTCTAGAGTAAAGTTTGGTGGTTGGTTTAGATCTGTACAGCTTGCATTGCGCCGTGAGTCCCTAACGTTTCCAGCTCCTGAATCGTTCGAACTAGTCGACTGCTTCTACCATCTACATTTCCGCGAACTGTTACCTTCTGAAGTAAAGTTTGGTGGTTGGTTTACATCTGTACAGCTTGCATTGCGCTGTGTGTCCCTAACGTTTCCAGATCTCGGAACGTTCCAGCTAGTTGCGCGCTTCCACCATATTCATGCCAACGATCTGTTACTCTGAATTAAAGTTTGGTGATTGGTTTACATCTGTACATCTTGCATTGCGCTGGATGTCCCCAACGTTTCCAGATTTCGGATCGTTCCTGCTAGTTGCGCACTTCTACCATCTTCATGTCAACGATCTGTTACCTTCTAAAGTAAAGTTTGGTGGTTGGTTTAGATCTGTACAGCTTGCATTGCGCTGTATGTCCCTAACGTTTCCAGATCTCAGATCGTTCCAGCTAATTGCGCACTTCTACCATCTTGACGTCAACGATCTGTTACCTTCTAAATTAAAGTTTGGTGGATGGTTTAGATCTGTACAGCTTACATTGCGCTGGATGTCCCTAACGTTTCCAGATCTCGGATCGTTCCAGCTAGTTGCGCGCTTCCACCATATTCATGCCAACGATCTGTTACTCTGAATTAAAGTTTGGTGATTGGTTTACATCTGTACATCTTGCATTGCGCTGGATGTCCCCAACGTTTCCAGATTTCGGATCGTTCCTGCTAGTTGCGCACTTCTACCATCTTCATGTCAACGATCTGTTACCTTCTAAAGTAAAGTTTGGTGGTTGGTTTAGATCTGTACAGCTTGCATTGCGCTGTATGTCCCTAACGTTTCCAGATCTCAGATCGTTCCAGCTAATTGCGCACTTCTACCATCTTGACGTCAACGATCTGTTACCTTCTAAATTAAAGTTTGGTGGATGGTTTAGATCTGTACAGCTTACATTGCGCTGGATGTCCCTAACGTTTCCAGATCTCGGATCGTTCCAGCTAGTTGCGCACTTCTACTATCTTCACGTCAACGATCTGTTACCTTCTAAAGTAAAGTTTGGTGGTTGGTTTAGATATGTACAGCTTGCATTGCGCTGGATGTCCCTAACGTTTCCAGATCTCGGAACGTCGTGTGACGGCGTTGTAACGTCCTGTGACGGCGTTTTAACGTCGTGTGACGACGTTGTCACGTAGGGTGACAACGTGTGACAGTCAAAGGGTAGAGGGCCAGGGCACCTACC